>CM053623.1:35638438-35674245 GCA_028646595.1 Phalanger gymnotis | reverse complement strand
TATAGTAATAGTCAGTATTTACGTACCGTGTGCTTTACAAACATTGTCACATCATAGCTTCACAGCAACCCTCAACCCTAGAAGGTAGAGGCTATCAACCTCCCCATTTTACAGATGTGGAAACTGAGGCAGGCAGTGGTTAGATGACTTGCCCAGGGTCACACTGCTAACATGTATCTGAGGCAGATTTGAACTCAGGTCTTCCTGACTATAGGTCCAGCACTCTACCCACTGTCCCACCTAGGTGCTTTCCAATTCTGAATGAACATACTGAATGAACAATATACCTCTAGCAGGGTTTCTATTTCTAGAGCAAATCTAGTTTCTTCTCTCTAAAATAAAACTTTTTAAAAAAACCTTTCCCTCAAACTTTTTTTTAAAGAGAATTTAATCATTTTGTTTTTTTTTCTTGCATTTAATAGTATTCCTAATTTCATGTAAAGGTAGTTTTCAACATTAATTTCTGTAAGATTTTGAGCTCCAAATTTTTCCCCCATCTTTCCTTCCCTCCCCAAAACAGCAAGCAGTCTCAGACTATACATGTGCAATCATGTTAAACATATTTCCACATTAGTCATGTTGTGAAAGAAGAATCAGAACAAAAGGGAAAAACCATGAGAAAGAAAAAATGACAGCAAAAAGTGAAAATAATTTGCTTCAACCTGCACTCATACTCCATAGTTCTTTCTCTGGATGTGGACAGCATTTTTCTATCATGAGTCTTTTGGAATAGTCTTATTAAAATAGCTTTCTTTATGAAAACTGAAGGACTACAACATGGAGCAAGATTTAAAAGAAAAGCAAACATCTACATATCACTTTCAGGATCTGGATTCCCTCTTGTAGGATTTTTAGGGCTCTTGTCTTGAATGTAAGATACTTTTGTAATTAACTATTCCTCTTTTTTTTTAAACTGAGTAATGCTTAAGCAAAAGTAGATGTGAAAAGGTGGTCATTCCATGCTCCTTATTTACTTTTTCAAATTCTTTAGAAGACAATGTTCTTGTCTTGCCAGATATGTGCCCTGGAACTTCCATGAACCCCTTCCTGGACTGTATCAGTTCTCTGGCGAGCAGGATTTGGAGCATTTCCTACAGCTTGCTGACGAGCTTGGACTGTTAGTTATACTGAGGCCAGGACCTTACATCTGTGCTGAGTGGGACATGGTGAGTGATTCCTGCAGGTGGTTTCTGTCCTTTGGTGCTGAATTACATATTTAGTTGTATGTGTTTTCTTTTGCAACCTGGCTAAGTTGGAAATGCATGACTACACACGTATAATCTATATCAAATTGCTTGCCTTCCCAAGGGGTGGGAGAGGAACAAGGGGGAGGAAGAAATTTGGAATTCAAGATTTTATAAAATGAATGCTAAGAATTTTTTACAAGTAATTGGGAAGTATTTAAATAAAACAAATAAAAATATATTAAATGAATGACATGTTTAGTCCTGCCTGGCAGAAATTAGGCTTCCTATCAGCAAATGGATGGATGCTTGTGTGATGATAGAAGGAGGAAGGGAAAATGGGAAAAGTGAATTGATTTCTTATTATACTTCCCTTCATTTAAATTGTTGACAAACATAATAAGAAAAGGCCCCTTCCTTCTAACAGTTTAGGCCATTAAAGCCTCCTAGCAATTCTGGAAGGGTAGGTATTATTACAGGTATGATTGTCTGCATTTTTACAGATGAGGAAACTGAGGCCCAGAGAATGTTAAGTGACCTTCCCAGGGTCATACAACCAATATGTGTCAGAGTAGGAATTTGAAACCCAAGTCTTTCCTATCCTAAGCTCAGGACACTATCCACTTCCCCTGGATGCTTCTTAATAAACAGTTTAAAAATAATTCTAGAAAAAATATACTCAAGAGTTTATCTTATTGAAAAAATGCTTTGCTCCAAGGAAGTCTCTCTATTATTTTAATTTTACAAAAGGGGTATTAAAATGGTTCTTCCCCAAGACACATAATGATTAAATAGTGTTCATGAAAAGAACGGTAGGAGGAAGCCGAACTCTGACTTATCTTGGCCCTGGAAAAGAGCTAATGAAACATAATTTTCTCTTCCCTCCTTGGCAGAGGGGTGGAAGACTCACACTCTGGGTTGTTTTGACTTAGCTATTTATTTGTCTTTGTTTCTAGGGAAACATCAGTGTTTAGATTTGTAGGGGTAGGGGAGGAGGGGGTCATATCCACAAATGACTGATTTTAAAAACAAAAACCAATACATCTTTTTTAAAAAAAAAAAATTTTCTTTTTTACTTTTTACCCTCCCACCCTAGGGTGGCTTACCTGCTTGGCTGTTAGAGAAAAAATCAATTGTTCTCCGTTCTTCTGATGATGGTGAGTTGCTACCATTTGATAAACACAAGTTTGTTTAGCCCCTGCCAAAAAAAGTAATTTCAGATGTTTTGCAGAGCAAGGTAGCATGAATCTTTTTAGAAGCTTAGTCAATTTTAAAAGTTAGTCATAACCAGGCTCTAAATTCTCTCTACAATATTTGGCCAGATGCCAATGATGAAACCCCCTCTACATTGATAGAGGGCACCTGTCGTACTCGGAGCCCAGGACCACAGAGTCAGTATCTCAGTGGTGAGATATGAACCCCTGGGTTCCTGACCTCAAGGCTGGGCTGGCTTTCTCTCTACTACAGATTATGCCACCTTGCCTATCTAGCATTCACATTTATTCTTGTCATGGAGCTAATACAATTCTCTCTCTGTCTCTCTCTCCCTCCCCTTGTCTCTCACTCTCCCCCCCCCGCCCTCCCCCATCTCTCACTCTCCCCCACCTTCCCTCTTTCTCTCTTCCTTTGTTCTTTGTTTCTATCTCTCACTTTCTCTCCCTCTGTCCTTTCTGTCTCTGTCTCTTTCTCTTCCTCTGTCCTTTCTTTATTTCTTATTTTCTCTCCCTTTCCCTCCCTCCGTCCTTTTTTTCTTTTTCTGTCTCTGTATCTCCCTCTGCCCTTTCTGTCTCTTTCTCTCCTCCTCTGCCTTTCCTCCCTATATGTTTCTCATTCTCTCCCTCCCTCTGTTTGTCTGTGTGTCTGTCTGTCTCTGACTCTTCTCCCTCCCCAAATGCCTACTTCATTAAGAGGGAGCACCTTTTTTAGGCACTGGCAAGATCAGGCAAATGAAGTCAATGGTGGAAACTTACCTGGTTTTGATTTCTTTGGTAACAGCACCTCCTGTTCCTCTTCTCTGAGCAACACTTGGGCCTGGGATACTCTCTGTCTTCCTTCCCCCCAACTGGTGATGGCTAAGTTGGTGCGCAGGAGGCCAGTGATCAATTCTCAGGAGCCATTTAGCGGCGTTTTCATCCTCAAAGGCTCAAATTCTTGATCAAGAATGACTTTAGTATATTATTAAGGATGAGACCTAACATTTCTGTGTCAGTTGAAGATTTACAAAGCCCATTCTTATGTATTCTGTTTGATCCCCACAACAGCCTTGGGACACAGGTGATGTCCATATGCTCATTTTACAGATGAGGAAACAAGATAAGAAAATTTAAGTGACTTGTCCAGAGCTCAGCTAGTAAATGTCTGGGATGAGATTTGAGCTCAGGTCTTCCTGACTCCAAGCCCAACATTGTGCCACCTTGTTACCTCTCTCTCTGCTGTATGCACACACGTACATTGTATACATACATACATATATACACACATACATGCACATATATATACACACATATGCAAGGGTGTGCTGGACTCAACTCATACTGGCTCATGAGAGCTGATTGTTAAATTTTCATTGTATTTACATTTTAAGCTTCGGAAATCATCCAGGGCTACAAATCATGGCTTGATTTATTGTTTTGTTTCTCTAAAGTTTCTCTTAAGCAGGACAAGGGAGGGGGCTTAATATTTACCTACTTCATAGGATAAAGTTAAGCTTTTGTTGAATGGCATTGCTATTTCCGGGGACATGATTTGCTTGTGGTATATTAAGCATCCCCCAAATAACCAAGTGCTATTATAACACATCTCTGGTCCTGCTCCAGGGCTTCTTTGCAGTGACTCTGAGTTCCTTTTTTATTTTTTAATGTTTTCTTGATTTTTTTTTCATATTCTCACTCCCTAGTAATAATCCTCCAACCCTAGCCTACATGAGACCTTCTCCTCCACCTCTGTAACAAAGAAGGAGCATTAAACAAAACACTCCAATGTGACCCTGAACCCTCTAACCCTGTACCAAAGGGTACAAGCTCTGGCAGATGTTACCTAGATGTGGAAAGGCTCAGGAGCAGGGGCCCCATGATGGACTGTGTCTATTTCATTCATCACCAGACTGGCCACAGGGTGATCAGTTTCATTTAAAAGGTCTTGTGTTATGAATTTAACAATCGTGAGCAGTTAGGAACATTTCAGGATACAGAGAACAGAAACGAAGATGATGTATGAAATGATGAAATTCTGTTTCACACATTGTGGTTTTTGTTGTAACAATACTGCTCCACATGTCTGTGTCCCCTTTCTGAACTTGCTACTGCTCTTTTCTGTATTTGTTAATATCTCATAATTGACATTTTTTCCTCTCCTCTCCTCCCCTCTTTTCCTCTCCTGTCCTCTTCTCCCCTTCCCTCTCCTTCCCTTCCTTTTTTTTCCCCATCACGATCACTACTTATCACCTCTCAAGCAAGACAAATCATCACCTCAGCTGGGCCTGAAAATCTCTAAAGTTCTTCTAGTACAGAATGAGTGATGTATGTTTTGAGCCAAAGCAATCCTGGAAGAGTCTAAATTATAGAGGATTTCTTTTTTTTTTTTTTGGAGGCGGGGAGTAGCTAGGTGGCACGGTAGAGCACTGGCCCTGTAGTAAGGAAGACTCATCTTCGTGAGTTCAAATCTAGCCTCAGACCCTTACTAGCTGTGTGACTCTGGTCAAGTCACTTAACTCTGTTTGCCTCAGTTTCCTTATCTGTAAAATGAGCTGGAGATGGAAATAGTTGACCACTCTAGTATCTTTGCCAAAAACACCTCAAATGGGGTCATAAACTGTTAAACACGACTAAACATTTTTTTTTTTTGGTGAGATTTTGGAAACACAAATGGTGAACCGTATGTGTCTTTTTTCTTTTGTCTCTCAGATTACCTTGCAGCAGTGGAGAGGTGGTTGGGAATCCTTCTGCCTAAGATACAGCCTTACCTCTATCAAAACGGAGGGCCTGTTATAACAGTCCAGGTGAGAAGTCTGGGTAGGGGCGGGCTTCTGGTCCCACCCCCAAAATGATTCCTTTCAAGGAGCTTCCGAGTTTTGACGTGATTCTGCCCATTTGTAACTGCTTTCAGAACCAAATGCTGTTTTGCGTTGTCATTCTTTCTGTTTTAGCTTTTTCATATTACGAAATACTTATTTCATTATGTTTCTTTATCATTTAGAAAAATACCATGACATAGTGGATAGAGTCCTGAACGTGGAGTGGGGAAGGTCTGGGTTCAGATTCTTTCTCTGATGCTTATTTAATTGAATGATCCTTCTGTGAGCCTCCATTTCTCCATCTGTAAATGGGGCTTATAGTATCTACCTCATGGAGTTGCTGTGAAACAATGGGACAGTGTATGTAAATACCATAATCATATTTATTATTGCTCTCTGCAAGCAATATCAGATTGCTTACAGCATGTTGTAATAATAATCATTATAGAGTGCTTTGCATACATTACTTCATGATCCTCACGACAATCTTGTAAGGGAGATACTATACAGTTAAGTTATTATTGCCATTTTATAGGTGAGAAAATGGAAATTCAGACTTGTCCAAAGTTTGAGGGTGAGATTTGAACCCAGGCCTTCCTGACTCCCAATTCTGCCCACCATACCACATTGCTACTGCTTTATAATTCATTTATTCTCTCTGGTGTTGTTTTTTCATCCTTAAAATAAAGGGACTGGACTATATTATCTCCAAGATCCACCTGAGCTCTAAATTCTAAGATTCTGTGTAACAGGGGAGCAGAAAGGGACAAGAGTTTTTTTTTTCTTCTTTCTTTTTTCTTTTTCTTTCTCCAGAGGCTTTTAGGATTAAGAGCTGGCATAGGCTCTGGTCCCTTTAATTTACAAATGAGGAAACCGAGTCCCAAAAGCTTATAAATGACTTGCTCAAGTTCTTGCAGTGAGCATTAGAGGCAGAATTTGAACCTAGGTGCTCTGACTACAGAAACAATTATTCTTTGAACTTACTATACTTTGCCTGGGTCCTCTTTTCTATTCTCGATTTCCTTCTTATATCTTTCCTATTTTTCCTCATCCTCTTCGATTTTCTGTAAAATTCTTCCTTCCTATGGGAAGGTATCTGATAAATGGTGTTGGTGTTACGGACAGATCAGACACTACTCTACGTTAAAAAAATCCCAGCCTGGATTTCAAAATGAAATCCCACTGACATTGCTGGGGGCCAGGTCATGCTTTGGTGAACATGGCTGTTGCCCCATCAGCCCACGGGACCTAGTTTATATGACTAAGATTATGGGACTTTTGGGGTGCTCTTCCTTAGAATCTTCTCCCTGGTCTTCCCTTCAGTGCCTCTTGTCCCCCCTTACTTTCTCTCACAGTCTGGCTTTCTTTATCTGTCCTTTTTCTTTGGCTTCTCTTTCTCCCTAATTCACTTTCAATTTCTCCCCACAGCTTCCCCACCACATTGTTATTGAAACCTTAAGAGGTAGAAGTCATTATGAGCTCTACAGAATCAGATTCGATGAGAGATTTGGGGAGGATTAAGGGGGTGTTCCTGGTGTGCAGGATGATAGCAGATGGCTGATTCCTATCTTAGACTTTCACAAGTCTGATAGTCCATTCAGATCAGGAGGCTGAGAAGGACCACACTGTCTTTACCCTGACAGTTCAAGGCTTAAGTTGTCTGGGAGTACAAAGTCCTTGTGATTAGCCTGGACCGTCTTTCATGGCAGAGCCAGCCAGAATTGGTCAGAAAAGTCAACCCAATGGGCCAAAGTAAACATTTAGCCCACTGACTCTGTGGCTGTCTTGTCAATTATACAGAAAGCAATTATGATTAAGCTAAATTTACTGAAATTTCACCTCTGAGATACGACAGTATCTATTCCCCTATGGAGTTCTTGTCACCATCATCATCATCATCGTCGTTATTAGTTTGGAAAGTCCATTGACATTTTGCTAGTCAGTGATTACTAAGTTAGTCAGTCAGTAAACATTTATCAAGTGCCTATTTTGTGCAAGGCACTGTGCTAATTTCTGGGGATACAAAAAAGGGCAAAAGACAAGTCCTAGCTCTCAGGGAGCTCACAGTCTAATGGAGGAGACGCGAAGCAAACATACGTACAAGCAAATTTATCTACAGGAAAAAATATTTTAAAACGAGAAGGCACTAGAATTAAGGGAGGTTGAGAAAGACTTCCTGTAAATGATAAGATTTTAGTTGGGACTTAAAGCCACGGAGATCAGTAGACGGAGATGAAGAGGGGGAGCATTCCAGGAATGGGGGACAGTCAGAAAAATGATATGATCCATGGGGGAATTTGTTTTACCTGACCGTTAACATTTGTTGTAAATGTTTCATTTTTTTCAGTAGGTGGGAAGAGGAAATAAGTGTTTATTAATTTAAAAAATAATAAAATATTGAATCAGCCATGATTGCTATATTACTCTGTTGATTCGTAGTAAGCCTGCAGTTCACAAAGACCCACCTGGATCTTCTACAAAAGAATTACTCCCTAGACAGATCTCCCCCATCTTGAATGTAGGAATTTTTTAAAATTCAATTATAATTTATTAGATTTGGCCCACTATTCTAGTCCATTAGTGTCTTTTTGGATTCTGATTCCATTGTCCAGCATCATCTGTCTATTCCTCCAAGCTCTGGGTCATCAGCAATGTTAATAATCATAGACTATTCCTTTTTCTAAGACAGTGATTAAAATGCCACACGTTACAGGGCCAAGCATAGGCTTCTGGGATACTCTACTGTAGACTTCCTCCTAAGGGGCCATTGAATCACTCATGATTACTCTTTGGATGTAGCCCCTCCACCGGTTCCTACTTCACCTGACCAAACTATTTACTGACTAGCCAACATTTCTCCATCTTGTTTACAAGAAGAGCCTGAAACACTTTGCAAGCATCTAAGTAAAGTATAAATTTAAGTCTCATTATGGATAGAAGTTGGGGTTTTCAAAGAGACACTGGTCTATGGAAGGACCGATATGACTGAATCACTATAAGGTGGGAGCAGTTTGGTTAATCTGCCAACAGACTAATTGTGTTGCTGAATGAAGATGGAGAAAATCATGCAACTGTTCTGAATCCTGTACAAATTTATCTTATATAGCCTCAACTGGGCTCTCATTGCTGCTAAGCACTCTTTCTACACTCTTTCTACACTTTCCATATCCACTCACTATCCCACTCTCCACAATGGCTCTTTCAAACCTTCTAATGGCTCTCCCTACCTCTACTCTCTCAGCTGAGAACCTTGACTCATAGTTTACCAAAAAAAAAAAAAAATGAGGCCATTAGCCATGAACTCCCTGTCCTCCCTTCTTCCTCATTTTCTGTCATTCGGGTGCCTTCTGCCACTCTTTCCTCCTTCACCCCTGTCTCACCTTCCTCACCACATCCAATATGTCAACAAGGCTCTATTTCGCCTATTTCACTTTTGCCAAAGCTCTCCAATAAGGCCCCTTCTCTCCTCTGACACTAAACCACTCTAATGCAAGACCTCATTGACCTCACTTTTTTTTTCCTAGCCTTCCCCATCTCACTTAACTAGCCATAGGGAGAGGACCAAAACATGTTTTTCAAAATTACTTGTTATAATCTATGAAATAGAATTTTATGTCATCTCTTCCTAATCAGAAGAGTGGGCAAGTGTGGAATATTTTATGTTTTCTCTTAAAAAGAAAAGACTTATTCACTTAGGAAACCCTCTCCCTATTGAAATTTTTTTTTTTGGTGGATTAGTGGTCCTCTAGAGAAAAGGGAGGGTTCTTAACTGTATTTTTGTGTCAGTGAACAACCTCTTTGGGAGTCTGTGAATCTTATAGATCCTTTCTCGCAGAATGTTTTAAAATGCAATAAAATACATACGATTACAAAAGAAACCAATCTTGGGTGAGTAGATGAATAAATAAGATTCATTCATTCATTCATTTATTTATTCATTCATTCATTCATTTATTATTCATTTGTTCATTTATTCATTTATTTATAAGTAGCTTTCAAGATATTTTTAAAAATTCATGGCCCTCAGAGTTCAAGAAATCCCCTCTTTAGAGACATCAGTGATAAGTGAGTTCATAGATTGGGAGCAGAGATAGTCAAACAAATGTTAATTGTGGATTGTAAGAAAATGCACTAACCTAATGCCATCCTGTCTTTGTAAGCCTCAGATATCTTCTTTTCTTAGATCGGAAGTTACATTTGAGAAAGTCCCATAACTTTTTGAAAAGTTGTATTTCATGTGGCAGCTTTTGTATTCTTAGAAGCATTGAAATAACAAAATATGAAAGTATTTGCCCAGGGGCTCATTTCCCTAGAAAATTGACTACTTATGAAAAGAGAAGGTAATTAAGAAAAAATCAGTAGTTAGTTGAACCTCAGGTTTTGAGGAACTTAGATGCAAATGGACTCCATTAATATGGCAATGCATCCATGCCTGTCCAACTTGTGCAACCATTATCTACTTCCTGTTCAAAGTCTACCTTAGGAAGTCCACCCAGCCTGCCATAGGCTTTGTTCTAGATCAAGTGTTTCCAACTGTTTTTGGTCCCCCTGCCCCTTGGCTTTCAGTAAAATCCTCTCTATGCCCTTTATGTTATATGAAAGGAAATAAATTCTACAGGTTACCATGCATATGTATGCACATAAGAAATTAAATAAAGATTACTTTTTCATTAGGAAAATTTTATTTAGATAAAATATGTTATCTTTTTAGCAGCATCAAGTTTTTAAATGTTAATTTTTTTACAAATACTACTAATTTTAGAAAGTTTCAATGGGTTAATATTCAATAGTTTAATAATATTAATATTTTACTGGGTTAATATTCACTGGGTTAATATTATTTGCCAAATATTTTTTCCCCATACTCTTGGGGTAGGGAGTTTGCAGATTCCAAGCCTGAGTTCCCTTAACATTTCTGGATGTCAATAGAAACTGGTCATCCATTGTTTATCCCTCACAGTGTGGCTTGGAATGCCTGGGTTGTATTTCCAGAGGGTCATGATGGTTTTTTTTCTTTTCCTGTAATTCACAGGTTGAAAATGAATATGGAAGCTACTATGCTTGTGATTATAATTACCTTCGTTTTCTCCTAAACCTCTTCCGCCAACACCTTGGGAAAGATGTGGTTCTCTTCAGCACTGATGGGGCCGGCAAAGACTTCTTGGAGTGTGGGGCTCTGCAGGGAATTTATGCGACAGTAGACTTTGGAGCAAGTAAGTGGCTGTGTTGACAAACAGGACAATCTGAGCCAGGTGCAGTGGAGTGTTTTAGCTTTCCCCCAGGTCACCATGTGGACAGTTACTTCATGTATGTTTTTTAGATGCACAGCAAAACATAATTTCTCATCCATCTTTTCAAGAAAGAGCTAATGCAATAATAAACAATACATTATTATCCTCCTACGGTGTTTAAGGATTTATAGGGTTCTTTCACATAAATCACCTTAGTTAAACATTATAATAACTAGAGTGAGTCTGGAGTCAGGAAGACCTTAGTTCGATGTGGCCTCAGACACTTACTAGCTGTGTGACTCTGGACAAGTCACTTAACCCTGTTTGCCTCAGTTCCCTCATCTGTAAAATGAGCTGGAGAAGGAAATGGCAAACCGCTCCAGTATCTTTGCCAGGAAAACCCCAAATGGGGTCACGAAGAGTCTGCAAAGACTGAGAAATGGCTGATCGACAAAGCTAGCATTTATATGGTGCCTTTTAATTTACCATGCGCTGTATTAAGCGCTGTACAGATTTTATATCTCATTTGATTCTCAGAACAAACCTTAGAAGTATGTTATTATTATTCCCATTTTAAAGTTGAGGAAACTAAGGCAAATGGGCTTGAGTATCTCACCCACAGTCACACAGCTAGTAAGTATCTGAGACCAGATTGAAATTAGAGTCTCCTTGCACAGTGCTCTATCCACTGTACCATCTAGCTGGCCTCAGATACTTTCTTTGACCCTGGGCAAGCTACCCCACCTTTGTCTACTTCATTTTCCTCAAATTTATGATGAGGACAGTGGTGGCACCTACCTCCCAGGGCTGTTGTGAGCATCATATGGGATAATCGGTATCTGTACATCTGTTATCCTATTAACAGACCAAATGAGATAATGTATGTGAAGGCTTTGCAAACCTTAAAAGCGATATAAATGTTACCTGTCATCATCATCATCATCATCATCATCATCATCACTCCCTTAAATTCCCTCTCCTCTTCCCAAACTAGGGCTAGCAGGCCCCTCAGGACCCCTGTCGCCTTTTCCTCAGCCATTCTGGGGATATGGTATGAATTTTTTACACTAAGTGTTAATCAGCAAACAAACTGGAGACAAAAGACAAAAATACAAGCAGCTCTGCCCTCAAGGAATTGATTTTCTATCGGAGAAACAACGAGAATACATATAAGTACATGTGAAATATATATCAGGTAAAAATAAGGCAGTTTCCTGGGAGCTAGCAGGAGCAGGAAGCTGAGGGATTGGGCTCAGCCTCATCCAGAAGGGGGAGGTTAATTAAGCAAGCTTTGAAGGAAGCTGGGGATGCTGCGGCCCACATAGGCAGGAAGTTACCAGACTCCTTGGTTTGACCTTAGTCATCAGATTGTCAGCTCTTTGACTTGACAGACGTCATCTTGTACTTCCTTTGTCTTCTGTCACAACACCTGGTCCTTGCTTTGAAAAACATTCTGTTGAGCGACTGATGAATGGTCTATCAGTCATGGACACTCCTGAAAGCATGGAATCCTGAACCCACGTGGGAATTTATAGGGCCGAGTAATTGGCTGTCAGTGACACGGTCTTCACTTAATTTCTAAGTCTTTGTTTTCATGTTGCAAAAAATATACATACATACATACGTACACACACATATAATATATAATACATACAGACACAAATGTATTTTTCTTTCTCAAAAATGATGTTCCGAAGAGTATGCTGATATTTCACATTGAAAGCTATTTTGAATATATTTGCCTTTTTTTGAGCTTTTATGTTAATTTAATCTTTAAGCATTATTTATTTAAGCAAAATACCTAGAAGAGAATTGGTTTAGGTCACAGATAATCAGTTGCATAGGAAGTGGTGATGCTGATTTCCTCCCCTGCTCTGGGCAAGTTCTTTTTGCTGGGAGGGATGATTTACCACCATTGTTAAAAGCCGACAGCACACCATAGCATCTTTCTCTGTACACAAAGGAGTTCTCAGGGGAAGCAGAAATGGATTTGAGGGTGTGGCATGGTCAGTTACAAAGTGTGCTGGAAATAGATGTTGATTTCCAGCTGGAAGGGGCCTTGGCTTTAGATCTTTCCGCTTCCCCTTTCTTTATCCTTTCCCATGTCACTTAATCTCTGTAGGTCTTGTATTCCTCATCTGCAAAATGAAGGAGCTGGATGTAAGGGCCTCTGCCACCTCTAAAGTTACAGATAATCCCCTAGTCCTGGCTTCAGGATTAGAATATAACCCCTACTTTCAACAGGCCTACAGTCTAGTTGGGTGGGCAAGACAGATGAGCACAAAGAATTCATAGCAGGAAAGGCACTGGACCACTGATGTCATAGATACAGAGAGGTCCCCAATGAAGAAACACCCCCTTTCTACCAGTATGGGTGGGTCCTTTCTCTCTAACTAGGAGTCTGAAAGTTGCCCCAGAGGACTGTCTTGCCCAGGGTCACAAAATCAATATGGGTCAAAAGCAGGCCTTGAACCTAGGTCTTCCCGGCCCCTTGCTCAGTTCTCTGTCCACAATGCTATACTTCAGTATTATAATAATAATAATAATAGCTAAACATTGATGTAGCAACTTAAAGTTTGCAAAGCACTTTGTGTATGTGTATGCATGGATATGTATATTTTTATATTGTATGTATGTACCATATTAATAGAAAGTAACATAATACACACAATATTTTATACAAATGTATATACATACACATAATAGCTGCATTATATAAGTATTAGAGAATAAATTTATTGTGTAACATGCTATATTATAAATTATATTGGTATAATGCAATATAAATAAAAACATTGATTATTAATATAAAATTATCTATAAAGTCATTTGATGCTCATAGCAACTCTGTGAAGTAGGTTCTATTCCTACCCCCATTTGCAGGTGAAGAAACTGAGAAAAGCTGAGTGATTTGCCCAGGGTAACACATTTAGTGTCTGAAAAAGGATTTGAACTTGAGTCTTGGGTGGCAAAACCAGTGAGCTTTGCCACTGAGTTGCTTATATTAAGATCCAGGTAGATTATAGGTGTTATAGGAGTCAAGATGAAGGCACTTTCAGCTCTGGAGTCTTCCAGGAAGAGAAGAAATAAATACAAAGGATTTGCCATCAAAGTCCAAAATAAAGGGGGAATTGTTTCTGCCTTGGGAGATCAGAGAAAGTTTTGTGGATGAACTCTATGATTTTAATTTAATGAAATTCTTCAAACATTTATTATGTTTAGGCTGTTTGGATAGGTATAGACAGGCATTCTGGGATGGTACTGGGGAGACCCTCTATGTCCTAATTCTTTTGACATTCTCTTTTTCTAATTCCCCATAAATGCCCATGGTCTTTCTCTCTTTTAAATCTGCTTGACCCTTCTATGTGCAGGTGTCAATGTAACAGAAGCCTTTCTGGTCCAGAGGATGGCTGAGCCCAGAGGACCCTTGGTAAGGTTTTTTTATTTCTTTTATGTTAGCACAGGATGGGCCCTGAACAGAAAAGACTATTGTAGGGTCAATGAAACATCTATGACAAAGAATCCCAGAATTTCAACCTTAGAGGGTATGTGGTCCAACCCATACTCGAAAATCTACTCACCATCTTCCATGACTCTTTAGCCCTCACAAAAAAACCCCATAAAGCCTAATCCCTTATGGCTCTAACATTCTTCCCCCAACATATTTGTTTTTTTTTTTTAAATTTAATGTCTTTATTTTTATAGCATCTTAATTTCTCATCCCCTTTTCCATGCAGAGAGTCCTCCCTAATAACAAAGAATTAAAAAGAAAAAGCATTTCAGCTAAACTATACCACAATTAATTCAAATCTGAAAGTATTTACAAAGTTCTGCACTCATGGTCTGCTACCTGCAAAGAGGGGAGAGTTTCAAGTCTAACTTTCCATAACACCATGAGAAAATATTATAATAGTGTTATTCTGCAACTTTTTGGAAGTGGTACTAAGGCACTTATAAGGTATAATACACTTCCATTCTATAGTGGTAAGTGTTACAAGTGAGGCTCTCCCTTGTTCATTTTAATCCTCTTTACTTTCTTCCTTTTGTAGATCAATTCAGAGTTCTACACTGGATGGTTAGACCACTGGGGTCAAGCTCACGAGACAGTCAGCACCAAAGTAGTCGTCGATTCTTTAATTGACATCCTTTCCCGGGGTGCCAATGTTAACATGTAAGTGAACTTAGAGAAAGAATTTTTTCTTTTATTTTTCAAGGAATATAAGCAACTCTTTTTGGAGGAATACAGTGAACACTATTTTGCATGGCTGCAAATTATCTCCAGCTCTTTGTTATTTTGTATTTTATTGATTAGAATGTGGCCCAATTTAGGCCTTGTTCCTAACATGAGATCTCTTTGAAAGGCAAAAAATATAGACATAAATAAATGAGAAAGAGTGTGCATTAGTAGACAAGAGGGTTAGAAGCCCTGGGATCCAGTCCTACTTCTGTGATGTGTGTTGGTAGTGCCAGGCACATATAATAAGTACTTGTTGAATTGAATATTTCTCCAGTTAGGATTATCTGATTTTTTTCTGCTCAAATTTCTTGGGTCCTGAATTAAAGTAGTACTTGAAATATTTAATTTTGTTGGTTGCTATTGAATCTTTTTTTAATTATGTTTTTCTGCAGCACCATAGTGATCTCATCTAGGGGAGCAGTTGATTTTTGTGGCTTTATCTTTTGCCCTTTCCCGAAATCAAAGTCAACAAAGAGTCTCTTTCCTGAATTACTAAGGGCTCCTTTTCATTCTGCAGAATTCTGACAATTCTTTTTCATTTTAGGTACATGTTTATAGGTGGGACCAATTTTGGCTTCTGGAATGGTAAGGTTCATTTTATCTATGAGATTTTCATCTTTAGTTTTCTTTCAAAATCTGGGTGTTGTAGCAAATTATATTTACATTGTATAAATTGAGTTCCTTTTGTTGTTGTTTTTTAAATATAATTCGCCACTGTCTTTGTATTTTAAGGAGCAACTCTGAAAAATTCTCCTAGTTTGCTTTTTCCAAAAGCAACTGGTACTTAATGTTTTCTTCTTTTTGGGGGGGAGGTCACCCCTCCTTCTATGCCCCACTTTCTTTCCCTTTTATTCTGGCTTGCACATCTTCCATGACTTCATTTAGTGAAGAGT
This sequence comes from Phalanger gymnotis, assembly GCA_028646595.1. Lineage (NCBI taxonomy): Eukaryota > Metazoa > Chordata > Mammalia > Diprotodontia > Phalangeridae > Phalanger > Phalanger gymnotis. The sequence continues at coordinate 35,658,688 of CM053623.1, read as the reverse complement.
TCCTCTTGATTAAATGGGACCCAACCTCATAGGTCTCAGATTCATGCCAGGCAGTTCTAAATGGCTCCAGGGCCGGTGAAGTTACTTCTGTGGTTTTTCTTTTTCATTTACTTCAGTACGAGAGTAGATGCATGAATCACCAACTTACTGGTTAGGTAAGGAAAGGAAGAAGTTGTAAAACTCAAATAATACTGTGTAAAGACCTACTAGGGTCAAGGGTGAAAATAATAACCTGAGGGTTTTGGCTTTGTTTGCAGATTTGATTTATGTGTGTACACTTGGTTCTCATTACTCATTAAGTAATTTCTCATTAAGGTGAACAGTGAATAGAATGCTTGACCTGAAGTTGGGAAGACCTGAGTTTGAATCCTGAAAATGAAATGGGAATTATTTTTTCTAGCTCTATAAAATAAGTTTTTGGTAGTTTAATTGGTATGGCGCTAAGTAAATTAATTTAGGTAAAATGGTTATTTTTATTATATTAGCTTGGCCTGACTATGAGCAACTGATGTTTTTCCAATTATTTAGAATTTATTTGTGTTAAAAGTGCTTTGTAATTATGTTCATATAGTTCCTGGGTTTGTTTTGGCAGGTAGACTCCCAAATATTTTATAGTGGCTACAGTAATTTGAAATGGAATTTCTTTTTCTATCTCTTGCTGTTGGGCTTCTTTTTTAAGTTTTGAGTTCCAAATTCTATCCCTTCCTTTCTCCTTTTACCCCTCCCTTAGACGGTAAGCAATCTGATATAGGTTATCCATGGATCTGCCACCATTTCCTTGGTAGTTTGGTGACTTTGGGGTGTGATCTGCATGAGTGGAGTAAGTCTCTTTGACTAACAAAGATCATAAATCCATTGAAGCCTTCTAGAATGGGGTGGCATCAAGGAGTGAGAGAGGGTCCAAGTGTTTCAGTTGTCCTGTAGTCCTTATTTATTTGTGCTGCTCATATATTTTTAATTTCTTAATTCTGCCCCCCATTGCCCAAACCATTCCTTGTATCAGGTAAGCACAATCAAGTAAAAATAAATTAATACATGGGCAGCTAGGCGATACAATGACTCAAGTGCCAGGCCTACAGTCAAGAAGATTCATTTTCATGAGTTCAAATCCAGGCTCAGATACATTGTTTGCATTATTAAAAATTGTTACACTTTTACCTCTTAGGAGCCAATACACCTTATGCACCACAACCTACTAGTTATGACTATGATGCCCCATTGACTGAAGCCGGGGACCTCACGGAGAAGTACTTTGCTCTGAGGGAAGCTATTGGAAAGGTGAGTGTTTTTATATAAGGATTCAGGCCTTAAGGGTCTGCTGTGGGGTGAAAGGCTCATAGGCTTTCAAGTCAGAAGGGATCCTCATCATAATAATGATGGTGATGAGTAAATGTACTGGCTTACTTGATCCTCACAACAGCCCTGGGAGGTAGGTGATATTACTGTCCCCATTTTACAAATGAGCAAACTAGATTGGTTATCTCAGGCCTTCCTGACTTTAGAGCTAGCCCTCTATCCACTCTGTCACCTAGCCGTCTGTGAAATGGCTAGCTGATCTTTTGTGATCCCTATCTGCTCCAAGATCAAGATGTTTTGAACGTATGATTTGGTTCAAGTCTAGCAGGAATGTTTTTTTCCATTGATCACCAAAGCCAAGTCGTCCTTGAGATTTACTCTGCATTCCTGTGCCTTGGACAGATGCGAGCAGCTTAGAGCTGGCCCAGCATTGATGCCTGCCTCTGACAGCGTGACCTGAGCCTCCCAGGTGGGGTTTCCTGTCTCTGCTGTGGCTTTTTACAAATCCGCAGTCTTTCTGCTCAGTCACTTGAGTTTTTAAAATTTTTTTTCTCAATTACATGCAAACAAAAACATTTAACATTTGTTTTTTAAAAATTTGAGTTCTAAATTCTATCCCCTCCTTCCCTTCTCTCCTCCTTGAGAAGGCGAACAATTTGATATAGATTATACATGTGCAGTCATGCAAAACATTTGCATATTAACCATGTTGAAAAAGGAAACTTAGGTCAAAAAACCCCCAAGAAAAATAAAGTTTAAGAAAGCATGTTTTAATCTGCATTCAGACCCTTTCTCTGGAGGTGGATAGCATTTTTCATCATTAGTAGTCACTGGAGTTTTGAAATAAACTTTTGGCACAAAGACTTTCAACTTGTAGATGGCGAATGCATGTGTTGTGTTTTTAAAAGAAAATTGTCTTGAATTTTTAGTGTCATGTACAACCTTTACAGTTTTTTTAATCTCTTTCATTTAATTAATTACATTTTATTTTTTTGTCTGTGTCCCTCTGGAGGCCAGAGGTTCACTGTCTTTTTTTGAAGTTATACAGCGTTGGACCCCAACATTCTTGTATTGACTAGTGGTCCTTCTGTTACCAGGAGTGGGGTGTATAAACTTGTTTTGAAAAATATTTTAACAATTATTACAGTAGAATTGGTTTCATTTGTAACCCTGTTATTTTATTTTATGTTTTTTAAAGCTTTTTTTGGGGGGCAAGGTAATCAGGGTTAAGTGACTTGCTCGGGATCACACAGCTATTAAATGTGAAGTGTCTGGGCCAGATTTGAACTGAGATCCTCCTGACTCCAGGGTCATTCTAAAAATGGTGTCCAGAGGCTTTACCCAGTTGCTAAAACAGGGCACACAAAAAATTTAAAAACAATCTATCTTCCATGGAGAAATATTAAGAGGATAATATTTAGGCTTTACAGTCAGATGTCCCATGGAAGATGGGATAGTTCAGATGTGGGATCTGCTGTCGTACATAGAAGATGGCCTGAATTTCTTTCCTGTCCTGCCATTTCAGGAGGGGGTAGGGAATGCTGCTGGGTATATTTCTCTCTTTTCAGAGATTCTGGTTCCTTCAGCACACCTGTCTTTGCTATCCTGCGTAGATGCTTGGGCTCCTGTGGGCCTGGGTTCTGGTTACCACCCTTGCCTACCTCCCCTTACCACTTCAGAGTCTGATAAGGTAGAGAGCCCCTCACGCTTGTTTTTACTGAATTCCATGGGCTCTGTTCTGCAAAGGTGAGGAAGGGGTGAGATGAATGGTTTTAGGGTTTAGTGAAAATAAAAATTTTTTTTCTGGACAAGTTCCCAGACCTCCAGAAATCAATCCATGGATATGCTCTTGGAGTTTCCAACCAAGTTCCTAGATCCCCAGAAATCTATCCATGGATACCTTCTTCAAGTTTTCTAGCGAAGTTCCTAGACCCCCAGAAATCTATGCATGGATACCTTTTTGGAGTTCTGTGGACTCCAGATAAAGAACTTCCAACCTAACCTAACCCTCATCTGAAGCATAACTCTCTCTCCTCTGTCATTCCTGGCAAGTGGTCTTTCCCTTGTAGCATGTGCCTGAAGCTCTCCAGGAATGGAGAGCTCACTACTTCCCCTAGATAGCTGCTCATTCCAGTTTTGGACAGTTCTATTTGGGTCTTTGCTTCCTTAGATGAGGTCAAAATCTGCCTCTCTGAACCTCTGGCCACATATGTACACACCTGGAAAGCACTTCCTCCTCTTTTTAGGATTCTTAGCATCCTTAAGAGCCCAGCCTCAGGTGCCATCATTATGCTGATCCCTATTGTTTGTGTCTTTCGAAATATCTTATTAGGGTCAATGTTACATCCCCCTGTTCCCCAGCTAGACAACACAAGCTATTTGATAACAAGGCCTATTTGTAACTCCATTTGTTCCTGTATCTGTAGCACCTCCCACCATGCCTTGCTTTATTGTATGGGCTGAATAAATGCTTGTTGAATTGATAGGGCTATGGGCCAGACCTGTGATTTCATTAGTGGAGGGGAATGTTCTCTAACAACGCAAGCTGGGCAGACACCTTTATTGCAACTTTTAGTCTATGTGATTTGCCTGTAGCATTTCAAGGTTAAGTGAGTTACCCAGGATCACATAGTCAGGAGGTCTCAGAGGCAGGATTTGAACCCAAATGTTTCTGGCATCAAGACGGTCTCTTCGCTAGGCCATGTTACCTTGTTTGAGTTCCCCTGAATCCTACTCATTGCTTCCATCTAGTTCAGGGCTGGGGAACCTGCGGACTTCAGGTCACATTTGGCCTTGTAGGTCCTTAAGTGCAGACTTTGACTGAGTCCAAATTTTATAGAGCAAATCTAGGGCCTTCTAGGTCTTTAAGTGTGGCCTTTTGACTAAATCCAAATTTCACAGAACAAATTAGTAGAAGGCCACATGTGGGCCTAAAGACCCCACGTTCCCCGCCTCTGGTCAAATTCCACCTTCAGGGGCCAGCCTCCTCATGTAGGCAAATATCTCCAGCTCCTTCAAAGAATCCTAATATAGATAGCATGGTTTGCAGGCCTTGAAGGATAGATAGGTGAGGTGTCAACAGGCAAAAAGCTATATATACTTGGGGGAGGGGGAGCCCATTTTAGATTTGGAGGATGTTGTGAATCTGGCTTATAGCAGAAAGGGACTTCTCAAAATAGTGAAGAGCCCAGTTTTGACTCTAGTACAATCAGGGATTTACTTGAGTTCTTTTAAAAGGCAGTTGATTGGCCCAGTAGATAGAACATCTGACACTTGGAAACGAAGAATACCTGAGTTTGAATCCTCCCTCAGACAATTACCAGATGTGTGACCCTGGGCAAAAATCACTTTCCTGTAAAAATAGGTATAATGATATCATATGCCTCCCAGGATCAAGTGTGTTAACATGTAAAGCCCTGTGTTAACTATAGAACTCAAGGACAATGCTAGTCGTTATAGAGGACAATGAAGTAGTGTAGTGGAGAGAGTGCTAGGCCTGGAGTCTGGAAGACCTGAGTACAAATGTGGCCTCAGATACTGTACAGGCTATGTGACCTTGGACAAGTCACTTAACTTTTGTTTGCCTCAGTTTGCTCATCTGTAAAATGGGGGTGATAATAGCACCTACCTCACAGGTGTAAATCAAATGTAACCTGACCCATAGTAAATGCTATGTAATGTTAGCTGTTCTTATTATTTGGTGAGAGGAGGTGACAATTGGGCAAAGTGACTGTCCCAGGGTTCCATACCTAGTAGGTGTCTGGGGCCAGATTTGAACTGCTATTATTATTAAAATGGAAATAGCCTCAGGTAAAGAAGGCCTCCATGACACAAGTTAAAAATAGTAGAATCAGATAATCTAATCTTTGTACCAAAGCAGTGAGATTTAGCATTTCAGTCATAGGTTAGACCTGGAAGAAATTCAGAAGTCATTTTGTCCAGGAGGCCCAAAGAGATTAATTGACTTACTCTAAGTTACAGAGAGTAAGCATCAGGAGTAAGACTGGAATACAGGACCTCTGACTCCCAAAACAGTGCTTCTTTCCCCTGGACCCCCTGCCTCCAGTCCTTAACTTTGGAGGGGATAAATACCCCATTTATTGTCCTTATCAATTATTAGCTTTTCCCTTACCCACCAAGTCTGAAACTATTAGCTTGGAGTCAGAGACTGCCATCTTTCTTGCTAGTTAGTTTTCAGCCTTTGCATCTACTCGGCATCAAAATCTGCCCAGGCCCCTTGCCTCTGCTTTCTAGCCTTTCTGATTAGCTGTCTAGATTCTTAAAGTCTCTGGCCCCTTTCTCCATAAATGGTAAAAAAGAAAAAGAAAGAACCCTCTCCAGGGAGTCAGCATTGTTTTTATGCCTCTATCCCCAGCCCTGAGCTGGGGGAGTCTCTTTTTGGGGGTGGGGGCTGTCCCCTCTATCCCTTTCCAGCCAAAGCAGCTTAACCCAGGCAAAGTAATTTGAATAAAGTGCTTGTTTATGCCTCTTAGTTGACATTAGTTTTGTTTTCAACGGTTTCTGACCCTCGTGGAGAACGTAGTATCCTAGAAAGGGATTTGACCTTGTTTACGAGATGCCCTGTTGATGTTATTTGAGTTATTTGAGGGTGTGAGAATTGTCAGTTCATAAGCGCTAGAGTTGGAAACATTAGAGATGCTCTCTTCCATCCTTTCATTGATAGGTGGAGAGCCTGACCAGTTTAGGGCCTCACGGGTCTTTCAGTTGACTCGGCTTCTTTCTAATGCCATGGACTTTAGTTAATCAAAGTAGCCTAGTGGTCTCTTACTATGTGTTTATTTGTTTGTTCTGTTCTTTGGAGACCAATGATCATTCCCCTTGACTGAGCAGAAAATAAGTCATTTTCCCTTTTTTTCTTTCATTCGTTATTACTATCATCTCCATCCCTGGAGAGTGGTCCTATCTCTTCTTTGATCCTTCTCTTTTCTAGTTGTTCTGACTCAAAACAAAGAACTCTGTCTTATTCCTCCTGAACCTTTCTATCTTGATGATGACTTGCTTAAGAGGCAGGACCCATAACTGAAAACAGTACCCAGCACACAGCAGGTGCTTAATAAGTGCTTGTTGATTGGTTGCTCCAACCAGGGCAGAATACGGTGGCCATGTCATTTTCTTTGTTCTTCATACTGTGCTTCTATTAAGGTGAGGTTAAGATTCTGGCCAGCTGTGTGACCACGGGCAAGTTATGTGGTCTCTGTTTGTCTCAGTTTCCTCGTCTGTAAAATGGGGATTAATAACAGCACCTACCTCCCAAATGAGATAAAAATTGTAAAGCGCTTAGTGTGGTGCCTGGCATGTAGCGAGTGCCATATAAATCTTAGCTATTTTTAGCTGTTGTTATTAGATTGTTGCCCAGAGTGGCGCTGACGCATCCTGACCGTGTGACCCTGGGCGAGTGACTTAATCTCTCAGTCTCTGCCCCGTTCCTCACCCTGGGCCTCCCCAGGGGCTCCCTACCTACACACCAGTGAAACCACTGGTCCAGCCCAGAGGATGTCATAAGCATTTTGGGCTTCCCGATCACAATTATGGTGACTTAGACCGAGTTTGCTGTCCCGCGAAAGCCGACGCTCCCAAGACCTTTTTTTTTGAGGCAATCGGTGTTAAGTGACTTGCCCAGGGTCACACAGCTAGTCTGAGGCCGGACTTGAACTCCTGTCCAGACTCCAGGACTGGTGCTCTATCCACTGTGCCACCTGGCTGCCCCTACCCGAAGACTTTTTCAAGTGAACTATTGCAATAGGTTGTTTCTCCATCTGAAGAAAAATTCTGGCAATGAGGCATAACTTTGTTTCTGGTAGTAAGTGGTTCTGTCTTCTGACTGCCTAACATTCCCTTTCTTCGTAAAACCATGTCGTTTAAATTTTATTTCTGGTTTGGGTAAAAATTAATTCAATTTGATTCAACCTGCACCTATTAAACATCTACTATATGCAAGGGTTGTTGTGAGAATCAAATAAGTTAACAAATATAAGCCCTAAAGCCTGTATAAATTATTATTATTATTAATTTTCCTTGGGAGAGTACAAGGTTTATACAGACAAATAGGTAGAAGATATTTTAGGAAAGAAATCGAATTAACCACTGGAGGCAGGAGGCGAGATCAAGGAAGTCTTTGAGGAGGTGATATCTTAGCTGAGCCAGGAAGATAAGGTAGCACTGAGTAGTGGTTACAGTGCTGGGTTCAAATTCTTCCTCAGACATTTACTAGCCTAGCCGTATGCCTTTGGGCAAATCACTCTGTGTTTCAATTTCTTTCTCTATAAAATGAAGGGGTTAGTGTCCATGGTCTCTGGCTCTAGATCTTAGGGTAAGGAATCTGAGTGGTGGGTAGGAGGAGGAAACATTCCCAAGCCTGGGGACAACTTATGCAAATGCGTGGAAGTGGGAGATTGAATCCTGAACAGCCCAGTTTGGCTCCAGTATATGGAATGAAGAGAGGAAAATCTTAAGGCTTCAAAAAAATTAGATTTATGAAGTGCCTTCATTTCCAAGTTACTGTTTTAATCTCATCAGGTGATTCCTTTTAAACCCCTCCCTCATCCCCTGCTGATTCTCGTAGCTGAAACCCAAGGGTTCTTTTACCTTGTTGTTGAGTCATTTCGGTCCTGTCTGACTCATCATGCCATTTGGGATTTTCTTAATGTTTATTATAACAACTTTACAGGTACCCACCTATGATGGCGATGCTATTGATACATTAGCCACTTGTAAAAGTACAAGGGGAGGAGAATTTAAGGATCTGGAGGAGCTGGCTGGGTCCTCTCACTTTCCCAATCTGTAAAATGAAGTTTAAAAAAAAGACTTGCTATCTTCCACAGAAGCATTTAGGATAGTAAAAATGGAAGTACTTTGAGGTCTGTCTTTTGGGCAAACGGAATTTAATAACGCATTAACAGTCATACTTGAAATATCTAGAGCTCCTTCCCACCCACGTCAACAGTAAATTAATTGGGGTGATCAGGAGGGCTGCCCAGAATGAAGTCCAGGAGAATTCAGACAGGCCCATGTCACTTACAGTTTTCTGTCTCTGAGAGAGATGTTGGTACCTCATGGCTTGACAGGTTACTGGTGCTGAAAAGTGATGACTTTTACTCACCAATTTCAAGGTGCCACGCAGCTAAAAGCATCTGAGTTCCCTAAAGAATCCTCTTTGGTGTGGGTAAAAATCTGACTAGACATGGTTAACACTTCAGCCAGAGGTTCAGAATTACTGTGCATACTTCAAGAACGTTGTAGGGAGCAAGTTTTTTTTTTTTTTTTGTCAGTTTCCAATTTAATTATAAGTGACTTTTTTTGGGAGGAGATGGGTGGGTTGTCTGCAGAACTGTCTTAATTCACAAGGAATTTGGTGACAGTTATATGATCTTACCTTTCACCAAGTTTCTGAAGACCCACTTTTGAGATTTTCATCTTGGTTTTTGGAATTCTGACAATCATGAAGGATTGGAATTTCAGGTCACTTGTGGCTTCCCCCCAAGAATAGGGAATATCATCAAAATGGCCCTAGGATTATGCATTTGGAGCTGCAAGAGACCTTACAGTATGTGTAATCAAACCCTATCATTTTATAATTGAGAGAACTCAGGGCCAGAGAGCAGAGAATTGATTTACCCAAGGCCACACAGGTAGTAAGTAGCACTCAAAACACAATCTCCTGCTCTTACCTTTGAACCTGCCTGTCTTCTCCCCTCATTTCTACTTGGGTAGGATATAAACCCTCTTCCCATGTGACAACTAAGGAGCATAGCAGTTTACCAACGAGGGGCAGCCTGGCATAAGTAGTTGATAGAGAGCTGGCACACACTACCTTTCAGGCTTTATTAGGTATTACTTATTCTCCTTCTCATACCCTGTAGTCTGGCCAAATTGGTCTCTTTGTCGTGGCCGGTGGCCAGTGGTTGAGCTTGGAAATGGTAAGATTCCAATTCCTATCTCAGACACTTAATAGTTTTTGTTTTTTGCTCCAGATGAGTGATTTTAACCTATTAGCCTCACTTTTCTCATCTATGAGATGGAGATAATCATAGCACTTACCTCACTGGGTTGTGATAATTGGATCAAATGAGAGAAATCCTCATCATATCTCCCTCTCTTGGAAGAGGCTGCCTCCCCTCTTCCCCCTCCCAAAATGCACTTCCTCCTCACTTCCAGCTCTTAGAATTCTTAATTTCCTTCCAAGGTCATTGCTAACACCACCTCCTTTTCCTGATCTCTCCAGCTCCTACCAAAAAAACAAAAACAAAAACAAAAAAAAACTTGCCTTGTAATTATTTTGCAAAAGGTGTCTCAAAAAACTTAACTTCATTAAACTACTTTAAATTAAAATTTTAAATTTTGCTTAAATTGCTTAAAACTGCTCCAAGACTTTTGAGACATTGTATCTACTTCGTGTATATTTATGTGTACATGTCCCTATGGAATGTAAGCTTCTTGAGGACAGGGATTATTTCATTTTTATCTCTTTCAACTTCATTGCCTAGCACAGGGCCTAACACCCTGTTTATTAAATGCTTGTTGATTCATCAGTGGTTACTAGCCATGTGACCTTGGGCATGTCACTTAGTTTCCCAGTGCCCTAAGTTACTGTGAGATTCGAAGTCATTGATGAGTTTCAGATCTGCATTGCTACAAGGTAGTTTCCACACGAGGAATTCCATATAAAGATGAAATCATAGGTATGGATCACAGAGAGGTGGAAATTTTGCTGATATGCAGCAATATTTGTGTTCTGTGGTATTGAGGTGCCCAGGAAAATGGAAGCACAGAAACAACATAAAATTGAATTAGATGATTTTTGAGGTCCCTTCCAGCCCTCAGTGGCATCCTTTGAGCCTTTAAGGCTTTCTGATCAGTGTTTTTTTATACCTCTACTGGCCAGTAAATTTGGGGAAAGGATCATAGGATCATAGATAAAAGAGCTAGAAGGGACCCTGACAGATCATTGAGTCAAACACCATCAGTTTCCAGCATCGGTGAGGCTGATCTTTGCACTAGGTCATGCAAGTCATAAGCGGCAGAGCTAGGATGTTAGTACCCCTGCACTGAGTCAAGATCCATTTTGACTTCTGGCTTATCACATACAATAATCCCTAGTTCAGAGTAGGCTCAGATAATCAAAGCCATCATTGGTACTGCTAAGCATCCTTCATCCAAACTTTACATTTTCTATATCTGGTGATGAGAATGTTGGGGAAGGTGAGCAGGGAAATGAAGTCATTCTTCAGCACCAGCTTTGGATCAAGTTCAGCTTTGAGGAGAAGTCAAATGAGAGAATTCAAATCCTTTTCTGCTGTATTTCTCCCACCCTCACCCTCAAACTCTGAATTAAGAATCCCTGACTGGTAGAACTGGAAGGTATTTTTAAGACTATCTAGTCTAGAGGTGGGGAACCTGCAGTCCTGAGGCCACATGTGGCCCTCTAGGTCCTCAAGTGTGGCCCTTTGACCAAATCCAAATTCCATAGACCAAATCCCCTTAAAGGGATTTGTTCTGTAAAACTTGGACTCAGCCAAAAGGCCCCACTGAACCAGTCTAACCTCTCCATTAAATATGTGAAGATCTGATAACTTCCTCCCCTTCTTCCTTCTTTTCTCTTGCTTTTGTGGTACCCATTTCTCCCACTATATTTCTACTGTTCTGTTTAGAACTGTTTGTTATTACAAAGAAGTTTGTACAGCATCTGGAACTCTGTAGAGGAAATGAGCTAGAAATAAACTTGTTTTCTACCTTCTCTTAGAAGAGTGTTTCATTTTAGTGTGTCTTTTAAAAAACACCACTGTCACTATATTTATCATACTGCTGCTAGGGTTTTAACCAGTTTTTTTTTTCCTTTCCTGTTCATAGTTTGAAAAACTACCAGAAGGACTTATTCCTCCATCAACCCCCAAGTTTGCCTATGGAAAAGTTCCTATGAAGCAGGTAAAAAAAAACAATGCACACTAAATTTGGCATGGTGGATAATAGCAAGAGTGTGGAGGAGTATCTCATTTAACTTTATGGGAACGATTTTTTCTAGAGGAATGATTAGGTATAACTAAGTTTGGTTTCTGTGAAAATAGAAAAAAAGTAGGGGATTTTCACGGGGAAAGTGAGGGTATGCATACTTAGGTACTAGGAGGATAGGCACATGTTGGGAAGGTTGAAGGTGGGGGAATAATTGAGAGTGTTTAAAATATGTCTGAGACCATTTTATTGGCAGAAAGCATTTGACAGGTTGGTGTAGTGGGTTGACCATTGACCTTGGAGTCAGGAAGACCTGGCTTCAGGTCTTACCTCCAATGCTACTGACGGCATCCCTGGACAAATCACTGTGTCTTAGACAACTCCTTAAGATTCTGTGTTGTAGAACAATCGTCCATCATATTGGCAGAGGGGGAGTTCCCTATATTTATGAAATATAATGGGTCTGAATTAAAAAAAACATTCCAAGACACTCCTACAGTTTTAAATGGTATGATACAGGATGAAAGCCTTCTTTTTACCTTACTTTTTTCAGTGTTTTCTAGAGAGAAACGCTCTTTTCAGCTTTAAATTGTGCGGTTGTTCCGTATTTAAAATCATGCCCTTTCTGTTGTGGTCTTTGGGTTAAGATGAACAACACGGAGAACATCTAAAATGAATCCCAAGTAATGGCCATGAGCATTTTATGCAACAGAGTGGGGAAAAAGGCAAGACATTTATGTAGACAAAAAGCAGTACCTCAATGGCGTGTGCACCTAAGCCTTCCTCAATCTAAGATCCTTTCTATATCTACTGTGCCATGACTGCTTTTCATAGAAGAGCCCCCAAATTGAGTAAGTCTTTAGGCTCTGTTGACCAGGAGTAGAGGGGCAAGGGGTAGTTCCCTGATACTCTGCCCTGACCAAATATGGAATCCGGTACTCAGTTGGAATCTGGTATTCAGTTCTGGGCTGTACATTTTAGGAAGGACGTTGATAAGCAAGAGCGGATTCAATAGAGAAGATGGTGGATGAGAATCCTAGTAACAACAGCTGACCTTCATGGTGCATCTTTAAGTTTACAAAACACTTTACACACATGATCTCGTTTGAGCCTCCTGATAACTTTGTGAGGCAAGAGATGGTATCCTAATTTTCAAATTATGCTTTAGAGAGGTTCAGCTCTTTGTCCAGGGGTCACTTAGCTAAGAAGGAGTCACAGGAGCCCAAATGCTTTGATCTGTCCCCATCTTAAGACTCCCAAAATGTCTTAAACCAAAGCAAAACTTTTCAAGCTTGTGCATTTCTTTTGCAAAATTTGATGAGCATTCCATTATCTTATATATGTATATATGTGTGTATTTTATATATACATTTGTGTGTGTGTGTATACATGCAAATACATATACATATATATATATACATATATATGCATGTATATTTTTATCTTAAGTGATATACCCAATAGAATTACATCATGTTTCCATTCATGACTCCTGTTCATTTCTAAGTACACAGCTCGGGGTGTGCTTCTCACTTTTTCCACCCCTGGCTTGCATCAGATATAGGTGCTCAACATACTACAAGGAGTGTGGTTTCTGTGACTGATGAGAATCTTTTAAAAAAAATTAATCTTAAATCACACTTCTCAAGGGTCTTCTCCATTTAGTTGTTTTGTGTAATTGTTAGTTTGGGAGAGGTTTTGTTTTCCTTCTTCCAAACATTTCTATTTCTATTGAGGACATTGAGCCTCTTCCAGACACCCATGTTTGAAAGTTCAGGTGTCATCCTCAGCTCCTTACCCCACCTCATTCCACATATCTGCTTGGCTGCCAGATCTCCTTTGTCGCTCCATACCATCTCTAGACTCTGCCTCCATCTCTCACTCACACAGCCACCATCCCATTGCACTCTCCTGACACCTTCACCCTGAACTGCTTCAGTATCTAGTTTACCAACTTCAAGGCTCTCTCTACTCCAATCCTTCCTCCACACAGCTGCGAAAGTGAGTTTTCTAAAGTGCAAATCTGACCATAAACTTCAGTGGCTTCTATTACTCTTAAGATAAAATACAAATTACTTTGTCTGGGGCAGCTAGGTGGCACAGTGAATAGAGCGCCGGCCCTGGAGTCAGGAGGACCCAAGTTCAAATCCAGCCTCAGACACTTGCCGCTTACTAGCTGTGTGACCTTGGGCAAGTCACTTAACCCCAATTGCCTTGCCTCGCCCCCTCAAAAGCAAACAAACAAAAATTACTTTGGTCTTTAAATCTCTCTACATCCTGGCCCCAGCCTGCCTTGCCAGCCTTCACACACTCAATGGCCTAGCCAAATTGGACGTGTGTGTGTGTGTGTGTGTGTGTGTGTACACTTATGTGTGTATATGTGTAGATATGTGTGTGTACATATATGTATATATACACACGTGTGTATGTATGTATCTATATATGTATATCTATCTGTCTGTCTATCTAGTCTATCTATCTGTGTATGGATAGATAGTATATATTTCCCTATTACCCCCTAATTTGGTAGGCAGAATGTTTGGTCTTTTTAGGACAAGATTGCCTTCATTTACATTTTCCAGCGAATTGGGGGGGGGTTCAGTAGCACAGTTGGGAAATAGAGTGAATTATGTGATTCATTGTTTTGTGTTTGGAGATTTTTATCATATCCAGTAAAGTCTTTGAAAACTGGCTTTGATATCATGTGTGAAGACGAGCGGGCATTGACTGGGCATCTTTCTGGTTTGTTTTTTTTGTTTTTTCAGGTAAATACCGTGGAAGAGACTCTTGATATTTTGTCACCTGCTGGACCGATAAATAGCACCTACCCCTTGACCTTTGTTGAGGTGAAACAGGTACGTTTTTCAATGCATGGAATTACCAATTAATAACACTTCAGTGTGTTGCCATTTTGCAGAGATTTATTTCTGCATTGCTTTGTTTTTCTGTATCTGAATTTGGCTTAAATGAGGAGCCAGGGTAAAAAAAGACTCTGGGTAATCATACAGATTTTATTTTTAGAATAAATTTTTATTTTTATCTTTTGCTCTTATATTGCCAAAAATTCTCTCTGTACCCATTCCCCTTCTCTCAGAGCCATCCTTAATAACTTTTTTTTTTTAAGAAAAAGAGGAAGAAGATTAAAAAAAAAAGTCAGTGAAATTGGAATCATGGATTTTTACAAGATTTCATTTTTGGTTCACATACTGCAGAATGCCTTAGAGTATTTTTTCTTTTTTTTTTGTTTGCTTATTGCAATCCCATCTCTACTGGCATCTTCTTACTCTGGCGTCTCATCGTGATATATTGGTGACCTTGAGTTCTCAAAAGCTATGCCTAACAGAATTCAGACTGGAAATGCTTTCCAATAGTGGCCTAGGGATAGGCTATGCATATGTTTTCCAAGAACCAAATTGGCCAAGAGGCTCATTCCCAAATCAGTGGCTCTCAGGTGATGAATTTTGGCTTCAACCTCTTCACTCCAATTTTTACCATCATCTTTAGTGACTTTGCTCTTCATATGAAGGACACCTTCTCCTATTCTGACTTCCCAGGTCATTGGCTTTATCAACTCCCATGACTTACATCTCACTCCTACCACCAGCCATCCTGAGTGAGTGGTGACATTAGACCTCACCATTCTTCCCATCTTTGAGACACTGAACTTTGAGCTTCCCCTCCATTACTACAGTCTTCTGGCCTTCTACCACTCACATCTCTACACTCCTTCCAACCCTACTCTTTTTCCTTATCATTTCCTTCAGTACTCTGATGCCTCCATGTTCTCCTATTGTATCATCCTTTTCTGATTTCACCGCCCTCTGTTCACATGTTTGAGCCTGTAATTAGCCATTTTTAACCATGCCTCAAATCCCTTGCCCCATGATCCTTACACTGTCATTTACTTTCTTGATTCTTACTCCAAAGACAGTGAATACTGCTGGTGGAATCAGGAATCAGTGCTGCCTAGATCCACTATAAATTCATGCTAACTCGGCTGTACTAGGTATTATAGTCCTTCAGTTATGTCTCTTGGGAAGTGGGAAAAACAACAGATTTAGAGCTGCCAGAATTGGGTTCAAATTCCACTTTTGCTACTACCTGTGTGATCTTGGGCAAATGGGCCTCAGTGGTTTAATCTGTAAAACGAAGGGTTGGACTCAGTGGCCTTCTAGCCATTATGATTCCATCGTGCTTTCCACAATGGCAGCTCCAAGCCTCTCTCTTCAAGCCCCCTGCCCTACCCATCTTGCTCTTCTCTGTGCTCATTGGAGACCTCAAAGCCTTTTTCTATTTTCATTCCTTCTGGCCTCAGAGGACGAGGTGCCTCTCTTCCTTTCCACGCCAACCCTTTCACTTGTACTCTTGATTCTATCCCATCTTGCCTCCCTAGGAACTTCCCCCATTGCTTGCTATTTTGCTCATTTTCATTTTCTCCTTCTATAATGGTGTCTCCCTCTGTGCCTAAAAAAAGTGATTATTTAAAAAAAAATTAACTGCAACAAAATAAAAACCCAAACCCTTCCCTTGACCCTCCTACTCCTTCATGGTATCATCTCTGCTCCCCTTCACTGGAAAGATTCTAGGTAGAGTAGTCTAGACTTGCTTCCTCCACTTTCTCACTTCCTACCCCCTTCTCAGCCCCAGGAGTCTGGCCTCTGTCCCCGTTGCTCTTCTGAAACCCCCTTCTCACCATTGGGTGAGTGACCATTGGGCTTGTTTTTGGGTTGTATCCTCCGTGACCTCTGTTATATTTGATTCTGTCCACCCCTGCTTCCTTCTTGCTAATCTCTCATTCTTTGGCTTCCATGGTCCTGCCTGCCCTGTTGCTTCTCCTATGTAGTCTTAATCACATGGGCATTTCCTGAAACTTGGTCCTTGGCCTTCTTCTTTACTACATTCATTTCCCAGGACAATCTCATCTATTCCCACAGCTTCAATTATCTCCTATGGGCACATAATTCCTAAAAAGTATATACAATTCCGGTCTCTCTCCCTAATTTTGTTCCATGGTATCCATTGTCTTGCCAGACATCTCTGTGCTAGACATAGATATCTATTGATTCCCTAAATTTGATATGTCTAAGATCAATGTCATCATCTTTCTCCTAAACCTGTTTCTACTTCCAACTTTCCTATCCCTTCTCCCCCAAACTCTTTTTATGGAGAGTGGGTCCCCCTATCTTAACCTAGGTTGAAAGTACAATGGTAGACCCAATCCAGTGATCGGCTCCATGGAAGATATCTTCTATGACACTAGAAATGACCATAAGTGAACCAATCAGTCTATATCAGTGCACACATATGCACATGCATGTAATGATGCACGCATAAACACATGCACACATACATGTATATTTTATATCAGTCAGTCAAATAATCAACAAGCATTTATTAAATGGTTACTATATTCAAGACACTGCTAGTTTTTTTTTTGTTGTTGTTTTTTTGAGATGAGTCTACCTATCTCTTGCAGGCTAGAAGTATAGCAGCTACTCACAGACCCATCCCAGTAGTGATTGGTACCGCATCTTTGATCTGCTCCATGTCTGATCTGGGCCCATCTGCCCCCTTCTTAGACAGCTTGATGGTTTCCTGTTTCTTGGGGGTTCAACATATTGGTGACAGACTTAGTGAGGACACCTGATTGGCTTTAGCTATTCTGCAGCTCAGAACTTCAAAACCAAGTGATCTACCAGCCTCCCCAGTAACAGGAGTTTTTATAACACTATGTTATCTTATTTGATCCTCTCAAAAAAAGAGGTAAGTGGTGTTATTATCCCCGTTTTACAGGTTAAGTGACTTGCCCAGGGTCTCATAGCCAGTGTGTAAGGCCCAATTTAAACTCCAGTCCTTCTGACTCCTGAGCCACCTGGAGGCCCCTATATATATTTTACTTAGGAGCAGTGGGGAAAAGTGATTCTTACACACCTCTGGGTGTGTGTACAGGAGGCAAGGCAATGGGGTTGGGTGGGAACTCTAGCTTTTTTCCACCTTCTTCCAGGAAGAGAAGGAACTCTGGTAACAACAATAAGTCCTTGTCTGTTGGTTCAGTGCTGTTGACCATTTCACATCATTGATTTTATTCCCATAAGGGCTCTGGAGTCAGTGAGGCAAGCACCCTCCCTGGTTTTACTGAGTTCTGAGCCTGAGTAGCATTCTAGACCAGCATCTGCCATTTCTTGGGGGTGTCATTTAACCTTCCTCTCAGTTTCCCCATTGGTAAAATACTTGCCCCACTTTCCTTGATGGTAAGGATCAGGGGAGGCGATGTGCCTGAACTCACTTGAAAAAATATAAAACAGCTTCTCCTGTGAGGTACAAGCCGTGGTCTTTTCCCATAAAACTGTGATAACTTTTTAAATTATTAGACAAAAAAGGAAGCTCCCGTGGGATGGATTTAAGGAGACTCCACACCTATTACTCACTTAGACCCTCGATGTTTCTGAGGCTGTAAAGTACCTTTCCTCTCAGCGGAACCCATAGAGCAAAAAAGGCCAGTTCAAGAGGGCACAAAAATAAGAAACTATGGGGTAGGAGGAGGTGTCTCGGTGTGGTAAAAAGAACATTTGGTTTGAAGTCAGCAGGCTTGGATGTAAGTTCTTATTTCCTGGGTGAACCTGGGCAAATTGCTTTACCTCTCTGGGTCTCTTTTGTCTAATGAATGTTGGGTTAGGTGACCTCTGAGGTTCCTTCCAGTTCAAAATCTGACATTCTTATTTCCCCTGGTATCTAGCCCCATGCCTTAAATGTTGTAGATACTACGTATATACATGTATATAGGTATATGTATATGTATACGTGCATATATATATATAGATATAGGTGTACACATACACTACATAATTTGTAGGATTGAGTTGAGTAAGAAATGAAAAAAAAATTAAGAGCAGCTCTTAGCACAGTCAGTTCCTGTGCCATCTGCTGCAGACACTGAGGGGACTTCCCCTCTTTGCCTTGGGACTTGGTTATGGCTTGCAGGTATTGAAGCATCTTCCTCTCCTGTGCCAGAAGTACCTCCAGACGTTTCTCTCCCTCAGTGAGGTCTGAGTGTTGATATCTCATTTTGATGAGGCTTGACATCTCATTTTGATGTCTTGTGAATATGACAAGAGAATTTTCTAGGGCAATGAGGGGTTCTTTACTTTGGGCCCATGAAGCTGTTTTTTTTTTTTTATTTTTTTATTTTGTGTTTTTTTTTAACACTAATTCTGTGTATATTAAAAACGTTATTTTGAGAAGAGATTCATAGATCTCACCAGACTGTCCTGGGAATCCATGCCACAAAAGCAGTTAAGAACCCCTGGTCTGGAAGGGAATAAATGTTCATTCATTTTAGGAGTGTTTGGAGGTCTGGAGGAGTTGATCTGGAGGTTTGTTTTCTGTCCTCTTCTGTTGAACCAGATCATGTGTAAATGCTTTTTGATATGAAAATAAAAATGTTCTGAAAATGCAGTCTTAAGCTATTATTTAGAGCGTGGGACACCCTGAATAACAAAGCGGTCATAAGACCATAGCTTTTAAGGGAGAAGGTGCACTTCTTTTCCTTCTTCCCTTTCCTCTTTCCTTTCTCTCTTTCTCCTTCCCTTCTCTCCTTTTCTTCCCTTTTCCTACCCTTCCCTCCTTCCTTTCTTCTTTCTCTTCTCCTTCCCTTTGCTCCTTCACTTCCTCCTCTCATGGTTCTATTTGCCAATCCATTCCTATACCATTTCTTTCCCATCCCATTTCCCATACCTGGAATGCTCTCCTTCCTCATTTCAGTCTCATAGAATCACTCACTTCCTAATTTATTATTATGAGCTTGACAAACTTCTACAAACATGCACTTTTCTGTATACTAAGAAGAAGAAAAACAGAATTACACATGGCATTGTGAATCTTGATTTTACGTACAACTAATTGAACTTGGCAGTTTCGACACTGCCTACTTAACTGTGTATCCTCTTTGGAACATCCTTCTGCTCTTTTCTGTGTATTTTTAAAAAGTATTTAAAAAAGGATATTTCATTGCCCTTTTTTTCTTCCCTTTTGGAAGCAATGCTATCACTGCCTCCCTTGTCCGTTTCAAGCCATAGTTCTTCTGCCTTATAAGAAAAATAAATAAATAATTGCCCTCTTTAATAAAACATCCTTTCGTCAGTCATGTCCGGAAGTATGTGTCTAATCCTGAGCTCTTGACTCGATCATCTCTACAATAAAATAGATTGTTTCAGTTGCCACGTCTAGAAGTATATGTCTAATCCTGGACTCATCTCTATAGTAAAATAGATTCTTTCATCAGCCATGTCCAGAAGTATATGCCTAATCCTGACCTCTCTGCCCAGAGACAGGTAACCTAATTTGTCATCAGTCTCTGGAGTCAGAGTTGTCCTTTGTGTTGATCAGAGTTCTTAGTCTTTCAGAGTTTTTCCTTGTAATGTTGTTGTATACGTTGTTCTCTTGGTTCCTGCCTAGGTTTTCATGAAACCATCCCTTTGATCATTTCTTAGAGCATGATAACATTCCATTTCTTTCCTACACCATCAGTTGTCTATCTTGTCCTTGAATGATGCGCATCCCCTTGGTTTCCCAGCTCTCCGCTCTAATAAGATGGGCTATTATAAATAGTTTATTTACATAGATCTTTTTCCATTTTTTTTGGATCTTTTTGGGGTATAAGCGTAGTAGTGGAATTGCTAGGTCAAAAAGGCTGCGCAGTTTACTGACTCCTTGGATATTATTTTAAATTGCTTTCCCCGTATGCCATTATTGTACCTATCTTCTCATATCCTTCATAGCAATGATCATTTTCCTTTTTGGCATCTTTGCCAATCTGATGGGTATGAGGTAGAATGCTCGAGTTACTTTAATCTGGTTTTCTCTCATTCTTAGTGAGGGGCAGCTAGGTGGCCTAGCAGATAGAGTGCCAGGACTGGAGTCAGGAAGACTCATCTTCCTGAGTTCCAATCAGGCCTTAGACACTTACTAGCTGTGTGACCCTGGGCAAGT
>CM053623.1:35573311-35637938 GCA_028646595.1 Phalanger gymnotis | reverse complement strand
TCAGGATGAGGATAGTAATGGGGGCAGATGAGGATAAAGAGCTCACCCTGGGGATGTGTGATTTTCAGTGGCATAGGGAATCATTAGATGAGTATATATCCTTTACTAATGCAGATTAGTGCCTTCTGTGCAGTTTAAACCCTTAGCCCAGGATCACACAGCCAATACGTGTCAGAATCCAGACTTGAACCAAGGCCTTCCTAACCCCAGCCTTCTATCTGTTAAGCCGAAGGAATGGCAAAATGGCTCCATGGACTAATATCTAGCTAAAATCCAATTCTTTAAGTTCTGAAAATATGTGGAAAATGTTTTATTTGAACATAATATTGTTTCCTTTTTAAAATTAAATATAATATTTTCAATGAACAAAAATCTATTTTTTTTCCTTCTCACCCTCTTTTTTCTTTGAAAAAAAAAACAAAACTCCTGTAGCAAATATAGACTACAAAAATAGTCAGCAAACATTGGCCAGGAGCAAAAAATACATGTCTTATTCTGCCCCCCCATTGGGTCAACTTGGCATTGTTTCCTGATTTCAGCCTAGTAAAGCAAATGTTATAGTAAATTATAGTAATATAATAGAGAAAATTTTTGTATGTGTATATGTGGAAAAATGATCATTTATTTAGAAGTGGTAGGGATTGCGAAAGGCATCTAGTACCAGCCTCTCATTTCAATGATAAGCAAGTTGGGACTTTGAGAGGTTAAGTCATTTACTCAGTATAACGTGTCAGAGGTGGGATTTACCCAGGTCTTCTCTGGCTCCATGTGCACGGCATTTTTCCCATACCATGCTGGCCACCTTTAAGCCATAATGAATCCTCAGAGGCAAAGTTCAGACGCATAATTAAATCCACTCCAGTGGAAGTCCTAGCACTGTTCTCAGATTTATGGAATGGGCCAAAGGACAGTAGATTTATTACTTTAAGCCTGACCTCCCTCATTTTACAGAGGTGGGACCTGAAGCCCAGAGAAGGTGCCCAAAGACCTGAAGTGGCAAAGTGGCAAAGCTGGGATTTGAACCCACAGCTGCTGACTCCAAGTCAGCTACCTGTATAAGACTCAAAGATTCCCTTGCATATAAGGATTGGGTTTGCAAAATCATCTACATGTGAGAGAATTCCATTTTAGAGCTAAACCAAGTTAGCTAGCATGGAACAGATAAGCCATAAAATAGGTGGCCCTCCTTATTTCTGAATCTCAACACCAGAAATGGTCTCTACTGGATTTTGTCCCAATCTGAATTCCTATTATGGCCACCCAGGCTTTTGACAAAACATGGTGGTCTCTATCTAGTAACTTGAGAAACACTAGCCTCAGGGCATTTTTTGGTTCTGTAATGACTGGAGTTGAGGGTCATGAGGTTGGTAGGACATCCTGGCCATCCTAAGATTGCTGAGCATTAAAGAACCCACCCTCTAAATCACATAAATACTACCCTTCTATGCAGTGTTGACTTGGGGAACATGTGTTTTTGCTGCCTTGAAAGTGTTTTGTTTCTGAAATTTTTATTTTGCCCTTAAGATAATAGGAAAGTTGAACAGTGATTACAGAATCCCCAGCTTGTTATTGAGTTAAATATTAGGGTGGAAGGAAGCAAAGGAAGGAAGCCAGTCCATTGTGGTTGTGCCTACACCAGCTCACATTCTACCTGAAAAACACATGGCTTTCCTGAGTTGCTTAACAAAGCACCCTTTTAACAAGACACCTTGATATAGTGCTTAAAATGCTGGCTTGTAACCAAGAAGGCCTGGGTTCAAATCCTGCTTTAAACATTTTCTAGCAGTGTGACTGTGGGTAGGTCACTTACCCTCTCTGAGATCTCATCATTTGTAAGATGAGGATGATAGTGGTAGCATCTATCTCACACAGTAGTTATGGTTCTCACATGAGAGGATGTATGTCAAGTGCTTTGCAAACCTTGAATTATTAAATAATAAAGCTCTTTACAAAGTTTAGCGAGCTCTATAAAGGTGAGTTCCAGCAATCTGGTGAGCTGTACTCCTGGAGATGAGGCATTGTTTCATGCTTTGTATTTGTATCCCCCCACCCTTGGAATGGGACATAGTAGGTGCTTGTTGAATGACAGATCACTCCCATTAACTTTAAAATACCATAGAAGTATGAGCTGGTTTTTATTATTATTTTTATTAATAAGTGTGGTGTATTCCAGGCACAAGGCATTTTGGATTTGGGAAGATGAATAAGACAATCCCTGTCCTTTAGCTTACAGATAAGACATAAAAAAGTAATTTTGTATATATTTTTTTAATTTCAGTTTCTATTATATTTATAAATATATTTATAATATGTATACACAGAAGTATCTTATATTTAAAATAGAATATATTTTGTTCATACGTATTATTTATATATTTCATTTTGTGTATGTTCATATTTGTATGTATTTTGTTTCTATTATAATATTTAGAAATATACTTATGCTATTATTATGTAACATATTATATATAATATAATAATCTATTCAATATCCTTGTGTGTTTATATTTATAATATAATTACATATTTTGTTTATATCTGTTTTTAATTTTTGTATCTATTTTCTTTATTTTGTAGTGTGTATCTGTGTGTTTCCTTTTTCAGGACAAAAAATGCACAAGAGTACAGACTGTTCGCCTTTAGCACAGTGCCTAGTACATAAGAGACACCTAACAAATTACCTTATGGTTGATTGATGTCACATATTCCAAGACCAAACAGTTGTGTTGTTCAGTCTTATTCATTCATTGATTGGCATGTTTATTGAGTGCCTCCTGCAAGAAAGGAATGTAATGGGCTCTAGATTCTGTAAGGGGTAGAGAGTGGACCTGTGATGTCATCGGTTTAGTGGGCTTCCAGAGGAGGAACTGCAGTCCAGCAGTCTCTGCACTGTGTGGTTCTAGAGAAGTGCCCAGAAGACTAAGGTTAAGAGATTTAAGGGTCAAACAGCCAGTGTGCATCAGAAGCAAGACTTGAACTCAGGTCTTCTTGGCTTCAAGGTTGGTTCTAGCCGTTGCACCACACAGAAATTCCAATTTATCTCACAGAACATTTTGTGTATGGATTCAGTCATGGGACTCTGAGACTTTGACTTGTCCCTTCTTCCTAATGCATCTGATTTTTGTTTTTTGTTTTCCCCTGTAATTTTTTCTTTAGGGTCTGGTTTCCAATTTAACCCTGGAGTCAGTTATACTCACAGACTGGTCGATATTCCCACTGGATATGGAGGGTGCATTGCAGCATTATCTGAGCACCAATGCAACATTCAGTGATTATGCTTCCAACTCGACTCTCCCATCTTTCTATGTTGGTCAGTTTTCTATTCCTGATGGAATCCCCGACTTGCCTCAGGACACCTATATCCAGTTTACCAATTGGACCAAGGTATGATCAACTTGGGGCTTGGGTGCTTTCTGTTTAAACAAAAGTCTCCACAAGTAGTCTTTGGGATCTGTATATGTTGTCAGTATTGGTTTAAAACAGATTCCTTTTAAAATTAAATTTTATTTTAGTTTCAAATCTGCATTATTTTCCTTCCTCTTCCCACTGAAAACTCCTGTTTCAAACATATGTAGTCAAACCAAAACAAATTCCTGCTTTGGCCATGTCACACTCTTCCTTCATCTCCCATTATCCCCCCTCCCCCTAAAAATTTGTCTGTTTTCTCTGTATCAGGAGATAGATAATAGATTTTGTCCAGAGTCCTCTGGCATTGTGGTTGGTCGTTTGTATTGAGTTCTTTCAAAGTTGTTTGTCTTTACAAAATTGTTATTGCATACATTGTTCTCCTGGCTTTGCTCCCTTCACTCTGCATCGGTTTGTGCAAGTCTTCCTTTGTTTCTCTAAAACCATTATCTTTGTCATTCATTTCTTACAGCATGGTGGTATTCCGTAACAACATAGATCGTAATTGATGGGTATCTCCTCAGAATCTCCCCTTTTTTGCCACCATAAACTGAGCTGCTATAAATATTTTTGTATGTATGGGTCTTTTTCCTCTTTCTTTGATCCCCTTGGGGTATAGACCTAGCAGTGGTCATGCTGGGTCAAAGGGTATACATTTTAGTGACTTTGGGGCTTAGTTCCAAATTGCTTTCCAGAGTGACTAGATCAATTCCCAGTTCTACCAGCAATGAATGAATATACCTGTTTTCTCACAGCCCCTCTAGCACTGGTCATTTTCCTTTTTGGTCAGCTTTGAGTTATTTTAAATATCATTTCTCTAGTTATTAATGGTTTAGAGAATTTTTTCCAGCATTCGTTCCTCTGCAAACTGCCTCTTTATATCCTTTGACCATCTATCAATTGAGGAATGTCTCATTCATATAAATTTGAATCAATTCCCTAAATTTCTTAGAAATGAGACCTTTGTCAGAGAAACTTGCTACAAAATTTTTTCCCATTTACCTTCATTTTTTTCTTATTTTATCATTATTTGGTTTTATTTGTGCAGAAGCTTTTGTGATTCTCCTTCTCTTGTTTGGTCATGATCTCTTCCCCATCCATGGATCTGACAGATAATTTCTTTGTTGATTCTCTACTTTGTTTATGATGTCCCTCTTGATATCTCAGTCATGTACTCATTTGAGATTTGACTGAGAGATGTTGGTATCTGTCTATCCATGCATTCGTCCATCCATCCGTCTGTCCTTCAGTCGGCCTGTCTATCTATATCTCGTTTCTGTCAGACTGCTTTCCAGTTTTCCCAACTTTTTGTTGAATGGTGAGTTCTTGCCCAGTAGCTGAGATCTTTGTGTTTGCCAAAGACTAAACTTATTTGCTTCTGTATATTTTGTACCTAATCTGTCTCCATTGATTGATGAGCCTCTATTTTTGTAACTAGTACCAAATTATTTTAATGATTACTGAAAAGCCAGGATTCTTAACCCAGTGTCCACAGCTAGATTCTGAGGGGATCCTTGAACTTAGATGGGGAAAAAATGCATCTTAATTTTTATTAAACTTAGACTGAAATTTAGCATTTCTTTCAAATATGAATTTCTTTTAAAAAAATAAAGAGCGTTATTCTGAGAAGAGATCTATAGGTTTTACCAGACTGCTAATACGTAGTACAGTGTTTAGGTCATATAGTTAATAAAGGCCTGTTGATTTGACCTTTGACCACCAGAATACAAAAACAGTTAAGCATCCCTGATTTAAAGAATGAGAAATTACTTGATCAAAATATTAAATGAGAAAAGAATATGATAAGGATGTTTAATGGGAGCAGACTTTGCCTTTAACCTATGATGTGGATTTAATTGTTAAGCATTTTTGAATTTGTAAAACTAAGAGATGGAAGAAGAGAGGGAGTAGACTAAGTGACCTCTGAAATCTATTTATTTATAAAATTTTATAACTGAGATGTGTCATCTCGGGATGTAAATAATTTGTCCATTTGTCCTCCAGACACTGGTCAGATTGACCCAATCCTCCTGCAGCCATCTCCTCTGTTCTGGTCCATCCCTGCCACCCCCTTCGGCAGCCACTGTGGTTCTATAAAAATGACTTTGATTTAATGAATGAAATAACTGGTAAGGTTGAACGGTGAGATAAAAAATGAAGGCTAAGATTTACATGGGTGATTAAACTGGAAAAAAAAATCAGTTCTTGCTACTAAAGTTTTTGGATTCACTCTTTCGAAGTTGCCAGTACTTTTTTTGTATTTCATAAGATACTCAGTGGCACCCACAGTAGCCATTCTGTGGCACTTGGCACTGGTATTATAGCTAGAAGCAAGAAGATTTTGCCTTCAGTCTTCTATCACCTCTTCAGAAAGGCTGGCATTTTTGTAGAGGCATAGCTTTAGAGCTGGAAGTGACCTGAGGTCCTGGAATCCAGCCTCCTTAATTCACAGATGAGGAAGCAGAGGCTTAGATGGGTGATGTAACTGCCCAACATCCTATAGGTAGGCAGTTAATGCCAGAACCCAGCCTGGAACCCAAGCTCTTTGGCTCCAGATGCAATGCTCATTCTTTGGCAGTCTCTCAGTCTAGATTCTTTTTATCCAGAATTTCTATTAAAACTCTCCATTTTTGATGAGGCAGGTGATGATCTCTGAAAGGAAGTTTGGCCAGGAAGGAGAGAAAAAAAGTGTTACCAGCTTCTGCCCACACAGTTGGTGCTTTTCCAGCTTATCTTGACAATCAGCATTTCAGATGGGGGAGATAAAGCTTGGCTTAGCAGGTGGAGGCCTTGGGAGCCCTTTGTTTGTGGGTTCTCATGCCTGATGAAGAACTACTATCATCATGGCACGATTCTTTGTCTTAGGCCAAATGAAGTTCAGTTCAGCTGTGGGCAGAGTTGTGTGCAAAGGCATTGGGGCAAATAAAAAGATGAGACGGCCTGAGGCCAACAGGGATTTCCATTCTAGGAATTCCATTGCATTATCTGTGTGTGTGTATAGATATATAGGGATTTGTGTGTGCTGTATATTTATATATCTATATATGAATTCACATATATAAATAGACATGAGTCGTATGTATGTAAATATACAATATACATATATTTGTATCTATGCACACACACAATGTACATATTTAGAATAGCTGCTTATATATTTGTATATATGTGCATACATATAGATAAATATCCACATGTATTTTGACTGCATGTATGTTAACAAACATGTACAGATGTATCAGGTATGCCATCAATATATATCAATGTGCACACACACATGTATTGACACGTACACATACATGCATGTTCTATCTTTGTGCATTGTGCATATATAGGCATGGGTATCCATATGTGTTTTGGTTATATATATATATATATGCTTGTAAAATAAACATGTTCACATTTATTCTGCTCACATGTGCATAATACATAGTTGTATACTACATCTTTGTATGTTATGCATACATATACACACAGAAAGGTGTATTTAGATGGCCATACATGTATGTATAAACACATGAATATATGTCCAAAACACATGGCTATTCATTCATATGCATGCACATATATCTGTGTGTGTGTTTATGTGTATATGCACACGTGTATGAATATC
The DNA here is from genome assembly GCA_028646595.1 of Phalanger gymnotis. NCBI lineage: Eukaryota > Metazoa > Chordata > Mammalia > Diprotodontia > Phalangeridae > Phalanger > Phalanger gymnotis. The sequence goes on along the minus strand of CM053623.1, from coordinate 35,630,920 downwards.
CACATGCATTTACAGGGATAGGAATGGAAAGTCGTATAGTTGGATTCAAGATGAAATTGAATAAGGATAAATGAGAAGTCTTATAGTTGGACTCAAAAAATCAGCTTCTCAAGTGATGCGTGGGGAAGATGTGGTTAGATCTGGTGGGTTTAGTGGATTTCAAATTGAATATGAATGAATAACGTGATTTTTTTAAAAAATCAGATCTGTGATTTTCATTGGTTTAAGTCACTTCTGCTGAGGAAACTACCTCTATTTAAAAAAAATTTTTTAAACATTTTTCAATTAACAAGCATTTATTTTCCCTCTTCCACCTCTTGGAGAGAGAGAGAGAGAGAGAGAGAGAGAGAGAGAGAGAGAGAGAGAGAGAGAGAGGGAGAGAGAATGAGAGAGAGAGAGATAGAGAACCCTCAGTAAATATTGCTTAATCAAAGTAAGTCCCCCTGACTGTCCAAAAATGTATTTCATTCTGCATCTCGAGTCATCAGTGCTCTGGCAGGAGCATCCTTCATCTTTGGGCCTCATGATGCCTGGTTTGTCACCACACCAGAGTTCTCCCTGAAACTCCTGGTGACAGTGAGGATTGGCTCCCACTCTGCAATTTATAATTGTTAGGTGGCTTACCCAGGATCCCAGTCAGTACGTTTCAAAGGCGGGACTTAAACCGAGGTCACCTCGACTCCAAGACCAGCTGTCTCTGTCCCACATCATGGCTGCCTCTAATACAGTATGTTCCAAAAGTTATAGCACTGAGACTTTGGGGAGATCCCGTATGGTAGCCAATAAAACCAATGCCGTCTCCGTAGACAGACATAGTGTCTGGGCCTAGAAAGGTGGTGATTTTTAATTTAATTTTGCTGAAGTCTGTACCCTGTTTAGCCTGCCTTTGGAGTATGGTTCACAATTCTGAGCATTGGATTTTAGGAAAGATGCTAATAGGAGTCCATCTAAGATAGTTAAGGGCCTTGAGATCCATACCATGTGAGGGTCAGATGGAAAAACTGAGTATATTTAGTATGAAAGAGAGAAGTGTTGGTGGCAGGGTTCAGGTATTTAAAGGATTGTGGTTTGGAAGAGGGACTTCTTCCAGGTACCAGGAGGAGAATTGGGAGGAGACCAGTGAGGCAAATTCAGTTCAATGTCAGGAACACTTTTTAACATTTAGAGTGGAAGGGGGTTACCTTTGCAGGTATTGGGTACTTCTTCCTCACGAGAGGGCTTCAGATTCTGCCTCAAAGAGCCCATGTCAGCTGTGATATCAAGGGATTGTTGTTTGGCCATGGGTAGGAATAGATGGGCTGTGAGGTCCCTTCCAAATGTCAGATTCTATGAGTTAGCAGACTTAAAAAAGAAAAATCATCTTATCAGTCAAGAAGTAGGTCAGATATTTCCTGGAATTAACATTCATTTGAACAGCTGAATGGTGGCTGAAGTTTATCATACCTGTTCAATAAAAAAAAAATTAGTTGACAAATACAAGGTGTCCCAAAAGTCTTAGTGCAAGTTTATGCTTTTGGGGGATGAATCATTCAGCAAAAAATAAGAACTGGAAGTACTCTTAGATGTATCACAGGCTGCCAAAGCTGTAAGTGACTTAAGAAACCGTTTTATCCAATACATTTTACCAGTGAAGGAACTGAGGCATCCAGGGGTGGGGAACCTGCGGCCTCAAGGCCACATGTGGCCCTCTACGTCCTCAGGTGAATCCAAAACTTCACAGAACAAGTCTCCTTAATAGAAGGATTTTTTTCTGTAAGACTTGGACTCATTCAGAAGGCCACACTTGAGGACCTAGACAGCCACATGTAGCCTTGGGGCCGTGGGTTCCCCACTCCTAGTTTGGCCTTAGTTACTGACTACAGACGGTGCTTGACACATAGTAAGTTCTTTATAAATGCTTTTTGAAAAACCCTAAGGCATCCAGAGGAGGGTCACACAGGCAAATTAGAACCCTGAGTCATGACTTGGGGAATCTTATTTGTAAACCAGGGGTCTGGAATCCCTGTGAACTTGTTTTTAAAATATATGTGTATCTATGTCTATATATGTACATATGTATATGTGTCTTTCTCTATGATATATGTATGTATATATTTACATGTATGTGTATATACATACATGCACACACATAAGATAAATGTATTGGTTTCCTTTGTAATCCTAATTGGGGTCAATGGACCCTTTGGATCCATGGATAGCTTTCCAAGGATCCATGGATAGATTTTGGGAGATCCCTGAACTGCGATGAGAAAAATTTCCATCTTTATTTCAATATAATTGTTTTCCCTTGCAGTCTTATGTATGTAATGTCTTGCATTTAAGCACATTATTCTGTGAAGGGTTCACCAGACTGCCAGAGGGCATGTCTACATGTGTGTCTACATAGCATCTGTGTAGAGAGGCTACTTGCTTCCTGTATGACCCTGGATGGCTCCTCTCATGCTTACCCTCAGTTCTCATCCCAAGGCATGTTCTCTAAGGACCCTTCCAGCTCTGAAGTTTCTATGATCATGAGAGAGGGTCACCGGAAAGGAAAGAGATGGGATGCCAGGCACAGACTCTGCCTTTAGCCAACCCTGCTTATAATGATGCTGAAAACGTAAGCCGAAGCAGAGTCTTCAGTTTTTATAACCCAGAGAAGATGCCCCTCATTCTGTCCCTGAGTCTCCTTTCACAGAGGTCTTTTCCTCTTGAACGAAAAACTGGGGTGACTGCTCTTTCTCCCTTGCACCTCCACCCCCTACTATTGCAAAAACAAGCCACTGGCAGATTTTTTAAAGTGATAAAAGCTGTCAGTATGCACACCTTTTCAGCATGGATCAAGATAGCATGTCCTCCTGTAGAAGCAAGACAAATACTTCTCAGAATCCTCGAACTGTGAAACTAACCTTTTTTTTCTAAATGACTGAGCCCCAACAGCCAGTTTCTAGTCACCAGTTTCTCAGCCCTCATTGGCACGTAAATGATGTGATCATTGATTTTCCTAGGACAGGTAACCATGGTGATATTTGCTGCTTTGAGAGATGTACCACCCCCGCCCCTCAGTTCCTTGCCCGGGATGCAGATGGCAACCTTTCTTATGCGCCTGGGAGAAAGAATTCAGAATCTGGACTTGGGGGAAAACTGGGTTTGAGGCCTGCCTCTGACACTAGCTACTCAATAAGTTTTTTATTAATTTTTATTATTATACTTATTATTATACTTATACTTATTATTATTATACTTATATATTATTATACTTATTATTATATACAGAATTAATTAATTAATTTTATTAATTTTATTATTATACTATGTATAAGGCACTAGGCCTATGAACTATGGCTATATAGAATGAGGAACAAGTCAAGGTGCTTCCATTCTTCTGGAGAGTGCAATGTGTAAACAGTTATGGACATGATAGTCTAAGGAATGGGAGAGTGCTGCTAACCAGGGGGATCAGGAAGGGCTTGCTTTCTGTACGAGGTGGCACCTGATCTGAGTGACGAAGGATGCTGGAGATTCTAGGCAATAGAACTGAGCAAGGAGAACTTTCCAGGCATGGGGGATGGAGATGGGAACTGGAAGAACCAAGTTTGGGAAAAAACCTGGTGGTAAATGGAATGCATATTGTGTGAAGAAGAGTAAAATGAAATGACCTTTTAGGGGAGGTTGGAGCCAGATTGTGAAGGGGTATAAGTGATTAGTGTATGCTTTATGCTGGTGGCATTAGGAAGTCACCGAAGGGTTTGTTTGAGGGAGAGCCAACCAAGATGATACTTGAGGTTTAGAAAGATCACCTTATTAGTTGTGCTGAGGAAAGATTGGAAAGGGGGAGACTGGAAACCAAGAGTCCTGTTAGGAGACTTGTACAAGTCTCGTGAGAAGTGATGAAATTCTGAGCTCAGCTATTTGGCTCTGGGTGGAGGGGAGGAGGAGGAGGATAGAGATGGAAAACATTCCATTAGAAGTAGTGCAATCAACTGAGTTTTAGCAGTTGATTGAATGCAGGTGGAAGGAAAGGGGAAGAACTGAGAATGCCTGAGATTGCAAAGCTAGGTAACTAGAAGTATGGTGGTGCCCTCAATAGCCATGGGAAGACATGGTGGAGAGATGCTTATGGGGACATGTGGAGTCTGAGATGTCAACATGACCCAGGATTCAGGAAAGAGCCCAGGGCTGGATATGTAGACGTGGGAGTTACCAGCATGGAACCCAGGGCAGCTGATCGATGAACAGGTGGTACTTAACTTACCCTTTGTTGAGTCATGGACTCCTTTGGCAATTTGGTGAAGCCTGTGGACCTCTTCTGAGTTATATCTTTAAATACATAAGATAAAATATCTAGGATTACAAAGGAAACAAACTATGTTGAAATAGTTATTAAAATGTTTTCAAAATCAAGTTCATGGACCCCAGGATAAGAGTACCTGCCCTACAGAAAGAGTATAGAGAGAAGAGAAAATATGGGGAAGATACTTATGGTTGGAAGAAAGGACAGCAAAGGAAGCTGAAAATCTAATGCATTAACAAAGTGTAGATTGCCTTCCCAGATCTTATGTAAGTGCTATCCTCATCATTATTTTAAAGACCAATCGCATAAGAGGATAGTTGGGAATAGTACCAGCAGGAGGGAGTTAACAGTGAGGGATGAGAAAGGCTATTGGATGTAATGATAATACAATAATAGGCGATATTTATAAAGTGCCTACTATGTGCTAGGCACTCTGCTAAGTGCTTTACAAATCATATCCTATTTGATTCTCACAACTACTGTGGGCCACAGGTGCTGTTATTGCCCCCCTCCCCCCATTTTATAGATGAGGAAGCTGAGGCAAATGGCAGTTATTAAGTGACTTGCCCAGTAAATGTCTGAGGCTGCATTTGAAGTCAGCTCTTGACTCTAAGCCTGGCACTGTATCTGCTGCGCCACCAAGCTGCCCAATTTTATCCTTAAAATTTACCATTTTAAACAACATTGGTAACCTTGGAGAGGGCAGCTTCAGCTGAGTGATAAGGTCAGAATCCAGATGCAAATGATTGAGAATAAGCCGAAGGAGAGGAGGTGGAAGCAGTTGACCCTAGATGGCTTTATTCTAGGAGTTTGTCACTTAACCTTACTCAGCCTCGATTTTCCTCATCTGTAAAATGGGGATTTTAATACTTGTCAGCCTTGCCTTACAGGGATATCTTGTTGCTTAAATGAGATAATGTATGGATCTTCCTTCTAAATGTATGGCTTGTGAGCTCTTTTAGGTAGAGAGAATAGGAAATAAAAATGTCTTCTCAATCTGAAAGTTTGACTTGGTCTTCCTAGGAGGCAGACTCTCTGCTCTCTTTGGGCACAGAAAAGCCAGGGAGTGGGGAGCATCTGAACCCCTAGAGGACAGTCCCCAGGACACAGGGAGTAACATTCAAAAACAAATGGGTTGTTTAGAGTTAGTCCTCTTTGTATTGGCACCTGGTGGCTCCTGAGGTTGGTTGTTTCCCTGAAGTCAAGGTAACTTTCCAAACACGTTAACTTATTTTTCGGTGATATAGTTCAGACGCTTTTGCCATCAGCAGGATGCCTTGCTCACAGCCTTGTCCCCAGACTGGCTACACAGCTAGAGTTCTTCATGTGGGCACCTCATGCCCTAGTTCAAGTCCTGTCTTTGTGGGAAAGAAGTACATTTGGGTGCACAGAGATGAGCAGTGATGACCAGGCTGAGACACCCTTATCACCAGCAGCATCAGCCCTTCAAAAGGTGTCTACCTTCTTGGGTGGAATTTGACACTGTCCGTTCTCTCTCCTCCAGGGACAGGTATGGATCAACGGCTTCAACCTTGGCCGCTACTGGCCAGCTAGGGGCCCCCAGGTCACCTTGTATGTTCCAAGACACATCCTGGTCACATCTGCCCCGAACAACATCACAGTGCTGGAACTGGAGAAATCTCCATGTAATTTCCAGGGGAAATGTTTTGTGGAGATGGTAGACAAGCCTGAGATTGATGGACCCCTGTTCTCTTCAGGGAAGAAAGTGGTCAATGCATCTTGCAGGCTGGATGGTTCATGATGCCTTCAGAAGGACCACCCTCTTGGAATCTTGACTTTTTAAAGAACCTAGTGAATCTGGCGTAAAATCTAATTTTACCCTGGCTGATTGGAAAATCCTGTGTGTGCCTGTGCGTGCGTATGTGTGGTTGTGCATGCGTGTATATTAATTGTTAGGGTTGGTTTTACTTGTTGCCTTGTGAATTAAAATCGTAAGCTCCCTGTGGGAAAGAACCAAGCCTACCAAACAATGACACGAACTCTGGAGTGCCTACTGCCTCTACAGGGTCTCGCACCCCGTGGGCGCCCTATGAATGTTTCATATCACTGATCATGGTAAAGGGACAATAAAGCACACACCCAGAGTGTTTTATTTTGCCTGAAGTATTTTTCTGATTTATTTACAGGGAAGAATTGTATTCCCTGAATAAAATTTCTACTTATTTCATCAATGTGTTTTGGAATTATTTTTCTTTCAAGTAACAGTTTGGGGTCTTTGTTTCTCTGCCTTCTATTTGAAGGTTCACCAATTGTTTGTTCCTATGATGTCGTCTTTGATGGACTTTGTATTCATTAAAAGAATACTCAAGAGGCATCTAGGTAGTGCAGAGGATAGCGTCCCAAAGACTGAGTTCAAGTCCTGCCTCAGACACGTCACCCTGGGCAAGCCCCTTAACCGCTGTCTGTTTCCCTATCAATAATAGCACCTACCTTGCAGAGTGTTTTGGGACTCTGGTGAGATAAGTTATGTTGGCCACTTTACAAAGGCGTTTACAAAATGATTATGGCAGCGAGGTTGCTCAGTGGATAGAGCACTGGATCGTGAGTCAGGGAGACCTGAGTTCAAACCCAGTCTCAGCAAATTACAAGCTGTGTGACCTTGGACAAGTAAGTCACTTAACTTCTGTCTGCCTCAGTTTTCTCTCCTGTAGAATGGCACTAATAATAGCACCTACCACCTAGGTTTTTTGTAAGGATTAAATAGTATTTTTAAAGCATCCTGTAGACCTTAAAACCCTTTAAAACTTTAATTATTGATAATAAAACCTTTTATAAAAACTTTATAAAAACCTTAATTATTTATTTTTTAAAACTCGAGCATTTATATAAACATATGAAGAAAACCTTGTTTATAACTTCAGGTATTGCATAAACTTGTATAGTCTTTACTTCTTTTGTCGCTTATGTGCTTATAAAATGACCTCTTTGTAGTTATATTAAAAGAAAGAGCTTTAGGAAGTTATATGAAAACGTTTCTCTAAAAAATAATATTTTGACATTCGTTTTTAAAAATTTTGAGTTTCCAATTCTCTCCCCTGCTTCCAGTCCCTCCCTCACCCATTAAGGAAAGCAATGTGATATCAATTATACATGGGAAGTCTTGCAAAATATATTTCCATATTAGCCATGTTGCAAAAAAATAAATGCCAGATATTGTCAATGATCATAATGTTTTGTTAATTCAGACACCTGTAATTTACTCAATGTGGATACTCCATTCACTAGTTGAATATTGGAACTCTGATAAAACTTAGAGATGATCTTTGTGAGTTGCTAGAAAAATTGGTAGAGGCAGCTAGTTGGTGCCATAGTGCACAGAGCTATGGGTCAGGAGGACCTGAGTTCAAATTTGGTTTCAGATACCTACTAGTTATGTGACCCTGGGCAAGTCACTTAACCCTGTTTGCCTCAGTTTCCTCATCTGTAAAGTGAGCTTACAAAGGAAATAGAAAACTACTCCAGTATCTCTGCCAAGAAAACCCCAAAGGGGGTCATGAAGAGTTGGATACAACTAAACAACAACAAAATTCATTCCTCTGAGCCCAACCTGATGATGACAGACCTGTAGATTAGACAAAGCATTTATTAAGCACCAACTGTGACCTGTAGATTAGACAAAGCATTTATTAAGCACCAACTGTGTCCCATGGCTGGTCCTCTGATGATAGGCATCATGTCCATCACCAGGTCTATGTGTCTTACTTGGTAGGGTCTTCCAGACTTCCATAATGCAGGCCAGGACTTTGAGAACCCAGGGTTACCTCCATACCACAATGAGGACTACATTAGGAAAATATTTATAGGCTGGAATTTGTCCTGGTGAGAACTAGGATGGTGAGAAGACCAGAAAAGGTGCTATAAGAGGCTCACTTGTAGGAACTGTAGAGATTTATCATAAAGAAGAGTTAGGGAAGAGTGGTGTCTTGAAACATTTTAAAGAGCTGTCCTGTGGATGAGGGGTTAGATGAATTCTATTTTGCTCTAGAGGGCAGAACCATCAGCAATGGGTAGCAGAGGAAGATTTGGATTTGATAGAAGGGAAGATTTCCTAACAATCAAAGCTGTCTAGAAATAGAATGGAAAGCCTTGGGAGGTAGGGAACCTCCATCATTAGAGGACCTCTAAGGGAATTGTGAATGACTGCTTTGTCAAGGGTGTTACGGGGAGATTCTCGATCAGGCACAGGTTGGATTAGCTGGACTCTGAGGACCCTGCCAGCTCTGAGAGTCTGTGAACATGCTTAAATGTCATTCAGAAAAATGACTGATCATTTAATGCCAGGCTAGGTGGAATACCTTGGCTTTGCAGAAAATATTGTAAGGAGGTATTTTCATGAGTGTCTGAGATGACTGTTTTGCCTGCCAATTTACCACATCTGATTTAATAAACCACATGCTTTCTCCCCTTTTAGAAAATGGGTGTTTCATGTAATAATTATGTAATAGCGGTTTTCTATAGTTTTGTGGGGCATTGTATATCTATGTGCCCAGAATGAAAAATATAGGATTAAAAACCCTAGCTTTGGGGCAGCTAGGTGGCTCAGTGGATAGAGCACCAGCCTTGGAGTAACGAGGACCTGAAATCAAATCTGGCCTCAGACACTTTACACTTAGTAGCCGTGTGACCCTGGGTAAGGCACTTAACCCTGATTGCCTTGGTGGGGGGAACCCTAGCTTCAGTGGCAATGCTTATGTGAAAAGATTTGTTTAGCTCCAACATTGTCATCTGTCTTTGAGCTATTGCTTAGCAAAAACCTCAGTATTTGAACAGTCACTCAACAGTGAACAAGCATTTATTATACACTTATTGTATGACAGGCAAAGAACACAACATTTTTATATTTATATTATTATTAATTATTATATAATAATATAATATTATTAATTTATATTATATATTTATAGCTTAAGGTATTGCATAAACAGCGTAGTCTTCACTTCTGTCTTTTGTTACCAAGCTTTTGTATACTTATAAAATGACCTCTTCCTAGTTAGATTAAAACAAGGAGCTTTAGGAAGCCACCTGAAAAGGTTTCTCTAAAGCACCATAATCTGCATATGTAAATGAAGGCTTTTTCAAAGACCTAGTGTATTAATGATTTCTGCAGGACAAAACTCAAGGAAATTGTAACTACCTTGGCACTGTGATTCAGTCATCACTGCTATTGACATGTTACTCATTTGTGTACGTAACAAGGGACAGTGTGGGTGAGAAATACTCTGTCTGAAACCCAAGTTTCACATTGACTTGATTTCACATAGACTTGCTCAAGGTTATGTAGGTGTTAACAAGCAGAGTTGGGATTAGAACCCAGGTTGGCTATATCCAAATCCGCATTCATTCCACTGTATCTGTCCTTACCAGTGACCCTAACAGGGTCACTGACTATTTAATTGTCCAAAATAGATAACAGGGAGGATTGAGGAAGCAGCTTCATGAAGGTGGTAATAGGAGTTATGCAATACTCCATTGGTTACATTTATTAACGTTAGTTACATTTACATTAGTTACATTAGTTACATTTATTAAAAAGGCAACCCATAGCAGCCCCCAACTAGGAATTTGGCCATGTGAGTAGAGAGAAGGTGATGAAGGAGATAAATACGAAGTTAAAATTTATGAAACTTGGCCACTAAATAGATATAATAGGGAGAGAGAAGAGTCCAGAACAATGCCAAGGTGTGGAATCTAGGGAATTTGAAGAATGGTGGCATGCTCCACAGAAAGCAGGAAGTTGGGAGAAGAGGTATGTGGGAGGAAAGATAAGGAAGTCGGTTTTGGACATGTTGAATTTGAGGTGCCTGTGGGGTATCTCTTTGGAGATGTCCGAAAGTAGCTGGTGACACAAGACTGGAAGTTGGGAAAGATCAGGGCAAGATACATAAAATCATAGATTTAGAGCTTGAAGAAACCCTAGAAGCCATCTAGTCTAACCACCCACCTACTGAACAACCCTCTAATATTCTTGACTATTTGATTTAGTGTAGAACTTTTCATTTACATCATAGTAATTGTGGAATATTGTTTTTTGGTTCTGCTCATCTCTCTGCATCAATTCACACAAATCTTCCCATAATTTTCCACGTCCCCTGTGAATTTCTTGCATTCATCAGTTCCTACTACACGATAATATTTCACTATATCTTGTATATCACAGGTGATTCATCCATTCCTCTCATAGATTGACACCTACTTTTGTTTCTAGTTCTTTGCTACCAGAAATTGCTGCTATGACTCCTTTGGTTGTCATCTTTTTAAGGTAAATTCATTTTGGAAGAGCGACCCTGGAGTGCAATCCCATGGAAAGAGACTCTGAAATCCCCTAGGCCACTGCTCAGAAAGTCACCTTGTTGGGGTAAACAATGTAGGACCACGTGGAGAAAGGAGCCCACCTGAGAGCAAGAGTTAGGCATCATGTTGTCTGGTAACTTTCTACTTTCACTAATTACTTTTGCCAAGTAGGTGCTAATGGTTTCTATGCTGTTGGAAGAGTAGATGTGCTAAAATCCCAGTACCTCCTGGTGCTTCTGCTTTTCCAGGCCAATGGTGTGATTCAGACTAAAGGATAAATGCGTGGGAATGCAATTTGTGGTAAAGAGTTGTTTTTGTTCTCCCCAGTGGCAACTCAAGAAGATTGTGGTATTCTGTATTATGTTAGGCCTATGGGAGCCAAAAAAATCATAAATTCTAAATTTCAGGAAATCACTTTTGAGAAAAGTGATTACTGAAATAAAGATTCTGTTATTCCAGTCACACAGCCTTCCTTCCCCCATCCCTAAAAAAGATGATTCCCTTTGGTTTGCTCTTAGTAGAAATCCCATATGTGTAGAATCATCAGCAATCTTAGTTTGGGCATTTGCCTTCAGGAGGGGGCTGTTAATCACCCTACAGGGCACCAATTTGGAGACACTTGTGTGTTGCCTTCTCTGGCTCTTCCCTTATGAGCTCTTTCCATTTTGAAAAGAAAGAGTCATTCTGAAAGCCCCCCTTTTTAGTCAATGTGGGGGCCTTTTCAAGTTTGTGGTACAAGAGACAGTCGGTATGAATATTCAGTAGCACATAAGCTGAGAGGAAAGCTGTTAGTTTCCAGACAATGATTGAAAACTTTGATTTTAAAATACCTCTTGGTTGAAAGCTGAGGCTTTACCTTCCCAAACCCATGATGCTTTCCCCCCATACTGGCCTTTGCCACAATAATTTGTGGTCTTTCAAGACTTCATTGTTATTTGGATAGTATAGTGGCAAGGGTTACTCATAGCTATCAGGAAATAGACCACCCCCCCCCAAGTCCAAAGACAAATTCCTGGCAATCTGTCAAATAATGCATGAAGAAGCACTTCCGAGAACTCCAAACACATAGTTTCCACATTTCACCACTAGGGTTTTGCTTCTTGGGAATTCTCTTCCTGAAGTGTTGAGCTGTCCCAGCTTCTAAAGCTGTCTTCTCCAAACCAGCATATTGGTGCTAGGCAAGTGTGGCAAATAAAATTAATAAAGGTAAACTGAGGTAAATAGATCTCTGAAAAGAATTATTATTATTGACAAGAGCAACTCCTATAACTGTTAACAAAGTAGATCAACTGGCAACCTCAGTAAAGCCAATGACCTCAGTGAGAAAGACATCAGCTTTTGAGAAGGCAAAACCCCCTTTATTGACACACAACAAAGAAGGGGTCTTGGTAGGTATGAAGAAAAAGTGATAGGTGTAGGGTTGGGGCAGGGACATTATGGTTAGCTATACTAAGAGAGGTAAACTGTCTTTCATCTCCCCTCTCTGATAATTAAGGAATGTTAATTGTTTTATGGAGCCATCTGCATCTTGTAATCTTTGCTAGGGGATCAAAACTGCCAGATTCTCTGTCTCCTTGGAGGAGATAAAACAGCCTAATTACATAAGGACAGGCAAAACAAGTGACAAATCTTTTCAGGATGGTTAACTTGTTAGCCTAGTTAACTTGTGGGGCTGCAAGATAACAAGCAGATATCCTGGAAGTATCCTAAGGGTTACTATATGAGAGAAAACTTTTCTTTTAATTATAACTTTAAACTAACTCAGAGGGAAAGCTAAATTCCTGAGCTCAACTCAGAGACATAGAAGGGTAACTTTAGGCAGATGCAGATTCAATTATAAGATAAATTCAATACAACAGAGAATCAGAGTAGCATTAATTTAATTTTCTTCACAGGGGAGCATACTTCTCTGGCAGCCCACAGGGTTAGGAAGCAGCAGCAGGCTCAGATTGGTACTCATACACCTCCCCTTCCCTATAGCATGTGATGTTGGCCCAGCTCAGAAAGCACTCATCTAACAAGGGGAGTAGAGAGAAACTTGTGAGATCCCTGGAGTGGGATGGGACAGTGGGCAGAAACTTTATGGGGTGGGCATTCTCACTTGAACAGTATTTGACAGATTGCTAGGAATTTATCTTTGGACTTTTTTAGGAGGGTCTATTTTGTGATAACTCCAAAGGAACCTCTCCCATGTTACCACCAAAATAACAATGAAGGCTTTAAAAACCACAAAGGGGAAACATCATGGTATGAGAAGGCAGGGCCTCAGCTTTCAATCAAGAACTGCTTTAAAATCAAGATATGAATGCATATCTTCAGTCCATGGGTTTTCATAAACAGTTTGTAAAATATTTTGAGAGCTGACTTTTGATATAATACTTTATTTATATTCATTCTTATCTATATTATCCATTTATTCTATATCCATATTATCCACTCTCCTTACATTATCCATTCAAAAACTTTATTTTAGGCTTCGCCAGACCATCAGAGGGCTCCAAGGCATAAAAAGATTAAATACCTAGTCTCAGAAACAATAACATAACAATAGATTACAGTCACATTAGTGCTTTGCCCACCACAAAGCTCTTTGCAGGCACTATTTCATTTGACCCTTACAGTAACCCTAATAATGAGCAGTGCTAGCAGTATTATCCCCATTTTACAGATGAGGAAATGGAGAATCAAAGAGGTTGCTATTTGCCCACGATGGTGGACAGCAAATAAGTGTTAGAACTAAGACTTAACACTAGACCTTCTGACCTGAAGTGCAGTGTTCTTAACACTAATGAACTGGGATATAGATGGTCACTTGGTTCAATCCACCAAGGCCAAAGTTTCCAGAATCTAAATGCACCAACCAACTCCTCCTGATCCTTAAATTCTCCTCCTCTTGGTACTTTCCCATGTGGCCACCTTCTCAGTAGCATCACTATCATTGGAGGGTACCAGTTATGCAGTTGTCATAAAAGGAGAAGCACCATGAGGTGGTGGGAAGAGTAGTAGGTTGGAATGAGGAGATTTGGACTTGAATCCCTGAGATCGCACTTATGAACTGTGTGACTTAAACTCTCATGGCCTCAGTTTACTTATCTCAAAATTAGATAGAGTTGTTGAGAGGATGGTCCTTTGTAAACATTAAAGTGCAAGACAAATGCGGGTTATTATTCTTCCTGGAGTCAGACATTTAGAGCCAAATGAGCCCAAAGAGGTTATCAAATTTGTCCACAGTAGTAAATAATGGGTCCAAGATTCTGATGGAAGATTCAGCATGATTTCCCCTGCATCATGATTCCTCCACTAATGTCCTGCTCACATCCTATCTCCATGATGGTACAGATACAATCTTGGGATCTCAAATTCTATTCCAGCCCGGTCACAAGCACCAGTCGGTCCTGCCAAGCCTTCAAGAATGGGCCTGGTGATGGACTGTGCCTATTTATCTTAAGTTTACCATAGCATCATTGGCAGACATGAATTTCTTGGCTATGGTAATTCATGATGATGGTCTCCTAAAGGCATCCTATGGTCTGGTGAATAGAGTTCTATAATCAGGAAGACCTATGTTCAAAGTGCTGACATTAGTGGTGTGACCCTGTACAAGTTCCCTAACCTCTCCAAACCTCATTTCCTTGTCTGTAAAGTGGGAATAATCAAGTCCTGCCTCCTGGAAGAAGGCTTTTCTGGTCCCTCCCACCCTACCTCAGCCACTGCTAATGCCTTGCTTTCTTCCTTCCATGTTTTCTTCACAATTATCTTGTACATGCCAATTTCTGAATATATTTTATACCCTGATAGAATGTAAACTCCTTGAGGGCAGGGACTGTTTTTGCTTTCTCTCATTGTATCCTCAGTTTTTAGCACAGTGGTTGGCATATAGTGAGCCCTTAATAAAAGCTTCTCTTTTGATTGGTAGCGCCTACCTCAGAGGGTTGTTGTGAGGCCTAAAGGATCTAAGAGCGTTGCAAACTTTTAAGTACTAGAGAAAGGTCTGTTATTATTATTGTTGTTGAAAGAAGTATTCAAATGGAATCGTGGGTTCCTGAAGTATTGAGTATTGATACTAAGTTTATTATGAAATGTCCTATGTGTCATTGCTATACAGTGATGCTAGCAGAATGTTGATATTAAAAAGTTGGACCTTTGTTTTTAGAGAAAGCTTGGAGTCATTAAAAGAGCTATATAATTTCTTGGAAGCAAGCCATCCCACTCTTCTCCTCTTCAACTCTGGGCCCAGTTCATCCATACATGCTATTCACGCACAGACCCACTCTACAGATTATCCACCCAAATTCGTGTCATCATGCGGGCAGTATATATGTATGTATGTATATGTATATATATATATATATATGTATATGTATATATGTATGTATTCTTCATCTATTGGTCTTTCTTGTGTGGATGGTCAGGCCAAAGTCTTTTAATAGTTATTGATCTCTTCTAGGAGATTCTGAAATCTTCTTAGGCTTAACGCAACCACTACAATGTCTCCTGAAAACAGAAACATCTGGAAGATTTCACCATCCACAAGGAATTCGTTTTCAGTTTGCCCTCTGCTTTCAGTCTTCTCCATCACAGTGACTTTGCCGAGCATACGTCTCCTCATTTTATACATTGCTCGATGTCTCTGATAAGAGAGTTGTTGAACCGGATTGTTTCTATTGTTACAGCTTTTAAGGAATAATTTTGCTGTATTGATGTGAGTGGGCTGCAACATATAACCAATGAGAAATTTTTAAGAATAACAGGAGTAAAACTGTCACCAGAGAAATGCATGATAGAGAGACCAAATGGGTTGGTCATGTGGTGAGGGCAAGGGATATGTAGAGCACTCTACCAGTATCCTCATGGTGTCAGGAGGAAGGAAGCAAGGCCTCCAGAAGGTTGGGTGGACCCACTTTGGTGAATTTATGGGAAGACTTGGATCTTAATTGAACATCGAGAGCAAGCATGGATGGATTGCGATCTGCATCCTTGAAGGCACCACACAAGTGTCTGAGACCATCTATAACATTCGAGATAGGGATTAGTGAAACTACCTGATGTTGCTTAGCACCCGCCCAAGGACTTCAATTTGGTTGAATTTGTGCCTAGAACTTTTGTCTAATCTGGCTCAGTGTCATACTTCAAACTCCAGTCTAGTCTGGCTTCCTCTCTATGCTACTCTTCAGTGAAAGCTATTGATTTGCATAATTGGCATTCATGCTTTTCCCAATTTAGTTCAAATCAACACTTCCTCAAGTTGTGGTATAAGCCTTGCAGAATGAGGTTTGGAATACAGATCTCTGAAATTATCTGCTCGTTTGGGATGTGATCAATTGACCAGTATTTGTTAAGCATCTATCACACGCTAGGCACTGTACTAGGCACCAAGGATATAAAAGACAAAAATAAAACTAGCTTTGCCTTCAAAGAGCTTACTTACATTTTACTGGTAGGAAACAATATGGTTGTTTCAAATGTTTCAGATGTGCCCTTATACTCCTCAAGGAGTTCTGGGACTCAGTGATTTAGCCCAATGGTTACCAATAACGCATTGGAGTTGAACTGAAGTCTTTCTCTCTCAGGCCAGCTGCCTCTTTATGCATTGGGCCCTGGCCATGGCTTGTGTATGATGCAGGCTCTGACAAATGGTGGATTCCCAAGGAACTACCTTGGAAAGTTCAGTGAATAACCAGCCTGACTGAAAGCAATAAGTGGGTGGAAATAACATGAAACAGACTTAGAGCAGCTATGACTACCTCTCTTAGGTGGGGTCTCTGTAGGGTAGGACAAGCTGTCCAGGGGACATGAAAGAAGAGAAGAACATTGAGTTCCTATGAAGTCATTACTTAAATGATTTCAGCATTGGAAATGCCCCTTGATCCTGATAAGGACAGGATTATTTTCTCTGTGGTTAATTAGAATTTTTTTTAATTCCTGCTGCCCTTTCTGTATCATCCAAACCGTACTCTGGTTTCAAAGAACTGAATACCCTAAGAAATGCTTAGTGCTAACATAGTTTTATCTTTGATGATTCAGAAGGGATCTTTGGGGTCATCACCATGAGTATCAGTTACTGTTTCATAATAATGTATATTAACTGGAACCCAATGAACATGACCTTCTAATCACTGTATTTTCCCCCAGACTAGCTCATTGTAAAGATTTTTTTCTAAAAACATATTCATATTATGTCCTTATGATGAATTTGGGATCATTATTAATTCGTTGTAACCTCCTACATCTTTAAATCTGTAGCACTGGGTCAGTAAGAATAACTATTCAGTTCTGAGGGACTTCAGGTCCTGTATTATTCAATGATGTTTGCTACAGTGATACTCCATTTATGATACTCCATTTATCCAGTAGAATCAGGAATGCTAGAGAAGAGAGGACTCAGGAGGACATGTTTGAAAGGCCCTTATGTGGAGGAGATAGTCAGTTTATTCCATTTGGACCTAGGGACAAGAACTAGGAGCAATGGGTAGATGCCACAGAGGCAGATTTAGGCTGGATATCAGAGAGAACTTCCTAACAGCAACCAGAGCTGTCCAGAAGTAAAATAGGCTGTCTCAAGAGATCAGAGGTTACCCCTCCTTGAAGGTCTGCAAGTAGAAGCTGGATGACAATTTGTTGGTTCTGTTTTAGTGGGAATTGCTTTGGTGTCTGAGTTGAACTAAAAATTCCTGGGGTCAGCAAACATTGGCCTATTGGCCAAATTTGGCTCTCCAATTGACTTTTATACTATCCATTAGTCAAGTTTTTTTTTTACATTTAAAAATATAGTTTTATTGTTTTTTGTTTTATTTTCAAAAATATTTTATTTTTTTTCCAATTACATGTAAAAACAATTTTAACATTAATTTTTTAAAAATTTGAGTTTCAAATTCTCTCCTTCCCTCTCCTCTCCCTATATTGAGAAAGTGAGCAATTTGGTATAGGTTATACATGTGCAGTCATGCAAAAGACGTTTCCATATTCATCATTTTTGTTTCTAAAAAGCAAAAACAATTCTTAGCTCACCAGCTGGATGTGGCTGCCTGGGCCATAGTTTCCTCACCATTGGACTAGTTGGCTACTCCAAGGTCCTTTCAATTCAAAATTCTGTGACTTTGTGATTCTTTGAATTATCTCCCCCTGAAGATGTATGGCAGCAGATCATGAGATGCCAAATTAATTGATCAATAATTAAAAAATTATTAGGTATGTATTATGTATCAGGCACCGTTCTAGGCACTGTGGATACAAAGAGACAGATAAAACATTCCCTGTCCTCAAGGGGTTTGCATTCCTTTGGGGGAAATAACACAAGTAAATAATATAATCTATATATAAGTAAATACTTTAGGGGTGGGGTACCAGATCTTTGATTTCATTGAAATAGGGATTTCGAAGTGAGGAAATGCTCTACCTACACATATTGGCACCCTGATCTGCCATTTATAATCCTAGAGAATTACCTGTATACCTCAAATAAATAGAAGGTGATGCTTTTAGGTGAGGAGGGAGCCATCAGAGCAGGAGGGAAGGCAGGAAAGGCCTTATGGGGTGACATTTAAGCTGCATTGTGTAAGAAGCCAGGGATCAGAGGAAGAGGTGGAGGGGAGCACATTCTCAGAATTGAAGGTGAGTCAAAGGGCAATGATGGTCATGGACAGATGACAAGTTTATTCTTAATGAGGATTTGGATTCACACTAAAATAAAAAAAAAATATCACCAAGGACAAGTATGACCAGAAAAGGGGGTGGAATGTCCATATATCAAAAATGAGTGATAGTAAATGAACTATCCAAGTACTATATTGATACCCTTGAAAAAAGAACCAAGTAAGATCCCTAATACTTTGGGGGGATCCTCTATGGAGAATTCCAGAAGAACATTGATGGGAATTGCATACAAAACAAGAAGTTGCAAAGGTGAAGTGTTCTATACCTCTCATTGGTCAGGAAGAGAATGCTCTCAAGCATGAGGTCAGGTCTGTATAAACTAAGTTAAATTTCAAGGAATGAACTATACCACCCAAGTGAAATTTCCAGATTACTGACTCATGCCTCTTTAAATGTCAATACTTCTGTGGATGGGTAAGTAAGTTTATCAATGAAGGTACTTCCTCCCAAGCACATCATAACCCATCTGTGCCTTCTCAACCCATCTTATGCTTATGTGCATCTTTGTGGATAGAATGCTGGACCTAGATTCAAGAAGACCAGACTTCAAATCCAGTCTCAGAAACTTCCCAGCTGGGCAAGTCATTTAACCTCTTTCTGCCTCAGTCTATTTATCTGTAAAGTGGGGATAATAATACTACTTATCTCCCAGGATTGCCATAAGGATTAAATGAAATAACATTTTAAAAGTGCTTTGCAAACCTTTAAGTGTCATATAAATGTTTTTATTTATTTTTATTTTGTTTTCATTTATTTATTTAAATTTTTAAACTATAAATAAAATGTTATTGTTATTATTATTACTATTATATTTTTATAATTTCTCCATAGGAGATCTATCCAATACTATAGAAGCATTTCTCTGATTTTAAAAAAAAACAACATTTCATTTGTTCTCATGGAGTACTTACACATTTAGTTACTTTTTTAGTTGTGTCTGACTCTTTGTGACCCCATTTGAGTTTTGTTTTGTTGCTTTATTTTTTTGTGTGACAAATATACTAGGATGGTTTGTCATTTTCTTCTCCAGCTCATTTTACAGATGAGGAAACTAAGGCAAACAGAAGTCACAGAAGTGACTTGCCCAGGGTCACACAGCTAGTAAGTGTCTGAGGCCAGATTTGAACTGGGGAAGATGAGTCTTCAGGCATATCACTCTATCCACCATGCCACCTCTCCCTTATTCTTCATTTTCATAATGTAAGTGGCTTCCTGTCTCTTCTAGTCACACAATATCCTTAAGGATGTCTTTTATGTCATTTATTAGTGGAAGTAATCATTGGTAGTAGTAGTAATAGAACTACAAAACCTTTTCCATTGCCTTTTTGTCAATTTTATTTTATTTTGAGGTTTCAGTGTTTAGTAATTTGCAGACACATGACATCATTAGAAGAACACTGGTGTTAAAAAGGTGTGATTTTTGGCAGCAAGTAGTTTCAGGTTATTGACTGAGCCAAATAATTTTGAAAGAGTAGCTGAACCCATTCTTTTTCTTCTTTTTGTTTCTGGGACCAGCTTACTGTCCATCTGTAGTGCCTGTCCAGGGGGGAAAATGAACTCACTGGGCCACTCATCCAAGTATACATCGTAATCTGGGCAATGTGGATTTTTGACCTGCTTTATTTTTCCAATGCATGAGCTTAACCAATCCCTTGAAAATAATCGTGGATCTCATTGAAGTAGCTGTGTAGTATTCCAGAGCTAAATTGAGTGGGCACAATGCCATCTGTGAACAAAAACACCTGGAGAATATCATCACCGATAGAGAATCCCTCTTGTATGGAATCTATGCAGGATGTCTTTCACGACACTGGCAAAGACAATTTGTGAACTTGTATTTAATTTTGGGCATCAGTTATTGTCCTGCCCCGTCCTCAGAGGCCACTTGTTTCAGCACTAAATGTCCTAAGAGTTCTGTGCTTTTTGAATTTTTATGTCTGATTTTCTGTTTCATTTTTTTCTTTCACCCGTAACTCCTTGATGCTATCAGTTTGTCTGCTTCTAACAGTTCTCTCTTTCCTTCAGATTTGTGATTCTTCATCTGCTGTGGGTTAGGAAACCAAATAGATAACAAAACTGGTAGAGATATGTCTGAAAGAAAAGTCTCTGAGGGAGGGCCTGAGGAAATGTTCTAGAGAGGGGAGGAATTCTTAACTTTTTGGCTGTCATGGACCTTTTGACAGTCTGGTGAGGCTAACAGATGCCTTCAGAATAATACATAAAGGGAAATGAACAGAATTACAAAGGGATCTAACTAAATTCAAATATAGTTATCAATATATATATATACATACATACATACATATATATATATTTTTTAGAAACCATTTTCTTGGACTCCAGAGTTCTAGAGTAAAGCCATGAATCCTGTGCATGGATTTTGTGAAGTGTTTTCCTTATACATGACATTTTATCTACTATCATGCCTTTGCACAGGTTGTATCCCATGGCTAGAAAGCTCTCCTTTTTCCGCTGTACCTCTTGTAGCCCCTGTATCAAAACTTTATGGCTGAACTCAAGTGCTACCCCTTCAAGGGGCCAGTACTGACTTCCCCACTTTTTAGTGCCCACTCAGAAATTGCTTCATTTTAAAAATATCTTTTGTATTTACTTATCTGTGTGCATATTATTTCTCCCACATAGAATATATATATATATATATATATATGTATATATATATTTTCCTGAGGACAAGGAATATTCTGCTTATATCCTTACACGTTGTCCAACACAGTTAACAAATGCTTGTTGAATTGAATTGAACTTCTAGACTCTATTAGGCAGGCAGAGTTGCTGGATTCCTGCTTACTTCATTCTGCCTCATTTCATATAAGTCTTCTCATACTTTTCTGAGTTCTTCCTATTCACTGTAACATTCCATTATATTCCTGTGTCAGAATGTTTAGAAAATGTAGCTGTTCTCTAATCAGAGGAGATTGACTACTTTGTTTCTAGGTCTTTGCTACCACAAAACTTTATTTTTTTTATCCCTTTAGATGTACTAAGTATTGTGTTACATATTGTAGCTATATGTGTTTGTGTCTTATCTGCCTACTATATTGTAAGGAATTGAGGACTGGGTAAATCTATCATAGTGCCCAGCACAGTGCTGTGAATCCAATAGACACTTAATAAACGTTTCAAAGTCATGATGGTGAAAGGATTATAGGTGAAGGCCTTAATAACATTATTGTTAAGATCCTCATTATGATTATCCGTTGAGTCCCTTATCAAAATCCTAAATTGCATTTTTTTTACTTTTTATCTTTTTTAGTTTTCAACACTCACTTTTATAAGATTTTGAGTTCCAAATTTTTTTCTCCCTCTCTCACCTCGCCGCCCCCCCCCCTTTCCCAAGATGGCATACGATATGATAGAGGCCATGCATGTCTTTCTTGACTTTTTAAAAGCAGAATAGTGGAATTACCTCTTTATTTTAAAACCGCTTTGTTAGAATCAATGGTATAACAGAATTCTTGCTGAGTCTTAGGAAGTACTAGCAGTGACTAACACCTGAGTATAATAACACGGCTCTTTGGTTTCTCACCTTCTGGTCGCTATCTTGTTTTTAATAAAACTGAACCTTAGTTGTATTTGTGTTTTACCATTTGGGAAGTAAAGAGTGGGTTAGAGAGAAATGTTCTTTCTAGGCTAAACCACAACCTGAAGAACCCTCACACATTATCACTCACAAATGCCTAGTCAAAGATGCCCTGATGGTCATCTGCCCCTGCCCCCAAAAGAGGTTCAAAGGTGCTCATTTCTGTTTACCCTGGAAACAAAATGACAGGAGAAGCTTTTCTTTAGCAGCATAATTAGTCTGATTGCTAATTTGAGTGCAAAATAATCCAAGAATCTATATGGGCTTCATTCATATCAGTGCGAGGGGACGCACATACATGGCTTCCCTGGCCACTTTCCCTACAATCAATATACCAGGTGACACACATAGAGTTGGAGAAAGCTCCTAAGAATCCCAGCAACTCAGTGCCATCCAGTTGGTGATTTTGATCAGGGAGATGATAGTCCTGATATACTTTTCATATTTTGGGACGGACATTGAACTGGGGAGTATCTGGTGAGGGCAACCAAGATAATAAAGGACATTGTGATCAGGTGAGATGAAGATCAGGTACTGGGAGTATTGGGGCTGGAAAGGAGAAGACTTGGGAAGGGGGGAGATACCGTATTACCTGTCTCAATTTTGATTTGGGACAATCTATTTTTGTGTGAGAGGAAGAGAGTCTGTCTTGTTGCTGTTCTTGTGGACACCTGTGGGGTCTGATGCTCTTAAATCATCCCCAGAGATTGATAGAATGTAATCTCAGACAAGCACCACGTCAGTGAAATTGCCTAAGCTATCTCAGAGAAACCTTTGTACCACAAACTCACACACTTTTAGCCAAGAAGGTACTGTCTAGCCACAGCTCATAAGGTCTCTGGTTGGGATGCGGGGAGGAAAACCACAAATACACATGTAACAGGTGTACATGAGATGTGGGGTCTGACCACACTCACTCTTCTGATACCCAACCTCAGCCTGCCACTTGATTCATGGACTCATTCAATTTAGTAGAGCCTTGTAACAATCTATGAGTATACTGAATAATTAATTTCTCATGGATAAATTTGTGATCTCTTATTAATTAGCTCAAGCTCCCACTCCAATTCATTAAATATTGATTATTCCATGAACTAGAAAAAACTTTCTTTTCTATTAGTAATTACTTTTATTTATCTGTATTTGAATAAATATTAATATCACTAAATCCATAATTTATTAACAATTAAGAATAACAACATAAAGGCAAACAATACACATATATGTGTATATATCTACATAGAAAGACATATATCTATCTATATCTATTTACTGTACAATATTTTGTTGACCAACATCACTGCCAAAATAACTTCAAACCCTTAAAATTTCAAGTAATTGATTCCTCTTCCTTTGTCTGGAAACATAATCCTAAATTATTCAATTCACTTCAGGTAATGATTAAGTCTATTAAGCATCTTCTTCATAATTCTCTTTAGAATTAGTTTTTTCTCTTTGTTTTCCCTTCAATAAGCACAGGCAATTATCTCTCAAAATATACTGCTGTATGGCTAACTCCTCACAGACTCTTGATAAATTATTTTAACAAAGTTCTCTTTATGAGACTTCCCCATAAAGCAACACTGTAGTTGTCGTAAGAAAGAAGTCTATTCTCACCTTCTTTCTCTTGGTTGCTTAGGTTCTTCGTAGATCCTCGTGGACCACACAAAAACATATGCCTTATTCCTGACTACTTAGGGGAAAATCACATTCTTCATGCATCACAAATACACCTTCCAACCAGTTCTGAATCAACTTAACTATACAACTGCTTGTTCCACTTTCGTCTTTCTTCATGAAAGATAGCATGAAAAGCTTTGTCAAATGCTTTACTAAAATCAAAGTGAACCATCTACCGCATTCTGAGCTACCAATCTAGCCTGCCAAAAAAAGAGAAAGGAAATAAGATTAGTCTGGCATGACCTTTTCTTTGAAGAACCCGTGCTGGCTCTTTGTCATCACCTTCTCCTTTCCTAAATATTGAGTATCTATGCTTATATGAATATATTCTAGGATTTTTCTAGGAGTCAAGTTAAAACTCACTGGATTACAGGTTTAAGACTCAATTCTCTTCCCTTTTTTGAAAATCGTGACCTTTGCCCTTTTCCAAGTCTGTGGCAACTCTCCTGTTAAACATGATCTTTCTCAGATCACTGGTAGTGGCCCATATCCTCTCTACCAATTCTTTCAGTGCCCTGAAAGTAATTGAGAGATTTTGTTCATCTGAGTCTAGCGTCTTGAACTCAGCAAGCAGAAACTATTTACTCACTGTTTCCCTATTTTGAGAAGCATCGACTCACTTTGGTCTGAGTCACACTCCAGAAATAAACCTTAACACTGCTATAAGGCTTTTAGTAGTAGCAAGGTTGTTACTATGATCAGTGAGAACTACTCTTCCTCCTCCTTAAATCCACTCCCCCACCTCCATCCTAAGCTGCCTCTGAACTACCATAACGTTGGCAGAGTGAAGCTTAACTAGGAGTAGCACAGCATCCTTCCTTGCCTTTGAACTGATTCAGATTTCTGTGACTTAGTTTCACCACTGCCTCTGGCTAGGGTGCTAGCTTTGAGCAGCCACATAGGGAAAACTCTATCTATCCCACCTCAAACCCATAAGGGACAACTAGTTCAAGGTTCATGGGGTCATCTTCTCTGGGATTCTCCAAGAATTTCCCTTAAGTTAACCAGTCTAGCATCTATTAGGATTGGGAATCCCCATTGAAACACGGTGACCCTACAGGATTCTCCCTAAATAACTAAGGTTTTTCCTATTCAACATCTACAAGTGCATTACTAGCTAGGAATGTCATGGGGGCTCACCCTGGGGACTTGAGTTTCTTTTTTTTTTCCTTTTTGGAGGGGGGAAGGCAAAGCAATTGGAGTTAAGTGACTTGGCCAAGGTCACACCGTTAGTAAATATCAAGTGTCTGAGCTACATTTGAACTCATGTCCTCCTGACTCCAGGGCCTGTGCTCTATTCACTGTGCTATCTACATGCCCCTCAGGGCTTGAGTTTCTGAAGGCACTTCTAGAAAGCACTTCTAGGGCATAGATTTGTGTATATGTTCAGAAGGTTTTTAAAAGAGTTTCTGGGGTAGATAATTGGCCCCTGTTGAAGTTTGGCGCCTGTTGGGATTATGGCTGATGCTAAATGGTTTATTGGTAAGCATTTATCCGTACACACTATATTAGGGGAGAGTAATAAACATTTATCTAACACTATATGCCAGACACTGTGCTAAGTGGGTTTTTAAAGCAATATTGTCTCATTTGGTCCTCAAAACAACCCTGAGAGGGAGATGCTGCTATTATCTTCCTTTTACAGTTGGAGAAACTGAGGTAGACAGCGGTGAAGTAAATTACCCAGGGTCATGTAGTTGGTAAATGTCTAAGGCCACATTTGAACTTCGTCTTCCTGACTCTAGGAGCAGTGTTCTATCCACTGTGCCACCTAGCTGCCTCATTAGACTATCTACCCTAAATTGTACTATATGCTATATTATACTATCATATCTACCCTAAATTATACTATATGTTACATTATACTATCATACCATCATTGCCCCCTGACTCTTTTGAATGTGCCTGTTTTTTTTCCTAATTAGACTGTGAGCTCCTTAAGGAAAGGGACTACTATATGCTTCCCTCTCTTAGTGTCCTCCATAGTGTCTTGTGTGATGCTGCTTTTGTACTTAACAGGGCTGGAAACCTGTTCAATTCAATGTATTTTATTGGTATCTTTTGTTTTTACACAATTTCATTTGTAAATTTATCTCTCTCCCTTGTCTTCCCAGAACAAGAGAAAAAAATGAATTTAGCAAAAGTAACTGACCTTTCACCTGAGTCTGACAGTGTATGCAGTGCCCCTCACCAATAATCCTCCATCCCTGCAAAGAAGGGAGAAGGGTACGCTTTTTCCAAATTTGCTTCAGGGCCGTGCTTGGTCATAATTACAGAGCATTCAGTTTCATTTTCCTTTCATCTTTCCAGAAAGGTGGTCCAGTGAATATAGAATTATTAGGATTATCTTGAGTGTCCATCCCCTTATTTTCTGAGTGATAAAACCAGAGATGTCAAATGAGTAACCCAAGATGATCCAGATGAAGATTTCTGTAATCTCCAGCCAGCACTCTTTCTAAGCTCTACTTTAGTTTGATATATTAGGTATAGGCAACTAAATCATGCATAGAATGCTGGACCTAGAGTCAGGAAGACCAGAGTTCAAATCCTGCCTCAGACATTTCCAAGCTGAGTGACCTTGGGCAAGTCATGTAATGGCTGCCTGCCTCAGTTTCCTCATCTGTAAAATTGGGGTGACAATAGCATCTACCCCATGGAGTGGTGGCAAGGATCAAGTGAAATAACATGTAAAGCACTAATGTCAGCAGAAATTCATTTACATGATTGAGTCAGTATTTATTGTTTTCCTGAATCTGCTTACTTCGCTTTGAATCAGTTTATATAAATCATCTCATATCTCTTCATGGTCTATATATTTATCATTTCTTAAAGTGCAAAAATATTTTATTATATTCATGTGTGACAATTTGTTTAGCCATTCCTTCCTTGATGGACATCTTCTTTACTTCCATCGCTTTTCCAACTACAAAAAGTACTGCTATGAATTCCAGAGCGTGTGTGATCTCTGTCTTTGACTTCCTTGGGTTGTACTCCAACAGTGGACTTTCTGGATCGGAGGGTATGGACATTTTAGTCATTCTCTTAGCACGATTTCACATTGTCTTCCAAAATGGGCAGCAAGCATTTCTTTAGCACCTACTCTCTGAGACACACTGTTCCTTAGGAGAGGTTGGGAGGGGAAGATACACAGTTTTGATAAGACAGAGGTCCATATTCTCATGGCTCTTGGTGGAGGAGAAGGAGTTTCTTAGTGGGGGATGATATGCAAATACAAATAACTACACCACACAATTATGTATGACAAGTGTATTTTTAAAAAATCCAAAACAAAATCATGTGGGAGGTCTTTGAGAGAGGAATCGCTATTGACAGGGAAAATTAGGAATGGTCAAGAATTCAATAGGAGAAGGTTAGGTGAAGCAAATAATTTTTAGGGCACCTTACCAAGAGGTGAGCTGTGTGGTCTTTTGAAAGGTTGCTCAGACTCGGGGGCAGTGTTACTGAATCCCCACTGCTGCTTCAGTACGGTGAGAAGATGACTCTATGGTCTAAGCTACAACTCCCAGTGTATTCACATCTGCTAGATAGATAGACAGAATGGATGGATAGATGGATAGATAGATAGATAGATAGATAGATAGATAGATAGATAGATAGATAGATAGGTAGATAGATAGATGATATATAGATAGGAGATTGGAGCTAGGACAGGAAGGACTTTCAATGCCAAACAGACAAGTTCGTATTTGTGTTTAGTAGTAATAAGGAACCACTGTAGTTTATTGGATAGGGAGTGACATGGTCAGACATATACTTTAGGAATATTCATTATGGCAACTGTGTGGTAGATGGAGTGGAGTGGAGAGGACTTGAAGCAGGGAGACTGATTAAGGGACTATTCCAACAGTCCAGGTTAAATCCAGTCCAGTGGTAAGAAGAGACTGATCTAATATGGCAGCTGTGTGAGTGGAGAGAAGAGAAGCAAGGAATGTTGTGGAAGTAGAAATGGCAAGATTTGGCAGCTGAGGTTATATGTGGCATCAGGATGAGTGAAGAGTCAAGGATTGTACTGAAGTAGCAAAGCTGGGTGACCTGAAGGATGGTTATGCCCTCAGCAGAAAAGGGGAATTTGGGGAGAGCGGTGGGTTTGGGGAAAAGGTAATGAATTCTATTTTGGATCCATTGAGTTTGAAATACAACTCAGTATGACATCCAAATTCACATATTATAAGCAAATATTTAGAGATGGGAAAAGCAAGGGATGTTTTGGAAGAAAAGAGAATTGTTTGGTTTGGTTGAAGCATGGAGAGGTAGGATGGCACCAGATTGTAGAAACCTTTAAATCTCATGCAAAGAAGTTTGATATTTGCTTGGTGAGTAATAGGGAGACAGCTAGGTGTCAAAGTGGATAGAGCGCCGGGCCTGGAGTCAGGAAGATTCATCTTCCTGGGTTCAGATCTGGCCTCAAGACTCTTACTAGCAGTATGATCCCGGGCAAGTAACTTGACCCTGTTTGCCTCAATTTCTTCATCCGTAAAATGAGCTGGAGAAAAAAAAACAAAAACAGCAAACTACTCCAGTGTCTCTGACCTCCAGATGAGGTCATGAAGAGTCAGATTTTTGAGCAAAGTGGTGACCTGACCAGATATACACATACATATTATTATTCTGACAGCCATGTGAGAGATGGATTACATAGAGGTGGGAGCAGAAAGAGCTTGTGGAAAATGAAAGACTTATTAGGCAATTATCCCAGTAGTCCAGGAAGGTGGTAATAAGGACTTGTACTAGGGCAATGGCAGTGAGACTTGAGAGGAAGAGATAGAGAGATATGGTACAATTTTAGGGTTTTGTGTCAGGGTCCTCCCATGCCCCCATGCCTGATATTCCACCATTAGTGATTCATTTCTTTTTAGCTCTGTCCCCAAGTTTCCCCCTTAAAAATACAAAAACTCATTTGTCCCATATTATTGCCAGCAGATTAGAGAGAATGAGTTTGTCAGATCCTTTTCCTTATTGTCAGTGAGGACTTGGGAAGAGGAGTCTATGAAGGGGAAGAAAAGCTGCAGAAAGTTGAGGCCAGCAGCTCAAAGCTATACACCACTTCTTAATATTGCTAAGGATTAGATGTGGTGCTTTATGAATATTTGGGGAATGCCATTTTCTTTATTAAAAAAAAAGCAAAGTTCCATATTGCACATATTGTATAGTGTGTTTCTATGGCTAGCACATGGTAGGTTGGTATTTTTTATTCTGTTACTTTATTAGGAACATAGGCAATCACCCAAAATTGTGAGGTATGTGCTATTTTGTAGGAACTTTCTTTTCTCAGAGAGAATTCAAAGAATTAAAAAGCAAAACAAACAAACAAAAATCAGCTCTCCACAACTTTCATTTTACATATCAGGAAACTGAGGCCCAAGGAGGTTAAATTATTTGTCCAAGGTCACACAGGTAACGAATATCCGAGGTGAGATTTGAACCCAAGTCCATCTGACTGGAAAGCATTAATGCTCTTTCTCCCCAGCCTTTTGATCCAGACCCATAATCCATTTGTGTTCACCTTCCCTCACTTCCACTGCCTGCTAATCATAGACACCTGTTCTTCCCATTCAGTCTTGTATGTTTTGAAGGCACTTATGACCTAATGATATAACAATCACAGTAAGGACTCACAGCCTTCGCCTCTCAGCTTCCTGTACTTTCCGTCCTTCTCCAGGTCTATTCTATCTCATCTCACAGAAGAATACATGAGTGTGGCATTATGAAATATATGCCATAAAGTGAAACAATGGTTTTGAGACCATTTAGTTCCATAGTTACAAAGCGGAACAAAAACAACAGGGAATGAGAG
This sequence comes from Phalanger gymnotis, assembly GCA_028646595.1. Lineage (NCBI taxonomy): Eukaryota > Metazoa > Chordata > Mammalia > Diprotodontia > Phalangeridae > Phalanger > Phalanger gymnotis. The sequence continues at coordinate 35,601,586 of CM053623.1, read as the reverse complement.
CACAGAACCCTTTGGACAGGGAGTGGGGGCTGAGTCATGCTGACACCTGGCAATGAGAAGACATGGTGTGGTTTGATAATGTCTTGACAACATTATTTTGTGGCTTACCCATACTTTGTACTGTGTAGGTGCCTTGCATCATTATCCTTAGTTCTGTATCCTTTCAAAATAGGTCTCTACACAGTAGACCCTCAGACCCCCACCCCTGGAAGATTTCTCATGAAATGACACATGGAAAAACAATGGGGATGAAAGCATTTAGATCTTCGGTAGTTTGAAAGTGCTGATCAGAAAAGTTCACCAAATATATATGTCTATTTTATTTTTGTGTACAATGTAACTTGGCACTGAAGAAGGTAGCTCAAAATGCAAATTATCTTTTTAAAATATTTTTATTAAGATTTTTTTAGTTTACAATACTCAGTTCTGCATTATTATGAGTTCCAGATTTTCTTGCCCCCTCCCCCATCCCTCCCCAAGATGGCATGGAATCTGGTATATCTTCTACATATAACTTCACGTTGAACTTATTTACACAATAGCCAAGTTGTAAAGGAGAATTATGACCAATGGAATGAATCATGAGAAAGAAGAAACAAAACCGAAAAAAAAAACAGAAGAGAGAGAAAAAAAAACAAAGGAAAAAAAGAATAGTTTTCCTTGATCTGCATTCAGTCTCCATAGTTCTAACAAATTATCTTACAATCCAATGTATAACACTTAATACAAAGAATCAATATGAAAACATTAAGTAGATTTCCTCAAATGAGTATTTCCTTGAGACGTTGATTATGTCAGTAACATTTACATGGCCCAGGAATTGGATGGTGTCACTGCCTGGTTCTGTCCATTTAGTTTATTGATGAATAATAGTTACAATTTGTCTATAATCACATAAATTGGTTACATGATTAATATAACACATATAAGACCCAAGTAATTGAATTTCTGTATAATTGAAGAGGAGAAATTTGAGGCAAAATTTTTAGAAATGTAAGTGATACGTATATTCCCTGATGAGGGGTTTTGTTCCCAATATGAAGTGACGTAATAACAATTGTTTAAGGATACGATGCTTTAGGAGAGTGCCCATAACACCTGCTGATAGCATGGATATTGGAAAGATTAGAGAGGCCTTGCCATTCCTCTTTAAGCAAATATGATGACGCAAGAATGTTTTTCCATCTAGGATACAATTAACGATGGGTTAGGAAGGCCTTATTTGTGAACAGGTTAAGAATGCTTAACACTTTGTAGCTTTAAAGTTCTATTTATATTTCTATTTAGTCTTCTTGACGTTAGATACTCTACCCTGATTAAAGCCATTAGCAACCAAGAGTAAATGAAAATGTGTTTGAATCTCAATGTGTAAATATGGATTTTACATGACTTATATTTCACATTGCTGATTCTATCAACACATGAGGTCTTACTTAAGCTGACATATTATTTGGTTACAATAAAGTTATAAACAGCCTTAATTAATTTGCTAATCGAGCTTATCTGTTAATCCAAACCAGTGGCATTATATATATGGTACATGCTTGATTTGCATTAGGGATCTCAAAACCTTGGGCATGGGGCTTCTTGCTGCATTTCCCAGGTAGACCAGACAGCTCTTTGTTTATTTGCAATTGGATTAATGAATCTTTGTGAAAAGAAATAGAAATAGTGCAGGAAGAAGAGTTATCAACTTAAAACAAACAGAAAATTTGAGCTTGAGACCACCAGTCTATAAGATGCATCATGCCCAAAGGATTCAAACAAGAATATATAATGACAACAATTCAGGATTTAAAAAAAAAACTAAAAACCAAAGCAAAATGTACTGTAGTAGGTAGAAAGCGATCAGAAACCTCTGCCCTCCATTGACTTCTTACACACAAGGCTGAAAATGAAGAACCACAGCCTGACCAATCTCGAATGTTCTTTTTTTTCTTTTTGCCATCTTGATAACCTTTGGCTGTCTAGTCATCTGAGGCTACACTTTAATAGCATCCTCATCTTTGTTATCTGTTACCTTACTGATGTTCTTCTCAGAAAGGCTTCTTAAAAATCATCACTTGAGATGCTATTCGTGTTATGCGATACTTGAAACAAGCCAAGGTTTCTTAGCCCAGATGCACAATCACTTGGTCTGGGAACTATGCACACTGTAAGAAGAAAAGCCTATTTCAGGGTAAAGGGCAGATTGACACTCTGGTTGAACATTTATTGACGAGAACCTGACTAGGGAGCCCTGAGATTGCTCAAGGGGTGTCTTGGTTCCTCTTTCCCTTGAAGGAAGGTAGTCTGCTGTCCTTTACAAAGCATCGTGAATTTCATGATCCATAGTAGACTGAGTGTGAGATGAACTGGGTGTTTCTGAAGTATAAACTTGGAGAAAACTACAGTGTTTGCAGATCCTTAAAGGTCCCCTGCAGGTTTTGAAGAGTTGCTTGATGTATTTTCGGAACTTTTCACCTAGGAAGAAGTAGATGACTGGATTGAGGCAGCAATGAATAAAAGCCAGGGTCTCTGTGGCCTGGAGAGCATAGTCAAGCTGCATGCCAAAGGTGCAATCCTGGAAAACTTCCAGCTCTACCAAGATCTCCAAGAACAGCACAATATTGTACGGAATCCAGAACACCAGGAACACGACCATGACCGCAAAGATCATCTTCACTGCCTTGTTTTTTTTGTCATTTTTGCAGCGGTGCAGGGTCTTGATGATCATGGTGTAACAGAAGAGCATGATTCCCAGGGGAATCAAAAGCCCTAAGATGTTGATTTCTAGAGAGCTCAGAACCTTCCAGGTGGTTGAATTTCCAGGGTACTTCTCTTTGCAGTAGGTATTGTTATTCTCCGTGTAAGATGTGCTGAATAACAAGACTGGAAGTGAGGCTAACATGGCCACCGACCATATAACTAGACTTGTAATAACCCCATAGGTCAGAGTCCTGGCTCTCAAGGCAAAAATAGCATGCACTATTGCCAGATACCTGTCTACACTCATGAGCATGATGAAGAATATGCCACTGTAAAACCCAACCAAATAAATATAAGAGATGATTTTACAAAAGGCTGTTCCAAAAACCCACTGGTCAGCAACATAGTAGACCCAGAAGGGGAGGGAAAAAACAAAGAGCAGATCAGAGATGGCGAGGTTGAACAAGTACACATCAGTCATAGACTTAAGCCGCTTGTATTTGAGTAGGACCAAAACCACCATGAAGTTGCCCAGCAGACCAAATAGGAACACCAGGGAATATAATGGTGGCAGGAAGAGTTTTCCAAAGTCCCTCACTCCTCCTTTGCTGCAAGGACTGGGGAGGTCATAGATGTAATAATTGCTGTAGTCCAAAGTGGTTTCCATCGTCTCTGAGGTAGACCCAACTGGAAGAGGGAGAAAAAGAAAAGAATGGGTTTATGGCAATGAAATCAATCAAGGCTACTCTGAATTAGAAAAAAAAAACAAACCAACATTTCATGAGAGGCAGCATGGTGTAGTGGATAAAAGGCAACCTAAAAGTAAGGAAGACCTGGCTTTGAGACCTGTCTCTGACACATCGTGTAACCATGGGCATGTCACATAATCTCTCCATGCCCTGTGCAACTCTCTATGACTATAGACTGCAGGACAATGCCAGTGTGTATCAGTGAAAGGAGATTGCATATCAGGCGTTCCCCAAAGTGGGCCATTCCCTCAATACTATTTCATGTTCATCCTCATGAACCCTTTACAAACTGGAAACTCAAATCTCCTTCATGGTTTAAGCCAGTATTTCTCAACATAAACTATACTACAGGTTGGTAAAATGTCTAAATTTCCTATGAATGACTACTTCTCCCACTGGCAACTCGGCTTTTGGTGACTCCGAGCTTGGAAACTGGGAAAAGGAGGAAAATGGGAGGGGAATACCAGGATCCAGTGGGGAAGAGAAGCTGCATTTTTTAAAAAAAAATTGCAAATTTTAAGCAGTAATGGACTTTTGGTAGTGAAAGTTTTGAGGACAGGTAAAAAATCATCACTTCGAACAAGTATGTTGAGGAAATAATTTCATGGTGGTAGGGGTACTCTCTCCACCAGTGCAGACTTAAATTTCTCAATGACTTGGTCTTTAAGACCATCTTGAAGCACAGATCTGACTATGTCACCTACCCTGGTCAATAAACTCCAGCGGCTCCCTATTGCTCCAGGATCAAATATAAAATCCTCTGTTTGGCCTTTAAAGCCCTTAATAACATGGTCTCTTCCTACCTTTCCAGTCTTTTTATGCTTCACTCCCCTCCATTTATTCTAGGAACCAATGACTCTGGCCTCCTTTCTTTTCCTCATATACAATACTTGATCTCCCCACTGTATGACCTTTCACTGTCCAGGCCTGGAATGTTCTCCCTCCCTACCTCTGCCTTTTGACTTTCTTGGATTTCTTTAGGTCTTAGTTAAAATCTTGTCTCTGCAAAATGCCTTCCCTGGTTCTCCCCCTGACCTGCTAGTACCTTCTCCTGGAGACTCTTTTCAATTTATCCTGTGTATATGTTGTTTGTACTTGGTTGTTTGCATATTGGCTCTCCTTTAGCTCCTTGAGAATAGGGGCTGTTTTTGCTTTTCTTTGTGTCTCCAGCATTTACCACAGCGCCTGACATTTAGTAAGCATTGAGGAAAAGCTTGTAGATTTGACTTTAAGACCACAGTTGTAACCTCAAAATTCATCTCTCTGCTACCACCCTGATGATACACAGAAAACCAGGTGAGAAAACACAGGTTTCAGGCATTTTCTCTCTCAGGATGGGTTGTTGTGTCTGTGCTGGAAAACCAATGGCTATCCAGGTTCTACACCATCCTCTCAGTGGGAAAAGCTGAAAAGAATTCAAAGCCCTCCAGCTAGAAGTGTTTTTGACAGAAATATGAAGTCACTGTGAAATAGTCAAATTCATAACTCATTTGGATATTCTCAGTTCTCAGATATACTTTCCCCCCACAAATCTGTGCCCCTCCTCTCATCTCTGTTTGTAGGTGTTTATATATGTAAAGCTGTGACGCAGCAACTCATTATAGTGGGGACACAGTGCCCATCTCTGAGGTTTTTCCAAGATGAAGGATTTTTTTTTAGTCATCTTTGTTTTTTAAATTAAATATATTATATTTTCCAGTTACACGTAAAAACAATTTTAACCTTTCATTTTTAAAAAATTTAGGTTCCAATTTCTCTTACATCCGTTCCCGCAATTAAAAAGCAGGCATTTTGATATTGGCTCTACATATGCAGTCATGGAAACAATTTCCATACTAGTCATGTTATGAAAGAAAATTCAGACAAAAAAAAGCAAAGAAAAAATAAAGTAAAAAATACTATGCTTTGATCTTCATTCAGACTCCATCAGATCTTTCTTTGGAGATGAATAGGATTTTTCATTTTAAATCTTTGGGAATTGTCTTTGGTCTTTGTATTTCTGAGAAGAGCTAAGTCATCCGGTTGTTCCTTGAACACCCCAAACCTCAGAAGATAAATTTAAATGATTCCCTATCACCTGCAGGGTAAAATTAAAGTGCTTCTGTTTGGCATTCAAAACCAGTGCCTTCACATTCCTTTCCAGTTGCTTACATGTTACCCTCTTTCCTTATAGATCCAGTGATATTGAGAACCAGTGATAATTGTCTTCCTTTATGTTCCTCTCATAATATACATAATATACATCTCCTGATTATGTGGAATTTGTCTCTTTGTCCCCCATGCTGAGAATTCTCTCCCTCCCAATTTCTGTCTACTGGTTTCTCTGATTTCCTTCAAGTCCTAGCTTAAATATTATCTACACAAGAAAGCCTTTGGACCATGCCCTCCCTCCTTAAGGATAGTGATTTCCCTCTACTGATCATTTACATCTTATCCTGTATAGTTCATGTTTGTACATAGTTGTTTGCATGTTTTCTCCCTCATTAGATTGTGAGCTCCTATGACTACCTCTCCCCCGCCCCACCATTTTCAGTATGTCCAGCATTTTCAACAGTTTCTGACCTATAGTAAGCGTTTAGTAAATTCTAATTAAATGTTTGTTAGAGTTGTATCTTATTCTGAGGCCCCTGACCTCTTACCCCATCAGTCAATATAGTAAGAAGTTTGTAAGTAGCTAGCGTAAAGTAGCAACAGCAGGAAGTTAGATTGTAAAGGGGAGCCTAAAGGTCACTAATAAACCATCCCCAAAACCAAAGTAACATAATTTACAAATAGTATCACATATTAGCCAAAAATCATATCCTGATAATATGTGCTGAATCAAGGGAAGCCACAGAGATGAAGGATTTTTGCCATGCTGGCTTAGCCTCTGAGGACCCAGAAGAACCTCCATACCACAGGGAAGAGCTATAAAATTAGATGATTTTTTTTCTAAAGCATAGATCTGATGATGTCACCCCACCTGCTCAATGATCCCTAGTGACTCCCTTCTACCTCCAATATCAAAAAGAAACATTAGCATTTAGCTAATGTTTAGCATTTAAATTTAATGTTTAGCATTTAAAGCTCTTCATAACCTGGACCCTTCCTACTTTTCCAATCTTCTCCAACTTTACTTCCTTCCATGAATTCTATGGGCAGTGGATGGAATGCCAGCTTCCTCTTCGTGAGTTCAAATCTAGCCTCAGACAGTTACTAGTTGTGTGACCCTGGGCAAGTCATATAACCCTGTTTGCCTCAGTTTCCTCATCTGTAAAATGAGCTGGAGAAGGAAATGGCAAACCACTTCAGTATCCTTGCCAAGACCAAATGGGGTCATGATGAGTCAGATGCAAATGAAAACCAACTCAACAACACAGAATGAATTCTACAGCACAGTTACCCTAGCCTGCCTGCAGTTCCTACAACATAAGACTCCATCATCCTAGTTGTCCTCCACAACTTGAGTGGTCTACCTCATGATTTCTGCCTTTTTGTTTACCTGACTTCCTTAACACTCGGCTCAAATCCCACTTACTCTAAGAAGCCTTTCCCCTTGCCTCTTGGGGTGCCCCCATCTACTTTGTCTGAAGTTTTAAACTGCACTAAGACTTATGGTACACCCCAAAGTATATTGTTTCTATCCAGTCATTTGCTATTACTACTTTGCATTAGACTGTGAAGGAAGGGGCTTTTTGACTTTCTTTGTATCCCCAGCAGTTAGTACAGTGCCTGGCACATAATAAGGGCTTAATAAATACTAGATGACTTGGCTCAATTTCAGATAGCCCAGTGAGACTGACAATGGGGTTATAGCTTTAGAGGTCATCTTTTCATTTTGCAGATGAAGAAACTGAGGCCTGAAAACTTTAGATGACTTGTTCAGATTAACCCAGGTAGTAAGCAGCAGATCCAGGAAATGAACCCAGATGTTCTGACTCAAAATCTCATGCTTTTTAATTTTTTCGACCGTTCCAAACAGTTCTTTTGGAAGCAACTGAGCAAATTCAGAGGAGCTGTCAATGCGAAGGGGATAGATGGGACAAGAATGGGAGTCCAGCCAGCCAATGGGATGATTTTAGTATTCATTATTTTGAGACTTTGGGGAGCACTCCCAGCAATGAAGTATGTCGTCATGCATGCATGTGCGTGTGCACACCCACACACACACACACACCCACACCTATACCACACACTTAGGGAGGCAGAAAGGAAGTCAGACCTGGGGATACGAAGAGCTGGAACAAATCTTGCTGACTTCTAAACCAACCTTGACCTGAATCATGATTTCCTTCTCCGGCCTTCCTGACAAGCGGTTGGCCAGCTTTCACTTGGAGTCCTGCACAGCCAGGCAGGGGAGCTTACTAGAATTAGGTGGTTTGGCAAACTAAAGTTCTTATCACCTTATATGGTTCTTAGCTGTGTTTGACACCAGTCAGCAAGTTAGTAAAGGTGAAGGGAGAAATCAATGGGCTGAGGCTTTTTGCTAGACTGCTTAGGTAGAAAACCTGCAGGTTTTATCATAATCTTCATCTGCTGGGGAGAGGGAGGGCTTGAAAGAGGAGGGGAGGCACAGAGAGCAGAAAATGGATGCTTCTTTCTTAACCTCACCACCAAAAGGTGTACCTCTCTTCCTGGAAAAGAATATGAATTGAGATTTCGTAAATTGAGTCATCTGCATTGTGGGAACACTTTTTCCTCCTAGAGCCTTCCCACTAGTTCCCCTAAGGACACTGGAGGAAACTCCCCCCTCCCCACTATTATCCTTCACTTCTAGAGCTCCCTATTTCTCTTTATATGGGGCAAGAAGCTTCCCAGAATTCCATGTTCTCATTTGTTTAGAAGCAAGTATGTGACATGTTGTTGTTGTTGTTGAGTCGTTTTTCAGTAGTGTCCAACTTTTTGTGACCCCATTTAGAGTTTTCTTGGCAAAGATACTGAAGTGGTTTGCCATTTCCTTCTCCAGCTCATTTTACAGCTAAGGAAACTGAGGCAAACAAAGTTAAATAACTTGCACAGTCACACAGCTAGTAAGTATCTGAGGCCGGATTTGAACTCACGAAGAGGAGTCTTCCTAATTCTAAGCCCAGTGCTCTAGCTACTGTGCCACTTGCTGCTCAGCATGCAACATGGCGGATAGAATGTTAGACTTGGCATTAGGAAGGCTTGAGTTGACATCCTGCCTCAGTCGTTAGCTGAGTGACTTTCCATGCCTCAGTTTCCTCTTAAGTAAAATGGAATAACAATAGCCCCTACCTCACAGGATTGTTGTAAGGGTTAAATGATCATTAGACATAAGGGTCTTTGTAAATTTAAAGCCCAATAGAAATATTCGCTGTGACCATTATTATTAGCCAAATTCACTTGCTAAACATTCCCACGTTTCCTGCAATCTCCAAGTCAAGAGAGTTTCTACTGTACATCATGCTGTCTTTAAAATGCAATTTGATACAGGTTCTACCTGCAGAAAATTAATATTTGTATTTATAAAACTTTTGTATTTATAAAAAATTATAAAACATTTGTAGTTATAAAACTTATGCCTTGTTCTTTATGGTACTTTGTTCAGTCTTGTGTTTGTTCATTGGTTTTTTTGGTCACTTATTTTCCAAAAGGGCAAAGCCTACTGAGAAATACGTAGCATGTCAGGGTTTGCCAAATGCTTAGTTGGTACAGATGTGCCCATCTTCAGCATGGGCTCCTATAGTACATAGAAACAACCTTCCCAGTGTGTTTGTGTAAGGCAGTACATTACATTATGCAGCTTGTGGCAATTTAAGTTATTTGCACATATTGGCCAATGACTGGATGCTGGTGTCTCCCAGTAGGCAGTGCATACCCCATAATACCTCATTATTTGCCCTCAAGAGAATTTAGATGAAGTCATCAGAAGATAGATTTATATCTGGAAGGGACTTTTCAAACTCATCTCATCTAACCAGCCTCATCTTGGAGATAAGAAGCTGCGGGCCACCAAAGTTAAATGACTTGCCTCGACACATGGCTTGCAAGGCACAGAGCTGGGATTCAAATACAGGTGATGGAGAGAACCTCAGAGGTCATCAAATCCAACCCTTCTCTTCCATCTTGGAGAGGTGGAAACTGAGGCACAGAGAAATTGATTGGCTTGCCTGGAGCTACGTAGCCAATAAGTGTCTGAGGCTAGGTTCAAATACAGGCCTTCACTTCCATCTTAGAGATAAGGAAACTGAGGCACAGAGAAATTAATTGGCTTGCACAGAGCTACATAGGCAGTAAGTATCTGAGGCTAGATTCAAATCCAAGCCTTCCTGACACTGAATCCAGTGTTCTAACTGCCGTACCATGCTGTCTAACTTCAAATCCAGCCCGCTTTCCCCAGCCCCATGCTGCCTCTAAGACCCCATAGTTAACAATAATTATGACCAGTCAGGGAATAAGACAGACATTTGAGATCAGACTGAAGAAGAGATTACTAAAATGAAATGGTTTGGTAGCCACATATTTCAAGTTAAGTCAAAGAATAAAAGCTCATTAAGTCACGGGAGCAGCAGCAAGGAAGCTTTGGGGATAGGCAGTTTACAAGACTGTAAGTGTAAGGGAGGCTGAGCTGGTTGACATTTTCAGTGGGAAAGATGACAGGTTATTTGGTAAATGCATGCATGAGTGCTGTGTGTGGACAAATAAGCTGCATGCATGTGCAAATATGTGCATGACTTTATGCAGAATGGATCTCGAGGTCCTTGTGGGTATGTGTGCATGCTGTATATGTGACTGCAAATTAAAAAAAAAGGTCCTGCAAATAGATAGGTGGTACTAAGGATATGCACGTACCCTATGGTGAGCCTGGAATGGACTTATGAAAATAGCTTGTGCCTGGGTGTGGAGGCTACCCACGGAAGGTCCCTGTGCATACAATACATCCATAAAGCTTGCACATTGTTCTCTCTGAATGGGTCCATGAAAGGGATGGCGGATGTGTGTGTGCACTCGACCATTAAAAAGCAATGAGATAATTGCACATGTATAACCTATATCTGATTGCTTACCACAGGGTGGGGAGTGGGGTGGGGGGAAAGGGGAAGGATAGAATTTGAACTCAAAACTTTAAATAAAAATTTTAAAAATAAAAAAAATAAAATCCTGAGGGAAGGGGGAGAAGAAATGAGAAACACTCATTTCCCACTTACCTTGTCCTTTTGACTGTGGCTCCAAGGACCAGGCTGCTTCAGGTTTCCCAGTTGGTGCTAAACTTGCTCAGAAAGCTGGGTGCTAAATATGACTGGATGTCTTTGAAGGTATATGGCGTGCTTCCTGTGATGAGCCAGTCACCTTAGTCAAAAGTCTTTTATCAGGAGAGAGATCTAGGCTTAGCTAAAATAGGCTTTTTCTCTCTTTGTCAGCCAGCAAACCTACCCCAGGCAAGTGGGAGGAAGCTCCTTAGAGCCAGTTTTGTCAAATTGGGGTCCATCCTATAAAAGGGTGCTACAGAGAGCATGGGCATCCTTGACTCTTCACATCTGTTTTTCTCCCACTCTATTTTTAAAATTAAATTTTATTTTAAAATTAATAATATTTATTCTGTCTCCCACTCTCGCCCTGTAACGTATGCATAGCCAAGAAAAATAAATTCCCACATTGATCATGTCCAGAAATATATGTCTCATTTTGTATATTTACTCCATCACCTTTCTGTCAGGAGATGGGTGGCATGCTTGATTCTGTCTTTTGAAATCACAGTTGATCATTGCATTGATCAGAGTACTTAAGATTTTCAAAGTTTTTTGTCTTTATAATGTTATCATATAAACAGATCTCTGGTTCTGCTCCCTAGGCTTTGCATCAGTTCATACAAGTCTTCCCAGATTTCTCTGAAACTGTTCATTTCATCATTTATTATAGTAGTATTCCCTTCTATTCATATGGTATAATTCATTCAGCCGTTCTCTAATTGATGAGCACAGCTTTAGTTTATGGGAATAAATCTTATCGAAGTTAAGTCTATTTTGGACAGGCATGCTACAAAGAGGACAGTCAACCTTGACATTGCCCATCTGTTAGATTCTAGAGAATTTTTTTTACAGGGCTTCCACTGGCTTGTGACTGCCTGCATATCCACTATCAAACAACATCAGCTAAATCGGATGCTTTTCTCTGTCCATTTTATGCTGGCTTGAAATCTTATTTTAAGGGAGCAGACAAAAATCTAGCAGCTTTTAAAAGATAGATGTGTCTATCCAATTAAAAATGTTATTCCTGAATTTTTTTTTCATTTTCTAGCTCAATGAACATATGGGGGGATATTACAATTTTTTTTCCCTAATGAGCTACTTGTCATCATCCTTCCTTCTTTTCATCATCATCCATTCATTGATGGAGAAAATGAAGGAATTTGCTGTTTACCAGGCAAATAGCATTTAATCAATCAGTTAGAATTAATTAAGCACAGGCCACCTGCCAGGCATCGTGCTAAGGAACAGAAAGAAAAAGACAAAAATGAAACTGTTCCCTGCCCTCAAGGAATTTGCATTCTGAGAGTCGTGTTTGTTTCACTGGGGTTAAGGAGAGAGAGAGGTGGGGTTGGGGAGGGGGAGGAGAAAAAGAGAGAGATAGACACAGAGACAGAGACAGTATCTGAGGCTGGATTTGAATTCAGATCTCTCTGAGTCTAGACTTTGTCCTCTATTTGTGCCACCTAGATGAACGAGGTACTTGCCTTCAAAAAATTTATGGGCTTGTTGAGGAGATGACAAGTAAGCTGAAAACCTAAGAAAAACTTTACTTTAGGGATACTTGTCATCATCCCATTTTAAAAGCCATCCAAATAAGTTAATTGAATATAACTGAAAATCTCTTAATAAGTTGAATAAATGGACAGGAATCTATTTCTCTATGATGGTTCATTATAATTAGTGAGGGAGTGGGAAGAAAAAACATTTTAAAGGTACTTTGATAGACATATTTTTAAAATGTCTGCCCCTTACTCTAGTGTTCTGGGGGCATTTGTGTGAAACTCAAACCAAGATACAGAATGAATTAAATTCCAATTATGAACAAAGGGATGAGCTTCCAAATGGCATTTTGTAATTAAAAAAAGTTAATCTGCTTCAAAGTATATTGTGCCCTACATGGGAAGTTCTATCACCAGAATGCCTTGAAGCGTAGACAAAAAAGATTCGCTTTTACTTTTCTCAGTGATTGACTTGGATTCAACAGAGACCAACTCTAAGGATCTGACTTTAAATTTCATGTATACATGCATGTGTACATCTTATATACACACAGAGTAACTGAGTCTTAATACATAAAGAAATACGGTGGGCGTGATGGATGACAAAAGGCCTAGGACTTGATTTTTCATGATGATTGGGGCCCAGAGAACAATATCACTTATTGCAAGAGCCCCAAAGGTAGTGCTCTTTCAACTGTGCCAAAATGACTTAAGATTCAAAGTTTAAGATGACGTTTTGAGTGGCCACTGGAAAAAAGAGGGAAGATGTAAGCCTTGGACCCCAGTTTGATGAGGCTCATTGCTACAAGCCATGTGATCCAGGATCTCTGAACTTCATGCCTTTAATGACTGGGTTTGGTGCTTTTTGCAAAGGTTGGCCAGATGAAGTGCCATTGGAGAGAAATTTCTCAAAGACTTCACTATTGCAGTAATTGGAAGGAAAGACATAGTACAGGCAAACGAGGCAACTGATAACAGTGCAAGGCTGCCATCTTTGCTCAGAGATCCAGACAATAAGGGCTAATGGAGTTCAAAGAAGAAAGAGGTCTTTAGAGGAGGGATTTTGGAAGAGGTACCTTTTATGGACTTAGAGAGACCCACAGCACTCAGTTATGTCTTTACCATGTACCAGACACTTTGGTAAGCACTAAGGATATGCAGACAGGCAAAAAAAAATCTCTGACCTCATGGAGCTCACATTATAATAAATTGTATGTATAAATAAATATATGTATGAATTATAAGATTATAATGGGAGAGACAATATAGAAATAGCTAGGTGCGTACAAGATATATACAGAGTAATTGGACGTGATCTGAAAGCCCTTTGGGGAATTGGGAAAGGCCCACTGCAGAAGTTGAGATTTGAGCAGATTCCTAAAGGAAGTCAGGGAAACTGAGGTAGAGTTGGGGGCAGAGCATCCCAGGTCTGAGGCACAGCTAAGGTAAAGGTCTGCAGTTGGGTGATAGAGCATCAAGGTCAAGGAAGTTCAGGTAGGTCAGTGTAGAATATATTACACATTGCTAAAACATTCATATAAATACTATACAGGCATGGAGTCACTTCATCAGAAAGGTTCACCAGTTAGACCATTAAAGATGAGCATGCCCAAAGATTCACAGAGTGCATGAAGGGGAGTAATGTGTGAGAAGAGAAGAAGGATAGGAAGGGGCCATATTGTGAGAGCTTTCAGTGCTGAACAGAAGACTTTCTATTTGATCCTGGCAATAGTAGGGAGCCACTGTAGATTGTTGAGCAGGTGAATGACGTAGTCCAAACTATAGTCCAGAAAAAAAAAACCTTTACAGCTGATTGGAGGATGAATTGAGTAAGGGGAGACTTAAGGCTCAAGACCAAGTAGAAGCCTGTTGCAGTAATCTGGGTAAGAGGTAATAAGGCCCTGTACCAGGGTGTTAGCTGTGTGAGTAGGGGAGGGAAATGGATTATGGAAGAGATATTGTGGAGGTAAAAACGATGAGATATGACAACAGATCAGATATGTGAGGTAGGTGTGTAAGTGGGGGAAGGGGACATCGAGAGAGATTTTTTATTGTTGTTATCAGTCTTTTTACTTGTGTCTGATTCTTTGTGACCCCTTTTGGGGTTTTCTTGCCAAAGATACTAGAATGGTTTGCCATTTCCTTCTCCAGCTCATTTTACAGATAAGGACACTGAGGCATAAAGGCTTAAGTGACTTGCCCAGGGTCACACAGCTAGAGGCCAGATTTGAACTCAGGAAGATGAGTCTTCCTTATTCCAGACTTGGCATTCTATCCACTGCACCACCTTGCTACCCCAGAAAAGATGTTATAATTGTATAAATTATAAGATTTGACAACAGATTGGATATATGAAGTGAGTTCAGTAGTGTGTTGATAAATAATTAACAATCAGCTCTCTGGAAAAATGTACACAGAACACATGTTAAAGTTTAACCTGCATTTCCAACATTTTATCCATTCCTTTATTAAATGTAGACAATTGACAAAAATAATACATCAAGCTATGATTTATACTGTTTGCTGATTTCTAAGGTGTAAATGCTGACACTGAAAATTTAACAATCACCTTTCAAGTTGCTGGCTCAAATATACCTCTTGGTGAGTTCCAGTGATGAGTCAAAGCTGACGCTGAGATTGTGAGCCTAGTGATGGGGACGATGGTCATATCCTCAACAGTAATAGGGAAATTTAGGAGAAGGGAGGATACAGGGGAACTTTCTGCAAGTTCGTTTTCTACAAGAAACAAGACAGATTAAGCTTATGGCACCCTGAGCACAACCTCTTGATCCTTATCTGTAAAATAAGAGGTTGGACTAGAACAAGGTCCTTTCCCTCTTTTTGTGTCATTGACCCCTTTGGAAGACCCCCAATGGAAAACTGGTGAAATCAGAGGATGTTTTTCAAGGTACACAAAGAAATATATGGGACCACAAAGGAAACTGAATTGAAATGTAGTTCTCAAAATATTGTTTAAAAGTTTATGGACTCCAAGTTAAGATCCCCTGGACTAGACAACAGCTAAACCCTGAGATCCTTGATTCCTTTCTATACCTTCTGGTCACAGCTTTATGGAAGAGGAATGATTTCAGATTAATGGAATATGGAGTAAGAGGTTGTTCATTTACCTTTGTTGCCATATGTTCAGAGAGAAACAATGTGAAAGGCAACCAAAATTTATTATTTAGGAAGGTTCATTTATTGTCTCAATTATTTTAAGAATATGAAATCCTTTCGGTAATGGGGTGTCAAAAATTTAAAGAAGACTGCCCCCTAGGGGACCCTTGTGAGAACTACAGCATCCTAACAGACTTCTTGAAACCCTAGGTTCATAGAATTTTTAGAGCTAGAAGGATTTGGGAAGTTAGCCCTGGAAAGAACTTCAGAGTGTCCTTTGGGCCTCCATGCTGCCATCAAGTGAACTTGATGAAAGCCATTCCAGATAGATGGGGGAATCTCATATTGTCCCTAATCTCAATCTCTGCGTCTGCCCCTGGTGAGGCAGCTAAGTGGCAGTGCCTAGAACCCTGGCTTTGAAGTCGGGAGAGATCTTGGTTCAAATCTTGCCTTAGACGTCTATGAGTTGGCTGACTCATGGAAACATGCTTAACCTCTCAGCCTAAGTTTCATTATCTATAAAAGGAGAATAATAACACCACCTACCTCACAGAGATTTTGTAAGGACCAACTTAGGTAACACATGCTCATTCAATTTATCCAATAAAGATTTATTAAGTGGCTACTATGTGCCAACACTGTTCTAAGAGCTGGTGATACAAAATGAGAGAAAAGGCAATCCCGGCTCTCAAGGAGCTTACAAACAATGGCAAGCTATGTACAGGATAAATAGGAAATAATTAACAAGGAAGGCACTGGAATTAAGAAGGCTTCCTGTAGGAGATGGGGTTTTAGCTGAAACTTAAAGGAAGCCAGGGAGGTCAGTAGTTGGTGAGGAAGAGAAAGAGTATTCCAAACATAGGGAACAGCCAGAGAGAAAGTCCATGGAATAGTCAGGATATTAGTGAAATTAGCTCAAAGAGTATATGTTGAGGAGTAAGGTATAAGGAGATTGGAAGTGTAGGCGGGGGCTAGGTTATATGTCAAGTGCTCTGCAAATCTTAAAATGCTATAAAATGTTATCATATAGAAGTATGAATAGAAAAAGTCTACATCTGTATACCTATTTGTGTCTAAGGGTAGCCATCTCTAGGGCAGGGAAGGGGGAAAGGGAAGAAAAAAAGAAAAAAAGAAATTTATATGGTAACTTTATTATTGAAAGGAATAGCAAATTGTACATAATGGATTTGCAGTTTCTTGGGCAGTCATCTTTTTTGTTATTCTCTGCTACGGAAATGCTTGTTCTATTACACAAATTTAAAAAGAAAAAAGAAAAAATGTTATTGTTAACAATTGTGCTACTTCCTACCTGCCTTTCTGGTCTTCTTACACTTTCTTCCCTTCCTCACACTCAAGTATTCAGCTCCTTATTGGTTCTTGAGCATGTCGGAGTCCATCTCCCTTGTCTAAACACTTGCCTCGACTGGTCACTCGTGCCTGAAATGCTCTCTCTCCTCACCTCTGCCTCTTCATTTCTCTAAATTCCTTCACTTCACTACCTCCATAGGCAGCCTTCTCCTGGTCATCCCAGCTGCTAGTGCCTTCCTTTCTGAGATTTCCTTCCATCTGCTCTGTATATATTTTGTGTGTCCCTAATTATCTACATGCTGTCTTCTGCATTAGAATGTGAGCTACTTTATCTTCATATAGATCCCAAGCATATAGCACAGTGATTGGCACATTGGGAGTACTTAACAAATGCTTGTTGATGGCTACCTATGTGACTTTGGGCAAGTCACATCACCTCTGTGAGATTCAGTTTCTTCAACTGTAAGATGACAAGGTTGTTCTAAATGACTGCTAAGTTCCTTTCAAGTCCTAAGTATGATTCTCCAATCTCTAAGGTACCACCTGGCTCTAACGTGCTATTAGTTTGTGATTTATACAACCAATTTTTAATTATCTGCATGAACTAAGCAGTGCTATTTACTGAGCATGGACTATTAATATGGTACTATGCCACCTGCTTTGAGAGGTTCAGAGAAGTGGAAGATGAGGCCCATGTCCTCAAAGTGCCATTAATTTAATTGTGGAGATAAGTGTAGATAGAGCAGTCATCGCTATTTGGAGGGGGATTGTCTGATGCTGTAATTTCATTGGCGTAGGGAGCTAGCTGGTGATGAAACTCCCTCTATCAATGTGCATCCATAAAGGTTCAGCAACTTATAGTCTTTGAGAGATGCTTGAGACACTAAGGGGTTAAGGGATTTGCCAAGAATCTGGTCTAATTCAAATGCAGGACTTGGACCTGGGTCATGCTGATGCTGAATTTGGTTCTCTTTGTCAATAATTTGTTAACATTTACAAAGTGCTTTACAAATATTATCTCATTTGATTGCCATATTAGCTTTATGAGGTAAGTGCTATTACCATGCCCATTTTACAGATGAGGAGACTGAGCCTGAGAGAGGTTAAATGACTCGCCCAGGTCACATGACTAGTCAGTGTCTGAAGCTGGATTTGAACTCACATCTTCCTGACTCCAAGTCCAGTACTCTAACCACTGTGGCAAGTTGCCTGTCAATATAATGCTTACGATACTGTGCGGTTCATGAAACGCGTCAAATGAATTTTTGCAAACATGATAGATCTTTAGAAGAGGAAGAGATTACTTTTGACCAGAGGTTTCAAAGTAGGCTGAGGGAAGCAGGGTTCATAATGAATCTTTAACAATAAATGTCCATAACATCTTTTCTAGCATTATCTCTGGAAATAAAGGAAGATTTGCCAGTCTTCTTCAGGGGCTAGCTGAAGTTTCCTCCACGGTAAACGCTGCTGCTTCTTAGACACAGCTGGTTTTCATTTGGGAGATTCTGGCAATATCCACTACTGAAATCCACTCAAAGAAACAAGGAGGCAGATAGAGTTAAGTTAGGTAGGATAGATGACCAGCCTTGTTGGACACTTGGTTTCTTTGGACTCTAGTTTGACATCAGACTATGTCTTCTGCTTGCCCTATAGACCTTGGAGATACCTCATTGTTCATCTAGTCTTTTGGCACCTGGGCATGCCTACTGATTTAGGCCTTATTTGTTTATGCTTGGTGTTCATTACTCTAGTAAATGGCCCTCCTGCTTCATCTATGAGCCTCTTTCTTGCAGCTGGCTGCTGGTCAGCAGCATGGAGATCTCTTGGCCGGTGTCTGGACCACTCTGGGACTGGTAATGCGAAGGATCCAGTGGCCTCTGGTGATTTTCACGGGAATAGTCTGAAGTGTATTTTGTGCTACAATATGAGTGGGTCTTTGTTTCAACAGTTTGGGGTTAGTACTTATCAATATAGTTGTCTTTCCTTTCTACTGGTAGGAATACAGTAATATATAGTATTGCTGTTATACAGGGTTACAAGGGGGCTTTTCATTTGAAAGATATTTTGCTGAAGTGAGTAAAGCTATGCAAATGTATTAGAATCATGGACCCTGAGAAATTCTTCCTTAGAAATTGGTGTGCAGGGCCAGTACTCTTTGAAAGAGGAAACAGGGAACCCAGAGTTTGAAAAAGCCACCTAGTATTAAAATCGGTTTTTGTTTCAGGTCAGGAAAAAAATTCTGAATACTGGGTTGCAGAGGGTTGCATACCAGCACCATTATTGGGAATCAAGATGGTGACTCCCTGTGGCTGTTAGGCCTGGAGTTTCCACAATGGAAATAGGTGGGATTACAGGGCCTCGGTTATATATGACCAGAATAGGGGGTCCTAGAAGACAGTCCTCCTTAGTGTCAGTAACTCAGTATTTCTATAACTTTCCATATAAAGTGGTCTTTTATGATTTTGTAACTTCTTCTTGTAATTGAGAGCAAATTAGAAATTCAACTCAGTTTGGGTCTGCTAAGAGAAGAAGGTCATCTGCATGGACAAGACACGGGCTGACAGTGGAGGAAGTGAGAGTGAGGAAGAGGAACTATTCTCCAGGAAGGTTTTTTTTTTTTTTTGGAAGGTGGGGGAGGGCAATGAAGTTAGCATTCCTACGGCTACAGAACAGAATTAAAGAACAATGGATTAGGAAGGATTTGGGATTTTAGCATTTTCTATTTGTTGCTTGGAAATGATAGCCTGTGTCCTTACAAAATCTTTCTTCAGTTGACTTTAGTTTGCCTTACAACAACCATCACAACAATGGTTTTTTTTAAAAGAACTAAATGAATACTTCTCTCTTTTCCTTCCTTATAAATAGACATCCTAGCTGAGCAGACCTGCTTTGGCAATTCTATTCTTGCAAAAACAAAACATCTGGTTGTCTGGTTTCCTTATCTTTTTGTCTGGTATTTGCTTCTTCCCTGTAGAGGTGCTCCAGTTTTTCACACATACTCTGTTGGGTGATTTTAAGAACTTTAATTATAGTTTTTTAAGTTCAAGAAAAATGGTGGTCAGCATATCAACAGGAAAAGTGGAAGGGAAAAGAAGATTAACCATAAGCAAAGACCCCCAGCCAGCTCTAACAGTCTTGAATTCAAATCAAGCCTTCCTCAGAGCATGATTTAGAGTGGATTGACTGGCTTGGTGGTCAACAAATCTGGCTTCTTGCCCCAACTTTACACTTACTTACTGTGTGATCTTGGACAAATTAATTTAATTTCTCTGGGTCTCAGTTCCGTCCTTTGTAAAATGACAGGATTCAAAGAAATGCATGAGTAGAATTAATGAGCAGTACTGTATTCTAGAGACTGTGCTTCTCATGGAATGCAAACACAAAAAGTCAATCAGCTCCCATCCTTGAGAAGTTTATAATCTAGCCAAAGGACCATAGCGCCTTAGAGAAAAAGACCTCAGAGGTCTAGTCCATACATGATTAGGAATCCTTGCTCTATCATACCCAACCAATTCTAATTCTTTGCTTGAAAGCATCCAGGCTTGGGGAACTCATGATCTAACTAAGCAGTGCATCCCACTTTTGGACAGCTTATATTCTCAGGAAGTTTTTGAGATCATCTTTGCAATTTCCTCAAGCACCTACACAGGGGCCAGTTGAGAGAAGCCTAATCCCTCTTCCACATGATGGTCTTTCAAAAACTTGGATGAAGCTACTCTTTCTGGGCCACTTTTTCCTCTCTTCCAGGCTATGCATCTCTACTTCCTCTGGCTTTACCTCATAAGGAAAGGGTTCCAGTTTCTTCACCATCTCATCTGCCCTTCTCTGGATATACTCCAGCCTTTCAATCAATGTTCTAGATAGAGAATGTCCTAAACGTCCTTCAGGGCTTCAGGTGCTTTTTAAATTAATTAATTTAGGGAATAAAACAAGTGTTTCCATAATATAGTATGATTTAAAAAGATGATTGCACATGAAACTGCAAATCCATTATGTACAACTTGCTGTTTC
Organism: Phalanger gymnotis; assembly: GCA_028646595.1. Lineage (NCBI taxonomy): Eukaryota > Metazoa > Chordata > Mammalia > Diprotodontia > Phalangeridae > Phalanger > Phalanger gymnotis. The sequence goes on along the minus strand of CM053623.1, from coordinate 35,581,024 downwards.
TTTTAACTATATAATAAAGCTATCAGGTAATTTCCTCCCCCCCTTTTTCCCTCTCCTACTGCTGCCTTAGAGATGGCTATCGTTAGACATAAATAAGTGTGCGTGTATATATGAACACACACACACACACACACATATATGCAAAATTATTCCATACATACTTTTACTTATCAGGTCTTTCTCTGGATTCAGATAATTGTCTTTCTTCATATATCCTTTATAGTTCATCTGGGTATTAACAACAGTCAAAATAACTTATTTGCTTAAAGTCACTCTTAAAGCGATATTGCTATTGCTGCGTATAATAGTCCCTTGGTTTTGGTCATTTTACTCTTCATTATTTCGTGCGAGTCCTTCCATGTTTTTCTAAGATCATCATGTCCTAAAGCACGGTAGTATTCCATCACAGTCAAGTACCACAACTTGTTCAGCCATTCCCGAATTGATGGGTACCCCTGCAATTTCCAATTCTTTGCTACCACAAGGTTCTAAAAACTGAATTCGTGCCCTTTTTGTCAATTCTTTAAGCTTGAAACTTCATTAAATGTATTTTTAAACTTAAGTGCTAGCTGAGATGCAGTGGAAAGAACTCTGGGCTGGCTGGTCTACTAATAAGCTGTGATGCTTGGGGTAGGCTATTTTCCTACTCTAGACCTCAGTTTTCTCATCTATAAAATGTGCATTGGTCTGGATTATCTCCCAGATTCCTTCCACTACTGACATAAGACACAGCATGGTGCAGTGGAAGGAGTGCTGAACTGTGAGTAATGGGGCCTGAGTTCAAATGCTGATTTGCTGCCTGTTTTAGCTTGGACAACTTAGCCCCTTTGGACTTCAGTTTCCTCATCCATTAAAAGGGGAGGTTGGTTTAGATAGCATCTATGGTCCTTTTTAGATCTAGCTATATGATTCTATTGTTTCGATGATTTTTTTAAAGGCCTCTAAGCTATTTGTTAAAGGGGCTAACAGAATCTCTTCCTCCTCAGGAGTTATGTTGCTGCTGGCATGGCTATCCTGCTTGCTACAAGATTGAGACTACATTTTTGTTTAAATTTTCAGGTTCTCTGAAAACCAGCCCAACCTAGGGTAGACCTAAAGAACTTATTCTGTCAGTGCTTAGGGGCAACTACCAAGAGACTCTATTTGAGCCCAACTCCTCAAGTGGGCTCAAATCTTGGGATATACTTTTTTTCCTTGGGGTGTGTGTGTGTGTGTGTGTGTGTGTGTGTGTGTGTGTGTGTGTGTGTGTGTGTGAGAGAGAGAGAGAGAGAGAGAGAGAGAGAGGGAGAGAGAGAGAATTTATGTGTATAAGGGCTTTTCTTTTTCCTGGGTGTCAGAATGTAATGGTCAGCATATCAACAGGAAAGGTAGAAGGGAGAAGAGGATAAAACCTAAGCAAAGACCCCTGTCTAGCTCTAATAGCCTATACTCCACATCAAGCTTTTCTTGGACTATGATGTAGAAAACATTGTCTGGAATGGTGGACAACAAATCTGGGTTCTCGTCCTAACTTTACCATTAACTTTCTATGTGATCTTGGAAAATTACTCTGGGTCTCAGTTTCCTTATCTGTAAAATGAAGGGAGTAGAAGAAATGCATGCATGCATGGAATCAATCGAAGTACATTTTATCAAGTACATACTATGTGCTATGCTGTACTTGGCTACAAAGACAAAAGGTAAAATACTTCTTGTCCTTGAGAAGTTTGTAATCCAGACAAAGGATCATAGTACCAGGGAGCCAACGAAAAGGGAATAATGCTGGGATATCTTTTCTGTTCTTCTCTGCCTGTGCCTGCTGCTATTTATTTCCATGAGCAAGTCTGGTTTAGGGATTGCTAAGATTATTTGTGGTGGGGGCCAGGTAATCTGGAAATCCTCAGTCTCTCCAACTCTCCACCACAGAGGTAGCCTAATCCCCAAAGACTTCATCTCTTTAGCTTAAGGCATTGATTCTCTTGTTAAAATGAAAATTCCACTAGGGGGCATCACTTTAAGCTGTTATTGGTCATTTCCACCTCCCTATGCATGCAAAAGCATATTTTAGTAGGGGGTAGGTTGAGAGGATTTGAGTATGATGAGATAGAGGACCAAAAGGAAAGGAAAAGGCTAGAACCAGTCACTTGGAAGCAAGATGAATTTCAGTCTCCTTTGGTTTGCCTTTGGCTGACTCTACCTATAAGCTTTAAAAGTTACTTGGCTCAAGACTGGGAGTATAACCAAGAAAAAAGAGTAGAGAAAGGGAGGCAAGTAGGAGCTTCACTAAGCTTGGGTTTGAGATGTGGATGAGAGGAAGTCTGATGTGCAATTGAGAAAGTATAAATAAAACTGATCTTAGGAGAGAGGAATCAGGAATCAATCATTGACAATCTAGTGTTTCTGGTGTGTCAAAGTTAATTCAATTCAAGAAAGAGTTTTAGGATGTCTGCTGTGTGCAAGGCACTGCTGTGCTAGGTGTTGGGGATACAGAGACAAAACAGTCTCTGTTTTCAAGGAGCTGATCCCACCACTGCCATGTGGGAGATAGTCGGGGGAGGGGGTTGGGCAGATATGATGAGTATTAGGCATATATGATAGAAAGAAACCTGAAGGAGAGAGAACCAGCAAGGGGAAGTAAGGGGAACAGGGAAGACTTGATGGGGTGCAATTGAGCTGAGCCTTATGGATTCCAAAAGGCTGTAGTGAGGAGCCAGTGCATTCTAGGCATGGGTGATGGCATGTATGAAGACATTGAATAATGAAGTGAAATGCTGAGATCTGGGGTCACACAGTAGTCCAATTTAGTTGGAATATAGAGTATGTAAAGAGAAGCTGGAAAGGCAAAGTTGAAGCCTTGTTGTTAAAGACCCTGAATACTGGGCAAAGGAATTTGAATCTTCCTTTACATATACTTGGGAGCCACTGAGGAGGTTTTGGCCACGAGAGTAAAATTGGCAAACCATGTGCCGTAGAAAGATTATTTTGGGAGCAGTGTGCATAGAACTGTGCTAGGGACTCTGAAGACTGTAAGAATGAATAAGGCAACAGACATTGCTCTCAAGGAGTTGGGGAGACAACCCATGGATTTAGAAAAAATGATAGCTCATTTGGATCTGTTGTTAGATACAACCTTTGCTTCAGACTGGTGCCAGGGGCAGGACCTGCAACTGACTTAGGGGAAGTTGGAAAGAGGGACCATCCTCATGTGGTTTTACAAAAAAAAAAAACCCCTTGCTTCCAGGAAGCTGACAGCAGGAAATTATGCGAGCTCTTTGTGGAACTTTATCCACATGTCAGACTCTTTAGCTTAACCCTTCCATCCTTGAATCATTGAATCAGACTGCTTTGATTCTGGCTTCTGTTGTTGTTGTTGTTCAGTCGTTTTCAGTCATGGCTGATTCTTCCTGACCCCATTTGGGGTTTTCTTGGCAAAGATACTGGAGTGCTTTGCCATGTTCTTCTCCAGTTCATTTTTTTCTTTTTTACAGATGAAGAAACTCAGGCAAATAAGGTTAAGTGACTTGCCCAGGGTCACACAGCTCATAAGTGTGTGAGACTGGATTTGAACTCAGAAAGAGGAGTCTTCCTCACTAAGCCTGGCATCATTTTGCCACCTAGCTGCCCTGATGCTGGCACCAACCCCTGATTCTGACCCGGAGCAAATTCTTATTATTAAATACCATCTTCTACATGAAGCCCTTCCTGTACCCCTGCCCAAGCTACTACCTAAAATGACATTGTATTATTTTGTATTTATTCTCAATATACTTATATGTATATATGTCATCTTCTCCACTAGGATGTAGCTCTGCAAGGGCAGGAATTATTTCATTTTTGCCTTTATGTCTCCAGTGCAGTGGCTGGAATGTAATAGACTGAGTTAAAAAATGTTTCTGTCTCTGGCCTCTCACCTCAGCACGTTGTATCACCACCACTGACACTGGCTTTTATAGGATAAACCAATATTTATAGGATAAACCAATATTTCACAACAGATTCCAAAGCATACCCCTTCCCTCTGTTCTGCACCGCTGCCCCCCTCTCCCACTACAGCCTAGGAGGGGACCTTCTGACTGAGGCCTTTCCTTATTCCTTGATCTGGAAGGCCTTAGCCTCTTTCACAGGAGACTCTCAGGTGCTGTCCGTAACGCGTCCCATGCCTGACTCTATCCAAGGGAATGGATGGGAGGAACAGAATTCTACATGATCTAGTGCCAAATGAAAGGAATGAACTATAAGCACTTTAGAAGAGAAGGTTAGATCATTTGGAGCTGGTCTGTTTGGAGGAAGTGGGGCCCGAGTTGAGCTTCAGATCAAATCAAATTTTGGAGTGGCAGAGACAACAAAAGGTCAGGGTGAGACATTTTTCCAGCCTAAGAAAACCTAGGAAGCCACAGGAGAGGTCTGTGACACTGAGCCGGGGTCCAGCCTGGAATGCAGGCGGTGGTGGCACCAGCGGCAGGGTTTGAAAATGCCCGCTTTGGGAGCTCCCAGCCAGAGATGGTAAGGAGGTCATACAACTGGTCAGAAAGAGATTACGGGGGACCTTTTGCTGGCATGTGGTGCAGCTGGTAGTAATTGCTCATCCACAGTTCTGGGTCCCATTTCCAGGGTCTAGAGGATCACAAGGAAGCAAGGACCCTGGTCACAGTTCCAGGGCCAAGAGGCACATGGTTTACCAATTTTACTCTCATGGCCAAAACCTCCTCAGTGTCTCCCAAGTATATGTAAGAGAAGATTCAAACTCCTTTGCCCAATATTCAAGGTCTTTAACAATAAGGCTTCAACTTTGCCTTTCTAGCTTCTCTTTATGTAGTCTATATTCCAACTTCTCCCTCTTTCCAACTTCCCCCAAGTCAGTTGCTGACCTAGAACCAGCTCTGAAAACAGCAGCATGAAAAAGCTCAAAGCTTGGCACAATGCCTCTCTAGCACCAGGAGAGCAGAGCCCAACTTTAACATGAAGTTCAAAGTCAAGAAATAAACTAGAAAAATAAGCAAACGACAAAAAAATAACTTGACAATGAAGTAATATCAAACATTTTTACAGCAAGTTTCTCTAATAAAGGCCTCATTTATCAAATATATAGCAAACTGAATCAAATTTATAAAAGTAAGAGCCATTCATCAATTATCAAATGGTCAAAGGATATGAACAGGCAGTATTCAGAAGAAGAAATTAAAGCTATCTATAGTCATATGAAAAAAATGCTCTAAATCACTATTGATTAAAGAAATGCAAATTAAAACATCTATGCAATACCACTTTTACCTCTACCAGAAATGATAAATGCTAGAGGGGATGAGGGAAAATAGGGACACTAATGAACTGCTGGTGGAGTTGTGAACTGATCCAACAATTCTGGAGAGCAATCTGGAGCTATGCCCAAAGGGCTACAAAACTGTGCATACCCTTTGATCCAGCAATACCACTGCTAGGTCTGTACCCCAAAGAGATCAAAGGAAAAGGACCCCTATATACAAAAATGTTGATAGCAGCTCTTTTTGTGGGGGCAAAGGATTGGAAAATGAGAGGATGCTCATCAATTGGAGAATGACTAAACAAGTTGTGGCATGTGATTGTGATGGAAAATTGTCATGCTATAAGAAATGACAAGAGTGGTGGTTTCAGAAAAACAGCAACAACAATGCGGCAACACCTATATGAACTGATGCAAAGTGAAGGGAACAGAACCAAGGCATCATTGTATACAGTAACAGTGATGTTGTAATGTTGATTTGCCGTGGAAGACTTGGCTACTCTGGTCCATACAATGATCCAAGACAATTCTAAAGGATTCATGATGAAAAAAATGCTAGCCACCTCCAGAGAGATAACTGATGAATTCTGAGTGCAAACTGAAATGTAATGTTCTCATTTGCTTTCTTTTTCTTTTTTGTGGTATGGCTAATATGGAAATATGTTTGCATGATTTTACATTATAATTGACATCATTGCTTACCTTTTCTGTGGCTGGGGAGTAGGTGGGAGGGAGAGAATTCAGAAATCAAATTGTAAAAAATAATGTGAAAAATAAATACCTATGCACAAACAAGATAGAAGAGATAATCAGAGGGAAGGCACTAGAAATAAAGGGGATTAGGAAAGGCTTCTTGTAGAAGATGGGATTGGGACTTGAAGGAAACAAGGTAAGGCAGTAGATGACAGTGAGGAGGAAAGAGGTTCTGGGCAGAGATAGAGTACATCCAGTGAAAATGCCCAAGGTCAGGAGATGGAGGTTCTATTGAGAGGGACAGCAAAGAGGCAAATGTCATTGGATTGCAGAGGATATGAGAGGGCATAAGAATTAAGAAGACTGAGCATTCAGAAAGAAAGAAGTTTAACCTATGGCCTTGATGTTGATGAAGATTTGAGGGACAGGAGTTTGAGAAAATGAGCTGAAGAGTTAAAAAATTAACATATACAATAAGTGGCATGGTGGATTACATGCTACACTTTCATCCAGAAAGACATGGATTCAAATCCAACCTCAGACACTTATCAACTGTATATTGCTAGGCAAGTCGCTTAAGCCTGAAAAATGAAGATGTGGGATTTGATGACATCCTAAGGTCACTTCCAACCCTAAATTTAAATTTATTATCCTGTGAAGGTTAATATATGTATATGTGTATGTATATGTATATGTAGATGTAGATATAGATGTAGATGTAGATATAGATGTGTATGCATATGTGTATGTCTATGTGTATGTGTATATGTATGTATATATACACACATACACATATATAAATATATATGCCTATACATATTTATGTTCTATAAAATGCTCCCAAGATATATATACATATAAATATGTATACACACACAATGCATATATACATATGTGTATATGTTTGCCTATAACATATATTTGTCAGTATACATGTATATATATGTGTGCATGTGCATTTTATATACACATGTGTGGGGGTATATATATACAGAAAACATGCATATGCACACATCTAAATTGTGTTGTATATACATACACACATCATGTACACACATACATGGGCACACATATTATATAATATACATGTGTCATATACATATGCATACCATATATACAGACATGTATGCACATAGATCTACACATGTTTATCTCTGAATCTATATATATGCATATATAATATACATACATAATAATATGTACATATACACATATAATATAGTGTATATGGAGGGGGTGTGCCCTTGACAAGGGCATTTCTTTGAAACACGCTGAACAGAATTGGGCTGTACTTCCTGCCAAACATTACAGTCATACCAAGTATGTAGGTGCTGCTGCCTTCTGCTGAAAGGTGAGAAAAACACCCTGACTGGTGGGACCCCCTGCCCCTCCCAGCTCGGTCTCATGTTGGTATTGTCATCAGTGTGGTAAAAAAGTTCTTTTACATAATGAGACCTTGGGAAGCCTCATGATCTTTTAAAACAGAAATGTGGCATGTATAAACAAAATGAAGAAACAGGAAAATTGTTCAGAAACTTCGAGGCTGGGGTGACAAATAACTAGGGGATGAGAATAGAAATCAGAGTGAATTTGATTAACTAGAAAAGCTGTTGGTGCTGGCATAAACTGTGAGGGTGGTAAATGCCAGGTAGTAGAGGTAGGATATTTATGATGCACATCTCTGGTACAGAGTGGAGGACTGATGAAGAATGAGTAAGGTAGAGAAGGAGCCGGAGGGTCATAGCATATAAGAAGTTCATTAGTGATTTTGAGCAAAAGCC
>CM053623.1:35550679-35572811 GCA_028646595.1 Phalanger gymnotis | reverse complement strand
GGAATCTACCTGCCAAGATAAATCCAAGGCCTATATGAACACAATTATGAAACACTTCTCACACATATAAAGTCAGGTCTAATTAAATGGAATAACATCAGTTGCTTGTGGTTAGGCTGAGCTAATATAATAAAAATGACAATTTTACCTAAATTAATTTACTTATTTAGTCTCATACCAGTTGAACTACCAAAAATTATTTTACAGAGCTGGATAAAATAATAACGAAATTCATCTGGAGGACCAAAAGTCCAGAATATCAAGGGAATTAATGAAAAGAAATGCTAGAGAAGGAGGCCTAGCCATACCAGATATCAAACTGTACTATAAAGCAGCAGTCCTCAAAAATACCTAGTACTGGCTAAGAAACAGAGTGGTAGATCAGTGGAATAGGTTAGGTACACAAGACACAGAAGTCACCGACTATAGCAATCTACTCTTTGATAAACCCAAAGAACCTAGCTTCTGGGTTAAGAATTTACTATTTCACAAAAACTGCTGGGAAAATTGGAAAATAGTATGGCAGAAACTGGGCTTAGACCCATATCTTACACCGTATATAAAAAAAAAGTCAAAATGGGTACATAATTTAGGAATAAAGGTTGATACTATAAGCAATTTGGGAGAACAAGGAATAGTTTACCTACCAGATTTGTGGGAAAGGGAAGAATTCATGACCCAACAAGAGATTGAGAGCATTATAAAATAATTTTGATTATGCTAAATTTGATTATGCTAAACTGAAAAGTTTTTGTATAAACAAAGCCAATGCAACAAAGATTAGGAGGGAAGCAGAAAATTGGGAGAAAATCTTTACAACCAATGTCTCTGATAAAGGCCTCATCTCTAAAATATACAGAGAACTAAACCAAATTTATAGGAATACAGTCATTCCCCAGTTGAAAAATGGTCAAAGGATATGAACAGGCAATTTTCAGAGGAAGAAATTAAAGATATCTATAGGCATATGAAAAAATGCTCTGAATCACTATTGATTAGAGAAATGCGAATCAAAACAACTCTCAGGTACCACATCTCTCCTGTCAGATTGGCTAACATGACCAAACAGGAAAATGATAAATGCTGGTGAGGATGTGGGAAAATTGGGACACTGTTACATTGCTGGTGGAGTTGTGAACTGATCTAGCCATTCGGGAGAGCAATTTGGAACTATGCCCAAAGGGGTATAAAAATGTACATGTCCTTTGACCTAGCAATACCACTCCTAGGGCTATATCCCAAAGAGATCACACAAGTGGGAAAGGGACCTGTATGTAGAAAAATATTTATAGCTGCTCTTTTTGTGTGGCAAAGAATTAGAAATTGAGGGGATGTCCATCAATTGGGGAATGACTGAACAAATTATGGTATATGAATGTAATGGAATACTATTATGCTATAAGAAATGGGGAAGATATGAACTTCATAATAACCTGGAAAGAACTAAATGATATGATGCCGAGTGAGAGGAGCAGAACCAGGAGAACATTATACACAACCACAGACATATTGATTCTGTGATGACTAACTTTGATAGACTTGCCTCTCCTCAGCAATGCAAGGCTGAAAGACAGCTCCAAAGGACTCATGATGGAAAAAGCTAGCTACATCCAGAGAAAGAACTGTGGAATCTGAATGCAGACTGAAGCAAACTATTTGCTCTCTCTTTTTTTTTTTGGTTTTGTTTCTTCTCTCTCATGATTCATTCCATTGGTCATAAATCTTCTTTGCATCTTCACTATTGTGTAAATAAGTTTAATGTGAAGGTTTATGTAGAATCTATATTGGACTGCATGCCATCTTGGGAGAAGGGGGGAGAGGAGGGAAGGGAAGAAAAATTGAAACTCAAGAACGTGTAGAACTAAGTGTCGTAAACCAAAAATAAAAAATCTAATTAAAAGAAATCTGGACATTTAAGCATCTCCACAAAATATATCCAACTCAGCTTTCTGGCACAATCTCACATTAGTCTCCTTTATATAAATCCTTATTGACTGACTGACTGACTGACTGACTAACTGCACTCTAATAGCTGTTCCCCAGGGCTGACATATCGTTTCTCAGCTTTATATCTGCACGTGCCTTCCCCCAGGCCTGAGATGTCCTTCCTCCTTCTATCCTCCTTCAAGGGTAGGCTCAGTCTCCACCTCCTCCTTCAAACCTGTGAGCCTGTGAAGGCTTGATTTGACTGGAGGGTCCCACCTCTCAAGATGCGAGTATGCTAAGGCTTAACTAACTTGAGAAACCTATGTCTTCCCTTTGCTGCTATGGCAGAGTTTCCCGGGTCTCTTTTCCTCATTCCTTATTGGGGAATTCAGAGAATATGCTCATTTCAATGGTCCAGACTACTCTACTGCCTTATCTCACTGATGATGGGATATCAGCAAGAGTCTCCTATTAGTGCCATATCAGCTCTTTATCCCAAAACGCTACAGAAATTTGTTGCCTAAGTTTTAAGTATTTGTGTATAGGCTTTTGAGGTCATGGGGTATATTATGGCTCCTTTCTTGGATGCTGTCTGTGAATTTCTGGGTATTCCAGGTGCAATTCTTCTTTATTTGTGGCTCTTGTATATAGTATCAGTTCTCAAAGTGTGGTCTGGCTCCTTCATGTGAGTCTGAGATCAAAACTAATTTTGTGATATAGTGAGGCATTTTAATGTCTAATACAGCAAATATCTATAGATAGAGAACACAGTAACAAAAGATCTTTTGGGGGGGAGTCTTCAATAATTTTTAAGTGTAATGGGATCCTGAGACCAAAAAATGGAAGAACCACTGTTCTATAGTATCTAACACACACACACACACACACACACACACACACACACACACACACACAGAGAGAGAGAAAGAGAGAGAGAGAGAGAGACAGAGACAGAGACAGAGACAGAGACAGAGAGAGAGACAGAGACAGAGACAGAGACAGACAGACAGAGACAGACAGACAGAGACAGATAGAGAGATGGAGACAGAGAGAGAGACAGAGACAGAGACACACAGAGACAAACAGAGAAAAAGAGAGACAGACACACACGTACACACAGACAGAGAGACAGAGAGAGAGAGATGGATGGATGGATGGATAGATAGATCTAAATGCAAGCTTCATCCTCCCCTATCCTTTTAAATTTAGAATTCTTTTTATTAGATTGCAGGAGATCTAGTAAATACATTCTTACCAGCCTCTGTTAAGTATACACTATCTCTGGTCAGGAACCTGTCAACCTTGTATTGTTAACTATGATTCAGAAATAGAAATATCACTCTCAGATAATTCTTTACTTCCCAAATTAAATTTTCTCTTCTTCGTCTATCACTTTCAACGGGCAACAGCGAACAAAGTGCAATCCACATCCTTATGGTCTTCTTCCTTGCCAAGAATCACTTGCAATATTTTGGGGTTTTCTTCTAGAAGGGTCGTTTGCATCCATGTGAATCACCAGAAGTGAGTAGCTGATATTCATTTTGGTAAGTCCTAAGAATTTCTGTGTTCCGTCTTGTGTACATGCCCCAGGAAGACAACAGACCTCTTTATTATTGTTACCAGGTCGGGACTGAGTACCTAGGAGCAGTACTCACCAAGTACTACTACTTTGCTACTTGTTGCATTATGCACGTAGTAGAAGGTGGGGTCCTGGAGGTCAGGGGCTATTTCCTTTTTAATTCTGTATCCTAGCTCAGGGTCTGGAGAATAGTAGGGGCTTAAAAAACGCTTGTTGAATTGAAGTGAAATTGAATTCCTCCCTCTCACCTGTTACTCTTAGCTGAAAATTATCCCTTCCTCTTTTGCCTGGATCTCTGCTTTCTATCGAGTACTCCTACTTGTAGCTAGATGTTGTAGTGAATAGGGTACTGGACTTGTACTAAGGACCTGAGTTTGAGTACTTACTCAAAGTACTTACGGACACTTATTACATGTGTGACCCTGGGCACATTTCCCAGGCTCAGTGTTCTCAGCTGTAAAAAGCTAGCCCCTACCTCACAGGGTTGTTGGGAGGATCAAAAAAGATTACATACACAGAGTGTTTTACAAACCTTACAATGCTATATAAATGTCATCATTAGTATTGTTACTATTCGATTCCTTATTGCTTCTATATAGTTAGCCTCTACCCTTAGTAAAATGTAAGCTGTCATTTTTTTAAAATCCTCAGCATCTTGCACCATTGCCTTGCACATAATAAATGTTTTATAAATGCTAAATTAGATTGAACTAAAATGATTGTAGCTTGGAATGTTATCTGATAACTTGATATCTATTTTCAAATACATGAAGGATTTGCATCATAAGGCTACTATTTGTTTCCTATTTCTATAGGGAACTAGACAAGGGGAAGTGGTCTTAGAGAGCTTAGTTAAACATTAGAAAGAACTTTCTTACTGTTCTGTTGGCCTGAGGGATTTTTGAGTCCACCCCTCACCATACACAAATGAGAAAACTGAGTCTGAAAGAGTTGATATTAATTAAATAAGCAACTTTAGTTAAGTTAGATAATAATTAGATAATAGGTCTGGCTGAGTAAATGTTGCTGTCTGGCTACAAGGAGGATGGTTGGATCTTCCACCTCTGTGCATTTGCATTTCTCTGACTTTAGTTCTTCTCTGAAGAAGGGAAGGAAAGTGGCCTAACAAGAAACAGACTGACCAGTTCCCTTTATGGCTGTCCCCATGATGTATGTGTCTCCTCCCCACCCCCACCCATCTTCTCCCAACCAATTACTGTAGCTACTTTTCAGGGCATACGTTAGGTGTCATTATTAGGTTCTTAGTCATGTTCAATAATTAGTGGACAGAGAGAAGAAATTTTTCCTCCTTCCCATCTCCTTTTCCCACTACTGAGCATACACTCCAGGTAAATTTATGGCCAGGACATAAGAATAAAGAGAATCCATGTAGAGATTTGTGTAAAGACTCATACCTTGAACTACAGAGCTAGTGACTTCTGATAATGTTACTATGCTACTGTCTGCTGGGGTTTGTATTATCTCTCAGGACCTCAGGCCCTCTGAGCTCTTCTCTGCCACCATTTTCAGGTCTTTAGATTCTTCTGAGCTATTTGCTTCTGCTGAGGTCTAGTGGCCAGTAAGCCTCTCTCTAGCAAGAGAGGGCTAGCACCCTTAGTGTAGACTTGAGGCTTATGATGAAAAAAAGCCTACAAAATTCTACAAGCTGAGTAGATTTTCTTTTTACTTTGTCCTCCTGGTATTTATGTAAGGTCCTTCACCTATGCCAACTATCTGATTTGGGGTTAGAAAGTTTCTTTAGCTCCTGTTAAATTCCTGATTTGTGGACTCTACAAAAACTCCAATGTAATACCACAAGAACCATTGGAAGCTGGTGAGATAAGGTTCCCTTTGCCTTCTACGATGTTCTCTGACTTGTTTTCACTCCTAGGTTTGCCTGTATGCCAAATGACTAAGTGAAGCTCATGGGGCCATTGACCTCCACTCTGTTCATCATTCTTGTCTTTAAAAATTTTTTTAAACATTTTTTATTTAAAGTTTCAAGTCCCAAATTCCATCCTTCCCTCTCTCTCACTCAAAGACACTCGTTGAAATCCCCCCCCCTCCCCTCCCCAGTTTTCTGTTTTCCTTATAATTTTGGTTGCATTAGTTTTGTTTGTGCAAAAACTTTTTAATTTTATATAATCGAAATTATCTATTTCCCATTTAGTAATGCTTTCTGTGTCTTCTTTGGTCCTAAATTCTTCCCTTATCCATAAATCTGATTCCTATCTTTTTTACGCATGTCTCCAAGCAATAAAATCACCGACTTTCTGTGCTGTGTTCTAGCCAGCACATCACTGATCTCCTTACATTTAGATGCAAATAGTCCTGAATATGTTAATGGGGAGAAGGAAAGTTAACTTCTAATGACATTAGTTTCCTCATTTTGTAAAACGAAATAGTTGCAGTAGATGATCTCTAAGCTCCAGCTATAAATCCCAGCCCTGGTACTTTTATTAACCTTAAAGGCAACATAAACATGAATGTTATTACACAGAGATGTCTAAATTCAGAGGAAAGCAGCTGAGCAGGCTTACTTTGGAGGGACTTGGGCTTCTTATTTTTGTGTTGAAATCTGGAAGCCTGACTTACATTGATGTGTTTACTGCTTAATTTGTTTTTGGTGTTTGGGTGTGATCTTTACAACTTGCCCTCATGGCACACTCTGTAGCTTAAATGCTGGAGAGCCTGTGGCTGTGGTTGAGCCTCATCAGCCTCCTTCCACCCCCAATGCTTGTCATTCACTATGTCCTGATCAGCCTCCCAAGAAGCTAAAATGTCAACTTAAACCTATGGCACAGGTAGAACTGCTGCATGATGGAAACAAAACATCCTTAGAAAGGCTGAGGGTAGGAACATTACAGCCCTCACTTGGCCCTTCAAGTAGGCTGGGTGTGACTACAAAGTAGGAGATTGTTCTAGCGTCTCCAGCTTCCCTGTTCTATACTTTCTCACTCTCTCCTATTCTTATTCTCACAGGGCTCCATGCCCCCATGTACTATCATTTCCACCCATCTGTCAAATTCTGCTGCTAAACCTTTTATTCACACTAAAATGTAAATTATTGACTCAAGTCAACTCAAGTCAACTAAGCACCTACTATGTCCCAGGCTCTGCGCTAAGTGCCGGAGATACAGAGAGGCATAAAACAGTCCTTGCTCTCAAGGAGCTCACAGTCTAATAGTGGAGACAACATGCAAACAACCATGTACAAATAAAATATGTTAAGGATAAAATGGAGATAACTGTATGGAGAAGGCATTGGCATCAAGGGAAGCCAGAAAGTACTTCTTGCAGAAAGTGAGATTTTTAGCTAGGATTTGAGGGAAGCCGGGAGGCTGAGATGAGGAGGGAGAGAATTTCAGGTATGGTCAGGAAATGGAATATCTTGTGCAAACAATACCAAGGAGGTCAGTGTCATTACATTACAGAATATGTGGAGATAAGGAGGTGGAAACTGAGGAGGACATAAGAGGGAGCTTTGGGACAATGGGCTCAAATTTTCAGTGAAATATAAGGGAAGGTTCTTGACTAAGAAAGTATGGAAAAGCAAAATTTTCAGCAGTAAGAGGTTTAAAGAGGAATGAAAAGTTTTGTAATTGCTGATGAGGTGAATGGAACAGTGAGTCGATTAGGTCTTATAAAAAGATTGCCTTGCCAAAGTGAGGACCCAGGTAGATAATGTAACAAATTTGTAGTAGACCCAGTCATTCTCCAGTTTTGTTCAGTAGCACATGAGTAAGAGTAGAGACAGTAGATGTTGCAAGGATTCCAAGGCTGAGGCTTGGTAGGGGAAGGTTGGTGATAGCATAACAAGTAAGAAACTCAAGCGAACACAGTGTAGAGCTGAACTGGTTTGCCAGTGGGGTCAAGATGGGGAAGGGAAGAGAGTGTAGCCAATGTATGGGGTGACAGCCTTGGAGAAAACTGAGCAGTGGGGCTACTGGAAGACAACTTGAGGTGAAGGACTACAGATTGTGATTAGGTAAGGGAATTTCAGAACTCGTGGAATGAGAAGTGAAACATTTGTATCTGACACCTTTTGAACTTATAATATTTACAGATGATACCAAGCAAAAAGAGACAGCCATTGTGTTGATCGGAGGCACTGAGACCCAAAAAAGTACTGACAAGCTTAAATGAACCTAATGAATTAAGGTCTAATAGGGAAATTTTTTGAATACTTTAAGTATAAAAAAAATCAATTGCATAAGACCTGACTGGACAATAATTAGGTGAAAAGGACCTGTGGGGTTTTTGGTTTTGGTTTTTTGGTTTGGGGTTTTGGTGGGGTTGGATTGTTATAGGAATCAACCGAGTGATATAGCAACTAAAAAACTAATATGATCTTAGGTTGCATCGATAGTAACTGTCGACCTGAAAATTTGGTTAAAGGAGGTAACAGGCTAGGTGATATGTAAATTCATGATATTTATTCCCTTAGAGCTAGTGGAGCTAGCTTACTTATACATACAAGGAGCCAGAGCTTAAGTTGTGACTGTCTGAACAAAGGAATGAGAAGGTTTAAATACATTTTTAGTCCCAACTCAGCATGCCTGTGTTACTTCAATTTGATGATCCCCATGTATGTTTAACTATGATACAAGAAAAGGACTTTTCTTAATTGAACAGGTTGCAAATACAATAAGATAAGAGAGTTGACAAAGTGTCAATTGAAATTACAATCTAGGATCTCTGTGTTTAATTTACCATTAAGATGCCATAACATAGTATATGCCCATAAAACATTAAGATAAGAAAGAGTCACATTATTCAAGATATTTTCTAGGGTTAAAAGTCTCATCCTTAATGGCCACAGAGTTAAGAAGAAAGAATGCTCTTAAGTCAGCTGGATCTGGCCTTGTTGACATAGAAAGATGTATTCTCTGAGTTTACTCAGAGAACAAAGAAGCTGTTAGGTCCAGGCTCTTTTTCTGGTTGATTAGTTCAGGCTCTGGCTTTTATTGGGGTTACTAAATTAATATTAAGTGATTATCAAAACCTAATGCCCAGGAGCAAGGATATGATACTAATAGGTGATAGTGACTTGTACTCTACCTTGGTCAGCCCACATTTGGAGTCTTATGTTTAGGCCTGGATACAACATAACAAGCTCAGGTAGTCAAAGGAGAGTACCAAGATGGTGAGGAGACCATGCCCTATGAGGACTAGTTGAAGCTTGAGAGAACATGATAGCTATCTTCAAATAACTGAAGGGCTGAAAGAAGAGGGGCTAGCATTGTTTGGACAGAAGTAGAACAACGGTAGGCAGATTTTTCCTTGGCTACGAAGAACAATTTCCTAATGATTAGAACTGTCCAAAAGAATAACGGAAATTAGCGAGTTGCTCTTATGTGGAAGTCTTCAAGAGAAGTCTGGACAATGACTTGTAAGAGCTGTTCCCTGGCTCTCTACATGGAACAACAGACTCACAGAATTCGTGTGGGGACAGGGCTTAGGCAACCTTAAAATGCGGCTGAAATGTGAGATATTATTGTCTCATTGTTATTATTACTATTATCATGTATCAAAATTCTAAGACTTCTTGTTTAAGAGAGAGTCGTCTGGAGAGGCAGTGTGATAAGGGGGAAAGATCTTTGGCTACACAGAAGGCTCTGATACTACCTGTACAGATCAGGGCAAGTCACTTTGACTCACTGGGCCTCAGTTTCCTCTTCTGTAAAATAAAGGATTTGGATAAGATGACCTCTAAGGTCTACAAGAACTACAAGTCTTGGAGTTCTTGAGTTTATCAGGGACTACTCTTCTTCCAAAATTTGGTCAACTCATACTGAGGTCAGAAGTGGAAAACTATGGCTCTAAAAGATAGTGGATAGCAAGTCTCTGCCATTTTCAACTCCTCATGTGCGCTTTTCCTGTGGCTTAAATTTCTAAGAGATATGATGCTTCAATCTGAAATCGCATCAGTGTGGACAATCCTGCTGAACATTGTGATCAGAAATCCCATTGTAATTCTGTGAAATTCTTGTCCTGGCCCTTGGAGAGTCCAGGTGGACTGGGAGTCCTCTTTTAGGTAACGGCTCCTTAGTGGGGGATGGGAAGGGAAAAAGTGTTCCTTAGATTCCTACTTTGTGCGAGGCATTGTGCTGATGGCTTTACAAATATATCATCTGGTCTTCACAACAATCCTAGCAGGTAGGTGCTACTATTATCCCCATTTTTCACAGACAAAGAAACTGAGATAGACAGAAATTAAGTGTCTTGCCTAGGGTCACCACTAGTTTGAGCTCTGCTTCCAGAGTGGAAGGGGCACTGTCTCAGGCTTTCTGTGTCGAGGGCTGCAGGCCCTGGCTATTTACCTGGTGCTGTGCTTAGGTTGCCCACAGGCCCATGAGGGACCCTCTTGTCTGGTGCCACACTAAGGGGATGCAGTGGGGAGTGGCTGGCACTGCTGGAGGTTGTAGGGGTCTGGCAGCTTACCTGGTACTGAACCAGGGTCTTAGTGCCGGCGTGCTGGTGTCTGGTACGTCCTGAGGCTGGTAGGGTGTTTCTTCATTTCCCAAGGGCTACACTGGAGCATGCGATCGTCTGGCTCCTGGCAGCTTCCTGTTTGCCCAGACCTATCAGAGCTGGAGTCCGCCCATTCCCTTGGCTATGCTGAGACATGTCGGGGTCCTGGTGTTGGTGTTTTCCTGCTCCACTGCACTGGGGCTCAGGATCTCCCACTGGTTTGCTGAGGTGGGGCTTGCTGTTGGCATGCTGGGATGCTTCCTGTCCTGAACTGCATTTCCCTTTTACCCTAGTGAGACTGACTTTTCTTGACAGTCTTCCAAGTTCCTTGGGATAAAAGATTGTTCCATCCTATCTCTTTGCTGGTTCTGCTGTTCTAATGTTTGAATAATTAAATTAATTTAATTCAATTTATTAATTGGCTAGACATTTTCCCAAAGGCCATCCTGTTTAATTCAATGCTCAGCACTTTGTCCATTTGCTACATCTGTCCATAACATGTAGAGTAATGGACTGACTATATGGGTCACTCATCCAACTACATGGCATAAGCTGGATCACAGACCTTCTTCATCCCTTGAATTTTTCCTATATGTATAGTCACACCAAATTCTGGATTTTGGATCTCTTTTAGGAAGTCTGCAATATTCTACGACTTGATGCAACTCAAGTAATGCCATCCCCAATCAGGAGCATCTGGAGGACCACCCCATGCAAATGGAAGTCTTCTAGGTGGATGTGGTGGTGCAGCTCCTTGATGACGGCAGCTGATGCTTGTGACGTTCAATGCCTCGTTTGACGTTCTTGAGGGAAGGACTGTTGTCAGACAGGGGTCTGTGTTGTATCTTGCACAGTTTTGACATGTGTAAGAGACATTTTATTGGAAGAAAATCTTTGAGGTGGTGAATTGCTCTACTGAATCAAACATTTTAAAAAATCATCAATATACCAGCCTAAGAGAGAAAGCATGGCAATAGTGGATGGAGAGTTGAACTAGATGCAAGAGGACCTGAGTTCAAGTCCTGCCTGTCACATAAGTCTCTTTAGTTCCTTGTTAGCTCATACAGCTTTCTAAGGCTTATAAATCCTTTCAACTTCGGCCCTCTTGGCATCGATCTCCCCACGCTCCCTTTGAGATCAATGATTTGGTCTCAAAGCATTGCGGGACATATGGTTTAATAATAGCTAAATAATTTCTCCATTTATGCAACATTTTAAGGTTTGCAAAGCACTGTACAAATATCATCTCATTTTATCCTCACTTCAATCCCAGGAGGCAGGTGCTATTACTAACTTCATTTAACAGATGAGGAAAAGAGACAAAGTCTAAGTGACTTTCCCTGAGCCACACAGCTAGTAAGTGTCTGAGGTCAAATTTGAACTCAGGTCTTCCTGACTCCAAGTCCAGTACCCCATCCACTGGGCCCTCTAGCCACAAGTTTAGACCAGTCTCCCAAGGACTATATCTCCCTGACCCCAGAACATTATGGAAATATTTCAGAATGGACCTTAGCAAAGCTTCTTCTATCAGAATACATTCAGAAATGATATAAACTCTCTGGCTGATGCTGGGGAAAATTCTGCCGACCTGCTTGCCAATTCACTGCTTGGCAAAGGGGTCCTAGTTGTCCTGAATAGTTCTTGGGTGGTGCCAGCCTACAGGGTCAGACAAAGGTCAGGAGTCTGGAATTGGGTTCCAGGCCAAAGGGTTAAATTAGGCCCAGGCATATTGAGTACACTAGGTCTGAAATCATGGGAAATAAATTAGAAGGACATGATGATTTGAGGTCTGCCGTTGTGATTGCCATATGTAAAAGTCTTAAAAATTTTTTTAAAAATATGAACTTAAGCGCAAACATGCCCATTTCCATCTAAAAGGAAGAACAGAAGATTGTATATGAGGCTAAATCTATTATGTACAGCCTGATTCTTTTAAAATATATACTAAATTTAAATTTAAAATATTAGTTACCAGCACTGCCATTTTTGTCTTTGTCTCCTTTTAAGTGGCTAATCTCTTCTGTGTATTTTTTAAATGAATGTTTTATTTTTGTCATCACTATTTCACCCCCCTCTATGACTCTTCTTCCTTTTCTTCTCCCCCTCCCCCAAAGCAAATAAGTAAATTCAAATAAAATAATTCCCCATATTAACAGTGTCTGAAAATGCATTTGTCCATTACCTCTTATAATTTACAGTCTTAATGGCTTCTTTGGGGGCATTGAGATAGGTCACTTTAGTTCATATGTCAATGTGGGATTTGAAGTCAGGCTTTTCTGCTTCCAATGCCAGTCTTCTCCATTATGTCGTGCTGCCTCCCAACACATAAATCCTACTAGAAAATATAGAAAAAAATGTAGAATAATAGAAAAAATAGAAAAAGGTCCTAACCATGTCTGAGGTATAGGGTACTTATCCAACCAAGGAGGAGGTAGACTATCAAAGGAAGTCTAAGCAAAAGACCATTAGTTAGTGCCTAGAAAGGTGATTGGGTAATGAAGGGGAGCTCTTTTTAAATTTTTGTTTTATTTTTTTTTAATTAAAAATCTATTTCTTCTCCCTCTCATTTCCTCCTCAAGTTGAAGGGAGTAGAAGTACCAAACTCACATAACAAATATCCATAATCAAAATATAGTGAATAAAATGAATAGAGATAAATGAATGAACAAGTAAATGAATAAATTAATAAATGAATGACAAATATGCATAGTCAAGCAAAACAAATGCTCTCATTGTCCATGTACTAAAAATATAGTCTTATTCTAATCTTTAAGTCCTTCACCTCTCTGTTAGGAGATGGATAGTATGGTTCATTTTTACTCCTCTGGAATTGTGGCTTGTCATTATTTTCATTAGTGTTCATAAGTATCTCAGAATAATTTTTCCATACAATGCTTTTGTTATTGTATATTTTGCTTTCCTGGTTCTGCTTGTTTTACTCTGTATCAGCTCATATAGATCTTTTCAGGTTTCTCTGAAATTGTCCCTTTCATCATTTCTTATGGCATGATAATATTCCATTGCATCCGTTTACCGTAATTTGCTCAGCTATTCCCTAATCAATAGGCACTCCCTAGTTTCCAATTCTTCGCCACTATATAAAGAGCTGCTATAAATATTTTTGTACTTTTTTCTTTAATCTCTTTGGAATAGAGTCCCAAGGTAGTAAGTATCCTTGGGTCAAGGGGTGTATACAGTTAAAACACTTTTTAAGTATAGTTCCAAATAATTTTCTAGAGTGGCTAGACCAATTCACAGGTCCATCAATACTGTGCCTAATTTCAACAGTTCTTCAAACACTTGCTATTTTCCTTTTTGGTCACATTTTCCAAACTGATGGCTATAAGGTAGAATTTCAAAGTTGTTTTTAATCTACATTTGTCTAGTTGTTAGCAATTTGGAGCATTTTTTTTCATCTCACCATTGGCGGCTTGCGTTTTTTCTTTTGAAAACTGCCTAGTCATATTGTTTCACTATTTATCAATTGGGGAATGGCTCTTATTCACATAAATTTGAATTAGTGCTTTATATATTTGCAAATGAGTCCTTTATCAGAGAAACTTACCACAAAATTTCTTACTCCCCTCCCCACCCCCAGTTACCTGCATTGGCTTTTACATGTGCAAAAATATGCAAATTTCATGTAATCAAAATTGTCCACTTTACCTTCTGTGATCCTGTCTATCCTTTGTTTGGTCATGAATGCTTCTGTTATCCATAAATTGGATAGGTAATTTCTTCCTTGCTCCTCTAATTAGTTTATGACATGACAAGGAATTCTGATAGTCTTTCATGAGGCAGTGTGAAGAAATACTTGTTTTGGAGTCAGAGGACCTGGATTCAAGTAATGACAACGGTTCCTACGTGACCACAGGCAACTCACTTAACCTCTCATTGCCCCAGGTACATCTCTAAGATTATAAATCTCTAAGATTATAAATCACATATTATTCTATCTGGCCCTAGAGGGCAGAATTGGGACCAAAGGAGCAGAAATCACAGGGAGGCAGATTCACTCCTCATCTCCTCGTCTAAAAAATGAATTGGTCATATTTAATGATCTGAAGTTCCTCCCAGGTAATCCTAGAAGGGCCAGTGCAGTACGTCAGTAAAACGAGAGGTGAGAAGGGAATGATGATAAGAGTTCAAAGTAGCATTGAGGATTGTGGAACTGGAAGTGACTTCAGAGATCATCTAGTTCTTTTACAGGTGAAAAAGGAAGGAAATTAATATTTATTAAGCACCCACTATGTGCCAGACACTGCGCTAAGGACTTTACAAATATTAACTCATTGGATCTTCACAACAACCCTAGAAGGTAGGTGCTATTATTATCACCATTTTATAATAGAGGAAAACTGAGGTAGACAGAGGTTAAGTTACTTGCCCAGGCTCACACATCTAGTAAGTAGCTGAGGCAAGATTTGAACTCAGGTCTTCTTGATTCTACATCTAATGCTCCATCCATTGTACTCCCTAACTGCCAAGGGACAAGTTGATTTATTGGATCTAATATTTCAATTCCAAACCATGTTTGCTGTCTTGGTAGAAAGCTAAGGCCACAGAAATCCCTTATTCCATAGGCTTTTACTAAGTGGAGTCAAAGTGACTTCCCCAGGTCACAAAGCTAGTAAGTGTCCAAGACAAGATTTTATTTCAGGTCCTCCTGATTCTATCCATTGTGCCACCTAGCTGCCCCTATTGAGTCTTGATGGAAGGAGAAATTTCTTCACAATTAGTGCTGTCAAGGATGTGGAATGGGCCTGTCACTGGCAGCCTTCAAACAAAGGTCGAATAACCATTTACCAGGAATATTGTAGAAGCCGTTGCATTCTTGCCCTGCTATTAGTTGGACTAGATAGGCTCTGATGTAGAAATTCTTGGACTCATTCAAGGAGGGGCAAGGAGTCAGAGAGAAAAAACCATCCATGGGAAGGCATGGGGTTAATAGGTAGAAAATTAACTCAGGGTGGGGGTGGGGGTGGAATGCAGAACCCTCGTCACTGAGTTCAGGTGGGAGCACAGGTCCTAGGATGATTGAGGTGTTCCAGGGATGTTGCCCTTCTTTCTTTTACCCTTTCATGTGTGTGTATGTGTGTTTCCTGATAAGACAATCTTATGGTTTGTTTTTTTTTTTGCTTTAATTTCCACAGTAAAATGATGTTGACTTGCTATAAATTTCCTCGTTGCTAACCACAGAAACCTTGTTTGTTAGTCCCTTTCCACACACCCCAATAAAGAACCCAGATTGTGTTCTTAGTCTAATTTGACTTTTATTAAGCACTTAATAGGTGCTAGGTTCTATTACATAGCATTACTCTTTGTTTTTGAGACAGATCACAAGGTAGTGGAAAGAGGGCTTGCCTAAGAGTCGAGAAAACCTAGGGTCTAGTCTTCCCTCTGACACATCCCAGCTGTATGATCCTGGATGAGACTCAGTGTTCAGAGAAACTCTCTAAGTTGGGAAGGAATTACCAAGCTGCCTTAGTGGAGGAAGTTTCCACAGCTGGAGTTCCCCACACTGATGACATTACAAGTTCAGACCAAAAAAAAAAAAATCTTTGATTTGCCTCTTCACCTCCAGAGAATTCTAACTGATCCCCATCAAAAGGGATTAAAATTGCAGAATCTTATTAAAACTGGAAAGGTTATGAGAGATCCTCATTGGGAAGCAGCATAGCACAATGGAGGTGGGCGGGGCGGAGAAGTACTAACTCACAAGTCAGAGGAACCTGGCTCAAATCCCGCCTCTAATACTTTTTTAAAAAAAACTTTGTAACCTTGAGTGAATCACTTAATCTCTTTGGGTCTTGGTTTATTCGCCTGTAAAATGAGAGGCTCAACTGGACGGACTCTTTTTACCTCTTCTAACTTTGTGTTTATGATCTAGCCATCGACCTGGAGTTTTAGAATTTGAAGTGACCTCAGCCAGAGGTGGCTCTACTCATTAGGAAGTTTTTCTTGATTTCAAATCTTCCCTGTGATTCTGACTCTGGTCCTGACTCTGCCCTCCAGGACCAAACACAATGAATTTATTCCTTCTTCCTAGTAACAATTGCCACAATGCATTGAGTCAAAAGACCTGAAAACCAGAAGACCAAGTCTGACGGGAGCTGTGTGACTGACCCCAAGTTTCCTCATCTGTAAAATGAAGGGATGGTCAGATAGACTCTAAGGTCCCTTCTAGCTCTAGAAGTATGACTCTATGACATGTCAAATGGGGATAATACTCTGAGTGAACCTTACTTTCATCAGAACTGGCTCAAAGAGGAAATAACCTAACACTCAACTGGATAGAGAAATCTATCACCCTACAGAAAGATGGGAGAGGGAAGGGATAAGAGAAGTGGGGAATAATAGAAGGGAGGACAGATTGAGAGAGGTGGTAGTCAGAAGCAAAACAATTTTGAGGAAGCATTGGGTGAAAGGAGAGAGACAATAGAGTAAATGGGGGATAGATGGAGGGAAATACATTTAGCAATCAACTTGAAGCAAATTTCTTTGATAAAAGCCTCATTTCTCAAACATATAGAGAATTGAGCCAAATTTATAAAAAAATAAGAGCCATTCCCCAGGTGATAAATGATCAAAAGATATGATAAGTTTTCAGATGAAATAATAAAAGCTATCTATAGCCATATGAAAAAATGCTCTAAATCACTATTTTTTTTGGGAGGGGGGGAGGCAGAGCAATTGAGGTTAAGTGACTTGCCCAAGTTCACACAGCTAGGGTGTCAAATGTCTCAGGCTGGATTTGAACTCAGGTCCTGCTGACTCCAGGGCCAGTGGTGTACTCCTGTGCCACCTAGATGCCCCCATCTAAATCACTATTGATTGGATAAATGCAAATTAAAGCAATTCTGAGGTACTACCTCATACTTATTAGACTGACTAATAGGATAGAAAAGGAAAATGACTAATGTTAGAGGGGATGTGGGAAAAATGGGGCATTAATGTATTGTTGGTAGAGTTGTAAACTGATTCAACCACTCTTTAGAGCAATTTGGAACTATGCCCAAAGGGCTATAAAACCATGCATACCCTTTGACCTAGCAGTACCACTACTCAGTCTGTATCCAAAAAGAGATTAAAAAACAAAAGGTAAAAAGACCTATATGTACAAAAAAATTTGTAGCAGCTCTTTTCTGGTGGCAAAGAATTGGACATTGAGGGGATATCCATCAATTGGGGAATGGTTGAACAAATTATGGCATGTGATTGTGATGCAATAAATACTATTGGTGCTGTAAGAAATGGTGAGCAGGATGCTCTCAGAAAAACTTGGAAAGACTTACATGAGCTGATGCAAAGCGAAATGTACTATGTACACAGTAATAGCAATATTGTAAGATGTTCAGCTGTGAATGACTTAGCTATTCTCAGCAATACAGAGATCCAAGACAACTAGGAAGGACTTAGGATAAAAATGCTATCTGCCCCCAGAGAAAGAACTGATGGTGTCTGAATACAGATTGAAGCATACTTTTTTTTTACTTTATTTTTTGTGAGGTTTTTTTTGGATCTGCTTTCTTTCACAACATGACTGTTATAGAAATATGTTTTGCATGACTACACATATATAATAACCTTTATTGAATTGCTTGCCTTCTCAATGAGTGGGGTGGGGAGGGAGGAAGGGAGAGAATTTGGAACTCAGAGTTTTAAAAACCAATGTTGAAAATTGTTTTTACATGTAATTGTAAATTACATGTAATTTACACGTAATGAAATAAAAATACTAAGTATTTTATTTAATAAAAATAATGTTTCTATGAAATATTGTGAAGGAATAATAAATATCAATAAAATGCTAAACAAAAAATACAAGCAAAGCTATAACGTTAAAAAATAAAGTTCTTTATAAGGATGAGTCAGTGTTGAACCTCAATTTCCTCATTCATAAAATGGGGATGATAACTTTGCACCACTTACATGAAGTGCTATTGTGAAAAAAGGGCTTTGTAAAGTCTGAAACAATACGTTGACAGCAATTATTATGATTACTTTGAATATCCATCCCCCCTACAAATGAAATATTGGTAAGGTACTCAGTGCTGGCACATTGTAGGTGCTTAATAAATACTTGTTTCTGTCCTTTACCTGTGTTCTGAGTTCAAATCTGACCTCAGACACTTACAGACACTTTCTAGACACTTCCTCAGACACTTAGCCCCAATTGTCTTTTAAGAAAAGGATTAAAAAGACTAGTACTTTTAGATCTATGATCCTTGATGCTCTTTTGAACTCTTGTCTTTGTTCTCTCTTGCTTCTTTTAGTAAAGCAACTGGCAAATAGTAGGTGTTTAATAAATGCTCATTTCCACTAGTTTCCCCCTCTGGGCCTTGGCTAGATGGCTTCTTAAATCTCTTCTAGACCTAGGTGTATGATCCTATGAAGTGACTTTAAGAAAGGAAGGAGAGATGTTTGCTCCAGGAGAACCTGGAGCCATAGATAGGTCATACATAAAGGACTGAGTTATAGCCTTATCTTCTATACTTGTATGCAACTGATGTCCTTGATGTAGGCACTCCCTCCAAGGGTACTGATTACAGCCAGTCTACATTTTCTTATCTGGTGCCAACTCTCATCCATGTTGAGAGGTCTGGTACATGCCACAGCTCAGTATTTCAGGATGCCAGGGCACTTTCCGCTCGTCTCCTGGTCTGGTAGGTCTGTGTCTGGTCTGTTTGCGCGCTGGGCTCAGCTCCGCTCCCCTCGGCTGGGCGCTGGGAGGTCCGTGTGGGACAGACCTTACCCAGAGACCATTCAGGCTGTCCTGGGCTGGGGCCCTGCTTCCCTCTGCCACTTTGTGGGTTCTGCAGCTCTAGAATTGGTTCAGAGCCATTGTTTTATAGGTTTTTGGAGGAACTTGGTGGGGAGCTCACACCAGTCACTGCTTCCCAGCTGCCATCTTGGCTCCGCCCCCCTCAAATCCCATTTCTTACACTTACTGGCCCTGAGATCTTAGGCAAGAGCCTTCACTTTTTACTCTTCTAGGCAGATCTCTAAGATTTCATTGTTGTTCAGTCCTTTCAGTCATGTCAGACTCTGTGTGATCCCATTTGGGGTACTGGCAAAGACACTGGAGTGGCTTGCCATTTCCTTCTCCAGCTCGTTTTACAAATGTGGAAACTGAGGCAAACAGAATTAAGGGACTTGCCCAAGGTCACGTGACTAGTAAGTGTCTGAGGCTGGATTTAAACTCATAAAGATGAGTCTTCCTGACTTTAGGCTCTGAGTTCCATCCACTGTTCCACCTAGCTGCCCTAAGATGGTGGAGCAGGTACCAATCTGCATTAGTAGAAACAATTAATTCACTGGCACTTTCTACACAAGTAGAATCAAATGCCAAGTCCAAAGCAACATTAACAAACCAGTTTAGTAACTCCTCCAAAAAAGGAAAACCAGGTTAGTAGTACATGATTTCTTCTTGCTCTAAGCATCTGGCTCTTTGTGACTGCTGCTTCCTTTTCTAGATGCTCAATAGCAATCTTCTAAATGATATTTTCTAAAATTTAGCCAGGATCTTATGTTTTCTACACCTCTGTCAGTTGTGTGACTGTGAAAATGTGATTGTTGTGGCATATATTCTGTGAAGGCCTTCCTGCTGCCATCTATGTATTTATTAAAGATACCCTTGAAATATATTGACAAGTTAATCGCCCAATCAACAATGACTTAATAAATTGATGTTTATGAAACACCTACTATGTGCCAGACACTGTGCTGAGGACTGGAGATACAAAGAGAGAGTAAAAGATAGTCCTTGCTCTCAAGGAGCTCACTGTCTAATGATGATCGTTCTTTAGAATATTTCATAGAACTAAGAAAGTAAACACGTGGGTTAGTAGTTCTCTTGATTATTTTGGTTGTTGGGATTTTTTTAAAAAAGTAATAGAAATTTCTGTGCTCTTTTCCATTTTTTAAGACTCTCCCCTCTTCAAGAAATCTTGAAAATTGATCATGGATTGCCTTTGAAATTACATCACCTTCATCGCGAATGTCTTCTTTCGGTACTTGGTCTGGTTCATTTGCTTTTCCTAACTTCTTAAATGCCACTGCTACCTTCTCATACAGCATCCAATGTAAACCTTGCGGCAGACATTCCCATAACACAAAAGGCCCAGATTCAATTTGGAGGATTTATCATTTCTCAGATCAATAGTCACTCGCCAGAAAATCCTGGGAATATCACTACCAAACTCAATCCTTATGCTGATACCAACTGTCCCTTGCCAGCATGCAATGCATAAAATTAGAAAATGAAAGTTTTTTTAGTTGAAAAATTAAAAAGCAAAATAGAACCCCCAAAGAGAAGCTTTAGAAAACAAAGAGACCACTTCTGAACAAGATTTTAACTGAATGGGAAACAGTCCACTCAATTCCAGCATATGTAATCCAGCAAAACCCTGAGGTTCCCAGCAGACTGAATAATAATCAAGAAATACTGAGAAACTATAGGAACTTATTACACCCCCATACCTGCAGAAGAGGTCAGTTAGAAGCTTAAGGGTAATATAAAAGGGAGCTGCCTGGCAGCCAGAGATGGCCCAGGAAGGTTCAGGCACACAGGAAGTCTACAAAGCTCCGTGTTTAGATCCAGCTAAGAAAGCTGTAGAGTGGTCAGAATGTTGAAGGGTGGGAATCTTGAAAGTGCCATGGATTAGTGGTGGGAACTGGCACAAACCAGCATAGCAGCACTCAGGCTGAGACAACCAACGGCTCATGGCTCCTGGGTGCCTAGGCTCCAAGGTCCTTAGCACCTTGTCCTGAGATGCCAGAAAGAACCATGAAAACCAAAGGGCTGAAGCTCAGAAATCCAGGAGAGCCTAACTCAGGGAAGTAGAGGTCAGAGAAAGAACCTGAGAGGGCCAGGTGAGAATAAGCATGGCTGACTACCCCTACTCAGAAGTGAAGATGGGGTGAAGCCTAGTCCTGGTACAAAGTTCAAATTCAGGAACGAAAGCTGGAGAAATGAGTAAATCAAAGATAACATCAATCCATATTAAAAAAATATTGAAAATATAGATCTCTCTCTCTCTCTCTCTCTCTCTCTCTCTCTCTCTCTCTCTCTCTCTCTCCCCATCTTTCTCTCCTCTCTGTCTCTCTCTTCTCTCTCTCCTTCTCCCTCTCTCTTCTCTCTCTCTTGTCTCTCTTCTCTCTTTGTCTCTCTCTGTCTCTCTCTGTTTCTCTCTCTGTCTCTGTCTCTCTCTCTCCCCCACACACAAACCCATACCCACAGAGAGGCTACCTTTGTAACAGCTACAAGCAGAAACTCAAAGGAAAAAATGTCCTTTCCACAGACTACATGAATAATTAGAAGAGGGGGCGGAGCCAAGATGGGGGCCAGAAAGCAGGGACTTGCATGAGCTCCCTACCAGGTCCCTCCAAAAACCTATAAAAAATGGCTCTGAACAAATTTTAGAACTGCAGAACCTGCAAAATAGTAGAGAGAGGCAGGGCTCCAGCCCAGGACAACCTGGATGGTTGCTGGGTGAGGTCTATCGCGCACAGAGCTGGGAGTGGAGGGGAGTGGAGCTCAGTGTGGGTTGAGGCAGGACCAACCAGACCAGGAGCCGGGTGGAACAAGCCCTAGCACCCTGAATCAGTGAGCTGTGGCAGTTACCAGACTTCTCAACCCACAAACACCAAAGACAACAGAGAACGTTAGTGGGAAAAGCTGCGGGGACAGAGTGGAAGGAGTTTGCGGTTCAGCCACTGCCCCAGGGGTGGCGGAGGTGGTGCAGCTACAGAACTACAGCTGCAGTTGCTTCTGGCCCCAGGCCCACCTGGTGAGAGGAATTAAGTGGTGGATCAGAGCAGAAGTGCAGAGACTGCAGAAGATCTAAGTCCAGTCCAGGTTGGGGGTTCTTGGGGAAGGATGAGTGCTGGTGTGGCAGAGCTTGCTGTGTAGAAGTGGCTCTGATAACAACAGCACATCCCCTCAAGCTTGGAACAAAGTACTCTCTACTCTTCAAGCAGTCATATCCTGATGAAAAACTCAAGAGTCAAGTAAGTTGTCTGGGAACATGGCCAGGCAGCGAAAACACACTTATATTCAGTCTCAGACTTTGGAATCTTTCTTTGGTGACAAAGAAGACCAAAACATACAGCCAGAAGAAGTCAACAAAGTCAAAGAGCCTACATCAAAAG
>CM053623.1:35492930-35550179 GCA_028646595.1 Phalanger gymnotis | reverse complement strand
AAAAGGGACACGGTCAAGGGAGAAAATTCAATAAAGGGGGATAGGTTAGGAAGGAGCAATACATAGTTAGTCTTTCACAACATGAGTACTGTGGAAGGGTTTCACATAATGATACACATGTGGCCTATGCTGAATCGCTTGCCTTCTTAGGGAGGGTGGGTGGGGAGAGAAGAAGGGAGAGAATTTGGAACTCAAAGTTTTAAAAACAGATGTTCAAAAACAAACAAAAAAAAGTTTTTGCATGCAACTAGGAAATAAGATACACAGGCAATGGGGTGTAGAAATTTATCTTGCCCTACAAGAAAGTAAGGGAAAAGGCAATGGGGGGAATGGGGCTACAGAAGGGAGGGCTGACTGGGGAATGGGGCAACCAGAATAAATGCCATCTTGGAGTGGGCGGGAGGGTAGAAATGGGGAGAAAATTTGTAATTCAAACTCTTGTGAAAATCAATTCTGAACATTAAATATATTAAATAAATTTTTAAAAATTAGAAGAAATGAAACAAGAGAAAAAATGAAATAAAAGCTCTAGAGGAAAGAGTTGGAAGGAAAATAAAGAGATTAGAAGAGAAAGTGCCAAACCTTAGACAAGTAAAGGACTCTGCATATGCTTGCTAAGTCATTGGGAAGTGGTAGCAATGTTTAAAAAAAGCCTATATCTTCTAAAAGAAAATAGAGCAGGAAAGAGAAGAACAGTAGTAACCATCATAAAGTCTGACACTATCTATGTGACCTCTGAGCCTTAATTTCTTCATCAGTACAATGAAGGAGTTAGCCTAGGTAGCCTCTAGGGTTACTTCCAACTATAGATTTATGATCCTATAATCGTAAGATTAATAAATAAGCGTTTGTTATTTTTTTTTTGAGCGGGGAAGGCAGGGCAATTGGGGTTAAATGACTTGCCCAAGGTTACACAGCTAGTAAATGTGTCAAGTGCCATCTGATTTGAACTCAGGTCCTGTTGACTCCAAGGCTGGTACTCTACTCATTGTGCCATCTAGCTATCCCAATTAGCATTTATTAATATAATGCCTACTCTGTTCCAGAACTGTGCTAAGTGCTCTATAAATATCTCATTTAATCCTCATACGAACCCTGAAGTTAGGTGCAATTATTATCCCCATTTTAGGGTTGAGAAAACTGAGGCATTCTGAGGTTAATTAACTTTCCCAGGATCACACAGCTAATAAGTGTCTAAGGCAGGATTTGAACTCAAGTCTTCCTAGTTCCAGGCCAGGCACTTTATCCACTGTACCACCCTTGGAAATGTTGGGCCCAGAAAACTTCATATTGGAAAATTTTAAAGTGAAATATGCATAATAGCAATAACAAAAAACACCAAAAGTGTTTGCATCATTAGGGGAATGAATGAAACGTGCCAGTTACCAGAGTATGAAATCATGGAGATTTTTGTGCAGTGTTTTGGGTGTTTGAGGAAAAAAACAAAAGCCTGTGGTTGACTTAAAATTTCATGTTTCTTTTCTCACATTTCAGAATGCAACAACCCCCAAGTGACATTAATTCTTCTAGGCTTGGGTGTGTCTAGTTTTCATTTCTTTTTTTTTTTAATCATGAAGCCTATTTTTGAAATGGCTTGAAAACTCCAGTGTGTTGCAAGACCTAAGTTGAATTGGTTGAAATTGTGGAGAAGTATCATTTAAAATAGTAATAAGTCTCAGTAATAGTACCAATGACTAAACAATGACATTGACTAGTTAGCTCCTCAAAGTATCTCTTAAGAGATTGAGAACCTACAACCAGAGAAGGATGCACTTGGGTGTAGAAATGATTAGAGGAGTAGCAGACTTGGGTCAAATGGATACTAAGTGCTAGAGTCAACTTCTGAGCCTAGGTCTTCTCACCCCAAATTCAGTACTCTCCACTATGCCATATTTTGTCAAGATATTTTTTTTAGTATTCAAAATAAGAAAGATTCATGGAGAAGCCCACTGGGGCAATTTTTTTTTCTTTTCTTTTATTTTTATTTAATATGTTGCTTTTCACAGGAGTTTGAATTACAAATTTTCTCCCCATTTCTACCCCCCCACTCCAAGATGGCATATATTCTGGTTGCCCTGTTCCCCAGTCAGCCCTCCCTTCTGTCACCCCACTTCCCTCCCATCCCCTTTTCCCTTCCTTTCTTGTAGGGCAAGATAAATTTCTATGCCCCATTGTGGGGCAATTTTTTTAAAGGGGACATGTATTAAAACCACATAAATTAATAATTGTGAGAAGGTGAGAACCACACACATTGGGTGAGAAATATTACACTTAAAGGCTGGGTAAGAGTTTAGAATTATGGGGCTTTAAAGGTTTTTTCCCACCTTCATTCTCCATCAATACAGTAGGCTGAATTTCTGGTTAAAAATAGGTTACGGATCTGGTTACAAATCATATGTAAACTATTTACCACACTCAACAAATATTTATTGAGCACCTTCTATGTACAAGCTACTGTGTTAGGTGTTGACATATTACCAGCACCACACAAAGGGATGACTCAGCAGAGGATTTTCGTTCATTACTACCTGACATATTTTCCTTCTGAACGCCCAACTCTATGTATTTAGCATAAACCTGGAAATCACAAGATATTAAACCAGGCAAGCAGAATGAGAGAAACTTATTTTCTACATTTAAATCAAGCAAACTCTGAGTCACAGATCTTATATACAGTTTTAGGATCTCTTTCCCTATAGGGGCTTGGAAAATGCCTTTATGTGATGGTTAGACGATCACAGAATCACAGATGACCCAGATCTACTGTGAACTTTGTCTTAGTTTTTCTTGTAAGTGCCAGCCTTTTATCACCAATTAATTGCGTGTTGGACATTGGATGTCCCCAAATCTCTCAAACTCCAAAACAGAACTCATTACCCCACCTCCCCACCCCTAAACCCACCCCTCCTCCAAACTTCCCAATATACCAAAATCCTTTCCATCTCCCAGGTTCTCAACCTTGGTGTTATCCTCAACTCCTCTCTTTCTTTCATCCCACAAATCCGATTGTTGCACAATCTTGCCATTTCTTCCTCTATCACTCTCTCATATGTGACACCATCTCTTTAGTCACACAGCCACCATATTAGCTTAGGCCTTAATTACCTCTTGCTTAAACTATTCAGTGGCTTCTTGGTTGGTTTTCTTTCCCTTGTCTCTTCCCACTCCAAACAATCCTGAACACAACTTTCAAAGTAATTCTCCTTAAAAGCAGAAATGACTATGGATCCCCCCTACTCAACTCAACTCCCTTTAGCTTCTAGGATCAAATGTAAACTCCTATTTACAGTCAGGACCCAACTTATCTTCCTATCCTCATTATACCTTACTCCCCTGCCTACTCAAAGGTCTAGCCAAGCTGGCTTTCTCTCTCAGATTCATACACGGCCCTCCATTTCCTATCTCCATCTCTTTGCACTGTCCATGGGCAATGTCTGGAATACATTTTTCCTTCCCTCTGCCTCAAAGAATCCCCTTCTTTATGGACATAACTCAATCATTACCTTCTACATTGTCATCCTTGATCCTCCGGATTGCTAAGACCCTCTCTCCCTAACTACCTTGTATTCATTTTATATTTATTCTGCATATACCTATGTATTTACATATTGTTTCCCTGTTTCATTTTTCTGTATTTGCTTATGCAGTGCCTAGCATAGAGCCTGGCAAATAGAAGATACTTAGTGAATGCTTGATTAATTAATTGATTGGTTTAGAGTGCGAAAAGGCTTTAGATTTTTATCCAGTCCAACTCACTTGTTTTATAGTTAGGGAAACTGAGACCCAGAAAAGTGAAACAAAATGTCCAAGGTCACACAACTAGGAAGCAGCAAATCAAAAATTCAGCTGTAAGGCTCCAAACAACTGGTGAAAAAATCTGAAAATCTCTCTCTCTTGCTCTCTTTCTTCCTTGCCTCCCATTATCTCTGTCTCTGTCTCTGTGTCTCTCTCTGTCTCTGTCTCTCTCTCTCTCTCCGTCTCTCTGTCTCTGTCTCTCTCTCTCTCTCCCCTCTGTCTCCCTGTGTCTCTGTCTCTTTGTCTCTCTCTGTCTCCTCTTTGTCCTTTCCTTTTATTTCCTTTCCCTCGATCTCCCCAAGAACTTGTACAATAAGTGAGAATCAAACATTGATTGCCAAGTCGATTAAGAGTTCTAGTCATAGATAATAATTAGAGAAAGGAAAAGTAATGCGATGCTGAGTTTCCAACTTATACTTGTCAGCTTGGCAAAACTTACAAAAAGGAAAATGGCATTTGTTGGAGAGGCTGGAGGAAAACAGGTATAAAAATGGAATATTAACGGAGCTGTGAATTGGTACAGTGATTCTGGAAAACAATTTTAAAAAAAAAGTAACTAAAACTTTAGATACTTTTTGACCCCATGATACCACTACTTGATCTGTATCCCAAAAACATCAAAGAAAGAGGTATAAATATTCATTCTTTCTGCTATAAGCAGAAACTAGAAACCAAGAGGAGGAATGCCCACCAGTTGAGAGAATGAGTGAACAAGTGAATGGAATGGAATATTATTGCACTGTTAGAAATGAGAAAAGGGGTAGTTTTAGCAAAATCAAGGAAGACTAATATGAACTGATGCAGAGTGAAGTGAGCAGAACCAGGAAAACAGTTTATACAGTAACAACATTACGAAGAAAAAAACTTTTGAAGGATGAAGAACTCTAATCAATACAGTGACCAGCTATGATTTCAGAGGAATGATTATGAAGCATGTTACTATCTCCCTCCTAACAGACAGGTGATAGCCTCAAGATAATTAAAGATATATACATTTTTTGGGTTATACCCAAGGTGAGAGTTTGTTTTACTTGACTATCCATATTTGTTATAAAGGTTTTGTTCTTTGTCCCCTCCCCCATTTTTGGAGGAGGAGGTGGGGGAGAGAGGAAGGGCCAAGCAACAGATTGCCCTCTACCTACCCTCTGAGAAAAAAAAAGAAAGAAAAAGGAAAGAGACCCTTTGAAGCATTTTTTAAAGTACAGAAAAGAACAGAAGAAAGATCAGAAGGGGTAACAGACAAGCCGGTCAGCTTTTATGCGGAATTTTTTTAATAAAGATTGTTTCAAGAATGTTAGTGTAGCTTTAAGCCACTAAAGCATTAAAACTTTTATGGCCTTCTGTATACTTACAAAGATGAAAATTTTTATATAGAGATATTAGTGTCATGTGCAATCCTCTTCTGTTCTAATATGTATGTGAAAATGCCCACTTTATTTGGTGTTTATTTAATTCAGAATAAAAAAAATAAAAATTTAAACAAAAAGTTCCATTCATAAAGTGAAAGTCAAAACAAGGTTTTTAGTGCTGGAGACAGGGAACAGATGGTTGAATGAAGCAGAAACAAGAAGTATTTGGTTTTTTTCTGCTTCCTCTTGGCATTTAAGATTTATGGCATTCATACCACATCAGTGAGAGAAGTAGGACCTGAGAATTAAAATAGATTTACAGATCCACAAGACAGAAGGGATGGATGGAGCCTATGGGTCCTTCATTTCTATCATCAAATGATGAGTAAGTGCACAGTAGTAATTAACATTGAGGATATGCTACTCCCTTTTTTATTCTTGAAAACTTCCGAAACAGAAAGATGACATAATGTGCCTTCACCAAGTGAGACAGATGTAGAGGTAGGCAAGTAGCCACAAATGAAGATGACTGGTCCATTGCTGTGACCACATGGCCCCAAAGCCTCAGGAATGTGTGAGAGAGAGAAGACAATGGAAACTGTGGTGAAGAGTAGGGAGTAGGGAGGCTAAAGCTGGCCCTTTGTTTTGCAGACAAATATCTGTTTGTTTGGTGTCTGGGCCAACAAGATGGCCCTTGGTGGAAATAACTTATTTGTTAATTCCTTCCCATCTCCATCCCAATCTTTCCTTTCTTATTTTACCCCCTCCCTTTTCTGACCTCTTTGACTATGGAGAGGGGGGAGGCAGGACCACCTCTGAGATGGTAGTGGTTATAGAAAGGATATGTAAGAAAGGAAGGAGAGGCAGAAAAGAGAAATACACTTGGGGAGAGAGGGAGAAAAGGGAACAGGGAAATAAAAGGGAGAAAGATTATAGGATGTTATAAGCTTATGAAATAATAGGTGGAAAGTGCTTTGCAAACTTTAAAGTGCATATAATTTAAGTCAATAAGTCAATTTATTAAGTGCACACTATGTATCAGCCACTACACTAAACGCTATAGATATAAAGAAAGGCAAAATAGTTCTTTTCCTCAAAGAGCTTATGATCTATGTGGGAAACAATATGTAAACAAGAAATTTTATATATATATATATGTATACATATATATAATATATACATATATGTATGTGTATGTTATGTATATATTAATTTGAATGCATAATTTGTGTATATACACATGTATATATACATAAACGCACATATACATACATATATAAAATTTGTTATTGTTGTATTTTAGTCATGTTCTACTCTTTGTAACCCCATTTGGGGTTTTCTTGGCAAAGATACTGGAGTGGTTTGCCATTTCCTTCTCCAGTTCAATTTACAAGTGAGGAAAGTAAGGCAAACAGGGTACAGTGACTGGCCCAAAGTCACACAGCTAGTAAGTGTTTGAGGTCAGATTTGAACTCAGGAAGATGAATCTTCCTGACTTTGGGCCCAGAGCTGTATGCGCTATTGCACCACCTAATTTGCTCGCTCTATCTATCTATCTATCTATCTGTCTGTCTGTCTGTCTGTCTGTGTGTGAGCGTGTGTGTGTGTGTGTGTGTGTGTGTGTGTGTGTGTGTGTGTACTCCATCTCTCCATGAATATCTATTTATCTATGTCTTCTATTTACATATATATTCTCACCCATAGGGGATTTTGTATATGGTAAACTAGAGATAATCACAGAGGGAAGACAGTAGAATTAAGGGGGATTGGGAAAGGCTTCCTGTAGAGTGTAGGATTTTAGCTAGGACTTGAAAGGAGGCAGGAATGCCAGGATCAGGAACCTTTTTGTTTTTGAGTAAGTTTTTGAGTAAAAGACACAAGCTCAACACTTTGAGCCTTGCAAGCATCTAAAGCTTCATTCATCTGCTGATTCATTCATTCACACAAAGCAGTCTACCCAGAAAATGACCCAGTGGGAGAGCCCCTGCCACCCAAGCAGGCTTCAGAAAAAATGGCTCTCTTTATCCAATTGACCACTCATCGAGTGGCCAATGAGGCCACTCGTTCTGGCCCCTCAGTCATGTCCTGGGCAGTCCAGATTCTATCCTAACACTGGGCCTGCTGACTCAATAGTTCATAACACCTTGACTCAGGGCTTCTTCCACCAGCCCCACTTGGATTGTAAAGAGGTTTACTTCCTGCAGAGAGATAATCCCCAATTCAAGGTGAGTGTACCAGGCTGCTGTTCTCCCTTACTTCCCCTGCAGTTTGAAAGGCCAGTCCTCTAATCCAGCACTTCTTAAACTGTGGGTTTCCACCTCATTTGGGGTCTCAACAAATTTGGCAATAGTAAAAGGTTTCTGAATGTGCAACGACCAAAAATTAATTCAAAATCAAATGTAATGAATTTGACGTGTTTTGGGCATCGTTTGTCCGTGTTGCATCTTACAACTTCACTGCAGCCTTTGTTCTGAACACAAGGCATGCACACTTCCCATTTCATGTGTCCTCAGGCCATGCAAGGACAACAAAAAAAGAGATCGGGAGTGGAAAAAGTTTAAGAAGCCCTGCAAATTGACCCTGTGGAGACAATGTACACACAAATGCACACAATCAATTAATCGACAAGCATTTATTAAGTCCTCATTATGTAACAGGGGATACAGAAACAAAAGTGAAACTTCATAATAACCTGGAAAGACCTACATGATATGATGCCTAGTGAGAGGAGCAGAACCAGGAGAACATCGTACACAACACAGACATTGATTCTGTGATGACTAACCTTGATAGACATGGCTCTTTTCAGCAATATGAGGTTCAAAGACAGCTCCAAAGGTCTCATGATGGAAAGAGCTATCTACATCCAGACAAAAGAACTATGGAGTATGGATGCGGATTGAGGCAAACTATGTGCTTTCTCTTTTTTTCTGGCTCTTTTTTTTTGGTTTTGTTTCTTCTTTCTCGTGATTCACTCTGTTGATCATGGTTCTTCTTTATGACTTGACTATTGTGTAAATACGTTTAATGCGAAGGTACATGTAGAACACATATTGGATGCCATGCTACCTTGGGGGAAGGGAGGGGAGGAAGGGGAAGAAAATTTGGAACTCAAAAACTTGTAGAACTGAGTGTTGTAAACTAAAAATAAAGAAAATCTTAAAAATAAAAGAAACTCTCTGCTGCCAAGGAGCTTCCATTCTACTTGGGATGATAACGTGGATGTACATAGTGGGAAGAATGCACATAACATATTGAGACCATAATATGTCTCATATGTATAAGACAATGTCTATTTAGCCACATACCTACATATCTATATATCTCTCCATTCATCTCGCCATATATCATCTATTATCCATCCATCTATACACATATCTCCCTATCTATTTATCTATCATCTATCTATCTATATCATCTATCTATCTATCTATCTATCTATCTATCTATCTATCTATCTATCTATCTATCTATCTATCTATCTATTATCTATCATCTATCCATTCATATATACACATATCTCCCTATTTACCTATTGTATCAGTAAGGCAAGATTCATGATATCGATGGTGATCATGAATATGCCTGTATAGTTTAGAATTACAAAGTATAAGAGACTCTATATAGAAGGCAGAAGAAGTAAAATATTTATTCAGACACCAGAGTTTCAAATCCCCAAACTGATAATTCCAATTCGACATAGCAACAACTGTATCTCAAAACTAGTAAGCCAACTTCAATGTAACAGCAAGGAAATTAAAACACAGTATCACAGCAAGGAGTCAAGCCATTCTGTAACCTTCCCTTCTGCTAGGGCCTTCCCATAAACACTCACTCACAAATCCTAACTGTCTGCCTGCCTGCATCCTCTCCTCCCACAGTTCTGAGAGCCCTTGCAGTTCTCAGAACCCTTGCAGTTCTCTCTCTCTGTGTCTCTTCCAGTTCTCTGTCACTTGCAGCTCTCTCTACTCATTTTCTTCTTCTTCTCCTCCTCCTCTTCCTCCTCCTCCTCCTCCTCCTCCTCCTTCTTCTT
This sequence comes from Phalanger gymnotis, assembly GCA_028646595.1. NCBI lineage: Eukaryota > Metazoa > Chordata > Mammalia > Diprotodontia > Phalangeridae > Phalanger > Phalanger gymnotis. The sequence continues at coordinate 35,541,002 of CM053623.1, read as the reverse complement.
CTTCTTCTTCTTCTTCTTCTTCTTCTTCTTCTTCTTCTTCTTCTTCTTCTTCTTCTTCTTCTTCCAATTCTCTGGTCTCTGCAGCTTCCCCCTCTCCTCAGCTTTCTCTCTATTCTGCAGCTCTCCAGTCTCTCTGAGTTCTCTCTCCTTCTTCTTGGGCTGAATTCTGACCTTAATGGCTGCCCTCAGGGTATATATATATATACATACATACATATATATATACATACATACACACACACACACATATATGTATGTATGTATGTATGTATATATACCTTGTTTAGGGCCCTGGGGCTTAGCACTTACTTAGCAAAAGGTATGGGCCTGCCTACAAACAAGCCTCCTCTAATCAAGCTTCTCTTAACTAGCTCCACTTGAGGCCTATTAAATGGGGGAGGGGGAAGATCTTTAATCATGATTAGCACCATCCCTATCCGTCTATTTATTATCTGTCATCTATCTATCTCTCTATCTGTCTGCCCATCTATCTGTCTATTATCTATCATCTATCTATCCATCTATACATATCTCCCATCTCCCTATTCATCTATTTATCATCTGTCACATATCTATCCACCTATTTGTCTCTCAATTACCTATCATCTATCCATCCATCTATATACATATATCCCTATCCACCTATCCATCTATCATTTATCACATATCTACCTATACAGCTATCTATCTGTCTGTCTGTCTGTCTGTCTGTCTGTCTATCTATCTCTATCTGTCTGTCTGTCTGTCTGTTTATCTATCTTCCAGTAAACTCCCTATAAATAGGGCCAGGCTTCAGGGACTAATGTATAACTCCTGGGAATTCAAGCCTCCAAAGATAGAACAAATCTGTATAGACAAGAGAGGGTAATGGCCAGAACAGCTCCATAGGAGGTTGGAAGAGATGGCACTGGAAGAATGGGAGCAACATGTATGGTGGAGAAGTAGCTGAAAGTAGTAGAGAGTGGAACAGGAACAGCAGCAGTTCTATAGGGAGAATTGATGGTTGTGGAAGTTGTGAAAGAGACATCCAGATTTCTCTGATTGATTGTTCTATTTGTCTATGTGGCTAAAGCTCTGCCCTCATTTAGTTGTCTTGTAGTGAATGTGGAGAAATGAAATTGTCTTTATGCTCCTCCCCTTTCCCTCCTTAGTCTGGGGACAGCCAGGGTCCATTTTTATGTTTGGTTCCTTATTCTGTTATAAACTTTTTTTAACTGACCTAGTTTTACTTTTCATAAGCATCTGTGGTTGACCTAGACCTGGGTATTTCCATATGGGCCTCTGTATACAATTGTAGTATTTGGGTTGGGGACTGGCTCACATAATAATAAATGAGAATTATCCTGTTCTGACTGGGGGGGGGGTGGGAGTGGTTAACATATTCCCCTGGGGACTGTTGAACTACAGTTAAGGGGTGAGTTTTTTTTGAGGCAATCCAGGTTAAGTGACTTGTCCAAAGTCACATAGCCATTAAAGATCCTCCTAACTCCAGGACTGGTGCTCTATTCACTGTGACACCTAGCTGCACCCAGTTAAGTGTTTTTGAATGATCCTCTGACTCCCAACAAGTTGAACCTTGAGACTTTGTCTTGGGCTTCACTTGGATTTCTCTTAATTTTTCTTGACTGTGATTTCTTTATGCAGTATGGAACAGACAGTGTCTTCCCAACCTTCTTAAGAAGGTCCCCGAGACTGTATTCAGGTTAAAACTATGCATGTACAAATTTGTTGCCCCTATACATATCTTGTCGTCCAAAGAGTTTCAGTTGTCTTCTGACAATTAGAAGTGTTTACAGATGTGGTCAATGATGCTCTGAGCCTGAGCTTTGAGACCAAAGTCATATATGGGAGTTCTAGTGCATGTTATCTGATGGACAGAGATGAAATAATCATGAAAAGTGCTGGGGAAGAATAATTAAAGAGATGAGTGGTTATCTACTGACTTCTAGGACACTTGCCTTTCCTCATTGAGATTAGCACCTATCTCACAGCTTTTCTTTCCTCCTCGACTCCTGTCCTCATAATAGAGGATTTTGGCAAATACATTGAGAAGATGGTGGCCACCCAGCTGAATTCTTCTAACATTCCCCTCTAAACAACTTTAAATAATGCCTCAAACCAACTTTTAGAGCATTGGAGCCAACAAAAGATCAGGGTATGACATTTTTCTAATCTAAGAAAAGTTAGCAGGTCAGCAGGAGAAGTATGTGGCACCATCCTGGAGGCCTGTCCAGAGACCACACACATAGCCAAGGCAACAGCAGTCACAGCAGCAGCAGCAGCAGCTTCAAAAGTTCACAGTCCAGAGACTGAGGTTGGACAACTAGTCAGGAAGAGATTACAAAGGATTCTTTTCTGGCATTGGGTATAGCTGGTGCTGATTGGCAACTCTATTGCCCATGAGCAGTTCTGGGTCATGGTTCCAGGGCAGAGAGGAGCACTGGGGTAGGAGGGAGCAGTGACCTTGGTTGCAGCTCCAAGGCCAAGTTACAAGTTCCAGGGCACTTATGAGTGCAGAGAACCAGGGGCCCTTCCTGGGTAAAGCCAAGAGCACAGACCAGGAGAGCAGTGACTACACTTCTCTCAGGATCACACCACCCTGGAAGCTCAGAAAACTTGAAGTCCCAGAGAACTAGCTCTGAAAACAGCAGCATGAAAAAACCTGAAGCTTGGGACAGTGCCTCCCCACCTTCTGGTAAGCAGAGCCCAACTTTAACATAAATTTCAAAGTAAAGAAATAAGTTGGAAAAATTAGCAAATAACACAACAACAACAAAGAATTTGACCATTAAAACATTACTACAGTGACAGGGAAGACCAAGACATAAACTCATACAACAATGTGAAAACAGCTCTAAGCAAAGCCTCAAAGAAAAATGCTAATTGGATCCCAAATCAACAAGATTTCCCAGAAGAGTTAAGGAAGGAGATAACGATGATAGAGGAAAAAAATGGGAAAAGAAATGAATGATGCAAGAAAATTAGGAAAAGAGAACTAACACCTTGACAAAAGAGGCATCAAAAAAAAATACTGAAGAAAATAATATCTTGAAAATGGAATCGACCTAATGGTAGAAGAGGCACAAAAATCCATTGAAGAGAACTCTTTAAAAAGCAGAATTGGCCAAATGGAAAGGGAGATATAAACTGTCATTGAAGAAAATAATTCCATAAAAATTAGAATCAGGCAAGTGGAAGCTAATGACTCTATGAGACATCGAGAAACAATAAAATAAAGTCAAAAGAATTTTTAAAAATAGAAAAAAAATGTGAACTATCTCATTGGAAAAAAAAAACAACTGACCTGGAAAATAGATTCAAAAGAGATAATTTAAGAATTATTGGACTACCTGAAAGCCATAATCATAGAAAGAGCCTAGACATTATATTTCAAGAAATTATAAAGAAAAAAATGCCTTGATATCTTAGATCCTGAGGGTAAGATAGAAATTGAAAGAATCCACTGATCACTTCCTAAAAGAGAACCCAAAATGAAAACTCCCAGGAATATTATAGCCAACTTCCAGAATTCTCAGGTCAAAGAAAAAATACTTCAAGCAGCCAGAAAGAAACAATTCAAATATCATGGAGCCACAGTCAGGATTACACAAGATTTAGCAATTTCCATATGCATTAAAGGATCATAGGGCTTAGAATATGATATTCTAGAAGGCAAGAGAGCTAGGATTACAACCAAGAATAACTTATCCAGTAAAATTGAGTGTAATCCGTCAGAGGGGAAAAGGGATCTTTAATGAAATAGAGGACTTTCAAGCAAGCCTGATGAAAAAAGATCAGAGATAAATAGAAAATTTTATATTTAAGCACAAAATCCAAGAGAAGTATAAAAAGTAAACATGAAAGAGTATTAATAAGAGACTCGACAAAGTTAAGCTGTTTATATTCCTTCATGAGAAGGTAATAAATACAACTCCTAAGACCTTTACTATTAAGAGGTGAATTAGAGAAGTCTACATGGACAGAGGCTATGGATGTGAGTCAATTATGTTGGAATGATCTAAAAAAATGAAGGGGTGAGAAAGAGGGATGCACTGGGAGAAGGAGAAAGGGACAGATAGAATGGGGAAATTTTTCTCTCATAAAAGAAGTACACAAGGAAGAGCTTTTACAATGCAGGGGAAAGGGGATATGATAGGCAATGCTTGAAACTCGTTCTCATTGGAACTGGTTCAAAGAGAGAAGACTATGTGCACATACTCGGTTGTGTATAGAAATTCGAAGAAGGATAAGAGGATAAGAGAAAGGGGGGAGATGATAAAAGGGAGGGTAGATTAAGGGAGGCAGATGGTCTCTTCCCAATCCTAGTCTTCCTTGATCGCTTTGCATTTGACATTGTTGATCACCCTTTCCTCCTGGGGATTCTTAGCTCTCTAGATTTTATTCATTCTGATCTCTCCCAATTCTCCTCCTGCCTGTCCTACTGTTCCTTCATTGCCTTTTTAATCAATCAATCAACATTTATTAAGTACCTACTATGTACCAGGCATTGTGCCAGGCTCTGGGGATAGAAAAAGGCAAAAGACAAGGCTATGTCTTGGATTTTCTGCTCTTTTCTAGCCATACTTTATATTCTCTCCCTTTTAGTGACCTCATCAACTCCTATAGGTTTAATTGGCATGTCTAAGCAGATGAATCACATATAGGTGTGTGTGTGTGTATATGTACACAATACACACAGGCATATACATTTATATTTATGTGTATATACATTTATACATACATATATACATACATATATACATATGTATATGTGTATGCATATACATATGATTAAAATATACACATATATAAGATACATACATATACATATGATTAAAATACATATAATATAAAAGCACACAAATATAATTAAAATTGTAGTCTCTCTCCTATACCCAGTCTCAGAACAGAAGTTGCTTACTTCATGTTTTTAAGCGGATGTCCCAGCGACATTCAAAACCAACATGTCCAAAGCATAACTCATTTTATTTTCCACTAAATCCATCTGTCTTCTGAACTTCCCTATTACTGCAGAGAGCAATACCTTTTTTCCAGTTGCCAAGGTTCAGATTCTGGATAATCTTTCGCTTCTCATTCTCATTCAACCCACATAGTGATCCTTTTAGTCAACAAATCTTGTCATCTCTCTCTCTGTCTCTCTCTGTCTCTCTGTCTTTGTTTCTATGTCTCTCTCTGTCTCTGTGTCTGTCTCTGTGTCTCTGTCTCTCTCCAACATCTCTCACATAAATCTGCTCCTTTCCATGCACACAGCCATCACCTTAGTTTGGGCCTTTATTATCTGTCTCCCAAACCATTGTATTACTTTCCTAATTGGTATCCCTTCCTCACCTCTATCTACTCCAATCCATACATTTCTGATCATTTTATCCCTTGCTCCATAAACTCCAGTGACTCCCTAGAATCAGATATCAAACCTTCTGTGTAGCATTTATATTTCTTTGTGCCTTTCCAGTGCTGTTACACCTTACTCCCCTCCTCCTACTCTGCAATCAAGCTTGATTTACCTGCTGGCTGTTCTGCACAGTCCATCTTTCATCCCTGTGATTTTGTACCAGCTGTCTCCCATACTGAGAATGGCCACCCTTCTCACCCCTACTTCTTAGAATCCCAGGTTTCCTCAAAAACTCAGCTCAAGAGCTACATTCTGCACTTACTTCCTTGGTTCCCTTTTGCTTCTGGTTTTTTTTTTTTCATTCTGACAGGCCCTTTTCAACAATGTTTCCCTCTCCCCCATCCCCATATGCCCTGCACTGAGTTGCTATAAATGGATCTCCCTTGGTCATGGCTGAGACTTTCTGATTAATTCTCTTCTGCTCTCTGTGCCTCTTAACTGATTCCCCCTCCCCACAATTACAGACTAGATCCCTGGTACCCAGCCTTGCCCAGCAAGGTACAGCAGTGACTCTGGTATTTAAAGAATTATCTTGAGTCCAAAAATTTCCAGATTTTATTTACCTCAAGACTTTATTTATTTCATATTCAAGAAATACAGGTAAACAAATGATTAAGAAACCAAGGCTCATAAATACAAAAGATTTACAAGGCAGTCTTAATGGTCTACAAGCATCCCACAAATATCAAAACCAATCTGTTTTAACATGAGCTTCTTCTTTCCTATTCAATCAAATATTATTATTTACCAATAGAAACTCTTATTCTTTATCATTTTTCTTACTATAGTATTTCTTCTCCTCCTTAACTTCCTTGACACTTTGTAAAAGTTATTAAAGTTATACATCACCTTTTACCTACCCCACCTCAGATAATTTTTATTAGTAACGTAGTAAACATCATTAAACACATTGTGAAGCAACCAAAATTTTGGAAAAAAATCAATTACATGATAAAAACATTAACTTCCACTCTTTTTGGTGTTTTTAGAAAAGTATATATTAACTGTAGTAAAATAGTAACAAAATCACCCTGTTTGTTTCTATGTTCTCTTCTAAACTTTGTTTTTTTCATGTGCATTTTTCTTATCACACACTAAACATTTATTAAGTTATTACTATATTCTAGGCACTGTACTGGGCAATAGGGAAAACAAAGATGATGAATGAAAAATGGTCCCTGCCCTCAAGGAGCTTTTCAGTAAAATCATATATTTTCAACAGTCTGTGTTGTTTGATATTTACTAGCTAAAATATGTAAATTGAGAAATATACTGTTTTTTCAGTTCTCCTGGAGTTGAAGCCATCCTTGGTTTCCTCATCTGTACAATAATGGACCCCTAAGGTCCATTCTGATCCGAAATACTATTGTCTAATATACTTTTCTAATACTTTAATTTCTAATCTTCTATTCTCCTCTCCTTTTTAAAATGCGTTTGGTCCCTCTTTTCTCCCTCCCTATACTCTTTTTACTTACCCCTGAATAAAATCTGATCTTTGGGTGGGGGGACGGGTAGGGAACAAGCCTAGCACAAAAGCCGGACTTGATGGAGTAACTGTCATCAGAGTTTTTCTGTGTCCATAGGCTGTAGTCCCTGCTGCTAGAGAGGCTGAGGCTAGTGGATCACCTGAGTTTGGGAATTTTGAGCTACAGTAGGACTAAGGCTAATAAAGTGTTCACACTAAATCTGATAGATGAGTACCCAGGGGTGGACATCCTCCAGGCTGTCTACTGATATGTAAACTGGCCCAGATTGGGAAAGCAGAAAAGGTACCAACCAGTATTGGAATCAGGCCCCAAATGGCCACCACACTTCTAGCTTGGGTGAGACAAGGAGACCTAATTTCAATAAAATAAAATAAAATATTAAGCAAAAACAATGTGTTGCTTCCATTTTTATCTTGCTATCAAAAATATCCAGGGATCTTTTGGGATGTGTTCATTTTCTGTAGTAAAGTTTATTAACCAGTCTTCCTGTCTCCACCCCATCCCATCCCCAAATCTACGATGCTGTGGCTTGGGTTTGAATTCTGTTTGTTACCTGCTGCCTGTAGGACCTTGAGGAAATCATGTCTCCTCTCTGGGTCTCAATTTCCTCATCTGTAAAAAGAGGCAGCACTAAATAACATGTACAATCCCTTCTAGCCCAAAGCTACCATCTTATGACCTAGCATCTACATTTTCTGTGCTTTCTCATTCCAAATCTTGTTGGGAAGTTTGAGTTCTCTTGAATTAGTAAAATCATAGCCTTATCCACTAGTCATTTTCATTACCTCCAAGTCATCTAAAAGAGCTTACAATGACAAATGCATTGCCCCCAAGACTTACAATGATAGTTGGCCATAATCATGAAATTATAGTAGTCAGTGCAAGCATTAAACCATTGACTGAAGCTGTTGTCTAATAAGACACCACTCACTATATAAGGAAAATAAGACTGGGTCGTGTGACATCTGGGACAGACTCTCTCCCAAAGGAACTCAGTCAGGTTGAGAACAGACAGGATCTTCTCAACTGTCTTCTCAAGGGTGGACCCACCCAGTGAAATCATAGATCCTTGGAATAGTGAAGAATATCCATCCTTCACTATTGTCCAATAAGTCAAAAATGAAAGTCACCTGAGAAGGTCACTGCTGTCTCTGGCAAACCAACTGGTTTTCTTGTTATTTACATATTTCAACACCAACCTCTTCACAGTTTTGGCTTCTGAAGGACTTCTTTCTTTCCCCCTTCCTATTGTACCCCATTCAGTGATTTTTTGAAAAGTAATTTTCTCATGGCATAAATATAACATTTTCTCTGGGAAGCAAAGGTTTGGGTCCCCTTCACTGTTCATTATTTAACAACGACAACGACAAAGGTTGTGTTCCCATTCTTCTAGGTCTAGTTTTGAAATAGATTCTACTCAGTGATTTCACAGTTGTGAACCAATTGTTTCAAAAGGCTGGCAGGAGTATCTGGCAACATCTTATATTCAACTAATTCAATTCAACAAGCATTTTACTGTGCTGAGTAAATTTGACTTTGACAAGCATCAATTAAACAATTGCTATGTACCAGGTACTGAACTAAGAACTTGACTGTATCACAACTCTACAATTATTCCAAGGAAAATCAGGTGTAATTCTTAGTTGTCTTGGAGAGTCAAGAACCCTTGACAACCCCACCAAAGAACCCTTGCCTCATCATACCCCCAACCATAACTTCTCGATATTCATACATATGTCAAATGTATAAAGGAAAAGGCTGACTATTGGTTGGTAACAAGAAATGGTTTATTTACAAGCATGGTGGCATGAAAAATGCATTGGGTATAGTGTCCAGTGACCTAACTTTGTACCTCAGTTCCACCTCTTCTGTAGCTGTATGATAACTCCAGTTCTGTTACTATCTAGCCATGTGGCCATGCAAACTCTCTGGGCCTTAGTTACACTTGTTTGTAACATAAGTCACCTGCAAAAGTGGTTAGAATGTTGAATGTGGAGTCAAGACAGACTTGGGTTCATATCCCACCTCTGACACTAATCCTAGAAGAACTAGGCTTACTTTCTTTGAAAAGATCTCAGAGGGGCAGCTAGATAGTGAAGTGTATAGAGCACTGGGCCCTGGAGTCAAGAGGACTTGAGTTCAAATCCAGCCCCTGACACTTACTAGTTGTGTGATAATAGGCAAGTCACTTAACCACGAAAAGAAAAAGAAAAGGTCCCAGAGTCAGGTAAGAAGATCTAGATGAAAGCATGTGTTAATAAGTCAAGTAACAAGTCTTTACGGAGCAACTATTCTGTACCTAGAATTGAGCTGAGCATTGTAGGGGATGGACCTATCTTTGTCCTCAGGGAACTTACGTAACTTGGGAGGCCAAACTAACAAACAAGAAAGGAAGAAAGCAAAGACCCAAGTACTTCACCAACACTGTAGGAGCATTGAGTGCTCAGAGAAGGCAAAGATTGTCATGGGCTGGACTAGCCAAAAAATAACCATTTGGAAGAAGAGGATTCAGATACTCAGAGGGGAGTAGGAAGGACATTTTATGAATAGTGTCAGCCAAGGAATGGAAGTGGAAGTGGGCGTGGTTTGTAGATGGTACAATGAGAAGATGCATAACATGAGAATGTGTTCATCATAATAACTTATTTAAATATTTATCTGTGGATTTACTGGTGCAATCTATGTGATTTACCTCATTTGACGCTCAAAATCCGGTGTGTTAAATAGTAGAGCTCTTATCACACACATTTTACAGATGGAGCAATAGAGTTTTAGAGACTAAATGACCCACTCTTAATCACATAGCTCAAAAACCTCCAAAGTGAGATTCAAAGCCAGGGCTTTCTGCCTCCAAGTAAGTCTAAGGCTCTATCTACTTCACCACACTGCCCCAGGCTATGTTGGAAGGTGATGGAAAATTAGTTTGGGTCATGAAAGTGGCAACAGATTTTTGGAGGACCTTGAGAGCTTGAAACAGGAGTTTGGAGTTGGTTCAGTAGGCAACAGGGAGCCCTTAGAGTTTCTTTAGCAAGGGAGTGGAGTGTGACAGTGATGTTTCATCTGGTGGTGGTGTATAGACATGATGGAAGAGGGAAGAGCCTGGGAGTAAGCATATATGCACAGAAGGGCTGAGACACTTCTTCCTCTGCCAGTGTCTGTTTTCCCAAGAGTTGTGAACAGGTGTGACTTCTCTTCTCTCTATATAAGGTGGTTTCTTAGGGGGACTCCCATTCTTGTGCAGCTCAGCTTAGAGGGGCTGTTCTCAAGTGCTCTTCAGAGAAGGATTGAGCCATCTCCATCACTTGTAAAGCTAGTGACACTGGCACTGATGATTGTACTATCTCGCTTGTGAGCATCCGGTGAGATGAACTGCGTGCGGGCATCATGGCTACACAGGATGGACAAGCATTTCCTATATAAGTGGTAAAGATACTTCCTGAATTTTTCACCAGCAAAAGCATAGATAAAGGGATTGAGGCAGCAGTGGATGAAGGCGATTGTTTCTGTCACATTCATGGCGAGCCTCAGTTCCTTCTTCAGCTCACAACTCTCAAAGAGGTTGTAGTATTTGAGTGTTTCCAGGAAGATCATCACATTATAAGGTGTCCAGAAGAGGAAAAAGGCAACTACCACCACCAATATCAGTTTGATTGTCCTCATTTTTTTGTGGTTTTTGCAAGAAAATATGGTCCGGATGATCCCAAAATAACAGTAGCACATGATGAGAAGTGGGACCATGAAGCCAAGAAAATTCGTTTCCACGTTCTGGAGCACCGGCCAGATATCCTGAAGAACATCAGGGTAATTACCCAGACACTCGCTGTCCACTTGTTCAGTGAACATGAACTGAGGGGTTGCAACAAGGATGGCCACTGCCCAGACGCCAAGACTGACTACGACGCCATGTTGGACTGTCCTGCTGTTGAGCGAGTGGGCCGCCAGGACTATGGCCACATATCTGTCAATGCTTATGATGGTGATAAAGAAGATGCCACTAAAGTAGCCGATGAAGTAGAAGGCGGTGATGAGCTTGCATAAGGCATTGTTGAAGCCCTGCTCATTTAACACATAGTGGGTCCAGAAGGGAAGAGTTGTAACAAAGAGCAGGTCAGATAATGCCAAGTTGAGGAGGTAAATGTCTGTGATGCTTTTATGTTTGCTGCTGTTGGTGAGTGCAAGGACCACCAGCAGGTTCCCCACCAGGCCAAAGGCAAAGACAAGGGAGTAAAGAGTGGGTAAGAAGATGATCCCAAAGTCCAAGATGTTCCTCTGGTCACAGGCAATGGCAAAGTTACCATAGTCGTATGTGAACGTTGTTGATTCAAGGCTTGTTTCAGTCATGGTGAAGGACTGGTAACTGAGGAAGTAAAAGAACAACCACATTAGCCAGCAGAAAGGGCAGAATTCTGTAACTGACCAAGATCCTTCTCATGACAAGTCACGAGTTAGGTCAAAATCCTGGTTTCCTATTTACATCCTTAAAAGTAATGGTCACAAATATACCTAGTCAAGCAAAACAAATTCCCATGTTGGTAACAGCCAAAAAATGTATATTTCCTTCTGCATATTTAATCCATTATATATCATATCAAGTCGGAAGGTGTGGGGGGAGGAGGGAGAGATAACAATGCTGGTCAATGGAGAAAAAATGAAAAGCAATTGTGAGATCTGCCCTTTTTTCTTTTGGGGTAATCAGCATGGCCTTCCATACCCCTTTTCTGTGAGTGTTCTTTCCCATTCTTCATCTTAACTGAACCTTGACTTTCTATACCTTAACCCTCTACCATAGAGACTCCATCTTGTCCCATCTCTTGGGGAATCAGGAGAAGAAAATTCCTTGATCCTTGTAAACCCTTTGCCCCAAGCATAGAGCCAGCTGACATAATTCAGGCCCAAGACAACTTCTCCCCTATCCCTCACAATGTGCATTTTGACCAAGTTTAATAGAATTGGCAAAACCTCACTCCCTTTTGCTTGCTTCCTGTCATATATAATTTTTGGCTTTTTTCTTTCATAAAAGCTTCATTTTATTTCTATCTTGTATTTACAACATCACTTTAAATTCTATATACAAAAGCCATCCCTTGTAATGAAGAGTTAAAAAGGGAGGGAGGAAAAGGACGTCAATAAAATCAATCAATACATTATCTTTCAGTTTGTTTTTAAAGAAGAGGTGGAACAAGATGGAGTCTCCATTATAGAAGGTTTAAAGGGTACAGCCCCACTTCTGAGAAAGTCAGGGTTCAGTTAAGGTGAAGAATGGGAAAGAACACTCAGAGAAAAGGGGTATAGAAGGCTATGTTGATTACCCAAAAAGAAAAGGACAGATCTTTTTAAAAAATTTTACTTTTATTTTTAATTTTGAAATTTTGAAATTTTAATTTTGACAGAAGAGTCCATGTACTTTGTATCTAACCTAGAGAATGATTTTGTCAGTCATTTCCTATAATCCATTTCTATGCAGTGATTTTTTTTAAAGTCAAGACCTGACCCTACGTAATGATTGACTTTGCCCTGAGAAACATCTGGCAAGAGATACCTCTCTTTTCTCTCTTAACTCTCTACTCTGTTCTTAACCCTTACAATCTGACTTCTAACCTTATTATTCCAATGAAACTGCCATTTAAAAGTACTAATGATCTCTTAGTTGCCAAATCCAATGGTCTTTTCAAAACTCATTCTTCTTGACTTCTCTGCAGCCTTTGGTGCTATTGGTCCCACTCTCCTCCTTGATACCCTCTTCTCTCTAGATTTTTGGGACACCATTCCTTCTTGGTTCTACCTCTTTGATTCCTCTTTCTCTGTCTTCTTTGTCAAATGCTCTTCCACATCACTCCCTCTAACCATGGGTGTCCCTCAGGGTTTTGTCCTAGGCCCTCTTCTCTTCCTCATCTATTTCACTTGGTGATCTCACCAGCTCCCATTGATTCATGGTAATGGTTATGATAATGATTCTCTGTGATAATGATTCTCAAAGCTACCTATCCTGCCCCAATCTCTCCTCTGACTTCCAATCTCACATCTCCACCTGCCTTTCAGCCATTTCAAACAGGACATCCAGTAGACAGCTTAAACTCAATATGAGCAAAACAGAACTCAATATCTTCCTCACTAATCCCCCCCCCGCCCCCGCTCCTCATTCCTTCTCTATTACTGTAGAGAACACCCTCATCCTCCCAGTCCCTCAGGCTCCCAAGCCAGGAGTCCTCCTGGATCCCTCACTATCTCTTACCCCCATGTCCAAGTTGTTGCCAAGGCCTGATGATTTCACCTTTATAAAATCTCTTGAGTGTGTCCTCTCCTCTCCTCTAACACTGCAACCTCTCCTAGTACAGACCTTCATCAACTCACACTTGGACTATTACAATAGCAGCTGGTGGGTTTAACTGCCTCAAGTCTCTTCCCACTCCAATCCATCCTTCGATCAGTCACTAAAGTGATTTTCCTGAAGTTCAGGTCCCATTATATCGTTCCCTGCCTTCAATAAACTTGAGGGCTCCCTGTTACCTCCAGGATCAAATATAACATGCTCTACTTGGCATTCTAAGCCCTTCATATCTAGCCACCCCCTCCCTTTCCAGGCTTCTTCCACCTTAACTCCTGGTCACATTCTTTTCAATCCAGTGGCCTCCTGGCTGTTCCATGAACAAGATACTCCATATCTCAGGTCTGGGCATTTCTCTACCTCACATGCCTGGAATGCTCTCCCTTCTCCACTCTGACTACTAACCCAGATTCCTTTAAGTTTGAATTAAAATCCCATATTTTCCCAGAAGAGAGAGACAGAGACAGAGATAGAAGCAGAGAGAGAGAGAGAGAGAGAGAGAGAGAGACAGAGAGAGAGAGACAGAGAGACAGAGAGACAGAGAGAGGGAGAGGGAGGGAGGGAGGGAAGGAGGAAGGCGAGCTTGTTTGTACATATTTCTTTGCTTATTGTCTCTCCTACTAGATTGTAAGCTCCTTGAGGATAAGGAATGTCTTATGCCACTTTCTGTGTTGCCAGCACTTAGCATGGTCCCTGGCACATAACAGATACTTGATAAATGTCTATTGATTGGTTATTGATCAATTGATACTTTGCCATCTTGCTTGCTTTCATTTTCTTCAATAAAGTGCATTTGGGGTTTCCTTGGCAGCGATACTGGAGTGGTTTGCCATTTTCTTCTCTAGCTCATTTACAGATGAGAAATCAGAGGCAAACAGGATCGAGTGACTTGCCCAGGGTCACGAAGTTAGGAAGTGTCTGAGGCCGGATTTGAACTCAGGAAGAAGAGTCTTCCTGACTCCGGGGCTGAAATATTATTTGGCAGACAGGACCTCAGAAACCCAGGAAACAGCCTAGATCTAAAGCCTCCTCCGACCGTTTGGCTCCCACCCTACCCCAAAGACTTGACACTTTTCCTCACCCCCAAATACATATACAAGGAGTTGACACTTAGTTAACTAGCCAGTGTTTTTTATACCCTGTGATTACATAAAAATTATTTAATTTTCAACTCACAGAGATCAAATTGTTTCACAGTTTCTAAAATTAGGACCGAATCTTTGCTTCTTGAAGTGGCAGGAAGGACCTATCCCCATTCAGGGCCCACTATGTTGCCTTGCACTTAAAAGATATTTATTTAGTTGAATTGCCTATGTCTAATTGAGGGGAAGCTAGGTGACACAGTGGATACAGTGCCAGGAAGTTAGAAAGACTCATTATCTTGAGTTCAATCTGGCCTTAGACCCTACTAGCTATATGACCATGGGCAAGTCACTCAACCCTGGTTGCCTCAGTTTCTTCATCTGTAAAATGAGCTGGAGAAGGAAATGGCAAACCACTCCAGTATCTTTACCTGCAATCGGGGTCACAAAGAGTTGGACATGCCTGAAATGACTGAACAACAAAAGTCTCACCCCCTACAGGAAGCCTTTCCCAAGCCTTCTTAATTTTAGTGGTTTCCCTCTGTTAATTATTCCCTCTTTATTCTGGGTATATTGTTTGTATAGTTTGCATATTGTCACTTATATTAGGTTGTGAGCAGGGAGTGTCTTTTGCCTCCTTTTGTGTCCTCAGAGCTTAGCTCAGTGTCTGGTACATAGTAGGAGCTTAATAACTCTAAATCTTTCATCACATTAAATACCCCTTTAATCAGCCATGTCTAACTTTGTTTTTGACAGGCAACATGGTGGCCATGGAAATAGCTCTGACCTTAGAGTCAGAAGACCTGGGTTTGATTCCTTACCCTCTATGAGCCTCATTTACGAAAGAGGGACAAAAATATTTGTGATCCCTACTCCAGAAGGACATTCTGGGAAAAACGCCTTATAAACATGAGCCATTACCATTATTTTAAGGGTTCGAGGAAAACAAAGTGGGAATGTTGAAGAGGATCTGTAGGAATCTGGGCTCAGAGGACTGGAGAAAGCAGGGAGGGCTGGACCAGAGGAGAAGCCTTAGTGAGTAATCCTATATTCACTTACCAATGCACTAGAGGAAGTGCCTATCACCTCTCTGTGAAAAGCAAGTTGATTGAAAAGGGAGAGCCCATTTCCAAATTATATAAGGAAATGATTCAAATGTAAAAGAATCAGAGTCATGTCCCAACTGATAAATGGTGAAAGGATATGAATAGGCACCCTCAAAGGAAGAAATCCAAGCTATCTCTAACTAGATGAAAAAATGCTCTAGATTCTCTAATAATTAGAGAAATGCAAATTAAACTAACTTTGAGGTTTTACCTTCTCCATTAAATTGGCAAAACTAACAAAGATGGAAAATGACAAATGTTGGAGGGCTGTCCTAAAATGGACCCCTTAATGCACTGTTGGTGGAGTTGTATATCAGTCCAGCCATTCTGGAGAGCAATTTTGAGCCATGCCCAAAAGATCATTAAACTGAATTTGACTCAGCAGTACCAGGTCTTACATCAGTAAGGCTAAAATATTAGCTTGGGCTCATATTAGTTGGGAAACCATAAATGATTTGGGGTTTGCAGAAGGGAGGGTGAGGAAAAGGTCTAGAAAGTTAACTCAGATCAGATCTGGCATGGGCAGATTAAGTCTTAATGGGAGTATCAGAGAGGTGGCATGGAGGGAGGGAATGGACCAGACTGTCCCTGGAGCCAAGAAACAGCCACTCAATATCAAGGCTGATAGTATCCCAACCAAATGTTTATGTCCCACCACTTTTACTCTTCTGATCATCTTTTGAATCCATTCCCTATTACCCAATGAGACTCTAGCACAGCAGAGGGAGACATATTTAATCAGGGCTGAGTAATTTAAGGCGTGACCTAGGTCATCTCAAATTTTCCCCTCTTTCTTAGCTTCTCATATCCTTTTATTCCCCTTCAGCTCCACTCTGAAGTCAAATCTCAGGGTGGGTAGTGAAGTCAGCTAGAGAGCCAAGAAGGGCTAGATTCAATATCCAGTTTTGAAGCTTATTTTTGGTTACCTCCTGAACTGATTTTGGATGACTTGGGAAAAATAAAGCAAGATAATAAAAGCAACAATAACCCACATTTCTAGAGCACTGTATGGTTTACATGGCACTTTCTTCACAACAACCTTAGGAAACCACACTGACCTATTTGTTCTTCTCACATGACTCTCCATCTCTCATCTCGGGTTCCCTGTGCCTAGAATGCTCTGACTCTGTGCCTCCCACTCCTTAGCTTCCCTGGCTTCCTTCAAGACTACAATATACTAATACTTAGATAGCAGGCACTATTCATTTGCTCCTCATATCAACCATGTGGGGCAAGTGGCAGTTAGGTGGTATCGTGGGTAGAGTGCCAAGCCAGGTGTCAGGATGACCTGAGTTCAAATCCAACTTAGTAGCTGCATGATCCTGGGCAAGTCAAATAACTTCTGCTTGCCTCGATTTCCTCATCTGTAAAATGGGCATGATAATAGCACCTATCTCCTGAAGTTGTTGTGAGGATCAAATAATATACTAAGTATAAAGCACTTAGGTACTTAATAAATATTCACTATTATTTTTAAGGCAGCTAGGTGGTACCACAGTGCACAGAGTGCCAGGCCTGGAGTCAGGAAGACTCATCTTCCTGAGTTCAAATCCAGCCTCAGATACTAGCTGTATCACCCTGGGCAAGTGCCTCAATCCCGGTTTCCTCATCTGTAAAATGAGCTGGAGAAGGAAATGGCAAACCACTCCAGTATCTTTGCCAAGAAAACGCCAAATGGGGTCATGAAGAGTCAGACACAACTGAAGATAGCTGAACAACAAAAATTATTATTATTATCTGTAAAATGGGGATAATAACAGCATCTACTCCCCAGGGCTGTTGTGAGGACCAAACGAGATAAAGATTGTAAAGCACTTGGCACAATGCCCGGCACACAGTAGGTGCTATATAAGAAGTCTTAGTTATTATTATTCCCCTTTAGCAGTTGGGGAAACAGACTGAGAGAGGTTAAGTAACTAGCCAAAGGTCACATAGCTGGCAGGTATCTGAAGAGGGATCAGAATTCAGATTTCTTGACTCTGTGTCCAGTGCTTTAGCTCCCACCCCAAGCTGTGGTAAGTGGCATAAAATTTGTACCCAAAATGCAGTGGGAGCCTAGAAAGGGAAGGTGCTAGGACCTGGGACTGGGAGGCAAATCAGGGACAGCTCCCTAGAGGAGGCATCATTCAAACTGAGCCTTGAACAACAGACAGATCTCTGGGGAAGTAGAATGGGAGAAATTCCAAAGAGGTTCAGTAAATGTCAGTCCATTCTTCAGTAACTGTGTGTTCATACAAACTCCTTATTCTTTCTCTCCCTATTTCCTCAGTATGGCATTTAATCTTTGTTATCCCAAACGTGGGATTTTCACAAGATGTGATTTGGTGTCTGATGGGTCCTCTGAATGTGCAAGATAATCGTCTCTTGGATGCTTCCCTGTGTGCTCTGGGAACTTATCCTCTCCCCTCAGTTTCCATCCTGGAATTCCATTCCATTGCCTTCCCCACCCCTCCCATTTCTGCCTCCAATTTACCTTTTAAGATAGCCAGATTTCAGTGACTTATTGGAATTCTGAAACTCCCCAGACCTTCTCTAGACTCAATTCCCAGCTCATTAAGTGGGGACTGCCTAGCTTTATGTGTATGTGTAGGTGTGTGTGTGTGTACGTGTTTATCAGATCTATGATCTCATTGGCACAGAGAGCTCCCAGTAAGGAACTTCCTTGAGTAATGCCCATCAGCAGCTGTTCTACAGCATCCAGGAGATCATGGTATAGTGGACAGACTCTTGAACTGGGAGTCAGGAAGGTAGGAGTTCAAATCCTGCCTCATACATTTACTATGTGACCCTGGGTAAGTCATAAAACTGAGCCTCAGTTTCTACCATCTGCAAAATGGAGATAATCATATCCCTTACCTTTTGCCATGAATATCAAATGAATTTCTTACTGCCATGAAAACACTTTGCAAATCTTAAAGGCTGTATGAACGCTAGGTAGCTGTTACTACAAAGTATCATTATTATTATGTCATTATATACTATATTATATACCACTATACTATATATTACTACTACTATTATTATATAGTATATTTTATACTACTACTATTATTATTGCCTAGCTCACCAAAAGGCAAAATAATTTGCCCAGCATCAAGCAGGTGTCAAAGGCAGGATTTGAACCCTGGTCTTTTTGCCTCCCAAGACCAGGTCTCTATCCACCACACCCCATTATTTCTTCTTGCATCCCAAACACTCTAGATGCTAAAATGAGTCCTAGGCTCTTAGGGCTAGCTAGCAATGCTCCTCAGTTCTTCCAACCACACCACCAATTTTGGTGTTTTCTCTCTTGTTTGACATTTAGAGTAAACCAGAATTACTCACCATCTCAAACAACCATCCTCTTACACCTTGGTTTAGAAATGGTATTACATTCTCTTACCTTGAGCTACTTCCAAAGCAAATGTCTTTGCTGGCAAATCAGCTTCTGTCATCAGCACAAACTGTCCAGAGGAAAGTATTTCCCTTTTCTTCCAGAGGTTGTAGCAGCGCCCTCTGTGAAGGTGGCCAATAGGCTGTCTGCAATGAAACTTACAGTTTCCTGTGAGGTACTTTCTCTCAAAGCAGCTCCCATCCGAGCCTTACAAAGCCTCCAGATTCTAAGAGTGAAGTAAGGCAAGAGCATGAGATGTTGGCCAGTCCTTAAGCATCAGTGAGCAAGGGTGTGGTGTATTACAATGGTGTCAAACTCAAAAAGAAAAATCCATACATAAAAAAGAAAATCCTGCAAGCTGCAGATTAATTTAGAAAACCACATTTTAATATTATCTATGTTTTATTATATTTTTATTTTGTTAAATAGTTCCCAATTACATTTTAATCTGGTTTGGCCTCAAGTGTGTGCTAAAGTGAGGAAGACCTGGGTTTGAATCCTGCCTCACATGCTTTCTACCTGTGTGACCTTGGGCAAGTCTCTCTGGATTTTACCTCTCTGAGCCTCAGTTTCCTCACCTGTAAAAGGAGTGGGCTGGACTTGATGTACTCTACAATTCCTTCCAGTTCTGAATCTCTATGATTCTATGATCCAAGGAAAGTTTGGGTATGTGTGCTCTTTGAAGGTAGTGTTGTTTCTCTTACACTGTCCTGAGCTCACTATGTATGACTCTTTCAGGATATCCCTTTTCAGGTGACCCTAATCCTCCTCCATTAGGGTCTTGGTGTTTGGCATCTCTCTCTTTCCTTTGGAATGGGAGGGGATGCAGCTCCTCCAGTAGGAGGGGGTGAAGCCACACTCAGCTACTGTGCCCTGGGCCACCTATCTGCTTGCTACATGTCCCCTGTTTGATCTCACTAGCTCCTAGTTGCTCTCCTCCTCCTTCCACTTGCCTAACCTGCCGGGGAGACCTGGGCTACTCCAGGATGGGAAACGCAAATCACTCAGTCTTTCTGCACTTCAAGTTTTCTCATCTAAAATGAAGACTGTTGGAGTAGATAGCTTCTTGGGTCTCTTCTAGCTCTATGATCACTTCAGATTATGACTAAAGACTCTGACGTCTCTCCAGTTAGTTAAGAGAATGCTAGCTCTGGAGTCAGGAGGACCTGAGTTCAAATATGACCTCCTTACAAGCTGTGGCAAATAACTAGACAAGTCACTTAACCCTGTTTGCCTCAGTTTCCTCATCTGTAAAATGAGCTGGAGAAGGAAATGGCAAACCACTACCAAGAAAACCCCAAATGGGGTCACGAAAAGTCAGACATGACTAATCGACCAAAAGCAAAAAAAAAAGATCTCTCTCTTCCGCTCACCCAGTCTTGGCATTTAGATATCTTGAGTGAAGGGGTGGTTGTAACAAAACTGTGCTATTATTTTTCTGTTTCACTCATTCCACAAATATGTATAGAGTGCAACCCATTACCATAGATTAGGCTAAACAATATGAAGGATTCAATTTCAGAAACAGGTTAGATTTTTGTCTTCAAGTAAACAATCATCTTGTTAAGAATTCCGACCATGAAACTTCAGTATCTTCTTTTTGAGAGACCACACACACACACACACACACACACACACACAAACACACAACTAAAAAGTTAAATAATGCAAGCTTATGTTTGAGAAGATCTAGGTGAAGGGTTCCAAATTCAATTCCAAATGAAGTTCAATAAACATTGATTCAATGTCTACTGTTATCAATCAACAAGCATTTATTAAACACCTACTATGACAGTCATCGTGCTGATTACTGGGACACAGCAAACAAAAACAAACCATCCATCCGAGGTTCTTTATGCATTGGTGAGGCCAGGGGAGCCTTCTTGAAGGACACAAGACTAACATGGTCTTGAAGGCTGAGTTGAGTTTGGATAGAGTTGGAGTAGACATCATTTTAATAATGGCACTCAAGTAGATAATGCTTTATAAAGCAATTTTCATCTAGCAATCCTGTGAGAAAGATGGTTCAAATATTACCAAACCCATTCTTTAAAATGACAAATTGAGCTCAAAGATGTTCATTGACTTGCCCAAGTAAGTTACTATATTAGGAAAACTAAGACTTGAACCCAAACCTCCCGACTCCAGGTGTAGTGTTCTTTCCCTCAGCCTCGTGCTGCCTTACAGGGACACAGGATGCACGAAGCCAAGGAGACAGGAATCGGCAAGGCATGTCTGAGGAATCCCTGAGTAGAACAATCTGGTTGGAGCAGAGGGATCTCAATAAGGAACACTGGGAGGTGAATTTAGAAATCAAGGGTTCACGGATTTAAGAGCAGAGAATTAGAGGCTATCAATTCTATCCTCTTGTTTTACAGATGAGGAAAATGAGGTGCAGAGGTTAAATGATTTTCTCAAGGTCATAAAGCTAACATGTATCTGAAGCAGGATTTGCACCCAGGTCTTTCTCATTCTAACTCCAATGCTCTATTTACTACTATTCCATCTTCCCTCCAACTTGGTACCACATTTCTGAGTTACCTTGATGACCAAGCAAAGGAATTTGGGCTTTTTTTATTGGCAATGGGGAACCATTGAAGGTTTGGGGATAAGAAAATGTCACTAACGAGTTGTATGGCCATAGGCAAGATACTTTTAACCACCACGAGCCTCAGTCTCCTCATCTATAAAATGGGAACAATATAAAAATATTGCCTCCCCTACAGAGCTGTTGCATAAGGAAATGTGATCATGAAAGAGAAATGCTTTAAAAATATTAAAGAGCTGTATGAATCTCCCCTTTTATTATTATTATTGGTTTAGAAGATTAATATGGTAGAGGAGGAAAGAATGGATTGGATCTAAGAGCCACTGGCAGAAGGAAGGAAGGAAACAAGTATCTATTAAGCACCTACTGTATTCCAGGAACTGTGCTACTCATTTCACAAAAATTATCTCATGTGATCCTCACAACCACCCTGGGAGGTGGATGCCATTATTAGTTCTATTTTACAGCTGAAAAAACTGAGGTAGACTCAGATTTAAGTGACTTGTGCGGGATCGCACGGCTAATAAGCATCTAAACTCTCATGGGAGCTCAGGTCTTCCTGCCTCCAAGCGTATCCTCTGTAGCTGCCCCCAGAGAAAAGGAGCCCCTCAATATGTTTGCCATTCGTCTCTCAGAGCAAACTGGTCACAGACTGGCCTTCAGATAGCTTCCCACCACATTTCCCTCATAGGCAGAGGGGAACCCGAGAAGTATTGTTAGTAGCAATACCTATGTGACATTGACCATATTTTTAGGTTCAGGATGAGCCAAGCACCACTGTGGTCTACTGGAAGGACTGCTGGATTTCGAGTCAGAATCCTAGCTTGTGACCTTGGGAAAGTCACTTATTCTCTCCCTAGGCCTCAGTTTCTTCATCCATAAAATGGCAGGGTTGGATTAGATGCTCTTTAATGCCCAGGCTCTACTCTTTATAAATCTACAGATTTAAGAGATATCGCTTAGGAAGGATTGATAGGACTCAATGACAATCTGGATATTCAAGTGAAGAAGGAATCAAAGATGGCTGTTTGACATCCATACTTGTTCACTGATTGATAGGAGACAAAAGGATGCTAGATGATGTCACCATACAGAAACAGGGCTCACCTCAAAGAGTGTCACCCAGCATTTCAGAACTAGAAGGGACCACAAATGTTCTCTTCTCTAGATCAACTCATTCATTTTCACAAACGGGCAAACTGAGGGTGGGAGGAGTTTAGGGACCTGTTTCAGGTCACATGGGTAGTAGTAGCAAAAATAGGACTCAGTTTAGGTCTTCTGATTCCTGTCTGCCAAATAATATTTCAGGCCCGGAGTCAGGAAGACTCTTCTTCCTGAGTTCAAATCCAGCCTCAGACACTTCCTAACTTCGTGACCCTGGGCAAATCACTTGATCCTATTTGCCTCTGATTTCTCATCTGTAAATGAGCTAGAGAAGAAAATGGCAAACCACTCCCGCATTACCGCCAAGGAAACCCCAAATGGGGTCATAAAAAATTAGATACAACTGAAACAACTCAACATCTGTCAACAAATCAGCTGAGATATAATCTGAGATTATACTAAAGTATTACTAGCATTAAACTCTATCCACAAGGGGTGTTAAAACAACTCATTATGGAAGGGGCTTTTACTTTGACCTCTATCAAATATTTCTCATAGATTTTTGGGTGGAGGCTGTGGTTAAAAATTCAACTTAACAAATGGTCATTCTCCAAAAGGTGGAGGAAGTGATTCGGGAAAACACTATTTGTATATGATTCTTGAAAACGAGGAAGAACAAGCCTGTGATGCAAAAATAACATGTAGCTTGAGGCGAAGGTCTGTCTCTGTCTTGTACTTGTAGCAAAGCCAGGTATAGCCTTATATGCTGGGTTTGGGGAGAATATATTGCAAAGAATTCAGAGAAAGTTTAGGCAAATTCTCACAGATTATAGTTGTTTAGGAAAAGTAAGCCCAACAGACATGGGAAACTCAAAAATGAAATTCTGGAGACATAAAGAAAAAATTCTCAGATTGAGGAAAAACGGGAGTTCTCTAAAGGGACATGTAAATGTACAGGGAACTCATCAGCCAACCACGATTTTAAAGGAACACATAGAAAAGACAGAAGCAGGGGAAGGAACAGAGGATGAAGAGAAGGATAGTATCAGGAACACTGAGGCTCAGAATGACCTGAGGTTAGTTAAGAATGATTAAGGACAACAAAAAAGAGTGAGGTTTTAAAAGTCATACTGGGGGAAAGAACAGAAAAGGAGCATGATGAATGGAAGGTACGTTGGACAATGGTAATGCGTGACTGAGAGAAGGCGGAACCATGAATTCTGTTTTGTTCTTGTTTTCCTGGCCAGGAAAATGATCTTTGGCCTGGAAAGGATAGAACAAAATGGGATAATAGGGAATTGAAAGCGAAAATAAATAAAGAGGCAATTTGTTGTTGTTCAGTCGTGACCGACTCTTCGTGACCACACTTTGGGTTTTCTTGGCAGAGCTACTGGAATGGTTTGCCGTTTCCTTTTCTAGCTCATTTTACAGATGAGGATAGTGAGGCAAACAGGGTTAAGGGTCATATAGCTAAGAAGTGTCTGAGGTCAGATTTGAACTCATAAAGATGAATCTTCCTGATTCCAAGCCCAGTGCCCTAATAATGGCACCACCTAGACGCCATTATTCATAGTAGGCACTTAGCAAATGTGGAATGAATGAAAAAAACACCCCTTCCCTTGCAAATCCTATGTCAATAACCTTAAAAGGTGTCCTCTTTTGAGCAGGTTAAATAGTTTACTTTGTGCACTTTCTTATACTATGAATTTGCTTAGCCCAGAAATTGTCAAAGTGTGGTTCATGGATCCCTAACCTTTTGGGGGATCTGCAAAGCCAAAATGCTCAACATTAACATACTGACATTATTTACATAATTCACACAAAAATTCTTTGGGGTTATCCCTGATGTTTAAGAGTATAAAGGGGTCCTGAGGCCAAAAAGTTTGAGAACTGCTGGCTTAGCCAATCACAGGGCTTTAACCAGAGGATCGGTGACATGGCCAACATCACCTAGGTGGGTAAACAGCAGAGACATAGCTGGAGCTCTCTGAGGCCAAATCCAGCACTATTTTCCCCCACGCCATGGTGACTACCACCTGGGAAAAGGAAGTAGTATTGGTCAGCTTTGAGGTGGTTTTTCACATCTCTTGCAACCTGTGGATTTGTCAGCCTCTTATATCCCCAATCATAAACTTTGTGCACCCCCTTTTGGGAGGGATGGATACTGCAGCCCCAGGTCATTTCCTAAACTATTAGGTCTTGCTTTTATCAGCTAAAGAAGGATACAATGGATTTTCCCATTGGGCTTGTTTTCTTCCCACTTACCTCGGTAATCTGAATGCCACCTGAATGTATTTTTTGATACATTATTGGTCCCAGCTGGATGTTAGTACTTTGCAAGGCATTCTGTACTTTTCTTTTGACCCTTAGGCTCTATTTTGCTTGTATTTCAGGGAAGCTGTGAGTCTGGCGATGTGTACTTTCTGCATCACTACAGAGGCTGAGCCATCTACCTTGTCTCAGCCTGTATGATTATTGACCAGACCTTTCCATAAACCACCCAAGGAGACACTACCCAGTTCACTGGAGGCTTTGCCCTGGTTCTTCAAATCATTCTTAGACAACAAAGGGTTGACAATAAAGCTATTCTGGAGTCTGTCTGTTATTACTATCTCTTAGCATATTTCCATCCTCTGTCCTTGTCTAGTCATAAGTGTCCTTGATGATATCTTTTAGGTCATTTCCTTTGTCCAAGTGATAATAATAATGATGATGATGATGATGATGATGATGATGATGATGATGATGATGATAGCTAACATTTATATGGTGCTTACTATGTGCCCGGCACTGTGCTGAACCCTTTACAAATATTATCTCATTTGATCCTCACAATAACCCTGCAAAGTAAGTGTAAGTAAGCTGTCATGTCCCCATTTTACACATAATAATAATAGCTAACTTTTATATAGCGTTTACTATGTGATGATAGCTAACATTTATATGGTGCTTACTATGTGCCAGGCACTGTGCTAAACATTTTACAAATATTATCTCATTTGATCTTGACAATAACCCCGCAAAGTAAATGCTATTATTATCCCCATTTTACTGATGAGGCAAACAGAGGTTAAGTGACTTGCCCGGGATCACACAAACTAGTAAGTGTCTGCAGCTGGATTTGAACCCAGGTCTTCCTGACCCTGGGCCTGGTGCTCTATACATAACTTATCAATGAGGATGCATCTTGCACCCTGTGTCTTTCCATTGCCTTTTGGGTTACCTGCTTTGGACCACTGAAACCACTCCTTAGTCTCCTAAGTATGTTCTAGTCTTGTATCTTCCTATTCAAGTTGGTGCTTGGTTCGTTTTCCATCTATGTCATCTGTCTAAAATAAACCTATGGATATGCTGCCTCAATCCATTGCCCATCCAATTGCAGGTCATGATCTGACCAGTCTGGGATCTTTAACAACGTTTACTATTATGGAGTGGGTTTTTATAGCTTAGTCTGGTTCTGCCAACTATTTATTAGCTATGTGACCTTAGACATATTACTTAATTTTCAATTAAATTCAATAAAAATTTATTAAATGCTTACTACGGGCTAAGCACTGGAGATACAAATAAGAAAAACATAGTCCCTGCCCTCAAGGAGCTTCCAATCTAAGAAAACTAGGGAAAGGTGGGGGAGGGGAATTTTGTTCCTTAGAATTCAGACTAAGCAGAGTTGCCCAAGGATAGTGGAGCCAGCTAAAAAAGCTTTGGGTGGAGTTCAGTGTTCCACCCTTCAGCCCTCTAATCAGAAGGGAGGAAAAGCTGAGAGAGTTGGAAGGTGCTGAGTATTGAAGGTTAAGTTAACCACCATGATGAAATTTCCAGCGATTAGCTTATACTGGGAAAGGCATCTTACAGAGTTCTGAGCGAGCCAAGCTGCAGTTTCTTCCTATGTAAAATGAGAAATTGGAACTCACTGGCCTCTTAAACGCCTTCCAACTCTAAACTGGTGGCTCTTTCATCTTTCAATGTCTTTCAGATGACCATGGATTCCACTGAGGACGTCCTGCTGTGTTCTAAGGGCTCAATGGCATTTCCAAATAGAACATCTAGACTGGAATCTCTCAGTTAATATGGAATCCCTCTTTGATGTGGACTTTGTCCAGGATATCCTCCTTGGCGTTGGTGAATACATGTGATAAGTACTTTTTTTTCCTATGCCTGACAACATTCCTACTTGGCAGATAGTTGATCGAAGTCATGTCCACACTCATATCTTTTGTAGAATCTCGGATGACTTTAATATGTATATGAGAACACCTTGTGCATACTGCTTTGCAAAGTAACTTGATAATTCTAACAATAGTATTCTCTGTTTTTTGGTAGGGAGAAGGGAAGGGTAAAAGCATTTATAAAGTGCCTACTATGTGCTAGGTTCTGTGCTAAGCACCTTTTTTTTTAACAAATTTATCTCATTCGATCCTTGCAAGTGTGGAACATTTTATACCATTTTATATCATTTTCAATTTCAACCAGACCCGAAGTCTGAATTAATGAGTAACTGGAAGAAGATCCGGGACCTGGGCTTCTTTGTTCCCTAAAGTTTGCTCGGGAAATACCCCTACCTCTGTCAACAAGGCCAGATCAGACTGACATAAGGACATTCTTTCCCCTGTTAGCCATTAAGGGATGAGACCCTAATCCCGAGAAGACCACCTCACTTAATATTCTACGGGTATATACTTTAACTGACCTTTGTCAACACTCTTGTCTTTCCAAACCTATTCCATTAAGGAAGATCCTCTTCTTGCATCATGGTTAAACATACATGGGGGTCAGAAAAGTGAGGTAACACAGGCTTGCTGGGTCTGCTAAAATAATGTATATAAGTTTTCTCCTTCCTTTGTTCAGACAGCCAGAGCTTATGCTCTGACTCCTTGTATGTACAAGTAAGCTAGCTTAGCTATGCTTTAGGGGAAAATAATAAACAACACGGATTTTTCTATCACCTAACTTGTTTGCCTCCTTCAACCAAACTTTCAGGTTTAACACAAGGTAAGTGATATTATTATCCCCATTTTACAGTTGAGGGAACTGAGGCATACAGAGGCTAAGTGACTTGCCCAGGGTTACACAGTCTGAGCCTGGATTTGAACTCAGGTCTTCCTGACTCTAGAATTATTTCTAACCACTGTACCATCAGCTGCAGAAAATCATCCATGAAAGCCTGCCTGCTCCTGTCATATTTTTCATTAAGGAAATTCTTTATGTTTGCAGAATCTGTTCTCATGAAAATTTTATATACATGAAAAAATAAATATGTTGTTTAGTTGTTTCAATCATGTCCAAATCTTCATAGCTCCTTTTCGGGGTTTTCTTGGTAGAGATAGTTTGTCATTTCCTTCTCCAGCTCATTTTACAGATGAAGAAACTGAGGCTGAATGGGGTAGAGAGGGTGTCACAAGGATAGTGGGGGTGGAACCAGGTCTAAAACTCAGATTTTCAGACTCCTAGCCTAATTTCCCTTTGAATAGACTGTTCTTTATAGAGTTGAAAAAAACAATTTACATAATGAGTTCTTGGAGTGGAGGGGAGGATGTTGGAATGGTTTTCCAAGTGAGGTATCTCAAGTATGGGTCTTAAGCAATCCTTGCACTATTGCCTATCAGAGTCTGAGGAAGGCCTGGTAATTCTGATCTCCCCTGAAGTTAAATTTAAAAGTAAAGAAAAACACCCAGTAGATGTCACCCTTATCTCCCTCTCTTGCAAAGACTTTGGGTAAAGGGAGTTTTTCTAGAATTCTTTCTCTGAATTGTTCTGCTGTCTGCATCATGCGTGTGAAATAAAACAAATATATACACATCGACCACTGGGAAGGCCCTGAGCCCTAATAAATAACCTGGAGGGGAAATCAAAAATTTCCGAAGAATCAAGGGGCTTGGTTAGCTCTTTGAAGTCTCACACTACTCCCTCATTCATGACCAATACACAGAAACCACCATCAGGTATCATCTAGAAAGGGAGGTTAGCTCTGTGGAAAAAACAAATTAATGTTATAAGTGAGAAGACATTGGTGTTCAATATCTACTTATTGAAATGAAAATATTTTAACTTCTTGACTTGTAAGAAGTTAAATTTTTGTCCACTTCCCAGAGGAAATGCTGATGAATGTCCTCGATTCAATTCGATTTAGATTAATTCAATTCAGTTCAACATATATTTATTTGTCCCAGATACTTGCTAGGTGCTAGGGATACAGAGATAAAATGGGATAATGGCTGCCTTCAGGGAGTTTAGTCTATTGGGCCAAGTGTTTGATCTACTGGACCAACCCAACAAATATTTATTGTTGTCATTCTTGTACCAACCATATCGACCCTTTGCCCCCAAATAAAACCACAAAAGTAACACTTCTCTACAATTCTCAGTTTATGTGTGACTTTTCAACCAAACAGCACAAAAGAGATTTTTTTAAGGTCCTATGGGATATCCTGCGTGTGTAGAAATGTCCTACATTCCAGGGCTCCTTTTTATTCTTTTCAGAGGCAGGGCACATAATGGCCTCATATTTGAGTCTGAGAAGACACTGCCAAGGGCAAGGGTTGTCTTGGCAAAGACACTGGAGTGGTTTGCCATTTCTTTCTCCAGCTCATTTTGCAGAAGAGGAAACTGAAGCAAACAAGGTGACATGACTTGCCCGGGGTCACACAGCTAGAAAGTGTCTGAGGTCAGATTTGAACTCAGATCCTACTGATGCCAGAACTGGTGCTCTATCCACTGTGCCACCTAGCTGCCCCTAGCTTTGCCATTTTCATAGCATTTTTGCATATAGTATCTCATTTGAATGTAATTCATGGATTGCAGAATCAGATCACCTAATCCAACCCTCTCATTTTACAGATGAGAAAACTGAGGCCCTGAGAGCTTAAGCCCCTTATTCAATGTCCCAGCTTGAAAGTATAGGCGTATCTGAGACTAGAATCCAGATCTCAACCCAATACTTTCTCTACCTCATGCTGTTAAATCCAACACCAACACTTTTTATAAACCAATGTTTGAATAATCTGTTTACTCTTTGAAGTTCCTTTTAAAAGTCCTGTGTTTTATTTATGTGGGTGTTTGATTTGATGATCTTTCTACATTACTGTTGGCATGAATTTATGTAATATGATGCAATGAAAGGTGCAGTAGTTTAGGATCTATGGGACTGGGCTTCCCTTATATCACTCTTTGACACTGAGCAAATTATTTTGCTCTAAGGCTTTGAACTGAAAAGGTAGGGTAAGTAAGAAAATTGTCCCAAGCCAATTCTAGAACCATAAGGAGTATTGGGAATGTTGACACATCTGGTCCCTCTAAGCAC
This sequence comes from Phalanger gymnotis, assembly GCA_028646595.1. NCBI lineage: Eukaryota > Metazoa > Chordata > Mammalia > Diprotodontia > Phalangeridae > Phalanger > Phalanger gymnotis. The sequence goes on along the minus strand of CM053623.1, from coordinate 35,511,264 downwards.
ACCAGTAAGTAGCAGTGATCCCTTGGCAAGAACAATAGCAGAACAGAGCCAGTAATGCACTGATAGAAAAAAAAATTCTAAGAGGGCCAAACAATAACACTCATGGCCTTAGATATTTGTGCACAAATGTGCAAATAATGGGAGAAAACCAAGATAAACTTAAAGACTCTAATTTTTCTGAACATCCTAGAAGAGGGACAACCAAAAGTGTGCTAGTAAATATATAACAACCAGGTTCTCCAGAAAATAAATATGTACACTTTTAAGTTTAGTCTGTCTTATTAATGTTTTCTTCTATTAACACATAATTAACACTTCTAGATAATCAACAAAACAATAAATTGAATTCTGATTTGTAGCTACTGCTGATTTCCGAGGTGTAAAACCTGGCACTGAAGTCATCTCACAAATAGATGAGAGCTGGCTCCAGCATACCCCTTGGGGCAACACCCTTGTTCTGCCAGCTATTGTCAAACCCAGTGCCCCACAAGCTTATTGGGGGCTAGTAGTCATAGCTTCTTTTGGTCTTGGATGTCAAAAGCCTGGAAGCCAAAAATAAAATTTTATTCCAAAGAGAGAAATATTTCATGGGCATAGGGGAAGCATAGGGGAATTTCAAAATCAATAGTAAAAATACTACCAAGCAAATGAACAATCTGGAATTGTTAAAGTTCTTCACACACAACCTGGCCTCCTTCTACCTTTCCGGTCTTCTCATGCTTACTGCCCTCCACACACTCAATTATCCAAATACCCTGGCTCGCGTACTATTCTTCAACCATGATACTCCATCTCTGTGCCTGGAATGTTCTCACTCTTTACCTCTAGCTCTTAATTCCTCTGTCTTTCCTCAAGACTCAGTTCAAATGCCATGCTTTTCAGAAGGCCTTTCCTGGTCTCCCCAACTGCCTTCTACTCTAAGATCACCTTCTATTTATTCTCCGTGTCTCTTGTACTTGTTTCTTTGCATGCTCTTTCCCCCATTAGAATGTAAGGGTATGAACTGTTTATGCCTTTATTTGACCTGCCACACATGTGGCCCACAGTGCATGGCCCATAGTAAGAATTTAACAAATACTTGCTGACAGATGGATTATATAAAAATGACTCCTATAGAATGAAAATAAGATATTTAATGATAATTCTAGAAATATTTGTTATTGTTGAGTCATTTCGGTAGTGTCCAATTCTTTGTGACCCCATTTTAGATTTTCTTGGCAAAGATACTGGGATGGTTTGCCATTTCCTTCTTCAGCTTATTTTAGGAAATAAGGAAATTGAGGCAAGCGGGGTTGAGTGACTTGCCCAGGGTCACACAATTCTAGAAATATAAAGCACACAATTATTCCTGGTAAAGGATTACCTCTCCTAGGCTAGGAGCTCAGGCTTTGGAGTCATAAGACTTGGGTTCATATTTAGCCTCTGATTCTTTCTAAGTGTGTGACTTTAGGCACTTCATTTAAGATTCCCAGGCCTCAGTTTGCTAATCTGTAAGATCAAGTTGGACTAGACGGCCTCTGAGGTCCTTTATAGATAGTCTAGAATACTATACAGCCGTCTTATCAAACTATACATGAGGATTCCCATGTGCTACATATCGACTTAGAAAATCACATATTTAATATTATATCATATTAATATTATGTGTTTTATTGTATTTTTATTTATTTTTGTTGAATATTTCCCAATTATGTTTTGATCTGGTTCTGGCCACACTCATGGACCCGTGATCTAAATGCTTGACATTTCTGCTGCACAGTATCATCTTGACTTCCCAACTCTGAGAGAAGGAGAGACAGACAGACAGACAGGCTTTAAAGACATCCCTCTGCAGCTCAGCTCATCTTGTGTTAGAGCAAAACTATGATGGAGAGTAACTTCGGACCACACCATTATTCCCTTATTGTCACCCAGAAGAGAAGAGGCCATGAAAAGGTCAGAGAGGAACCAAGGGGCTATTGCTCTAGTGACCAGCTAGAAGGAAGACAGCGAGAGGAGAAGATGGCTCCAGAAGACCTATCTGAAATGCTATCTCTTACACCAGGACAAATAAGGTCAAATGCTTCTACTAAGGTGCCTTCTTGCTTGGATCCAAGGCTATCCCTTGGTTTTTCCTCATTTTGCCAGAAAGTATCACAATATCTCCTCCCCCAACAGTGGTCTGCTGGTAATACTTTTAAGCCCTGAACCAGAGGAATGTGGTCCCATTTAATGAATATTCAGCTTCAATTTAGTCTATGTACTCACTAAAGGCAATAACACAGAACTGACATGGCCCAATTCTATTTGCAACAGGAAGTTACTCCCTCCAGCCTTGTGATTCACCAGGCACAATTTTTTCTGGCTAAAACTAACACGAGAGACAATGTGATCCTTCATCATCCAGAGAGACAAAAGGGTCAGGCGTGAATGACACTGCCAGAGATGGCAGGGAATTATGAAGGACTTTTGACAAAATTCAGGAAGGTAAATTTGACTTTGTAGCCATCAATGAGACGTGGTGGAATAGAACCTGTGATTAGGATTTGGCTCTGGAAGGGTATTCCTTATTCAAAAAAAAGAGAATAGATATGAGATAGTGGAGCCACAAAGCAATAATTAAGTAAATATTTTAATTACGTAAATAAGTAAAACATAATACTTATGCTAGGAAATCCAGAAACCTGATAGAATGCCTTATTCATTTTTGCACAACATGTATATTTATTCTGATCCCATACCCAATTCCAGCAAAACTGAGAGGTTCTGCCCTGTCCCTTCTGCCTATCCAAAAATCCCCACCTCTTCTACCAAAGCTTCTCTGTCTGATTCCTCCAGCCCACGCTGATGTCTGCCTTCTTTGAACCCCCAAAGACATTAATTAGGACAAAACAGAGTAGTATAAAGAATCAGAAAGTCTTGTTTTAAATCCTATCTTTGTTACTATTTGTATAACCATCATCTGACCTCTCTCAACCTCAGAAAGTGTTGTCAAGGTCAAAATAGTCTCCGGCCTTGTGACAGAGTGGTCATTGCTCAGTCTTTTATATGAACCTAAGACCTCAGATGTTGAGCAGTTTACAGCAGGCCTGATACAGAAGACTTTCCCCTAAATTTAACAAATATCAGGATCAGAGTGAGGATTAAGTCACCGGCTATTTAGCAGAGGCAGAATCATCTGAGACCCACCCCCACCCTTCACAGCAGATTGGGCCATAATGGATAGCTGATTACTAGACTTTCAGAATGTGAATTGTACCTTCTTTGGAAAAAAAAAGCCTCATTAAAGAACTTTTCTCAGTTTGAGTCAAAGGTTCCTCTGAGACCATTTGATTTTCCATTTAGAATGACTGGTTTTCTAATACACACATATATATAACATGCATATATGTATATTTCTATTGATAGATACTTTGCATTTCTTAGTAATGAATAAGATTTGTCAGGGGGTAGGGAGGAAGGAAAGTGACTATTTTCAAAGTAGCTTCGTTAGCTCTTCTCCCAAAAAGTACATTTCTGTGAGACAGAAACACTATCAAACACCAGAAGTCATTTAATCCACCCCATAACTGAACAGGAATCCCCCTCTACCATTTCCTTACCAAGAAGTCATCCAGCTTCTAATTGAAGGGGAAGGAAACAAGCATTTATTAAATGCCTACTATGTGCCAGGACCTAAGCTAAGCACTTTACAGACATCTTGTTTGATCTTCATAACAACCTTAGGAAGGGATGCTACCATTATCCCCAGTTTACAGTTGAAGAAACTGAAACAGACAGCAGTTAAGTAATTTGTCCAGGGTCACACAGCTAATAAGGCTCTGAGGCTGCTGACTCCAGGCCCAGGGCTTGATCCGCCATGCCCCTTGGCTGACCACAAGGCCCAGTGATGGAGAACATTACTGCCTCACGAGGCAAGTGGATTGTACATGTGAAGAAGCCTTCCCCTCTCTTAAGCTAAAATCTTTCCCTATGTGATTTCTAGCCATTGCTCTTAAGTTTCCCTCTGGAGAGAGCCAAAAAATTCCAAACCCTATTTCAAACATAGCACTTAAAACACTCAAAGTCATCTATCTTGTCATCTCTAACTTAATCTCTTCTCCAGGCTTTGGGAGGGTGGGGACAGGGCACAATTCTTCAAACCTTTAAGGCATGATTCCACCAACCCAATCTTTGACCCCAAAGGAGGGAATTAACATTTATTCCTATTAAATTTAATCTTGTTCATTTAGGCCGTTGGCCTAGACTATATTAAGATCTTTTTTTTTTTTGTGGTGGTGGTGGTGGTGGTTGATGGCAGAGATCTTGATTCTGTCATCCAATGGTTAGTGATCCTTCCCAGAAACGTATCACTGGAAAATCTGATGCGTTTGTAATAGTGACCACAAAACCAGTAGAGCACGACCGCATAGAGACCACACAAAATCTGGGGACAGTAGACTGAGTAAGAACCACACGATGACAAAAGCAGAAGACATTTGTGGGCCTACAGCATCAGATCCATGGTCCCCCTCCACAGGGTGCCCATTTACGTGTCTTCCCAATGTGTGTGAACTCTTCCCACTTATAGTACATGTATTTTGAGGGAGCCTTACCATGATGGAAATATGCCACCTATTTGATTCTTCCCATGCTCTCTGATTAAATGCCTTTAACTTGAATTGTGTTAGCTGATTGAAGCAAGAATAGTAAAGGTATCTGTAGAGGCTCGTGAACTATGGTTTTTTTTTTCCTCTGAGTAAATGGAAAATCATAGAGTATTTTGAACCTTCGATAGCCTTTTCTTGGGGCCATATCAGGTGCTACAACTCCCTTATTGCTCAGGGAAGTTAAGCATATTCTCTAAGTAACTGTCTCTGAGTTAGAAAAATTACTGCTCCAACTTGTACTCCTAACATCTCTTCAGGATGACCAAATGTCACTTTCTCTAGCAGAAGTTTCCAAACTTATTTGGCCTTTTCCAAAAAAATTACTCAGCACCCCCTGGAAATCTATTTTCTTTAACCCTTTAAAGTTTTTTTTTTAATTTGTATCATTTAAAAAATAGAATAGAATATTTTTTAAATGACACACCTTAAACTTAATAATTTATTGTAAATTTGTAGTTTTTCCTGCATTGAAATTTTGGTGACCCTGTATTACGTCATGTAACTGTATAGCATCATATTGTAAACAAGCCATTACATATACATATTCCTGCAATGCATTCTGGACTTCTTGACAATGCCCGACACACTCGCCTGCCAATATTTGCTTGTTAAGACCTGTCAGTGGACTTGACCACTGATAGGTTATAACTTGCATTTTGTGCGTTTATTTGGAAAATAATGTAATAGTACAAGTTTAAAGCTTTAACAGATGAGACATGTATGAATGGTTTTCCAAAATTTTCTTTTCTTTTCTTCTTTCTCTATGCTTCCACTGACCCCTTATTTTTATTCAATGCCCCTCAATTGTACCCGAGGCTACTGCTGCCCCCTGGATCTTTTCCAGCGATATCACTCACTTTGGGAACCTATATTCTTCTAGGGTATAAAAGATACAGGTCCAGGGCAGCTAGGTGGCACAGTAAGTAGAGCACTGGCTCTGGAGTCAGGAGGACCTGGGTTCAAATCCAGCCTCAGACACTTGACACACTCACTTGCTTGGGCAAGTCACTTAACCCCAATTGCCCTGCCTTCTCCCTTCCAAACAAAAACATTAAAATGGGGATAATAACACCACCTACCCTTGCAGATAATATTTGTGAAAAAAAATACTTAGCATAGTGCCTGGCACATAATAGATACTTAATAAATGTTTGTTGTTTTCCTGTCTCCCCACCACCCCCTCCAACATGAAGGACTTTTAAAGGGTAACCACCTAAAGCAGGGACCAACATTTTATGGCAAATAGTGGGGAATAAAGCTTGAGTGAGCCTTTATCTTGCAAAATGAAAAAGAAAATTGTGAAAATAAGTTTGTTTAATCTTATATTTAGTAAAATTAAAGTTATAATTTGCAACTATGTGCTAATTCTTAGAATTAACAAAGAACAAGCTAAGTGCTGGTAGGACTTGGGTGGGCGCCATAATTTTTCTGACAAAATTGCACAGTAGCATATAATGTCAACTTTTAGTTCACTCTGGATTTGTGAAGCGCAATCATTAAGAAAGTAATTGTAACAAAAATATTTGAGAGTTTTATCAGTTTTTCCAAGGGCCTCTCTTAGTCCTGTTATTCAAAATATTCTTTTTTTAAGCACAAATAGACAATTAATGAGACACTGATTAATAAATACATTGACCCGATGACAATTAATGAGAGGCTGATTGATACATAAGTTGACCCAATGGGTAAGGATGAGTGAGGGTAGATGCTAGTGTTTCAAGGAGGAGAGATATTTGAGTAGGAGCTAATTTTATGAGGTGTCAGCTCTTTAGTGAATATTTTCATGTTATGACAAAGTTTGCTTTTCCGAAGGGAGGCAGCATGGTAGAGTATGTGGATAGGCCTCTTTGGATTTGGGAAGACTTGGATTCCAGTCTGTGTCTGATTGTGTGAGTCTGGACAAGTCACTCAATTTTCTACAACCCTGGGCAGATCTCTAACATTCTAAGTTATAAAGCAGTTGTTGATACCCATTGGTAGTGGAAGTTTATTTACTGGGAGTTCCTCAGACCAATGAAATCGTGATTCCAGACCAAAACAAATATCAATTTCGTAAGTGTGAGGGTTCAATAGCAAGAAGTGCATATAAAATACCTTGTAACCATCAAGAACTTCATTAAGTTAATTACTGTTTTCATTTAGATATACAAAATGGTTCCCTCATTTGTAGAGTTATGCCCTTTCTCTCAGCATTATAATTTGGGGAATTTCTTAGACAACATATAGTAAAGTTATTTTGCATGTGACATTTATCATTTGTCATGTCTTGAATGTGGTGAATTTGACATTTATACTGAACCCAGATAAGACTTACCTACCTAGTAAGTCTTCATCACTACGTGTCATTTTATTTTAAAATTAAAGTGTCAATGCTGCTCATTATATGAAGGTAGAACACCCTTGCTAGTTGGGTCTTCCATGTAAAGACAAGAAATAACAGAATGACTTAGTCATACCTATGTGTAGTCATCAGTCTAAAGATGATTAAACCAATACTGGCCAACTCAAAGTTTCACGGTGCAAATTCTGTAAGAAAGTCCCCTTTGAGAGAATATTCCATTTAAAATCCATCAAAATAAAGCTTGGTAGATGTCATAGTCCAGTTGCATCATCTGGCACTGGGTGACCTTTGCGAGCAATAGCAAAATGCCATGGAATATTTCAGTCCTTTTAATAGTACTTATGCATGGCCATGAGCAACAGACAGAAATGGCTTGGCTGTAGTACAACAATATTCTCCACATGGTTTCTCAGAAGGCCCATTGCCAAAGTGGTTAAGGTGATACCAGGCATTCTCCAGGATTACAATGATCACAGAGTTGATGCTGCCTTATGATGTGGTACGAATACTGGCAAGCTGGATATTTCATGAAGCTTCTTCTAGAGGGGACCTGGCTTTTGCCACTAAGGATTTTCCAAAGAATGTTAATGGCATTCACACTATTAAAAATCCCAACTACGGAGTCACAGAATCATCATTTCGGGCCTGGAAGGAACCATAAGGATCATATAATCTGACTCTGTCATTTAACAGATAAAGTAATTGAGGCCTAAATAGATGAAGTGACTTGTATAAGGTTGTAGAAGCAGTAAGTGGCAGAGCCATCATTAGAAGCTAGGTCCTCTAAGTCCAAATCCAGCATTCCTTCCGTTGTGCCATGCTCTCTAAAAATGTCAACAGATTTCCCAGAGGAAAAAAAAGAAAGCCAGTGTCATTCAATCTAGATTCAGTGTTTTCATTAATTCCCCTGAAAGCTAGAAATGTTCCTGTGCTTTAAGGACAAAATGCCGAAGAATTTAATCATCTAAAGAAACAACTAACACATATTCAGTGAGTTATAACACTTGTATCCCAATAATAATTCCTGATGGTAATGAGAATATTTTGAAACTGACACAGGCCTAATATGGAATTAGCTGGGAAGCATATAGTTTGACTTGGGAGATTCTTGGAGATTCACTAATCTAGCCTGCAACAAATGATCTAGACTAATTGATGCTACTTTTGTCAATACTTCTCCTCTACTGAGATTAAAATGGGCCTAGGGGGTGGCATCAGTGAAAGTGACTTGGGCCACTTAATTTTTCCCTTTGACTTGAATGGTGCAGAATCTTCCTGGTTGAGCAAACTTGTTACATACTCATGACTTGGGCATCTCGAGGTCCAGAGATGACTATGATATGCCTTCAAACAGCCTGTAAACTATCCTGCTAATATCAAACACCTGATAACCATGAGGGGCCTCTGCAAAGTCCTACTCTAATGCCTCATTATGGGATAGAGGAAACCCTTGGTTCTCAAAAGCTATGCCAGTAGAGAGCAAATTCTCCCATGTGAGAAAGTCTTCAAGTAGGGTCCCAACAACAGACTATATCTGCTTTCTGAGGAGCAACGTTGCTAAGTAAGGAGAGGATCTACACACCAGCAAGATGGTGATAAATGCTCATTGACTGCCATTCCTAGAGGTGAATCTTTGGCCACAGAAAATCATGAAACAAAGAAAAATGCAAAGTAGCCCTCATACAAGTCAGTCTTGTATGACTTCTTTACAATTCCACAGTAATAGAGACAGATTGACAGAAAAGGTGGGGAGAGGTTACCAAGAAAGACATTGTTTTTAAAACCTACTATAATAATAACTTAACTGTCATTGCCGTAAGTGTGAAATCCTTGTCCAATGTCCAGTGAGTAGGAATGCTATTGGAGGAAATTTATCATGATGATCTTGATGTTCTCATTATAAATGAAGCCAGAATAAAAAAGGAAGATTTGATTAAATGGAATAAGATTGGCAGAATTGTTTTCATCTTGTATTCAAAAGTAACAAGAAACACCATTTCAAGACACATTTGGTCATCTTGTATTGCAGTATTCCTGATAAGTATTTATACAAAGACCATGAAAAGCATGGCAGCTTATGTGGGGACATGCAACAGAAGATGAGAGTCAGAGAAATTTTGTGAAGAATTTGACAAGAGTCTACAAGTTAAATTAACATCTCCTTTGACAGTTGATGACTTCAGTTCAATAGTGAACAGAGAGGAGGATGGCAAAATTATGTTAGAAAATATGGCTCAAGTGTAAGCAACAAGAGAAACTAGACTGATAGACTAAAAAGAAGCCTCAAGCTTCATGAATTCTTACTTTCTTCTTTGAGAAATGCACTAGACGTGGCAAACGTCAAATAATGGCACAAAAGTGAAAATCATTATATTCTCACAAGGAGACCATTGGTTGCTAATATAGGGGCCATTTATGAATTAGCTGTGAATGTATAGTCAGACCACTGATTTGTTAGCATAAAGTCCAAATTCAATAAGAAACTAGAAGAAAGAATTAATATGAGAAGAATATTGTATGCTATTGTGGCAACTCTACCTGATCTACTTAAGCAAGTTATTATTGCTGAAAATAGGAAATGGACAAAAGAACAGATAATAATACTCCCAATTTGACAACTGCAAACAAATTACCTTGATTATGAGACCAAAAGAACTTAGAACCTGTCTAGTACAATGGAAAGATCACTGGATGTGGAGTCAAAATAGCTTTGTTTAAATTCTGTCTCTGTTCCTTACAACTTGCATGAACCTGGACAAGTTGTTTAACTTCATTAGGCCTCAATTTCTTAATTTATAAAATATGGGGGTCAGGCTAGATGACGTTTCAGGTTCCTCCCAGTTCCAAACCTATGATCATATGATTCTTCCCCAGCAGAGAGATATGACAGCCAAAGCCAAAATCTATTTAGAATATAAATTAATTTGTAAAAATTTTATGGAGGGTAACTGTGGAAGTGGTATTAACTCTCATAAGATAATAAGCAACAATGGTGGCAAAATAGAATTAAAAGAAACAAGGTGAGAGACCTTACCAAGTAGAATCATTTCTAGGGCACTCGAGACTGAAACCGGGTAGCATATAAAAATTAGGTGAAAAATAGAGACGTTCCATAGATTTTTATAACAAACTATTTTCACTGCCAATGACAATGGAGTGACCCTATTTGAAGGCTAATATCAGATACTCAAATGGGCTTTTGGAGGAAGTGGAAATGGCCCTGAAGAAAACAAGAATGAGAAGTGAATCTGGACCAGGGCAAGTCTACTCAGAAGAGCGCTCATGGTGAAGGTTATACAATGTTAAGGGATTAATTCACAAGCTCTGTGAAAGAGCAGAGAATGCCAAATGTTTTGGGGGGAAAACCAGAAAAGCTTGTATCTTATTATAAACCACAACAACAAATTGCCAACCACAGAGAGATAACCAATCTGTAAGGATGCCAATCTCTATGAATGTTTTTGAAGATAACATTATGCATGTATTGATCATATCCTTGATGAAGGCATGTGAGAGGAAAAGGCAGACTTTCCCAAGTGATATTTTGCAGCAAACCACATCTTTATTATTACACAATTGACTAAAAGATGTAGAGATTACAAGATCCCACTTGTTGCTTGGGGCTGTAAAAATAAAACAAAACAAAACCATAAACTCTAGAGTGAACACCTCTTTAAATTTTCTTCTCTAACATGGTGTCTCCCACACATATGTCAAAATTATGTAAGATTCCTTTAAAGATATAATGACAAAGAGAACTTTGTGCTGAAGCTTGTCTAATCTATATCTCCTCTTCTGATCTCTCTCCAGTCCCTGCATCTCCAACTTCCTATTGGACATTCCCAACTGGATGCCCCATAAGCATCTGAAACTCAACAGATCTACAACTGAATTCAATTTCTTTTCCTCCAAACCCACTCTTTTTTCAACATCTCTTTTTTTTTTCTCCCAAAGGCACCACTATCCCTCTAGTCCCCTAAATTTGTGACTTTGATATCATCCTTGACTCCTCAGTCTCATTCGCCCTTCACACACAATCAATTGTCAAATCTTGTTGTTTCTAACTTCACAACTTCATCCATCTCCTTCTTTCCAGTTACAAATTCACCACCACCTCAGTTCGGGTCCTCATCACTTCTCACCTGAACCATCGCAGTAACCTCCTGTTTGGTCTCCTGGCCTCAAGTCTCCCTGTTCCACTCTATCCGCAATACAGCTATCAAAGTAATTTTCCTAAAACTCAGATCTGACCATAACACTCTTCTGCTCAATAAAGTCCCTTGTAGGATCAAGCTTCTTTCCTTCCTTCCCAGTCTGCAGGCTAATCTTCTTCCATGTTGTAGCCAAACACCCATCCTAATGGGCACCATGTACTGTGGTAGGTGCTGGGTTTGAAAAGACACAAATAACACAACTGACCTCAAGGAACTTAATCCTACTGGGTGGGACTGGTGGTGGAGGGGTTATGAACAAAATGGATGTGATATGTTTTCAGCTGAGTTTACTACATGGTAAGATGGGGCCAAAGAGAGAGCAATAGACAGCATGCTAAGGGTATTTGAGGAGACAGATTGCACAATGAGCCCAGGTGGCACCTAGCCCAGGTGGCACCTAGACTTAACAGAAAATAATGATTCTGAAGAGCAGAAACAAACACAGTGGATTTGATTCCAAGCATGCTAGGGCTGGTCTGTGTGAAAGCAAAATGGAACCTTGAGTTTGAGGAGAAGCTTGGGTTCCACTGTCTTAGGAATATAAAGTATGGTGTGAAAATATGCTGGAAAGATAGGTCAGGGCCAGATTGTAAAGAGAGCCAGACTAAAGAAATTGTACTTTTTTTCAAGAAATACTATGGAGCTTCTGAAAGGTTTTAAGCAATTGTTTTGGTAGCTATGGGAAGGATGAATTGATGAGGGGGAAAATGGAGGCAGGGAGACTGAAACTGGCACTACTATATGTAGTGTAAGATAGAAGTGATGAAAGCCAGAATCAGAGTGGCAGTGGTAGGAATGGATGGAGTCTTTGGCAATCATATAAATTCATGTGGACTAGCAAAGATCTTTGAAAAAGTTACAGAGTGGGGACTTCCATCATTTGTGTAAGTCAAGAAAGTCAGATATGAAATTGGAAATTCCAGTGTTTGCTTCTCAAGAGACCACATCAATGCCATTGGCAGCCATGTTACTTAAGATATGGTACTTCACAACCCACATTGCCCCTACCCCCAAAATCAAGTCTTTCTGAGGCTGTTTGATTTCTGCCATGTTTTTCTTCTGCAAAAGAAACTATTACTGAGCCACCTCACAACCTCAACCTACCAATCAATAAGCATTTATTAAACCCCTGCTATGTGACAGGTACTGTATTGAGTGATGGATTACAAAGACAAAAGTAAGACAGTCTCTGCCCTCAAGGAGCTGACATTCTACTGGGGGTGGCAAATATGAATATATACAGGCAAATACTATCTATCTATAATGTACGCATAATATATGTATGTACATATATGTGTGTATAGACACATACACACATATATATATGTACACACATACACACACATACATATACTAAATAGCTACCACATAATTCTCAGAGAAAATGCTCTAGCTCTAGCAGGGTTAGGAAAAGCCTCATGGTCAAGGTGGTGCTTGAACTGAGTCTTGAAGAAAGCTTGGGATTCTGAGGTAGAGATGAGGTGGGAATACTTTCCAGGCATGGAGGAAAGGCAATGGAAAGGCACAGAAACTAATATAACTGGACCGTAGGGTGGGATGCAATAAGGCTAGAAAGATAAGGTGGAGTCAGCATGTGAAGAACTTTGAATGCCAAAGAAAGGAGTTTGTATTTGATCCTAGAGGTGACAGAGAGCCTGCGAATAATCACAGGGATAGTAACAATAATATTTAATATTTATGTAATGCTTACTGTGTATGGTACTGTGCTAGGCACTTGCTATTTATTATCTCATTAGATCCTAACAACAGCCCTGGGAGGCAGGTGTTTTTATGATCCCCATTTTACAGTTGAGGAAACTAAAACAAACTGAGGTTAAGTGACTTGACCTGAGTCATACAGTTAGTAAGTATCAGAGGCCAAATATGAACCCGAGTCTTTCTGACCCCAGGTCTAATGCCTAATCCATTGCATCTCCAAGCTTCTGCGGAGTTTATTGAGTAGAAGAGTGACCTGGTCTGGCCTGTACTTTAGGAAGATAACCTTGGTAGCTGTCTAGAGGGTGGATTTGAAAGAAGGGAGACTGGAGGCAATCAGTAAACATTTCTTAAGCACCTACTATGTGTTAGGCACTGAAGAGACAAAGAGAGAAGGAGGTAGAGCAATCAGGAGGCTACTGCCATCCCAGGTGGAGGCTGATGTTCGTCCTTTGTACTTGAAGAGAACCAATGATATATAATGTTGGGGTCAGGGTACAGGGTGTTTGACTGTGGCTGATCAGTCCAATGTGAGCTTGGAAGGCTCTGCCACAGGTCAGGCACAGGTAGTCTGAGTCACTTTTCAGGGCTACTCATCCACTTTTGGTTGTCCACCTGTCACCTAACTCTTACCTGTGGCTCCAAGAAGTTGTAGCATGCCCAGCAGCCATAGCCCAGTTAAACCATCTCAGTAGATGGGCCAAGCCAGGGTAAGGGCAACTGACAGGCCTCAAACCCCTCATTGAGTTTGGGGGATGTCTACCCTCAAGCATATGAAAACTTTTCTCTGGCAGAATAGGTGGATGAGAACAATTTTTTCCAATGGGTCACGAAGGCGTGGGAAGCAGGTGCTGGGGAGCATTTGGGGCTGGTTAGACATTGAAGCAGTCCTCCATTGCATCCCAGGCCATTGCTAGTCATCTTGACTTTTGTCTTGCCAGTGGACTTGGATGACTCTGGAAGAAAGAATGAGGCCAATGACTTGGTGTAACTGCTTCATTTAAATCCAATTTCAGGCACTAGTCAAGACATATCTATCATCCACTATTTTCCTATTTTGTAGGTGAGAGGTAATGAGAGCCTGAACTAAGGTTGTGGCTGTGTGAGTGTAGAGAAGGGGATGATGCATATTAATAATCTAATGGAGGTGGAAACACCAAGATTAGAAAACTAATGGTACATGTGGGGTGAAAAAGAGTGAGGAGGCCGAGATGACACGGGGGAGTTGAACAATGATGTTTTTGGAATGTAAAGGAGACATTGATTTCTGAATCTGAGCTAATATGTTATGATGAACTTCTGAAGTTCTGAACCAGAAGCCACTGATTCTTACCATTAATGCTTCATTTATGGTGATATAGCAGTGCTTAGCACACAATGCCAGATGGCCCTGAGATGCTAACTGATTCCTGCTCAAGGACAATGTCATCTATAGATGACAACAGAACACAAACAAATGACAAAGAAGGTCTGGCTATTATGGAAGTAAAGAAGTAGTCCCAATAATTCCACGTCCTTATATCTTACACTTATCACAAGTGTCTTTCATTCTAAGGATGTCTACATTTTGAATGATGCCGCCATGTAGGCAATGCTTGGGTGTTTTCTTAGTCTTTACAACAATTCAAATGTCTATTAACTTGGAAGAGCAATATTGAATGCTGATGACCTGAATCATCTGCCATGACAGAGTCCATATCCAATGGAAATTTCAATGTTAGAAAAACTTTCAGGCCCACCTCTTGAATCTTTCTGTTTAACTAACTACACAGGTCTCAAGATGAAACCTCTGGAACTAGGGATGATGATAGAAAAGCTGCCTGAGAAATTCATTCATAAATCACTAATGTGTTACATACCCATAAATGGTGCCATTTATGGGGAGGGGGGCATAGTATTTTGTTTTTCCAAAAGTTGGCTTGTCATATTATTGCTGATAAACACTGATTTTCATACCTCAGAGTTCTGTTTGTTTGGGGTTTTTTTTGAGATGAAAATTTAATAATGACTTCTGATGGCCTGGAATTGAATCTGGTATTGAAAAAAATTATGGAAAAACCAGACATTTAGAGCAAGAATGATCTTTAAAGGTCATCTAGACCAAAGACTCTTAATCTTTTTTGTCCTGTGGATCCCTTTGGCATCCATAGGATCCTACAGACTCCTTTTTAGAAAAGTGTTTTTAAATATAGAAAACAAAATACGTAGGATTACAAAGGAAGCCAATGATATCAAAATACAGTTATCATTTTTTTTTAAGTTCACAGACCTCAGTTTAGGAGTCCCTCATCTAGATCGACCTTCTGCTTTTATAGAAAGCCAAGTAACCTAGATGATTTTGCCCAGGTCACACAGGTAGTCAAGGGAAGAGACAATATTTGAAGCCAGTCACTCTGACTCTGAGTCCAGAGCTCTTTCTGTTGAACCACTTCATCTGTCAAATATAATCCTGTCAGACTACTCAATATAAACCAGTAATACGACAATTTCCATGAGAAGGACTGAGAAGCCTTGCTCAGGATTCAATACCGATTTTTTTTTTGAAAGGGGAAGGCAGGGCAGTTGGGGTTAAGTGACTTGCCCAAGGTCACACAGCTAGTAAATGTGTCAAGTGTCTGAGGTCGAATTTGAACTCAGGTCCTCCTGACTCCAGGGCCAGTGCTCTACTCACTGTGCCACCTAACCGTCCCTTAATATTGATTTAACAGGACCATTCCAGCAATTCTTGGTGAGCAGGAGTATAAAGAAGGAAGAGTGATGGTATCTGTTGTAGATGGGTTATGAGAAGGGCTCACATCTTGTCATCTTTGGCAGGTGTGGCTATTACCAGAGAGGTTCTGACCCAGGTAAGCACTTGGGACACAGTGAGGTTGTACCTGCTCTGTGCGGGTCTCTGGGGGAATTTCCCTTTGCGTAAGCATTTTTCCATGTGCCCCAAAGGTGTGCTGACCTACGTGACCATATTTGTGTCTCCTTTCCTCAAGAGCTGTGTGTGTTTGATCACTGTCTGGTACGCTCCCCCAAGAAAAGCGTCAATGTACAGGAAGGGCACATCTGAGTACAAGGTAATCCAGACCATATATCCGATACGGTGATTGTTCTCACATTTAGCCCCATTATTACAGGGCCATGTTTGAGAGGGCCCAATGCAAAACTCCAGCTACAGCTTAAATTGCTTACATTGTAAGCACCGGACATTCTCAAAGTGAAGTTCCCAACAAGGACCATGGCATTCCACCTACAGTCTGGCTAGAGCAGGGCATACTATCAACGCTTTCATTCTTGATGCTCTGTTTCTAGGAGAGGCTTGTGGGGTAGGATCTTATTTTCCAAGGGTGGACAAGGAGAAATAGAACCTAGATTCTCTGCCTATTTCTAAGCATCCATGAATCCATGACCCTGTGCAAATTTGTCTCACTTGCCTGCTGGAGACTACATTAACCTATGAATAAAAGTTTTGAGGGTATGATAAAATAGCCCTTTTAGGTCCAAAACTGCTCTCTCAGTGTTACTTTGTGTGTTTTTCCTTACTTGCCAGCTTGCTATTTAATTTTACACTTAGAAATGTACTTGAAAATAATGTTCAGTTACAATTATTGTGAACCATTCTGGAAAAAAAAATGCAGCTGTGTCTGGGTTTCCAGTTATTTTTATCAAAAGTTTTCACATTTTCTTTCAGCCATATAAATAAGTAGTCAGTAATTTATGATAATGTACCTGAAACTTCATCTTAATTCTTTGAATTTGCCTCCTACTTTATATTAGTAAGCGGGCGGGAGCATTTTCCAAGTCCAGTGAATGTCAGATACTTTAGTTTGCTCATCATTCTAGCAGAACCATGTTTTAAAGCTCTGGCTTAGCATCTGTGTAGTCTAATCAGGGCCTCCTTCTTATGTCTTATTGCATATGTTCATCTCTTTTACATTCCTGCAATCCACTTGAGGATAATAGTGTATGTTTATAACAAAGCTAATGGTGTTATGGCACAAGAGGCCCCTCACATATGGACCCCAAGAAAACTACTGTAGGTGGGTTGGCTTCTACTCAAAACTATAGCTCCTGAGTCTACCCTGATGCATTTACATAATGTTAGACCTGACTTCACATCACTTACTAGTTGTGCGACCCTAGACAAGTCACTTAGCTTCCATCTACCTCAGTTTCCTGGTCAGTAAAATAGCTAATAATAATAGCATCTGTCTCCCAGGGTTATCGTGAGGCTCAAATGATATAACATACATAAAATTCTCTTTAGGTAGCCTGGCACCTCATTCTTACTCCTGGGGAGGCTCACCATATTGGTGCTGGATTTAGTGTGAAGACCCAATTGGCTTAGTCCACCGTAGCCCAGAACTCCTGAGCTCAAGAGATCCATAAGCCTCGACTTGTATCAGGGATTACAAGTGTAGGCCACTGTGCCTTCCCTAACTTGTGTAATTTCACCAGTTTTGTTTGCTGTTCACTTACCTGTTTTTGATCCTTCAGTGCCTTCTATTAAAACTCCACAGAATGCCCCAAAACTTAAGATCTTGGCCCTATCTTAATCATAAAGCTAGCTATGTAAGGAAGGCCTAATCTACTCATAACATTCCCCAACATTTTATTTTATTAATTATGGTGTCAGTGAGTCCATCGTAAGTAAGAGTTACACAAACTCCTAAGTGTCTGCCACGGTGGTCTCTGTGAGGCATCCTGGACTTCAATGTTCCCTCTTCATATTGATTACAAAGTCTAGGATTAGGATAACCCTTTCTTGGAAGTAGCCCAACAAGAAAAAAAAAAGAGGAGGTACTGAAACCAGTGAACAAAACCCACCCCAGATGTGCCCAGGACAAATAGGAACAGTCCCCAAAGCATTGGTTCAAGCACTTCAAGGTTAATTCTTCGATTATAATCTCTAACTGTGGATTCTCGTACCTGAGCTATTAATACTTGGACTGGAAATAAAAGGTGAATCGCCTGGCCTTTCCACAGAGTAGAGGAGTTCCCCTCTAAGTTGTGACGCATACACACATAAATCAACTTCCCCATTCTCAGCTTCTTGCAGAAAAACCAAGGCCCTGGTACCTAGGATGCCAACTGTCCACAAAGGGGCCCGCTGACTAGGGTATTTCTGGGCCTCTGTTTTCTAACCTATTCTCTATCATGGTGTGCTTGGGAAATCCAACCAGAATAGCCTGTGTTCTGTTCATACCCAGCTCTCCATGTTTAGTCTCTCTTCAGGTCTAGAATGTATCCTCTTGGGAATCCCCTCCTTCTGGGTATGGGTCCAAATTTCCCCAGGCGATTCTAGATGCTAGGTCACATGAAGCTATCTTTCCAAAGTCATCATTTGCCAGAGGGAGGTTAAGCCTCAGCCAATCTTTCCAAATATTTGCACGTCAATCAATCCATCAATAAATGTTTATTAAGTACTTCCTACAGCAAGGCACTGA
>CM053623.1:35465724-35486163 GCA_028646595.1 Phalanger gymnotis | reverse complement strand
ATGACTGGCTCTTGAGTTAGCACCTCCCCTTAGTACCCTGGGAGCTTCACACTCACATAGGCTTAGCACCTAATAGGGGTTTGGGCCTGGACCTTAGCACCTAGTAAGACTCAATGAAATACACTGAATTAATCAAAGGAAACAAAAGCCAAACTCTTCAAGGGCACTTGGCTGAACTGAGTGCTAAGAGCCCATTTTGCTTACCAACACACTCCACCCCTTGTTCCAGGATACGTAATCTAATCAGCCATGGATCCTGGAACATACATTTTGATCTAATTACGCAGGAAACTAAAACTTATCATTCACAACAAAGCAAAACATATCATTCAGTGACATTCCCAAATATTTGTTTACAATTCAAATGTCCACCCCTAGGTCAAAGCAAGTTAATCTCTTTAGCTAATACAGTGTGTCCAGATAAAGTACTTCTTCAGCAGCACACTGCCATTGAAGGTTTTTTCCCAGTACCCTGAGGCATAGGAATGCTTTAGTTAGTAAAGTCCTAAAGCAAACAAACAAACATATAGAGTTCTCTTGGGGATGTCTCCTTCTCCTCAAACTGCTGTTTCAGGCTTCCATTTGGCACCCAAAGTCCCAATTTCAAATAAAGAGTCCAAACAAAGTTCTTTTGGGGTCTGTTCTCCCCATTATGTTCCAGTCCCCGGTTCCAAGTCCTGAGGGGCAACTGGGCAATAAAAGCCAACAGGGTGGGGTCCCTGGAAATCCACTTGGTCCCACTTCCCCCATACCAACAAAAACAAATCCATGCCTCCCTCCTGGGTCCCAAGCAGCCCAAGGGGGAAGCAGCATAAAGGCATTCTTAGCCCCTTGCTGCAAAGTTTCAATCTTGCCCCAGGGCTGAATTTGCTCAGGGCTCTCACTCTTGGTGGCACGCTGATGTGGAGACTCCAGGCAGCTGTAGCTAAAAGCCCTCCAGCTCATAAACCTGGATGCTGGGACTTTGTTAAACTCTGGTAACTATGTATTGGGATTTGAATCAGACAAGGTCTGTCTGTCGATATTTGTACTTTGTATTTTGCTCTGAACTTCAGGATGCTGGCTTTTCCCCTGAACTAAGTAAGTGATATTTATATGCT
Organism: Phalanger gymnotis; assembly: GCA_028646595.1. Taxonomy (NCBI): domain Eukaryota; kingdom Metazoa; phylum Chordata; class Mammalia; order Diprotodontia; family Phalangeridae; genus Phalanger; species Phalanger gymnotis. Next base: position 35,485,063 of record CM053623.1, on the reverse strand, counting down.
GGATTAAAATAAGCTTAATGTTGCTTTCCTTAGTAAAGCAGATCAAAAGAACCTGGGCTTTGGCAGCGTTCTTGTTGTTGGGCTTGTGTTGGTCTTTCACCCCTACAACAACTGCTAGCTGGATTGTTGAAACAATAGGATGGAGAGAAATACAATTAGCAATCATAGCTGAAAAATAAAAGGTAAGATACTGAGATGTTCATCAGCATATAAAAAACTAGGAGAGAATAGCCTGCAGAGACAATCAACTTATCTCTGAGCATAGACTGACTCTTTTCCCCATCTACTCATCTTACATGGACAAAGAGACTTAGAGATTTAAAAAACTTGGGAATTTTGAACCCCAGAGATGGTTGGTGATTATTAGTCTTATGGCTATAGACTAATTATGACTGAGAGGTGAACATTTTGGAAATGTATTCGATGGCCATCATAAATTCAGGTAAGGTTTCAAACTAAAGGAATCCAGTCCTATACCAGGAAAAATTACCCAAAGACAAGGCTAGCCTAAGGGCATTCCCTGCCAAGATGACCCATGATTCTCATGATATCTCATCATGCAAGTGTCAGGCCTCAGGTCCACAGCCTTCAGGGGGTGGAATAGGGGAGGGTTTCTGTTGGTCCTATGGTGAAGGCTTCAGTTCTTTCTGAAAGGACACATCAATATCCCAGCTACAGATTGTAACTGAGCTAGAAATAGAAGGTAGAGACTATGGCTGTCCTGTAAGGACCAAAACAAGACTAGCATCAGATAACATTCCCAGTATAGATACACACCCAATAAGGAGGAGTGTGAGAATTGGAAAGACCTCAGAGCCCAGAAGAATCAGAAGGGTGAGTAGCAGCTTTGGCTCCACAAGTGTATGCCTCTACCCTAGTGAGCTCTTCCTCCTGCTGATATAGTTATGGCAAATTGAACCCCAGGTTTATCGGAGAGGTGTTTTGAAGTAATCCATGGGGACTTGTGCACTAGTGTTCATATAGGAATATAAAATAGTCACAGTAGGAATTCACAGAGTATTTTGAACCCGGGCTAGTCGTCCCCTGGGAAGCCCAAATTGAGGATGGGGGAATGTAGCCCCAGGAGTGATACATAAATAATCTCTTGTTAGTGTGAATTGATTCCCCAGAGACTGATCTCCATGGGTGACTATAAGCTAAATACAAGTCAATCATGTGACCCCAAAGTACTCAATCCCTGCCTTATCAATCTAAACACAAAGACTAAGATTGATTTTTCATCATCATTTACCTGCCATCACTGCACAAGACTCTCACTTCTCTCTTCCTACACCCACTCTGGTCTATAGTCTCTTCCATTCCTCCTACTTCCCTTTCTTGTCTTTGTTCTGCTTCTCCTACAAACCATTTCTAATGAAAAGATTGTTCCTGGTGAGCCAGCAGAAAAATGGCTTTCTGCGGTGTAGTGTTTGACAAAGATGCATTTGTCCTCAATGCATAGGAAGCTGTAGGCTCTAAATAGGGGGGCATCTGCAGAATTTGGAGGAGGGTCAGAAAAAAGGTCACCATCTGAAATGGAAGCTAACAAAACTTAAAATGGATAGGATTGGTCAAACACAAAAGTAAATGACCCCGAGAGACATCTCCCAGATGTGTTGTTAATGAGCTTCCTGAATCTTAGCAAGGAATTTAGGGAGGCTCCCTAAAAAGAAAAGACATCCATTCAAGTTATGACTGATGTGATGTGATGTGATGTGATGTGACATTATATAGTATATGGGCCAGCTAGGTGACTCAGCAGATAGACTTCCAGGCCTGGAGTCAGAAAGACCTAAGTTCAAATCTGGCCTCAAACACTAGCAGTGTGACCCTGTTTGCCTCAGTTTCCTCATTTGCAAACCGAGCTGGAGAAGGAAATGGTTAATCAGCATCTTTGCCAAGAAAATCCCAAATGAGGTCGAAGAGTCAAACATGACTGAAATGGCTGAACAACAAAGTGTAATATTATAAATATCTAATGTTTAGGTAACATTTTAAAGCTTGCACTATCTCATTTAATTTTCACAACAACATTGGAGCTGTTGTGAGTTGTAATATAGAATTGCAATATAGAGTTGCAATAATTACCTCCATTTAACCAATGAAGAGACTGAGGATGAAGGATTAAATGATTTGCTCTGCCTGGAATCAACACAGCTAGTTAAGTATCTGTGGCAGGATTAAAACTCAGGTCTTGCTGACTCTAAATCTATCCAGAGCACCCCCCAGTGACCTATGTAAGCTACAGTACTGGACATTGTTGCATGTCTTTCTTAAGGAAGTGCCTTTATTACAGAAGTTTTGGTGACTAATAAGTATTTGTGACAGGGATTTCTACTGGTACTTTTTCCTTCTCCTCCTTGAAGTGGCAAAAGAAGTCAAGGAGACCCAGGAAGCTGTGTGTAGGCATGCAAACCCTACATATCTCCAACTTTCTTGTATCCTTTGCCCTTGAAGGGATTCCCACCAGCCATTGGGAGCCACACTTGCCTTGTGGACAGGGGAACAGGTACCACTTGCTGGATGTTTATTGTTCAGTATTGCTGCTTACTGCTGCTGCCCCTGCAGCCCAAATTGGGTGCAGCAAAGAACAAGCTAAGCCATCCTAGAAAGCCATGGTGATTGGAGAGCAATGCAGAAAACCCACTGTGGAGATGAGTCACATTAGAGAAATAGACCAGCAGTGATATATGGGATCATTGTTCTAGGAGAGGTCAGGAGGCAAAGGTCATGAAAACTTGACCCAATATCTTCTGGATGCAGCCTTCTTTTCCTGTTTCTCTGATTGTAGAGACCATCTGCCAGGCAACTCTGGCTCCTAATCCGTCTCCTCATAGTCCAGGAACCATAAGAGGGGTCAGGAAGATCTGTAGAAAAGATGAGTTTGCTAAAGTAGGATTTCTGCAGTTTTTCTATTGCAGCAGTTAATTATTCACTTTGCTATGTTTTACTAAATAGTTGAATGTTTGACTCTCTGAATGAGATTGATAAGCAAGAGGTTTTCTAGACGTGGGACTGGAAAGGGTATAGTCTCAGAGATGAGGGCCCCCTGCAAAGAAATGGGGACACTTGTAATCATTGAGAAAGCAGACAAGCACATTAGACGTGCTCTGACATTGTCAATTGGCCAGTCATTTGAAGTTAGTGTCACCTGACGGTCAAAATACCTTCTATACTCCCTATGTAAGTGATTAAATGACTATTTTTCTGTAGGTGGCATATAGCAAGATATGAGCCAGGTATGGGCAGCTATCGCTACAACAACATTTACCAAACATATGCACTGTCAATAACATAGTCACATATGGGAAGGAAAAAAAGAGTGCATTCATAGGATTCATAGATGTAAAAAATCTTACAAAAAATCTAGTCCAAGTCATTCCTTTTACGGATGAAGGAAAACACAGAGAAATGAAGTGATTAGCCCAAGACCACAAAGACAGAAAGGGACAGAGTGAGAATTTGAATAAATCCTCATATCAGATCCAAAGCTTTTTTCACTCACGCACTTGAAATTAGTGTTTATAACACTGTTCCCAAGAAATCACGGTCTGATTCTAATAAATGGTATTGGCTTTTAGACCAAAAGATTTTGAGAACAGAGAAAGACAATGTATCAAGTTATCACAACAGGTTTCTACTGAATCACTGACTGAAAAGTTCTTAAACAATATCTCATTTCCACTTCTCTAACTCTTTTTGAGGGAGTCCTCTGGATTTTCTCCAGATTCACCGGGTCACCTGGACACTCCCACATCAGAATACTCTTTTGCTTAGATTAAGAAAGAATGAACTCAGAGAGGGGGTTATTCATGACCACCATGGTGGGAGACAGAGTAGCTAAGGCTTTCTCTCACCTGGCGTTTAGTAATCCTGCCTCCTCCTAACTATAAAAGAGAGTGCTGAAGAGATGGGTCACCCCTTTGGTATACCCACTGAATTCCAGCAAGCAAAACTTAAGTCATCAGTTCTTTTGGCTTCAGTGGCCAATCATCATCTTCTCATAGCATAAACAGCTAAGTCTTCATAGCTCAATGTTAGCCCAACCCATGCTTCCATGCTGTCACTTACACTGAAGTCTGGCAGGAAATATCCACACATGCTCCAAAGACTGGCCTCAATAGATGATCCATACCCATTAAGCGAGGCTCAGTTGAAAGGCATGGAAGGAACATAGAGTAATTTCATGATGTGCCTAATGCTCTGTTCACATCACTCCACCCTGCTTAGAAATTTTCAGAGATAACCCAGTTAGCTTTTAACCCTCTATTTTATCTTATCATGTGGGTTACTTCAGATATGCCATCAACCCACCTGACCAGCTCTGCCACTACCTGCCCATGTCCGCCCTTTGGCAAGAAACTTAACCTCTCTGGCTAGCAGTTTCCTCAACTGTAAAATTAACCACCTGCCTCTTTGTCAATTGGGTTGTGGGATGGAGAAGGAATGGGGTTAGAGGAACATCAAAGGAGAAAAGAGAAGGGGAAAATTAAACTGAAAGAGGGAGATTTAGAGTAAATTCCCCAGGTAAGGCTGAAGCAAAGCAAAGGAGATGGGACTAGGGTTGCCATGCCCATCCTTTGTTCTCTTTCCTGCCTTTCATCCCACAATGAGTTAAGCCAATGAGCACCGTCTGTGTCCCCTATTGTAATTATGTTTGAATTTTTAAAAATCATTTCTTTTTCTCCTTTTCCACCCGTCTTTACCTAAAAACCATCCAGCAACCAGCCTGCCTTCCCATCTTAGCTCTCATTTCCTTTCACTCTGGTTTACATTTGCTCTTTTCTCAGCTTGAACACTGCCTTCCCAGACCCAGGTTGGGATGATTCTTTCTCTTAACCCAAGGTTTGACTAACCAGAGTAGGAGGGATTTCATCTTTGCCTTAGTATCCCTGCACCTAGCAAAATGCCTGGCACATGGTAAGTGTTTGGTACACATTTGTTGATTGACTGATCCATCTTGTCTGTGGACATCTCCCTGGAAGGAGCAAAAACTAAAGGGTACAGAGTTCATAAATGTTACCCTAGAGAAAGAGAGAACTATGGAACTAATCCCTCAGTACCATTTTGAAATCTTTAGGATTAGGAATATGACCAAGCTTTCATGACCTGATTAGCTGCCATACTCATATACCAATAATGGTTTTTGCCAGTACAAATAAGCTCTTTGTAATATATACAGACACCAGCCTAGATAGTCTGAAAACAGGTTTGTTTTTTTTTAAACCAGGAAATTGATGGCTACCAAAAGTCTACTGGGAACTTACTGATATGAGATTCATTATCAGGTTTTTGAGTTTGGGGTCTGAAACTTCTTTTCATCATAGTTTTGAGGCAATGAGTAAGGAGCACAATATATATGGTTTATGCAGATTTTAGCAAATCATGTGGTAAAATATCTCATGCTATTCTTGCGGAGCAGATTGAGAAATGTAAACTAGACAACACGAAATTAGATGGGTTTAGAACTGATCGGAAGGCTAGACTCAAAGAATAGTCATTAATACTTCAGTGAAAACAAGGCAGGAAATCTCTTGGTGGATTGCCTCTGAGATCTCTGGTTGACCCAACTGACTTGAATAAAGGCATAGGTAGCATGTTCACCAGATATGCAAATGACACAAAGCTGAGAGAGACAGCTAACCCAGGGGATGAGAGAGATAGAAGCCTAAAGGATCTTAAGAGGCAAGAGCCTTGGACTGAATATGATTAAATGAAATGCAGTAGAAATAAATGTAAAATCTTACATTTGGATAAAAAATTCAATTTCCTCAGTGCAAGACAGAGGAGGCATGGTTAGACAGCTGTTTGTCTATAAAAGATCTGGGGGCTGCAAGGCCCCTGTAAGTCAGTGGTTTAATGAGACAGTCAACAAAGCTAGCAGGATCTTGGATTAAGAGTCACTACTTCCAGGAATAAGGAAGTCCCACTATGTCCTGCCTGCCTTTGTCAATCCATATTCAGAGTATCATGTTCAGTTCTGGGTGCCACAGTTGAAGAAAGGGCATTGTAAGAGATGGGGAAGATGGAGAAGGGCCTCGAATCTATAATATATGTGGGCTGGTAGAAGAAAAAGGGGTTGCTTAATCTGGAGAGAAGATAGTGGGGAGCTATGGTAGCTTTGTTTGAGTATTTGAAGGTTTGTTATGTGGAAGTGGGATTAAAAATTATTCCTGTTTGGGGGCAGCCGGATGGCTCAGTGGATAGAACACCAGTCTCGGAGTCAGAATGACCTGAATTCAAATCCAGCCTCAGATTCTTACTAGCTGTGTGACCCTGGGCAAGTCATTTAACCTTGATTGCTTCAAAAAAAATTATTCTGTTTGGTCCCAGAGGACAGAACCAGAAACAATGAGAAGACATTGTAAAGGGGCAGGAAAAAACTTCATAACAATCAGAACTTTCCAAAAACAGAATGAGAGGCCTAGAGGCTGAGAGGCTGGGTCTCTGGAACTCTTAGAGCAGATTGAATGAACACTTGCCAGGTATGTTGTAGGGAGATTCTGTTTGCATCTAAGTGGAACTAGATGGCTGCTGAGGTTCCTTAAACTCTCAAATTCTTTGATTCAGAGCATAGTTCAGGGTATGAACCTGTTCCAAAAAAAAAGGAAATTAGGTCAGGCTGGAATGATCTGGCTCCCTATTTCCTTTCTAGATGTTCAAAAATCATCTCTTTAATAATCTGTTCTGGCCTTTCTCTAGGAGCCAAAGTCAAGCTGATTAGAGTTGCCTTTTTTGAAAATCAGAACACATGTGCTTCTCCTGTCCTGCAGTGCCCTTCCTGTTTGGGATCAGCACAGAAACTTTAATCTGCTCAGTTTCCTACTCTGCCCACTTGGCCCCTCTTTGGGCAGTAGGGTGGTCCCCTGCTCCTCCAGGCCTCATCATATAGTCCAGGATATGGTATGGAGACCCCAGTGTCTTCAAGTTACTCAAGACTGCAGTTCAGAACACCCCATTCACCAGTCTCAGCCCCACCAGTAGCAGGTATTACAGGTATGTGCTACCATACCTGGCTTCATTCTCTATCTCCAGAAAACCAAAAACCAAAACCAAATGAAGCCTATAGACATTGCCTAATGGTTCTCCATTAGTTCAGGATAGAGCTCCTACCTTTTCCCATCATACTATGCATAGGCCTCCTGCTTGAAGATGAAGAGAAAAAAAGGTACAAAGTAACAAGAAGTAGCAGGCAGATGGATTCCACTTATCGGGAGTATGTCCTAAGAGAAAAATAATGGTCTCAGAATGTATTATTAGGGACAGAGTTTTCTCTGTAGAATGGATTCATCCTGGACCAATTTCCTGGTGAACCACTATTTGCATGGACCTCAAGACAACTCAGGAATAAAGAACCCTAGCACACAATCCTTATAGAGATGGAAATCACCTTCTGGATTTACTCTTATGAAAGAGAGTTATCCCAAAAGAGCACACAATAATCAATATATGAAAGAATATGCCCAGTGGTTTAAAATGTCCCAGCTGCACCGCTTCCCTGCCACCACAAGATCCCACATGGCCCACGTAGCTATGGAACACAGTGAATAGTATGTTAAGCCTAGTGTCAGAAGGACTTGGGTTCAAATCCAGCCTGGGTCACCTACCAGATGTGTGTTCTTGGGCTTAATCTGTTTGCTTGAGTTTTCTTAACTATAAAATGGGGATAATAACAGTACCTTCCAGTTGGGGTTGTTGTAAGGTTCAAATGAGATGACGTTCATAATGCGCTTATTAGCACAGTGCCTGGCACATAGTAACCTAGCCCTTTTTATTATTGCTCCCTCGCTAGGTTTGTTTTCACCCCTCTGAATCTATAATGTCATAAAGGTTTGTTTATACCTCATTGCTTAATGATACAAGCTCTGTATACAATCTTGGTCTTGGAAATACCAACATACTCTTCTGGTGCAGCAACGATACCTGCTTCAGCCCACTTGCAGAGTTTATCTCTGCTGCTTTCCCACTCTGCTCACAGAGTTTGCACACAATGTGGCTTAAATTTCATAGAAACAGGACTTTTAAAATTGCAATGCAATGCTCTTAACTGCATTTGAATCAGTGGTCACCATGTCAGCAGCAGCAAGTAACCTTAATCACAAAGGAAATCAAGCATCAAATGTAGATCAAACAACTAGCTTTATAATAGGCAGGAAGTGGAGTGATTTATTCATTTGTTTTTTTTTGGTGGTCGGCAAAACCGTGTTTATTGTTGTAGGTAAACAACAAGAACTTTCCCCCAAAAAATCAGCTGACTAGCAGAGTGGAAAGGATTTGGTGACGAAAGGAACATTAGAGATGATCTTATCCCACCCCTTCCATTTTACATGTAGGGATCAAGAGGAATAGATTCCATTTTTGACTCTCTCACTCACTGGTCTTATCACATGGTTGGGCAAATCACTTGATTGCTTTAGGTCCCCATTCACTCATCTGCAAAATGGGCAGAGGCCATTAAATCCAAGTACAAAATGTTCTTTTCAGAAATAAAGGAAGATAAATTACTTGAAAGATATTTATTGTTCTTGGCTGGGTTACACTGATTTAATAACTAATTTAATTCCTAAATTGATTCACCTTGTAATGTCAATCAAATTACCTTGGAAAAACTTTCTAGAAATAGATGAAATAACCACAAAATTAATTTGGAAGAACAAAAAAGACAACAATGTCAAGGGAAAGGAGCTGGGAAAAAAAAAAGAAATAAAGAAGGCCTTGCATTACTGGATGTCAAACTACGTTATAAAGCAATAATTATCAAAAGTATTTGGTATAGGTTAAAAAATAGAAAAATTGATCAGTAGAGAAGACTAGGTAAGCAAGAGCCAGAAGGAACCCAAACATGATAGATAGATAATAGATAGAGCATTTATTAAATACATATTACTTGCCAGACACTGCTAAACTCTAGGAATGCAAATACAAGGAAACAAGATAGTGCTTGCCCTCTAGGAATTTACATACACTCTAGTGGGGGAAGATAATACCTAACCAAGAGCTGGAAAAGGAGAAGGGGTGTAGCTTGTTGTGGAGATGACCAGGAAGTAGCACGAAAGAGGGGAGGAGATAAAATGAAAACTCACTGAACAGAGCCTGATGTTTGATAAACACAAGGATACAAATAACTGAGCTAAGGGTCCTTTCCGTGGTAAGAACTGCTGGAAAAATTAGAAAATGGTTTGGTGAAAATTAGATTTAGACCCAACTTATTTACCTTATACTATGATAAGTGCCAAAAGGATATATATAGCTTAAATATAGTCAGAAAATAGAAGGAAATATCTTTCACAACTATGACAATTTTTGCTTACATGAAATTTAAATGTTTTTTTTTTTTCCCAAACAAAACTAATGCATCTAGGATAAGAAGAAAAGCTACTGACTGGAGGAAAATTTTTGCATCAGAGATCTCTGACAAAGTTCTCATCTAAGATAGGTAAATACATATAGATATCTATCAATATTAAATAGATATGTTATAGATATATGTGAATATATCCATATATCTGTAATTTCTATCTTAGTTCCCTCTGTGGGTATATGTATACCTCTCTATATGTATATATGTTTGTAAATGTATCCTTCTATCTATCTATATATAGTATACATACATATTATATATACATATATATACTTACATGCATATACACAGAGAATTAAGATAAATATATAAGAACAAGAACCATTCTTCTGTACATAATTGGTTAAGATAATAGATCCTGGAATTTTCAAAAGAACCACAAGTAGCCATATGAATGGATATTTTAAATCACTAAAAATGAGAGAAATATAAATTAAAACAACTGCCTCATACCCATAAGATTGGAAAAAATAACAAAAGGCAAAAATGGTAAATGTTGGAGGGGCTGTAGGAAGACAGACACTCTAATGCATTATTAGTAGAGTTATGAATTGATGTAATCCACTTGAATTGATGAAAGCCACTTGGAAGTGTGCTGGAAAAGGTCATTAAACTGTACATAATCTTTGATACGGTAGCATAGGTATAATCCATACTACTAGATACATACCACAAAAAGGTTAAATATAGAAGGAAAGGTCCCATATATACAAAAATATGTGTAATATCTCTTTTTTTGGTATCAAAAAATAATCTAGAAATAAAGTGAATGCTTTTCATTTGGGGGAATGGAAGAACAGATTGCAATATAGGAATGCAATGCAATATTATTGTGCTCTAAGAAGATGCTAATATTAAAACCCAGAGAAATCTGGGAAGTTTAGTATGAACTGCTGCAGTGAAATAAGCAGAACTGAGAGAACAATGACCACAGTGACAACCACAAAATTAAAAAAAAGAACATTAAAAGACATCAGCACTCTGATCATCACTGTTGCTAGCTTTGATTTCCAATCAGTGATAGTGAAACATGCCTCCCTTCTCTTGGTAGACAATGGGAACAAAATGAAGTGGATGCTGTCAGACATGGACAATTCACCATTTTGTTTTGCTTAAACTTTATTACAGATGAGGACTCTACTAGGAAAAGTGACATAAATGAAAAAAGCATCAAAAAAATATAAAACATTTTAAAACAAAATCAAAAGAATGAAAAAATAGGATGTGAAATATCTCATTAGAAAAACAACTGACCTGGAAAATAGGTCCAGGAGAGATAGTTTCAAAATTATTGGACTACTTGAAAGTCATGATCAAAAATAGAGCCTGGACATCATCTTTCAAGAAATTATCAAGGAAAACTGCCCTGATCTTCTGGAAGCAGAGGGTAAAATAGAAATTGAAGCAGTCCACCAATCACCTCCTGAAAGAGATCCCAAAAGGAAAACTCCTAGGAATATTATAGCCAAATTCCAGAGTTCCCAGGTAAAGGAGAAAATATTGCAAGCAGCCAGAAAGAAACAATTCCAGTATTGTGGAAACACAATTGGGATAACACAAAATTTAACAGCTTCTTCGTCGGAATATAATATTCCAAAGGTCAAAGTAGGTAGGCTTAAAACCAAGAATCACCTACCCAGCAAAACTGAATATAATCCTTCAGGGGGAAGAAATGAGCATTCAGTGAAATAGAAGACTTTCAAGCATTCTTCATGAAAAGACCAGAGCTGAATAGAAATTTTAATTTCAAATGCAAGACTCAAGAGAAGTATGAAAACGTAAACAGGAAGGAGACAACAGTTGAACAGTTGAACTGTTTACATTCCTATATGGAAAGATGATATATATTTGTAACTCATGAGACCTTTCTCAGTATTATGGTAGTTAGAGGGAATATATATATATAAGGCAGAGGGCACAGGGTGAGTTGAATATGAAGAGATGATATCTAACTAAAAAATAAAATTAAGGGGTGAGAGAGAAATGTACTAGGAGAAGGAGAAAGGGAGAAGTAGAATGGGGTAAATTATCTCACACAAAAGAGGCAAGAAAAGTTTTTACAGTGGAAGAGAAGAGGGGGAAGGTGAGAAGGAATGAGTGAACCTTATTCTCATTGGATTTGGCTTAAGGAGGGAATAACATACACACTCATTTGGGTATGGAAATCTCTTACCCTACAGGAAAGTAGGAATGGTGGGCAGGAGGAAATGATAGAAGGGAGGGACTAATCAGAAGCAAACACTTTTGAAGAGGGACAGGATCAAAGGAGACAATAGGATAAATGGGGGGCAGGATAGGACAGAGGGAAATATAGTTAGTCTTTCACAACATGACTATTATGGAAGTGTTTTACATGACTACACATGCATAACCTATATTGAACAGCTTGGCTTCACTATGAGGGTGGGTGGAGAGGGAGGAAGGGAGAGAATTTGGAATTCAAAAGTTTTAAAAACAAAGGCTAAAAATTGTGTTTACGTGCAACTGGGAAATAAGATATACAGGCAATGGGGTATAAAAATCTATCTTGCCCTACAGAAAAATAGAAGGGGGAGGGGATATGAGCAAAAGGGTGGGTAATAGAAAGGAGGGAAGATTGAGGAATGGGTAATCAAAATGCCATCTTGGGGTAGGGGAAGGGAGAGATGGGGAGAAAATTTGGAACTCAAAATCTTGTGGAAGTGAATCTTGAAAACTAAAAATAAATTAACAAAAAAGAAATGATGAGCAGGCAGATTTCAGGAAAATATGCAAAGATTTAGATGAACTGATGTTGAGCAAAGTGAGAAGAATCAGGATAACATTATACACAGTAACAGCAAAGATGACCAATTTTGATAGAGTTAGCTCTTCTCAGCAATACAATGGCAATTCCAAGGCAATTCCAAAAGACTCGTGATGGAAAATGCTATCCACATTCAGAGAAAGAACTATGGAGTCTGAATGCAGATTAAAGCATATTATCTTCTTTCTTTTTTTCTTTTCTCATGGTTTTCCCCTTTTGTTCTGTTTCTTCTGTTACAACATGACTAATATGGAAACATGTTTAATATGATCATACATGTATAGCCTGTATCAGATTGCTTGCCATCTTGGGCAGGGGGGAGGGAAGAAAAGGGGAAAATTTTGGAACTCAAATTCTTATAAATGTGAATGTTGAATATTATAAATTAATTAATTATTTCTTTTAAAAAAAAGGAAAAAAAAAGTTCTATGTGATACCTGAAGTGCAGTTTTATTAGCAACTAAAGAGATAATTAAGACTTCCTGGAGGAGATGGCAGGTGAGTTGGGCTGTAAATCTTTGGTATGAGTTCAAGAGGCTATGAGAGAAATATAGGGAAGATACTAGACATAGTCAAGAACCTGAGCAAAGGCATGCAAGCATGAGAGTGGGAATCTTGCACTTGCTTAGGGCCACTATTTCAAGGTGTCATCCTTGTATTTGTGAGTTCTGAAATCAGTCTGCTCATCTTCCCCTGCCCCCAACAAGTCTCAACTACATTGAGTTGAGGTGGGTGGTTTCTCCCCCTGGGTGAGATGCAAAGTTTTTTGGGTTTTTTTTGCATATGCTTGTGTCTCTCATCTCCATAGCAATGTTCATGACCCAGGTGCTGCTTCGGGAATTTTTCTTTACCCTGAATGAAAATCTGCTGCTCTCATTCTAGGTTGCTTTTAGTTCTGCCTTCTGGGACCAAGCATGTAATGCTCATCTGTGTTCCATATGACGGTTCTTCTTGTCCCCATTTAAATAGGGTAATTAGGTGGTACAGTGGGTAGAGCACTGGGCCTGGAGACAGGAAGACCTGAGTTCAAAGCCAGCTTCACATACTTCTTAGCTGTGTGACCCTGGCCAAGTCACTCGACTTCTGTCTGCCTCAATTTACTGGAGAAGGAAATGACAAACCACTCCAGAATCCTTGCCAAGAAAACCCCATGGACAATATGGCCCACGGGGTCACAAAGAGTCAGACACAACTGACTTGATTCTAAAAATTATCTCTGCAGGCTTTTTAGAGACAGTTCTTCTTCCACAGGTAGGTGTAACAGCTCTGACAACTTCTGTCTACTACCATGCTATAGTACCAGCAGGCTGATAGGTAACCATGGGCCAGAGTTCAAACTGGCCATTTGAGCACCCCAGGCAAGAAATGTGTCCTCCAATCAGCTTTTAGAGACAAATTTAAGTGGGATGAGGAGAAGCCTCCTCACCTAGGGACACAATGTTCTCTGCAGGCAGGCTCTGGGACACTCCTCTGTCATGAAGATAAAGTGATTCCATATTGCCAGTCCCCCATATTAACAGTAGAGAAGACGCCCACACTTGGCTACAGGTGCAGAATGGGAGAGAATAAAGTTGGGAAGAACTTCCTTTGGGGGTGAGGTGGAAGGAGAAAGTTTATAATTCTAATTATTCTTTTTAACTTGGTTAAGCTCAGTAATTGAAGTAGGACAAGTGCAGTCAACCCTCCTAAATTACAGTGTCCTGGGACAAAGCCCTGGTCACCTGCTCTGACCAACTGACTGATTGGTCATAGATCTGGAGGAGCCTCAGAGGCCCTCTTGTCCAGCTGCCACATTTACAGGGAATGAAACTGAGGCCCAGAGAACTTTAAAAAAACTTACCCAAAGTCACACCTTTAGTAAGTAGGAAAGCCAGGCACTTTCACTCCAAAGACCACACTTTTTCCACCACTCCATACAGTCTTCCGGGCTCTGCACAGGGCATAAGCCAGTCATGAATTTAGGTGCTTTCTAAACCTAAGTGACCTCATCATGGCAGATGTTCAGCCTTTCTTTAAGGCTGGGGGAAGAGTCGAAGGGAAAACACTGTGTTTCTTAGCATAGTCACACAGCTACGGTCTTTGCTTGTCAGTTAGGAGTACTGAGGTTTTAGTGGAAGATGAAGGCAGTGATAGGCCCTGAGTGTAGCACGCAGTATTTCCTGTTGCTCTCTCCTATTTCCTGTTCTCACAGATTTTACTCCACTATTTCATTGTCTCCTTTTATTGATTGAGTCTTCTCCTATTATCATAAAGATCTCAGGAGCAGCAGTGACTATAGTGTTCTTCCATGGTTGTTAGAGGCATGGAACTGAAAAGGGCCTTATAGATCATCTGGTCCAACCCCATCATTTTACAGAGAAGGAAACTGAGACCCAGAGAGATTAATTCACGGGATTTAAACTCAATTCTTTTGACTCTGAATGTATCCGCACTGATTCTCCATTCTTTGTTTGGAGTTCCCCTAATGGCCTGTATAGAATGGCTTTGGGACCCCAACGGGAGCTATATGTAGGATCAAAGTATCAGAGTCATAGATTTAAAGCTGGAAGGGTCATTTGGTCCAAACCCCTTGTTTTACAAATGAGGAAATCAGATCCTAGAGAACTTAAGTGACCTTGCCAAGATAACACTGGTAAGTATCAGGCTTGGGAATTAAAGCCCCAGGTTGTCTTGTTTCAAATTCAGGTCTCTTTCCACTATGCTATGTTTATAAGTATGCTGGGTGTCTTGCAAAGAGAAACTCAGAATAGTCTGTATGATATGGTTTAAATAGAAGGAGCACTTAAGGGAAGAGAATAAACATTTAGATAGGGCCTACTATGTGCTGGGCACTGTGCTTAGTGCTTTACAAATATCATCTCATTTGAGATCATAACAGCCCTGAAGGGCAGATGCTGTGATTATCCCCATTTTACAGTAAAGGAAACTGAGTTTAAATGACTTGCCCAGGGTCACACAGCTAGTAATCTGTGGCCAGATTGTAACTCAGATTTTTTTTTTGACTTGAGGTCCACTGTTCTATCCACTACACAACCCAGGTTTGGACTCAGAGGTCATGAGTGCCATCCTTATTCTGCTATCTATCTGCATTCTCTAGGAGTAAGCTGCTTAACTTTCTCAGCTGGGCCTCAGTTTCTTCATCCGTTAAAAGAGGTTCTTTTCCTGGGATCTGGGGACTTTTAAAAAAATTATGAGAACTGCATTTCAATGTTGAGTCCCTTTGTAATGCCACGTATTTTATTTTCTGCATATAAAAGCATTATTCTTAGAAAGGTTCCATAGACTGCACCAGATGGCCAAAGGGGCCCATGCTGTAGTTCGGTCATCTTTTTCAGTTGTGTTGGACTATTCATGACCCCATTTCAGGTTTTCTTGGCAAAGATACTGGACTGGTTTGGCATTTCCTTCTCCAGCTCACTTGACAGATGAGGAAACTGAGGCAAACAGGATTAAGTGACCTGCCCAGGGTCACACAGCTAGTAAGTGCCTGAGGCCAGATTTGAACTCAGGAAGATGAGTCTTCCTGACTCCAGGCCTGGCACTCTATCCACTGCACTGTTCTGCTCCCTGTAAGGGGCCCAAGACACACATACAAAAATTAAGAATCCCTGGATCAGTTTGTCCCTACTTATCTGGAATCTCCTCTCCTGGGCCACCTGGGCAGACTGGAGATTGCTTGAGAAGGCTTTCTAGCTGCTGGAATCTTCCCTTCTAAGGTGACTGGCCATTTACCTTGTATGTATCATTTATGTCCCTATTTCTTGTTGCATTCCCCCACTGGCACATTAAGTTCCCCGAGGGCAGGGACTCCAAATTGCCTTTCTTTATAAGCACTTGCACATTGCCCGACTTGTAGTAAGAGCCTAATAAATGCTGGTGGACTGGTTGACCGAGTGATTGCTGGGAGCTGGGTACAGCTGAGATGGGAGGAGGGTGCAGGAGAGCCACAGGTGTTGGAAGTCCATAAAGGAAGCCTGTGTTTCTTACTGGCTTCCCAGAGTCAAATATAAATGACTTTTGCATCTTTCTTTATCTAACTCGACCCACATTTTCCTCCCCAGCCCCTGATTTAGAAGTGACTCTTGTTACAGAAAATACAAACCTTCAACGGTTCTGAGATCTCATTGATACAGCTGCTTCCTGCAAAGGTCCAGACCCTAATTGCAATCCAGCCATGGAATACTCCTCCCTTTCATCCTGTAAAACCTTTGCTCAAAGAGCTACCCAGGGCTATCTAGCTATGGGGGTGCTAGGTGGGGCAGTGGAGAGAATACAAGACTTAGAACCAGAATAGACCTGAGTTTAAATCTAGCCTCATATACTTTCTGGCCAGATGACCCTGGGTAAGTCATGTGACCTCAGTTTCTTCATCTGAAAAATGGGGTTAATACAACTATCCACCTTCCAGGGTTGTGAGGATTAAATAAGACTATATTTGTGAAATACTTAGCACAGTACCTGAAAGAGAGTAGGTGCTATGTAAATGCTAGCTATGTTATTATTGTTATAGCTATTACTCAATATGGCTGCCTTCTGGAAGATTTTTCACATCTGTGATCCTCTGCCCTCACAGCACAACCTCCTCTGCTGGTTGACCATTTCTGGAATGAGTATCAACTCTGCCAATTGAGAGAAATGATTATTTCTTTCATATATCAATAACTATTGAATTAGGACCAAAGTTTTTTCCCCTCTTCTACTTCCTCATCCAAATAATCAACCAGTGTGGGAAATCTTTCTCAAAGACTTATCCAGGCAGAATGTCTAAGATCTAATCAAAGACTGTAAGAATGTCCTAAGTTTAAGCACATGGGTAGATTCCCACTCATTGTATTTCCTCAGGCATGTTTGGGAAAATGTGGATTCTCCCTTTCGTCAGACAGATGCTGTGGACGTCGATGCCTCTTGGAGCGCTCAGTCTCATGTACCTAGAGATCCTCGTTGGAATATAACCCACCTCTCATTGTAATATTTATCCTCTCATTAATTGTTGACCAATTACAGTTGATTGCCACCCTCAGGAATAGCCAATTTTTCCAAGGGCATGTAAATTGTGACTGCCACCATGAGGGATTTTGGCATTTGAAAGTGCCACTGACTTCATTGATGAAATGCTAACATTATTAATAAGATTATTATTACCCAGAAACTGTCTCTTGAACCTTTTAAGCATCACAGAATTATTAGTTGGCTTTTAAATTATGCATTAAAACTCACAAAACGTTCTAGATACATTATCTCATGTGATCCTCCCAACAACCCCAAGAAGTAGATGCTATCGTTGCATCCGCTTTGTTATTGTTGTTCAAAGGTGTCTTTGTGACCACATGGACCACAGCACACCAGACCCTTCCATCCTCCACTACCTCCCCAAATCTTGGGGATATTCATTGCTTCTAAGACACTATCATTACCTAGGAGGAAATGGAGGGTCTTCAAGTTTCAATAAGTTGCCCAGGGTGGTACAGTAGAAAAGGATTCTGGATTCAGAATCAGAGGGCCTGGATTCAAAACTCACCTTTGACACATGCTGCTTGTGTGATCTTGAGTGAGTCTGTTTACCTCTCTAGGCTTTGGTTTCCTCATCTGTAAAATGAGGAAATTGGGCTAGTTGGCTTTTAAGGTCCCTTCTGGGTCTAAATCTATAACCCTATTGTCTCTAAGTGTCTGATTCTACCAATCTGGACCTAGATTTTCAACCCCAAGTCCTGAGCTCTGTGCACTAAGCTAAGCTTCCTCTTCCACTTTTGCATGCCAGTCCATATTACTACTCTGCCGTACTCAATCCATCCCCATCCCTCACAGCTTCATTGCCCTTTGAGTCATCCACGATTTTAATCCCTTAGAGATTGTGGTGTTCCATGATTCTGCGATGATATCGCATCCCCCAGAGATTGCAAGCATTGAGAAGTTGGGATTTTGTGAATGGGAGCAGGTTGGGATCACTCTAAGCATTGTTTGATTTCCCAAATGTGCTCCCGCCCTGTTTCGTGGGCAGCTGGGAGGCTCAGTGGATAGAACAGAGGACTTGCAGTCAGGCAGACCTGAATTCAAACCCAGCTTCAGACACTTACTAGCTGTGTGACCCTGAGTAAGTCACTTACCCCTGTTTACCTCAGTTTTCTCCTCTATAAAAATGAACTGGAGAAGGAAAGGGTAAATGACTCTACTATCTGTGCTGCTGTTTCTTGCTTTTTTGAGTTGAATTCTTTTAAAATAATTAATAAGCAATAAACACAGTGGAATATCATATTCTTCCTACTTTCGAGTCCATAGAGTGACTGTGGTCTATTGTAGAAAGTCAGTTTTGGAAGCCTGTTTGTTCTCTTCTCAGACTTTCATCAAGGATACCCTTGACATGTGTACAGACCATTCTCACATAGAGTTTCGATAAGAAAGTGGCATATAGATTGGCAGGTACTGCTACATTCTCAATTGTCTCTTTAATAAGAATGCTACCCTTTTTAGTGTCAAGTATCTTTCTCTTTTTCAGATACCTTAAAAATTGATGGCTCCATGCTTTCAAAATTGTGCTGCTTCCAACATTGTTCTGCTGTGGGTGTACTGGTCTGGTTCAGTTGCTCTTGACTTCATTTTCTTAACTTCTGTTTCTATTTTTTCATCAAGATTTGGGAAATTAAAGGTCCAAATATAATGTTTCCTCTGTCACAAACGAGGAAAATAGGCGCACATGGAAATGCTAGATCTTTCACATTCTTTGGTCTATTAGTCATTCTTCTCCCAGGATAATATGTAAACACACTCTTGGGAGCATCAGGCTCAGAGCAGTCTCACGCCCAGCTTTCTAGGCAGGCTCCTTTTCCTCTCCATCTTCTGTCTTTATCATGATGCTGCTCATGTTGTTCAGTCACTTTCCATCACATCTGACTCTCTGTGACTCCTTTTGGGGTTTTCTTGTCAAAGATACTGGACTGGTTTGCCATTTCCTACTCCAGCTCATTCTACAAATGAGGAAACTGAGGCAAACAGGGTTAAGTGACTCGTCAAGAATCACCCAGCTAGGGGGGCGGAGCCAAGATGGCAGCTGGAAAGCAGTAACTGCCGTGAGCTCCCCACCAAGTCCCTCCAAAAACCTATAAAAAAATGGCTCTGAACCAATTCTAGAACTGCAGAACCCACAAAGTGGCAGAGGGAAGCAGGGCTCCAGCCCAGGACAGCCTGGATGGTCTCTG
>CM053623.1:35445723-35465224 GCA_028646595.1 Phalanger gymnotis | reverse complement strand
ACTGGGGAGAAAATCTGTAATTCAAACGCATGTGAAAATCAATGCTGAAAACTAAACATATTAAAAATAAATTTTAAAAAAACCCTATTCCCCCCCCCAAAAAAGAATCACCCAGCTAGTAAGTGTCGCCAGATTTGAACTTAAGAAGAGGAGTCTTCCTGACTCCAAGCCTGGCACTATATCCACTCCACCACCTAGCTGCCCCACTAGTGCTCATTCTCTCCCATAACTCATCTCTGTAACATTTTGCAAGTGAATTTATATTCTAAATTCCAGGGAGGTATGCATGGATCTGGAAAAAGGTGATATGAAAACCTCGAACTGTCCTTTTGAGATGCGGAATTTGTCTTATGAGAGTCCCTTGAGGCAGTGAAGGTTGCTTTCCAGAAAGTCTAAATGCTCTTTTTTTTTCTGTTGGGGACTGGGCAGAAGGGGAAGTGGAAGTTGTTTGTTTGTTTGTTTGTTTTTTTCCTGTAGCATGTTGAGAATTACAAAGCATTTAAAAATAATTTTTTTTGCAGTTATCGTACATTTATTTTTTTTCTCCCTCCTGACTCCCACTCCCCAGGTGAAAAGAAAAGGAAAAACAAAAGCCTTCTAACAAACATGCATAATCAAGCAAGACATGTACAAAACTATATGTCTCATTCTGTTATTGAATCCATTTCCAACTACTTATTGGACATTTGGAATTGAAGATCCTGTAGACATCTTAAACTCAATACATCCTAAATTTAACTCATCATCTTTTCCCCCAAACCCTTCCTCCTGATAAATTTCCCTCTTGCTCTCCAGGGCACCCTATCCTCTCAGTTCCACAGCCTTGCAATCTAGGTGTCATCCTCACCTCTTCTCTCTCACTGCCCCACCCCACCCCCATATCCAATATATCTCCAAGGCCTGTCCATTTATCTTAGGAACAACTCTTGAGCTCGTCCCCTTCTCTTCCCTGACACTGTCACCACTCTTCAAAGTTCTTCATTTTTACAATATTTCTATTATCATAGAAATTGTCCTACAGGGTCTCTTCATGTCATTCCATGTGAGTTCATATAAATCTTTCCAAGTTTCTGTGAAACTGTATCCTTCATTTAATTTCTTACAGCACAATCAGATCCCATTACGTATACCAAAATTTTTTTATCCATTCCCCAGTTGACGGGTACTCCCTTAATTTCTGATTCTTTGTCACCACAAAAAGAGCTTCTATAAATATTTTTGTATGTATGGGGCCTTTTCCTCTTCCTTATTGTTAAAGTTCCTAGAGTTTGGGCCGCAGGATTACTCCACAGATCTTGAGGGAGGAGCTGTCTTACTTCATGACTCAACTGTTGCCAAGAAGAAGATCTGGCTGGACTTTGTACCGGCTTGTTTGTCTGAACCGCATGTAAACTATAGTAGCCTGGAAGAGTATTATTTTTTATGCTTATTTGTAGAGCAATTTCCCTGGTAGTATAACACAGACATATGTTAGGAGAATGACAGCAAACTCCGTAAGAATAGCATCGTTATTGAACCAACTCTCCTACTGTTAAAAAAAAAAATTCTCAATATCTATGTCTATTTCCTCCCCTTGGGTTCATAAGAATGAGCCTATTTTAACAAAGTTTCACAGTCAGTCTTACAGAGTTTATGGAAAACATTCAAATTATTGATTTGCATGGTAAGTGAGGCATACTGTTGATCACCCATTAAAAATTGATAATTCAGAGGATTTTAAAATCTGAAAGTATCTTGAAAAACAAGCTCACAGACTCAACTCAGACCTTTAAGCTTAATTTCTGTTGTTTAGGAAAAAGAATAGGAAATGACTTTATTTTTATCTGTTTGATATGACGCAGCTGTCTGTGGGTGTAGATCTGCATATGCTCACATACATATAATGATGCATCACTCCTGCAGTTGTATCTCTGACTGAAAATGAACAGTGACCACTTTGGAAGGTGAGTAGTTTTTCATAAGAATGGTATGGGTATGTGGAATGTCTGTCTAGCTCAAACTTTACTGTATAGCAGGATCAATGGCTAGAATGGATTTTTGAGACCATCTGGTCCAAACCTCTTATTTTTACAGATGAAAAAACTGAGGTTCAGAGAAGTTGAGCAATTTGTGCCAGGTTACACAGGTTGTGAGTAGCAGGGCCAGGATTGCTTTTTCTTTAGCAAGAAAAAAAAAACATTTTTTTTTTAAATTTAGCAGATGCAGGAAAAGTATATGATAAAAATCCAACATTCATTCATGTTAAAGATATAGTCATTCTTAACACAATCAAAAGAATCTATTTTTACATGTAATCAAAAAAAATGAAATACTATAATGTGGAGGGGGAAAGGATCTACTTTTAGACGAGAGCCAAAATAATATGGAATGAAAAAACATTAGAAGCATTCCCACAAAATACCAAGTTGCTGAAGTCTAAATCTAACATTATTTTCCAGATACCACACTGATCTTGAAGAAGGGAGATTGATATTACCTTTTTTGTAACTGAGGAATCATTTAGGTTGCAACTGATAAGAAAACCCTGTAAGTAAGGTGTTTTTTTTAACTGCATTTTCTTGATCTGTGTTGTTATTTTATGTCACACAAAATTATGTAGGTAAATCTTGTATATATAACCCCATTAAATTCATTTGTTTCAGCTCATTTTTGGTTGAGTCAGTTGTATTTTATATATATATAATATCATATCATATGCAAATAATGACAATTTGACCTCATCCTTTCCACTGTTGTCTTCCAATGTCTTTTTCCTGTCTAATTATAATAAGCAATACTTTCAATACTATGTCAATGAAAGTGGTAAAAGTAAGTACCCTTATTTGGTGCCCATTTTTAATGAGAATACTTCTAATATTTCTCCAGTGTACATAGTATTAGCTGTTAACTTAAGACAGATATTTTTTGTTGAGTTGAGGAAAAATCTCTCCATTTCTATCCATTTTAGGGTTTTTGTCAGTAATAGGTGTTGGATTTTTATCTAAGGCTTTTTTCTGTAATGATCAATATAATTTTGTTTGTTTTTATGTTGATAATTTTCCTGATGTTGAACCAGACTTGCACACCTGGTATAAATTGTACTTGGTTATAATGATACCTTTTTGCTAGCTATTATTTAGTATTTTGCATCTTGTTCAATAGGGAAATTGATCTATAATTTTCTTTATCAGTGTTCTCTTTGCCAAATTTAGGAGAACACTGTATTTCCCTCATCAGAGATTGTATGTAGCATTCTATTTTTTTCAAGACACTAATCTAGCACAAAATTTCAAAGACAGAGTTTTACACTCAGTGAATCTAACGAACATCCAAATTGTTAATGTACATACTTGCTGAGAAAGGCTACAATGAGTAATGCATTCTACCTCCCTTCTGCCCGCTAGGCCCCCCATATTTGTCGGTTTCGGGAAAATGAAGCTACACATCTAATGGCTACCAAAGAAGATGTTATTATTCAGACATAGACTGACCTATGGCTGGTCCGTGATTTTCAACTGAGGTTGATAAAGGAAGTTGAATTATCTTTAATATGTACCACCTAGGGTAAGCCAGTTTCAAGTATGGGGGCAGCTAGATGGAAGAATGGATAGAGTGCTGGGCCACAAGTCAGGAAGACCCATCTTCTGAGGTTCAAATCTGACCTCAGACACAAGCTGCGTGACCCTGGGCAAGTCATTTCTGTGACTTCAGTTTGCCTCAGTTTCCTCATCTGTAAAATAAGCTGGAGAAGGAAATAGTAAACTACTCCAGTATCTTTGCCAAGAAAACTTCAAATGGGTAATGAAAAGTCAGACACAACTAAAAACAACTGAACTTAAATCTCAAGTACTGTGGAACACAACGGCAATGAGTAGATCAGTTAAAGCTAAATATAAGACATGAGCAGAATTTCAGGTTTCAGAAATTGTACTCCGGATTATTGAGTGGTTATTCTAGCTGGTTCTATCTACATGTTTCCTCTTGACTTTTTCTGGGCTTTCTTTTTCTGATCTAACTAGTCTGCATCACCCTCTTTTTATAAGTAATAGATGCAAAGGAGGTTATTGGTTCTGGTAAGGTTTGAAAATTTTCACCTCTAAAACCATCTGGGCTAGGGTTTGTTTGTTTGTTTGTTTTTGGTAAATAGCATTTTATTTTTTCTAATTACATGTAAAGATAGTTTTCAACATGCATTTTTTGTAAGATTTTAAGTTACAAATTTTTCCTCCCTCCCTAAAATGGCAAGTAATCTGATATAGGTTATGCATGTGCAGTCCTGTAAACGTATTTCCACATTAGTCACGCTGTGAAAGAAGAAACAGAACAAAAGGGAAAAGCTGCACACATACACGCACAAAAAGTGAAAATGTTGTGCTTTGATCTACACTCAGCCTCCATAGTTCTTTCTCTTGATGTGGATAGCATTTTCTATTATGAGTCTTTTGGAATTGTCTTTGATCCTTGTGTTGTTGAGAAGACCTAAGTCTATCATAGTTAGTCATTGTACAATGTTACTGTTATCGTGCACAATACTTTCCTGGTTCTACTCACTTCACGCAGCATCAGTTCATCATAAGTCTTTGCCGGTTTTTCTGAAATCTGCCTGCTCATCATTTCCTATATCACAATAGTGTTCCATTACGTTCATATGCCACAACTTGTTCATTCCCCAATTGATGGGCATTCTCTCAATTTCTGATTCTTTGCTACCACAAAAAGAGCTGCTTTTTTAGATTTTTATAAATTTATTTTTAGATTTTATATATTTTATATATTTACAAAAATATAAGCATATTTTTGTACATATAGGTCCTTTACCTTTTTTTTGTGATGTCTTTGGGATACAGACCTAGTAGTGGTATTGCTGTATCAAAGGATACACATGGGTTGATTGCATAGTTCCAACTTCACTCCAGAATGGTTGAATCAGTTCACAACTCCACCAACATTGCATTAGTGTCCCAGTTTTCCCACATCTTCTCCAACATTTACCATTTTCCTTTTCTGTCATATTAGCCAATCTGATAGTCATGAGGTGGTACCTCAGAGTTGTTTTAATTTGCATTTCTCTAATCAATAGTGATTTAAGAGCATTTTTTCCATATCACTATAGATGGCTTTCATTTCTTCATCTGAAAACTTCCTGTTCATACCCTTTAACCATTTATCCATTGGGGAATGACTTGTGTTCTTATAAATTTGACTCAGTTCTCTATATATTTGAGAAATGAGGCCTTTATTGGAAACACTTGTAAAAATTGTTTCCCATCTTTTTGCTTTCCTTCTAATCTTGGTTGTGTTGGTTTTGTTCGTGCAAAAACTTTTAAATTTCATGCAATCAGAATTATCTATTTTGCATTTCATAATGTTCTCTAGCTATTGTTTGGTCATAAATTCTTTCCTTCTCCATAGATCTGACAGGTAAACTATTCCTTGCTCTCCTAATTTGCTTATAGTATAACCTTTTGTCTCTAAATCATGTACCCATTTTAACCTTATCTTATTATATAGTTCGAGATGTTGGTCTATGCCTAGTTTCAACCATACTATTTTCCCAGGTTTTCCAGCAGTTTTTGCCAAATAGTGAGTTCTTATCCCAGAAGCTGGAGTCTTTGGATTTATTAAATAGTAAATTACTATAGTCATGGACTACTGTGTCTTGTGTACCTAAACAATTCCACTGATCCACCACTCTATTTCTTAGCCAGTACCAAATAGTTTTGACGTTTGCTGCTTTATAATATAGTTTTAGATCTAGTACAGTTAGGCCACTTTCCTTTGCATTTTTTTTTTCTTTAATTCCCTTAATATTCTTGACCTTTTGTTCTTTCAGATGAATTTTGTTAGTGTTTTTTCTAGCTCTATAAAATAATTTTTGGTAGTTTGATCAGAAGGCACTAAATAAGTAAACTAATTTAGGTAGAATTGTCATTTTTGTTACATTGGCTTGGCCATCCCATGCGCAATTGATATTTTTCCATTTTTTTTAGATCAGACTTTGTGTGGAAAGTGCTTTGTAACTATATTCCTGGGTTTATCTTGGCAAGTAGACTCCCAAGTATTTTTTATATTGCCTACAATTATTTTAAATGGATTTTCTCTTTCTAACTCTTGCTGCTGGACTTTGTTGGTAATATAAAAAATTCTGATGATTTTTGTGAATTTATTTTATATCCTGCAACTTTGCTAAAGGTGTTAATTATTTCAAGTAGTTTTTCAGTTGATTCTCCAGGATTCTCTAAGTATACCATCATATCATCTGTAAAGAGTGATAGTTTTGTTTCCTCATTGTCCAGTATAATTCTTTCAATTTCTTTTTCTTCTCTTATTGCAAAAGCTAACACTTCTAGGATACTATTGGATAATAGTGGTGATGATGGGCATCCTTGTTTCACTCCTGATCTACTTGGGAAGGCTTCTATCTTATCCTCCATTACAGAGAATGCTTGCTGATGGTTTTAGATATGTTAACTATCATTTTAAGGAAAGCTCCATTTATTCCTATACTCTCTAGTGTTTCTAATAGGAGTGTATGCTGTATTTCATCAAAGAATTTTCTGCATCTATTGATATAATCATATGATTTCTGATAGTTTCATTATTGATATAGTCAATTATGCTAATAGTTTTCCTAATATTGAACCAGCTCTGCATTCCTGGTATAATCCCGCCTGATCATAGGGTATTATCCTCAAGATAAATTGCTATTCTCTCTGCTAAAATTCTCTTTGTTAATATTTTATTAAAAAATTTTGCATCAATATTCACTAGGGATATTGGTCTATAATTTTCTTTCTCTGTTTTGGCTCTTCCTGGTTTAGGTATCTGCACCATATTTGTGTCATCAAAGGAATTTTGTAGAATTTTTTCTTTGCCTGTTTTTCCAAATAGTTTATATAATATTGGAATTAATTGTTCTTTAAAAGTTTGACAGAATACACATTCAATTGGGTATCTTACCCTACAGGAAAGTAGAGGGGAAGGGGATAAGAGGAGGCGATGACAGAAAGGAAGGCAAATTGGAGGAGGAGGTAGTCAAAAGCAAACACTTTTGAAAAGGGACAGGGTCAGAGGGGATGATTGAATAAAGGAGGACAGGATGGGATGGAGGGCAATATAGTTCATCTTTCACAACATGGCTATTATAGAAGTGTTTTGCATAATGACGTATGTATAACCTATATTGAATTGTTTGCCTTCTCAAGGAGGGTGGGTGGGGAGGGAAGAAAGGAGAGAATTTAGAACTCAAAGTTCTAAAAACAAAAAAAATTGTTTTTACATGCAATGAATAAATAGATAGATAGATAGATAGATAGATAGATAGATAGATAGATAGATAGCAGAATGAATGAATGTTTGGTAGAATTCACTTGTAAAACCATCTGGCCCTAGAGATTTTTTCTTAAGGAGTTCATTGATGGCTTGTTCAATTTCTTTTTCTAAAATAGGATTATTTTAGTATTTTATTTCCATTTCTGTTAATCTGGGCAACTTATATTTTTGTAAATATTCATTTCACTTAGATTTTTCTTTTTACTTAGATTTCAGTTTCACTTAGATTATCATATTTATTGGCAAACAGTTGGGCAAAATAATTCCTAATTGTTGCTTTAATTTTCCTCTTTATTTGGTGGTGAATTTACCTTTTTCATTTTTGATACTGGTAATTTGGCTTGCTTTTTTTTTAAATCAAATTAACCAAAAGTTGACCTATTTTATTGGTTTTTTTTTTCATAAAACCAGCTCTTAGTTTTATTTATTAGTATAATAGTTTTCTTATGTTCAATTTTATTAATCTTTCCTTTGATTTTCAGAATTTCTAATTTGGGGGGTTTTAATTTGTTCTTTTTCTAGCTTTTAAAATTGCATTACCAATTCATTGTTCTGCTCTTTTTCAATGTTATTCATGTAAGCATTTAGAGATATAAAATTTCCCTTAAGTATTGTTTTGGCTGCATCCCATGAATTTTGGTCTTTTGTCTCATTCTCTGATGAAATTATTGAGTGTTTCTATGATTTGTTGCTTCACCTACTCATTCTTTAGGATTAAATTATTTAGTTTCAAATTAATTTTAATCTCTCTATGACTCTTTATTACATGTAATTTTTATTGCATCATGATCTGAAAGGGATGCATTTAATATTTCTGCCTTTCTGCATTTGATTGTGAGGTTTTTATGCCCTAATACATTGTCAATTTTTGTGGTTTTCTCCAGAGTTCTATCATATCTAACTTATCTAAAGTTCTATTCACCTCCTTAACGTCTTTCTTTTTTTATTTTGTGGTTAGATTTATCTAGTTCTGAGACGGGGACGTTGAAGTCTTCCACTAGTATAGTTTTGCTGTCTATTTCTTCCTGCAACTCACTTAACTTCTTCTCTAAGAATTTAGATGCTCTACAACTTTGTGCATATGTGTTTAGTACTGATACTACTTCATTGTCTATGGTACCTTTTAACAAGATGTAGTTTCCTCCCTTGTCTCTTAATTAGATCTGGTTTTGCTTTTGCTTTTTCTGATATCAGGATTGCTACTCTTGCTTTTTTTTTTTTTTTTACTTCTGCTGAAGCATAATTTATTCTGCTCCAGTGTTTTACTTTTATTTTGTGTGTGTCTCTCTGTTTCAAATGTGTTTCTTGTAAATAACAAATTGTAGGATACTGTTTTGTAATTCACTCTGCTATTTGCTTTCATTTTGTAGGAAAGTTCATCCCATTCATATTCACAGTTATGATTACTTACTGTGTATTTCTGTCTACCCTATTTACCGCCCCCCCCCTTTATACTTTTCTCTCTCTTTTCATCCTGTCCTTCCTCACCAGTGTTTTGCTTCTGACCACTGCCTTCCCCATTCTAGCCTCTCTTCTATAAGCCTGCCCCCTCACTTTCTCTTTCCCCATTCCCAAGCTACTTACCTATGTGTATGTTGTTCCCTCTTTGGGCCAAATCTGATGAGGGCAAGATTCAAACGATGCTCATCCCTTCCCTTCTTTCCCTCTACTGAAGTAGATCTTTCATGCCTTGTCATGTGATACAATTTACCCCATTTCACCTCCCCCTTTCCTCTTTTCCCAGTACAATCCTTTTTTCACCCTTTAATTAATTTTTTGTTATCACATCAAAGTCAACTTATACCCACACCCTCTGTCTAAGTATACTCCTTCTAACTGTCCTAATAGAGACACAGTTCTTGAGAGTTACAAGTATCATCTTCCCATGTAAGGATTTAAACAGTTTAACCTTATTGAATACTATGGTTTTTTTCTTTCCTGTTTTTATGCTTCTTTTGAGTCTTGTATTTGAAGGTCAATTTTTTTTGTTGAGCTTTGATCTTCTCATCAGGAAAGTTTGAAAGTCCCCTATTTCATTGAATATCCATCTTTTCCTCTGAAAGATTATGCTCAGTTTTGCTGGGTAGTTGATTCTTGGTTATAATCCAAGTTCTTTTGCCTTCCAGAATATCATATTCTATGCCCTCTGATCATTTAATGTAGAAGGTGCTAAGTCCTATGTAATCCTGTGGCTCCTTGGTATTAGAATTGCTTCTTGCTGGCCGCTTGCAGTATTTTCACCTTGACTTGATAGTTCTAGAATTTGGCTAAAATATTCCTTGGAGTTTTCATTTTGGGATCTCTTGTAGGAGGTGATTGGTGGATTCTTCCAGTGCCTATTTTACCCTCCATTTCTAGGATATCAGAGCAATTTCCCTTGATAATTTCTTGAAGATGCTGTCCAGGGTCGTTTTTTGATCATAGCTTTCAGGTAGTCCAATAATTCTTAAATCACTTCTCCTGGATCTATTTTCCAGGTCAATTGTTCTTCCAATAAGATATTTTATGTTTTCTTCTATTTTTTTCATTCTTTTGATTTTGTTTGATGGATTCTTGATATCTCATAAAGTATTAGCTTCCTCTTGCCCAAGTCTAATTTTAAAGGGATTATTTTCTTCAATTAGCTTTTGTACCTCCTTTTCCACTTGGCCAATTCTATTTTTGAAGGAGCTGTTTTTGTGCTTCCTTTTCCAAGCTGTTCGTTCTTTTTTTTTTTTTTTTCAGAATTCTCCTGCGTAGTTCTCATTTCATTTCCCAATTTTTCTTCTACCTCTCTTACTTAATTTTTAAAATCCTTTTTGAGGACTTTCAAGAGGACTTTTTAGGCTTGAGAGCAATTTATACACCCCTTTAAGGCTTCACATGTAGATATTTTGACATTGTTATCCTCTTCTGAGTTTGTGTTTTGATCTTCCCTGTTGCCATAATAACTTTCTACGGAAAGGGATTGTTTTTGGTTTTTGTTCATTTTTAAAAGTGAGCTCTGCTCCTGAGGTACAGGGGCCACTGTCCCAAGGTTCTTTCACTGGGGGCCCGGGGTCTGGTAGCTGGCTTTCTGCACCAGGGCCTCTGGGGCTGGCAGCTTGCCCACTGCACTAGAGTGGCCTGGCCTGGGGCTGGAGGCCTCACAGTTGGCTTGCTGTGCCACTAGCTTGCTAAGCCAGAGCTGTGGGGTCTCAGTTGCTGTGCTGGCTGTTTTCCCTCTTTACCCAAGAGAGACAGACCTTTCCTGAAGTCCTTCTAAATTATCTTAGGCTGGAAAATTGTTTCACTCCATATTTTTGTAGATTCTGTCTCTCCAGAATTCCTTTAGAGTTTTGATTTAACATAGTTTCCAAGGGAAACTGGAGAGAGCTCAGCCATCTTCCTGGTTTCTCTCTGCCATCTTGGCTCCACCCTGTTTGTTTGTTTTTCAGAAGATCTTCATTCATAACTTGTTCTGCCTGTC
This sequence comes from Phalanger gymnotis, assembly GCA_028646595.1. NCBI lineage: Eukaryota > Metazoa > Chordata > Mammalia > Diprotodontia > Phalangeridae > Phalanger > Phalanger gymnotis. Next base: position 35,454,465 of record CM053623.1, on the reverse strand, counting down.
AGATTGGTCAATTTAAGTTAATTTCCTGTTATGTTTTAGTAAGTCAAAATTTTGTAGATAATCACTTAAATGCTTTAAGTCTTCTCACTCCTACAAAGGGTCCAGTATTCCCTAATGAAACTCCTTGTTTTGTGTTGGTTGCAGTCTCTCCTTTCTCATTTGTAATTTTGTTGATGTGCATTTTCCTCACCTGTTGGTTTGGTTTGCTAATAGTTTCCTTAAGCCTGGTTTTATTTGGCATTTATTCCTGGTTTTATTCAATTTTTATTTCACTTTATATTCTATTTATTCCTGCTATTAGGTCCATGATCTTTCCCTTTCTTTAAAACAACAACAACAGCAAAAACTGTCCCTCACTTTCAGTCTTTATGCAAAAGTTGAATGGATGACCACCTCAGGTATGCTAGAGAGGACATTACTCTTCCTGGGCCACTGGGACTAGATGGTTTCTGATGAAATTCAATGACTATTCCTTATCCAGTTTCTTTAGATGCAAATTTAATTCACTTCTTCCCTTTCTTGCTAAAAGAAGACAAGGTGATAGCAATTTGTCTCCAAGGATTACTTTGGCTATATCCCGTTGATGTTGACTTGTAGCATTTTTAGCATTGTCTCTTACATGTTATGTTTTCCCCTTGATCCCTTTTTTACATATGTTAAATGATTTTGAGGGAATGCATTTATACTGGTTTATTTAAGTGAATTGTTGCAGAGCAAGTTTGATTGAATATATTAATGCTATGCATAATAAATCATTTAAAAAGAGAAGGAAACACTGATTCAAAGTTTTGAGGGTGTGAGGAGAGATCCTGACAACTCAAAGTAAAGAGGAAGCAAATAGCCAAGGACAAGGGCAAAAGAAATGTACTTCTTACTCTGAAGCTAGCTTCTCTCCATCTTCTCAAAGGCCTTTCCAACTCTAAGACTTAGGATCCTTTAGCCTAAATAAATGGTCATGCCTACCACCTGTTCTCCTTGCTCCATTGTTTCAGTGGTGTCTGACTCTTCGTGATCCCATTTGGGGTTTTCTTGGCAAAGACTCTAGAGGTGTTTGCCATTTCTTTCTCCAGTTCATTTTACAGATGAGGAAACTGAGGCAGACAGGGTAAAGTGACTTGCCCAGGGTAACATAGCAAATGTCTGAGGTTGGATTTGACCTCAGGTCTTCCTGACTCCAGGTCCTGTACTCTATCCACTGCATCCCTTATCTGCCCTATTAGACATTTCTAACCAGATATCTCATAAGCATCTGAAACTTAACCCACCTAAAACAGAACTCTTTATCTTTTCCCCCAAACCTACCATTCTACCAAACTTACTCATTACTTTTAAGGCCTCAAGTACAGCCCTATGACTAAATCCAAACTTCACAGAACAAATCCCCTTAATAAAAGGATTTGTTCTGTAAAACTTAGACTAAGTCAAAAGGCTGCACCAAGGACTTAGAAGGCCACATGTGGCCTGGAGGCTACAAGTTCCCCATCCCTGGTATAGACAGTTACAAAAAAGGAGAAGAAAAAGTCAGAGCATCAGTAAGATCTATTGTGGTTTTAAGATAAATATAGTTACAGGCAAATCCTGCCCCCTCCCCCTGTATTTCAGTTAAAGAATACTTTCTACGGTAAGGGATTGAGGAGGAAGAATTGTTTTGATAGGTTGAAGTAGCCTGAGCTAGAGTAGCAGGAATGCAGAACCCAGGGCACTAGCTCAGATCTCCTCTCTCCGGTACTGCTAAGTGCTACCTTGAGGCTTATCAAGGTTCAAGGGAATTTGCCTGGCCCTGGAACAAGTGACTAACAGCCAAGACTGTGAAAGGATTTAAAAGAAATTTTCTCATTCTTACCTAACTATTGGAGGGTAGGGGTTGGGAAGGGGCATGGGGTGAGAGGCTACTGGGAAAATTACCAGCAAAGATGGTGCTGACTGGGAGACAGGGTTTATCTGTCATCCATGGACCTGACTCACTAGAGAGTGAGGTGAGATAAAGGTGATGATCAGCCCTAGGGATGGACAATCTTATAAAGGAGAGATAATAATTCCTTAGAGGAGCTAGCAGCAAAGACAAACAAATTTCCTTAAGGATTTTGTAAGCCTAGAGGAGGCACTTAGTAGTACTAGAAGAGAAATCTGATGCTTTTGCTCATTTCTGTCCCTCTGGCTCAGGTCTTGCACTCATATCACCACCATCACCATCACCTCTCACGTTCGCTTTAAGGTTTACAAAGCATTTTTCTTCCCTCAACCTTCATGCAAATATTGTTTTTCAGATGAGGAAATTGAGACCTTAAAAAGTTAAGTGCCTTACCCAAGATCACGTAGCTGAGAGTCTGAGGTGGGAGTCTGAATCCAGAGCTCCTGACTCTAAGGCTGGCATGCTAAACCACTACAAGAGACTCATCAAATATTTGACAAAAAGGTGTGTGGGAGAAACTAATAAAAAAGATTGTGTTTTCTGATCAGGTGACTGAGCTGGGATGGAGTACACACTGAAGCCAAATGTGTCCATGACCACAGAGGACTATTACCCAGACTGGACGGTTAGCCCCTGCCACACTGCATTCACCCAGAAGTCCAGCTCTCTGCTCCTTGCCTTGCTCTACTGCCTTCTCTTTGTCTTTGGGCTGCTGGGGAATGTCCTGGTCGTTCTGGTTCTGGTAGCCTGTAAGAAGCTGAAAAGCATGACTGATGTGTACCTGCTGAATCTGGCCATCTCTGACCTGCTCTTCGTCTTCTCTTTCCCCTTCCTGACACACTATACTCTGGACCAGTGGGTCTTTGGGAACACCATGTGTAAGATCATCTCTGGAGTTTATTACATTGGCTTCTTCAGCAGCATCTTTTTCATCACCATCATGAGCATGGACAGGTACCTGGCCATTGTCCATGCAGTCTATGCCTTGAAGGTAAGGACAACCAGGAAGGGCATGGCTGTCAGCCTCCTGGTGTGGTTGGTGGCTGTTTTAGCCTCTGTCCCTTTGCTGGTATTTTACCAGGTATCTTCAGAGGAGGGCATCCTCAAGTGCTACTCCTTCTATAATGACAGAACTACTGAGTGGAAACTCATTACCCACTTTGAAATCAACATCCTGGGCCTTGTCATCCCACTCAGCATCCTTGTTTACTGTTATGCCAACATCCTGAGGCACCTGAAGAGGTGTCAGAACCACCAAAAGATCAAGGCCATCAGGCTGGTCCTCATCGTAGTGGTGGTATTTTTCTTCTTCTGGGTTCCCTTTAACACGATGCTCTTCCTGAATTCCCTCCACAACCTGCATATCCTGGATGGGTGTGACTTGAGTCAAAAACTCACCCAGGCCACACAAATAACTGAGGTCATCTCTTTCACCCACTGCTGTGTCAACCCTGTAATTTATGCTTTTGTGGGGGAAAAGTTCAAGAAGCATCTCTCTGATATCTTTCGGAAATACAAACGTTATTTCTGGGTATACAAGGAAAGCTATTGTTCCCAGGAAAACACAGAGAGATCATCTGTACGCCACTCAGCTTCCTCCACCACAGACTATATTTTGTGAAGCAGAACGGTCCTGGCCCCAGGGGAAATGTTTGTATGGAATCCAGGGATTGCAGGAAGGAAGCAGGGAGAAGATATTTTGTTTACAAGGAAGACAGACATTTACTATTTTCTTCTAGTCTCTCCTAATAAGGATTAAATACTCTCTTCCTTCCCTTCATTTCATACGAGGCCATTTGCAATTTTCTGGATATATTCCCTGGCTGATGCTTTCTTAGGAGGGAGAAGGAGAGTTAACCCAAACTAAATGCTGATTGTATAAGTCAGAGTGTGCCAAGGATTTGTATAAGAATCCTTAAGTTGGGGATGGTCAACCTCTAACCATTGGCTTTAATTTCATCTAACCTTCAGGGCAAGTATCACGAGGCATATATAATATAAACACACTAGACTGGGATTCAGAAGAAGCTATGTTCTAGGCTTGGCTCTGCTGCTAACCAAGTGTGAGACTGTGAATACATCAGTTCACTTCTTTGAGAACAATTTCCTCCGACTTCCCTGCCTTTATGCAGACTTCGTCCCTGGTCTGGAATGCACTCCCTCTTTACTTCTCCCCATGGCATAATCTCCAACTTCCTTCGAAGCACAGCTCATGGACCACTTCCTTCATGATCCACCTTTCCTGACACCATGCCCCCTTGAAATAACTATGTATATCCTTTTAATTTACTCATATATGTAAATGTTATAGTCACAGTGTAACGTATGCTTCCTGTGGGGGGTATGGGGTGGGGAACTGTTTATGTTTGTATCCCCAGCTTCCAGCACTTTCTCCTGCAAACAGTAGGCACTTCTAAAAAATTATTAAGTTGAATGGAGAATATGGGGCCTTACAAAGCCACCAGTCACTGTGGCATAAAGAAAAAAGCAAGTGTATTCCAAGTGCTTTAGAGGACTTTGAAGGAAACCCACCCATCTGCAGTCAGGCATTCAAAGCCTGCCTCTGGATCCTTCAGAATTGGAGTCTTGGAGACTACCATGCCACAAAACTCTGATCTAGTTGTGGGTGGAGTTATCACAAGCTGGATTTTTTTTTAACATGACTGCGGGGGGGGGGGGGGGGGAGAGGTTGACAGTTACTGGGGGACACGACAGAAGGAAACCCCTGCAGGGGTTTTAGGCTGTGAGTTCTGAGCACAGAGACTAAGCAGGGCAGGCTAGTCCACTCTACAGAAAAAAGAACCACGATGGAGTTGGATGGAAAGGACAAATGGTTCAAAGGGTGGCCACTTCTTAGCAATCGACTCAAGGACATTAAAGATTTAATTTCCTCCCCGGTATCTTATCGCTGATAGACATTTTTATATTTTTTCTGTGTCTATATGCAGCTTTTATTTGTTGATTTTTTTTGTTTTGTATTAAAAAAAAAAACCTTTGATCAAAACTCCTTTATGATGCATCTGTGCATATTAATTTTGTGCTGGTAGGAGGGCTACTGGAAATATACAAAACTTAATCAGGACAAAGAACTGGGTTCAGGATGGCTAGGATTTTCTGTGTTCATAGCTGGCATTTTACATAGTGTGGGTAGTGTTTGTGAGAGAAATTTGAGGTTTTGAAGTTTATTGGTTATCAATAATGTTTATTTAAAGTAGTAGAGAGAAATGATTCATGTGGAATAGGATCGATTCACAACTAGGCTAAAACAAGTCACAGTTGTAACCAAGTTTGGGCATGGTTTAGAATATAAGGTACATGTAGGGGAAAACACTCCAGCCTCCTGCATAGTGGGAGAAGAAAGAGGTGATCTGGAAGAGTCCATGCCCTCTCCTCGCCTTTGAAATTACTTGGGGTGGGGGAAGCGAAAGAATAAGAGTTAGTAGAGCCTTTTTTTTTAAAGCTTATTTTCGATGCAATTCATAGAACAAAACAAGCATTTCTATAACACAGTACAATAAAAAAAGATGATTGCACATTTCATTTCAAATCTACCATGTACAACTTGCTATTCCTTCCAAATATACAACAAAGTTACCATGTAAATGTTTTTTTTTCCCTTTGTTTTTTCCCTCCTCCCTCCCTCCATGGCTACCATTAGATACGAAAAGATATATACATATATATGTGTGTGTGTATACATATATATGCATACATATACACGTGAATACACATATATGCACACATATGTATATATACATGTATATGTAAAATTGTTCTATATATACATACTTCTATTTGTCAATTTCTCCTCTGGATGCAGATAGCATCTAGAGTCTTTTAACATTTTTTCAGATTTTCATTATATAGCCAAACTTTGTCTCAGAATAGCAACCGTGTGGTGATAAGTGAGGATTCATCTGGGATTTGAATGCAGGACCTCTCATACTTACTAAGTCACTTCCAAGGCTGAACCCGCTCCAAGAACCTATCACCTTCTCAGGAAAGGAAGGGGAAAGAAAAATAGAAACCAGGGGACCAGGCATCAGATCCCACCGGGGATAGGCACCGAGTTAAGCCAGTGTTCCATGCTGCCCACCCACTCTCCACACCCCTTCATGAGGAGTCCAGAGACAAAACACACTCCTGACATGAGTAGAAGCAAGAGCCCAAGACAAATTTTGTCTGTTCTTTTAACTGATGGAGTACCCTGACCCCACATCCCCCCAACCCATTCCACTCCATGCTGACACACAGAGGATCAAAGGACCATTCAGGGCTTGTACTTCCCAGTACCCCCCAAAAAAAGACACTTAATTTTCTAGTACAGAGCAGTAACTACAAGTTTGAATATACTTGAATGCCCACAGCCCAAGTGAAACTGCAAGAGGCAAAAAGAACAGTTTACATTTGACACACTCACCTCCAAGCCCTTCTTCCTTCTCTCTCTGCAGTTAGTTAGTGCTTTGGGCGATGACACAACACTAGCAGCTCTGATGAGTGAACACTCCACCTTAGATGCACTTGTGAGCAGCTGGCCTATGTAGAGCAGCTGGCCTATGTAGAGGCCCTGGCTTGTCCACATGCACTCTTTGAATACTGCCTGAGTTATTGCATTTCTGCCAGTTCTGGAGAAGAGTTACCCTTATCAGTGGGTAGAGAGGGGAACAAAGGAGGTCTGCCTCGCCACCTGGGATAGGCACTGTAAGGCCCAGGAGTAGAGATTCAGTCCCTACTGTATACCAGTTTAATCTTTCCAGGCACTAGAATTTGCAGAACTAAGTTTCTAGGCTTAAGGAAGTAGAGAGAGATTTTTTCTTTGTATGACTTTTTTGTGCTTATATCCCCACTTGGTACAAAATAGGTGCTTAATAAGTACTTGTTGATTGGACTGTTTTTAATAGAGATGGGTTTTGGCAGGGCTGCTGAACCAGCCTGTTCTATCTTTTGCAGCTGCTGGTGGTCTTCCTCTTGTGAGAGTCTCATATTCTTTACCCTATGATCAAGGGCTTCGTGGAAGTGGCCCAGTGATGCTTTGTGGGTGGTCTTAGAAGAATGGAGCTGCAGTGTGCTGTGTGTGTGTGTGGGTGTGTGTGCGTGCACGCACACATGCACATGCAGTCAGGGGTATGTGATCATCTGGGGACATTCTGTTCAAAGTGGAGCCATTGAGCAGGGATCAGAGATTTATGATAAGAGAAGTAGCTCCCAGACTAATGCCTAAGGAAAACTAAACTGAGACCAACGTTGGCTCAAATCAAGGAGGAAAATAGTATTGATCTACATGCGAGGAGATGTCTATTGGTAGGAGACTGATCAAACAATTGGTGGTACAAGAAGGCAGTGGAATATTACTGTGGAACAACGAATATGAAGATTAGTGAAAAGCACAGCAAGACAAATGAAGTGAACAGAACCAGAAAAACAAGATTCCCAATAACTGCAACAATGTAAATTGAAAGAAAAAAAAAACAAAAATGGAAACTTAATACTGTGTAATTATAATGACCAAGCTTGACCCTAAAGAAGAGATTTGAAAATATGTCTCCTCACTTCTTTGCAGAGGTGGGGAGCAATGGATGGATTATGGTCAGATCTGATTCATGTTTGTTGGATTCGTTTTTCTGAACTGATTTCTTTTCCTCTCTCTTTTCTAGAATCCTTAGCTTCTCTTCAAGACTCAACTCAAATCTCACTTTCTGTAGGAGAATTTCTCCACCCCCACCTCCACCCCCATATTACTTTCCATATACTATGTATATGATATGTTTGTCCATGCATATATTCCTTTTAGAGGTTATTCACATGTTGCCTTCCTCCATAAAATGTGAGCCCTCTGAGGACAGGAACTGTGTTTTTGCCTTTCTTTGTATCCCCAGCATTTAGCTCAGTGCCTGGTACATAGTAAGCACTTCACAAATGCTTCCGATTGTTATAAGGGATGGTTTTCTGGGTCAGGGAATGGAAAGGAATATATTGCTAAATGAAGGTGATTAACAGAAAAGTTATCAATTTTTAAAGACATCAGGAGAATGGCAGGGGGGTTGACTAAATTTATTTTCTTCCTGTCATTCTCTCTTCTGCTTACAAATTCACCTAATGTTGGTGAATCATAGTGGATTGAATTGGTGTGTCTCTCTCTTCTTTGCTTTCTTTGTGATTGGCTGGTTTTCCTGCTCTCATCTAATGCCAGTAAAGGGAGGATCTCCTACCATTCCATCTCAGAAAAGAGTGTGCAAAGAATTGAATTACAGACCATCTGAGGTGCTGTTGGTTCTATTAGCCCAAGAGGACTGACTATGCATTGCCCTTGCCCCACTCCTAAAAGTGCCAATGTCTTCAGGAAATTGGCCTTGCCAAGGGCTGGAAATTTGGACCAAGAGGAGGGGGCCAAGTAGAAAACTGCAGCTCCAACTTGGTAAAGGCAATTCGAATATGCTGTAATGCCCTTTAGTCTACGCAGTTTTCTGATGCTGGAGAAATTCTTCCTTTCATGACTTTGAGGAGGTGGGAAAGAGTATTTATTTGTAACACCCCCTCTTCAAACAGCACACTAGCTTTGGGGGACCATCCTAGCTCACTTCCAGCATGATCACCTCTGGGTGATGCTGGGTGAAAGAGATGGAACTCCAGGAAGGCACATCATCATCATAAAAGTTAACATGTGGAGGGGGAATGAGTGAATCTTTCTGTCATTGGATTTGACCTGAGGAGGGAATAACATACACACTCAATTGGGTATCTTACCCCACAGGAAAGAAGGCAGAAGAAGATAAAAAAAAGGGGAGGATGATAGAAGGGAGGGCAGATGGGGATGAAGGTAATCAAAAACA
>CM053623.1:35437490-35445223 GCA_028646595.1 Phalanger gymnotis | reverse complement strand
TACATAATGATATGCATGTGGCCCACGTTGAATTGATTGGCTTCTTAGGAGGGTGGGTGGGAAGGGAAGAGGGGAGACAATTTGGAACTCAAAGTTTTAAAAAATAGATGTTCAAAAACAAAAACAAAAAAGTTTTTGCATGCAACTAGAAAATAAGATACGCAGGCAATGGGGAGTAGAAATTTATCTTGCCCTACAAGAAAGGAAGGGAAAAGAGGATGGGAGGGTAGTCGGGTGACAGAAGGGAGGGCTGACTGGGGAACAAGGCAACCAGAATATATGCCATCTTGGAGTTGGGGGGGGGGTAGAAATAGGGAGAAAATTTGTAATTTGAACTCCTGTGAAAATCAATGCTGAAAACTAACTATATTAAATTTTAAAAAAAGCTAAAAAAAAAAAGTTAACATGAGCACAGTGTTATAAAGTATACAAAGTGTACAGATATAACACTGATTCTCTGAACTCCTACTGCCTGAAGACCAAGTGTGTTACATTTCAGTCCCGCCTCCTCCAGGATTTTCCTTAGGGGGTTGGTGGGTCTCTCATCACTGCCATTGTCTCAAGACCTCACAGATTATGTCTCCCCCACAGATTATGTCCCCCCTCCACTTTTAGGAGTCCAAGTATTCTGGTTCCAGTTTATATATCTTCCCCACCAGATTCTAAGCTCCTTAAAAGAAGGACTGTCTTTTGCCTCCTTTTGTATCCCTGCCACTTAACACAGTGCCTGGCACATAGTAGATATTTAATAAATGTTTACTGATTGATCGATTAATGACTTAACAGTAAGATTACTTTCATGGAGAAATATTTATTTCAAAGGTACAGCAAGAACAAGTATCATTGTCAACGCCCACTCCTCAACTCCCAGGGAGTATAATCTGTCTTATGCTACCTAGGTCTTTGGAGAGGAAAGAGGGATTAGGTTCACCCAGCTTAATTTTGTTCCTAGATAGAATTAGTCCTGCCAAGTACCAAGTACCAAGTCCAAAGTCCCCATGCACTAGCCTTCTGCGACCCTTGCTTCTCAGGGCTTCTCTGTTGAAGTGGCCACAACATATGACCTGGAATTCTGGGTTCCAAGATCCCCATGGCTCCAGCTTCTGGGTCAAGGACTCTACTCCCTGCACCTAGAACCAAAAAGGACAAGTGAAGCAAGACTAAAACCTCAAGCCTGTTTCTTGATGTCACTAGACCTAAGGGGAGGGGAAGGTGACCTTCCTTCCCCAGCTTACTAAATGGCGCCCCTGCTACAAGTGAATGAGTCTTTCACCCTTGGATGCCACAGAAAAGAGAGGTTCCAGAGGTTCAAACAGTTCCAGATATCCAGCCTTTGGAAAGAGTCTGCTCGTTACCACATAGTAAGCCAATGCAGAATGTCCAGAAAGTTCATACAAGTCAAGCATGAACCAGGTATCCTTTCTCATAGAAACAGGTCCCTGGTATCTCCCTCACAGATATCTCTCATTTAGGTAGACGGAATATGCACACATCCCCATTACCCATGTGTTATCTCATGCAATGCTTAAAACAACCCTGTGGGGTAGGTGCTATTGTTATCCCCATTTTACAAAGAAGGAAACTGAGGCTGAGAGAAACTGACTTGAATCACATAGTTAATAAATGTCTGAAGCAGGATTTGAACTGAGGTCTTTCTGACTCCAAGTCCAAAACTGTTGGTTGCCTTATTATAGATGTGTTAGGGCCACAGAAGGTCAGTGTCATGATCAATTTAAAGACATTTGACGTTCGGAAACCTGTAAGACTTGACCAGTGAATTCTGGGTTTTGCTGCCAAGTTTTAACCTCCCCCCAACCTCCTTATCCTTGATTTTTTCTGCTTTTAAAGCAACCTTAACTGACTTCCTTCTATTACATGGGTCCCCCACAGTCGAACCATCAATCCTAAGACCATAGTAGAATTGAAAGGAACCTTGAAGGTCATATAGTCCAACCCCTATATTTTATAGGTGAGGAACCCAAAGCTCAGAAGGGTGACATTCCTAAAGCCACAGTGGCAGTCAATGGCAGAGCTGGCATTTAAACCTAGGTCTTCTGACTTCACATGGAGTTCCAATTCCACAGCCACACATTCTCGAACCTTAAGCACTGCTTCATTTCCATCCTATTCTTGACTGTCCAGCCCGATACCATCCATTTATAGTCAAAGAGCATGCATTCATCATGGCGGGAGGGTCCACAGCAACTCTCTGTTATGCCCATTTGCTAAGTCATAAGAAGGTTCCAATTTTCCTCGGTGGAAGTATTAATCACATAGGTAAATTGATAGATCTCTAAAGTTATAAAATATTGAAGAAAATGTCAGCAAATGTAAATGAGTAAAAAAAAAAGTAGCCTAAAATTCCCAAGTTAAACCAGAAAATCTGAACTATACATATTTCAATAAAAATATAAACTTTAATAAAAATATAATAATTTATTTCATCTCTGTCCACTTCTGATATATTTCTTATGAGAATTGTTGCTGTTATTTTTATGTAGTTGTATTCAGTAGATATGTATTTTTTTTCAAATACTACTTTCTTTGCTTTGCATCACTATATGACTTTCCTTATTTATTGGTGTTCTTCCTTATTGATATTTTTATGGGAGAGTAATATCAAATTGAATTGATATGCCAGAATTTACTCCACCATTCCCCCAATTGTTAGACAATCTAATGGACTATATAATCTCCAGAAGTACAAGGATGCTATCACATGTATATCTCCCAGTTCTTAGTACAATAATCTGTATACAGCAGACACTTAATAAGTGCTTGATATATTGTATTTATAAAGCAATTCTCTAACTCTTTTCAGGGTAAGCTGGCTCTTTTACTGGCTTGTACTTCCAACTCTCTGGATTTGGACACCATGCTCCTGACTGGGCACCTTCTGCAGCTCCTTATTTTCAGTTCCCTTTTATTTGTTGTCTTCATCCATTAAAATGTAAGCCTCTTGAAGGTAGAGACTTTCTTTTCACTTGTATTTGTATTCCAATATCTTAGCACAGTGCTTGGTACATGGTAAGCACTTAATAAACACTTATTGATGCTTTTTCCTTTGGCTATGATCCTAGGAGTAGACTGACTAAGCCAAAAGGTATCTTTTTATACTAATAATGCCAAATTGCTGGCTGAAGTGGCATGGTCTTCTCTCTAAAAAAATTCATGGTGGTGCAATGGTCAGAAGGCCAAACTTGGAGTGAGGAAGACTTTGGTTCATGTCCTAATTCTCCCACTTATTCAGTAGTATGATCACCTGGATTGTTGTGAAGCTCAAGTGAGATAATCTATTTAAAGTGATATGCAAGTGCCAACCCAAATTCTCAAAGGCTCATGAGTTAGCAACAACAATAATCAGATATGAGGTCAGAGACCTAGAAATCTGGGGTCTCCATTGGGCTATGCATACCACAGTCACTACTATGCCACCACCTGTACTGCCAATGGGACTATATTACCGGGGAACTGCAAGCTTGTGTGCCTGTGAATAATAAATTAATAAGCTAACATCTATTAAATAATATCAATAGATGTAAAAAAAAGTTGCTATAAAATCTAACGTTCAGTTATAATTTTAAAAAAATTTAAAAAATAGGAATTGAGGGATTCTTTCTCAACACAATAAAAAAAATCTACCTGAAGCCAAGCAGCAATACAAGGAGGAAAGGAATGTTAGAAGCAAGGGGTGGTAGTAATTCCTTCTGGTTTAAAAATCAGTTGTTTGTTCCATTATGTCATGGTGATTTTTTAGAACTTCTATTCCTTGATATTCTTCTCACCAACAAAGAGAAACTAGTTAGTTATTGACATAGAGAAGTAGAGACCTTGGGGGAAGTTACCAATCTATCTTGGGGTTTCTGATAGAGAAAGGGTGCTGAGCCAGGCCAAGTCTAATATGCACTCTAAATTTGAGGAGAGCAGATTTCAAAGGCTTTGTAGAAAGGAGAGAGAGGCAGGATCCCATTTTCCAAAATTCTACTAGATGGCACCATACCTGGAGTCAGGAAGACCTGAGTTGAAATCAGGCTTCAGAAACTTGCTAGCCCTTTGACCCTAGGCAAGTCGCTTAATTTCTGTTTGTTCAGTTTCCTCATTCGTAAAATGTGGATAATAATAGCAACTATTTCCCATCGTTGTTGTGAGGATCAAATGAGATAATTGTAAAGTGCTTGGCACAGTGTCCTGCATATAGTAAGTGTTAAATCAATTTTTGTTGTTGTCGAATTGTTTTAGTCATATCCAACGCTTTATAACCCAATTTGGGGTTTTCTTGGCAGAGATACTGGAGTAGTTTGCCATTTCCTTCTCTAGCTCATTTTACAGATGAAGAAACTGAGATAAACAGGATTAAGTGACTTGCCCAGGGTCACAAAGCTAGTAAGTGTCTGAGGCCAGATTTGAACTAGGGTCTTTCTGACTCCAGGCCTAGTGCTCCATTTACTCTGCCATCTAGCTGCCCCATATATCAATGGTAGCAGCAGCAGCAGCAGCAGCAGAAGAAGAAGAAGAAGAAGAAGAAGAAGAAGACAGAAGGAAGAAGAAGACAGAAAGAAGAAAAAAGAAGAAAGAAGATGGAAAAAAGGAGAAAAAAGAAGAAGAGAAAAGAAGAAAGAAGACAGAAGGAAGAAAAAAGAAGAAAGAAGGAAGAAGAAGAAGAAGACAGAAGGAAGAAAAAAGAAGAAGGAAGAAGGAAGAAGATAGAAAGAAGAAGAAAGAAGAAAGAAGATGGAAAAAGGAGAAAAAAGAAGAAAAAAGAAAAAAGAAAGAAGGAAGAAGACAGAAGGAAGAAAAAAGAAGAAAGAAGAAGGAAGAAGAAGAAAAAAGGAAGAAAAAAAGAAGGAAGAAGAAGAAGATGGTTATGATGATGATGATGATGATGATACCTATCATTATTATCATCATCATACCAGGAAGGATTAGGGAACTCTCGAAAATGAAATTGTGAAGAGACAGAAAAACAAATGTGATGAGGAAAGAAGGGAGCTATCTCAAAACCCTCCTCTTCTTATCAATGTGACTCCAAAATGGAAAATCGTCTTCTAGACTGGGTCTGATGAGAGCAAAGCACAAGCACTCTTACCTTCCTTCTCCTGAAAGTTACATCCTTCCTAAATCAACTCAAGAGCAAATTAATCTTTAGGAGCTACTACATCACCTTGCTAACACATATTGAGCTTGCAGTCCACTAAGCCCCCCTGATCTTTTTCCAAACTACAGCCTAACCAGGCTTCTCCAGGGTCCTTCTAATAGCATAGAAAGTATGTGTGTATGTGTATGTATGCATGTACATGTAAGAATATATATATGCACATAAGTGTTTGTGAGTATGTGTGCATACCTATGATTTCTCAAGTGTAGAGAGCCCTGGATGAGAAAACTTTCTCTACTAGTACAGATCATTCCCCTCTAAGCAATTAAGTGACTTAGTGTTTCCACAATATGGCTAGCAGCTTCTGTGGGGGGTCCAGATCCACCCACGGCCAGCACCCAGAAAGCTGCCGGACAGCCAGAAAGCCCAGGTTCTTTTGATATGCCTTAATAAGGAGAGCAAGGTTAAGGGGTTGGCAAGCTTACTTTAATTCAGCACACAAATATCATTCACTTAGTCCAGGGGAAAAAGTCAGCACCCTGAACTTCAGAGCAAAATACAAGCAAATTACAAACTTCAACAGACAGACCTTGTCTGATTCAAATCCCAATATGTAGTTACCAGAGTTCAACAAAGTCTCAGCATCCGGGTTTACAAGCTGGAGGGCTCCTTAGCTACAGCTGCCCAGAGTCTCAACATCAACACCATCTCAAGAGCCCTTAAACAAATTACAAACAGACAGACCCAATACAATTCATAGTTACCAACATCTAGGTTCAGCCCTAGGAGCCCAAAACAAGGGCTGGCCCAGAGTCACGCTTGCCACCACTACTGCGGCAAAGAGCTCCCAGGAAGAAGAGGCCAACCCCTGGCTTTTATATCTTTTTCAGCGTCAGGGGTGAGTCACACATGCGACTCAGCCATGCGACCCAAAATCGCCACAAAGAGGCAGACTCAAACCCACTCGGTCCGCGCTGTCCCAGACATGTCACTCAAACCCATGTCTAAACTAAGCCTTCCCCTGAGGCAAGGAGGCACCAAGGACACCCAAATCTTGGGCCTAGGGCTTAGCACTTAACAAGATTCAATGAAATAGCTGAATCACTCAAAGGAAACAAAAGCCAAAGTCTTCAAGGGCACTTGTTGAACTAAGTGCTAAGGAGCCCATTTTTGCCTTATGACACACTTAGCCAGGGTTACATAATCATAGTGTAAGGATCAATGCCGGAACTCAGTTCTTCTTGACTTTTAGGCCAGCTTTTTATCTACTATGCGAAGCTGAGTCTCATATATTTTATACATATAAATGTATATCTAGAGGTAGCTAGGTGGCACAGAGGATGGGCCTGGACTTCATGAAGACCTGAGTTCAAATATAGCCTCAGATGCTAACTAGCTGTGTGACCCTGGGCAAGTCACTTAACCTCTGTTTGCCTCAATCCACTAGAGATGGAAATGGCAAACCACTCCAGCATCTTTGGCAAGAAAACTCCATGGACAGTATTAGTGTGCTACAGTCCACAGGATCATGAAGAGTCAGACATGACCAAACTACTGAATCACAACAAAAATTTCCCACTCTTGGTCATCTTGCTTTTGATACAGGTCTATATAATCTAAGCAATGGAGTCAAACTCGAATAGAAACACTAGGTTGCATATTAACTTATTCAATCAATATTATCTATGTTGTATTATATTTTAATTTTATTAAACTTTTATCAATCACATTTTAATCCAGTTCAGGCTGAACTTGGGAGTTTGATGAGCAGCTTGTGACTGGGCTCCACATGTTTGATGCCTTGAGTTAGATCAACGAGCCAAAAACGACCCTGAGGCTGTGAACTTGGGAGAAGGCCTGCCCAGTAAAAGGAAGAGAAGGTGTAGAGGAAAGAGAACAAGCCTGTTTTTAGGTAAGTCTGGTTTGAGGTGTCAGCGAGAGACATCCAGGGAGCTATGCCCTGAAAGGAGCTGTAGATGCAGATCTCCAACTCAGAGGAGAGGCTGGAACTCAAAGGGGTGGACTTTGTGATGTCTGAGGCCCTGACACCTCACAGAGCTCCAAGTTTCTGTCCTTCTCTTCTTATTACATTAGCAGAATCTGCTCTATTAGGAAATTCTGCTCTATCTTTATAGGACTTTGACCAGGAAATTATACCCAGGGCCAGGCAAATGACTGCTCAAGAGCTAACCTGTTATAAACCTTAATTTAATGAGATATACCCTGAAAAGCGTGACAACTAGTAAATGAGCAAAACAAATTCCCACGTCGGCAATATTCAGAAATATGTCTCATTCTACAGCTTGGGTCCATCACCTCTTTGTCAGGAGTGGGTAGCACGCTTCCTTATCAGTCCCCTAGAATCCTGATTGGTCTTTGCAAGAATCACAGTTCCTAAGTTTTTAAAAAATGTTTAACTTACAAATGTTATTTCTAGAGACTTCTGGTGCCAAGATGGCAGAGTGAGGCAGGAACTCCCTGAAGGGCTGAAGCAAGGATGCTCGTTAGCACCACTATTATTCGATATTGTACTAGAAATGCTACCTATAGCAATAAGAGGGGGGGAAAATTGAAAGAATTAGGATAGGCAATGAGGAAACAAAACTATCACTCTTTGCATATGATATGATGGTATACT
>CM053623.1:35419990-35432490 GCA_028646595.1 Phalanger gymnotis | reverse complement strand
CGCACTTTAAGACTGAGGAGGTCAATAATGGTAGTGATGAAGATGGCAAATTTGCATGATCACCTAAGCACACACTTGAGAAGCTTCTAATTTTAACTAAGTATTCTTGCTCATTAAGGACTGGCCTCAATTATTTCTAGCCACCAAAGGACTACAAGACAATGTCCAGATGGCCTCTCCCTAGTTGCAGCTTAGCCCTTGGGTCCTTTCTAAATTGAAGCTGCCTCACTATGTAAGATCCTTAGCCTTTCACTGAGGCTGGGGGGTTTGGGGAGGCTAGTGAAACCACAAAAATACATGTCAGCTCACTGTTTGCTTTCCAACCAGAAGAGTTAAGGTTCTTGTAGAAGATGGCAGAAATGATAGTAGCATCATTTCTCTCACAAAACTTCCTGCTGTTCTCTCATATTTCTCATGCCCAGGCACATTATTTCACTCTCATATTTGCTGATTTAATTGACCAATTTTATCTTGTAATGACAATGATCTTAGATACAATGCAGACTATCACTTTCTCCTGTGGGGACAGTCATAGGATCAAAAGATTCTGAGCTGAAAAGAAAGGACCTTAAAGATCCTTGGGTCCAAGGCTCTTATTTGACAAAGGAGGAGACTGAAGTCCAGGGATTTAAAGGGCTAGGCCCGGTAGCAAGTTGAAGAGCCAAGATTCCAACCCGAGTCTTTTGACTCTCAATATATCCCTATCGATCTCTCCTTTTTTCATAGTTCAGTACCAGACCCATATAGAATGAGCTTGTGTTCCTAACAAAAGTCGCATTTCTTATAGCTAGCATAAACTTTGTATTCAATGGAAATTCAGAATATCCTATGCAGTGTGTTGTAATGGAAGGAATACTAGATTTGGGGACAGAGGATGCTAGTTCCCACTCTGGTTCCACTTTTTTTTAACTATCTGTGTGACCTGAGGGAAGTCATTTTGCAGGTGAGTTTCTTTACCTGTAAAATGAGGGGATTGGACTGATTCTGGTAGATAAAGGGAATGGAATGCTATTGTTTCATAAGAAATGAAAGAGGTGGTTTAAGAGGAGCATGAGAAGAATCATATGAACTGATTCATAATGAAGTGAGCTGAAGAGAAGAATAATTTATATGATAGAAATAGCATTATCAAGACAAGCAATTTTGAAACACTTAGGAACTCTGATCCATACAATGACTAACCAAGATTTCAGGTGACCGATGAGGAAGCATGCTACCCACTCCTGATAGAGAGATGATGGCCTCAAGCAGTAGAATGAGGCATAGTTTTTGGACATGGCCAATGTGAGAATTTGTTTTTGCTTTTCTGTGCATATTTGCTATAAGGGTATTGTTTTCCTTTTCTCAGGGAAAGTGGAAATAAGAAGAAAGAGAAAGAGAATGGATACTTGCTAATTGAAAAAAAAGTAATAAACTTAAAAATAAATGAAGTGCAGGAATTGGACTAAATCATTCCTAATGTCTCTTCAAGCTTTAGATCAATGAAAATTCTTGTTCTCAAGGAGATTATACACAGTGATCTAGCCTGTTGATCACCCCAGACCCCTGGACAGGCTTGGGGCTGCTGGGAATAGGGTACAATGGAGATGGTTGGGTTGAGGCCAGTCTTGGGGGAAGGAAAGAGTAGAAGAGATAAGGACAAATGCATCTAACTACATTCCAAAGTCAACCATAAATGACATTTGTGTCCTTTATCTTACCAACATTTTCCTCTATATACTTTCATACCTTCAATTCATAACTAACTCATTATGGGAAATACAGAGATACAAATCTGTTTCTTGAATGAGGTGATATGAACAGAACTGAGATGTCACTTTGGGAGGGGGAGGGACAAACTACTTCTCATATGACATGGTCTTCAGTCTCTTTACTCTGCTGGTCCTTTCCTGCAGAGGTAAGTGGGGTTGCAGTAGAGTGCCAGACCTGGAGTCAGGAAGACCAGAGATCAAATCCAGCCTCAGACATTTATTAGCTGTGTGACCCTAGGCAAATCACTTAACTCCTGTTTGCCTCAGTTCCTAATCTGTAAGATGAGCTGGAGAAAGAAATGGCTGGGTGATGCAGTGGTTAGACTTCTAGTCCTGTAGTCAGGAAGACTTATCTTCCTGAGTTTGGCCTCAGACACTAGCTGTGTGACCCTGTCCAAATCACTTAACTCTGTTTGCCTCAGTTTCCCAGACAGCAAAATGGGAATAATGATAACTTCTACCTCACAAGTATGTGTTAAGGATCAAATGAAATTTTATATTGTAAAAGTATTTAGCACAGTGCCTGGAACATGGCGGGTACAATATAAATGCTTATTCCTCTCCTTTCCCCCCACTTCCTGTGTGCTGTCCATCTTATGAGGGTCCTTCTTAAAAAGTGGTGCCTATCACTAAATATAATACTCCACATGTTGTCCAGCAAGGCAGAGAGAGAAGAGCGGGACTTTCATCTCCCTAGTCCTTGAAACTGTACCTCACTTCATGCAGCCCAAGGTCACATTGCCTTTCTTGGTTGTGATGTCTTGCTGTTGACTCATATTGACTGAATCTGCAGTCTATTAAAACCCTTAGGAAAACTTTCAAAGGGAAAAACCAAATGTCTGCCATATGTCTTTCTTCATAACCAAAACTCCCTCGTGCTCTTTATTCCCTCCAATACCAAAATCTCATACAAACACTTTGTATCTCTTGAAGGAAAGAGGTAGGAACATACACAAAGTCACAATTTTTCACAAGATATAGTCGGTGCTGAAGGAACATGAAGAGAATGGATGCCCAAATGTTCAATCCATGTGTTCTTTGTTTGGATTTCTGAAGGATTTCAGAGAGTTAGTTCTTGAACTTCTCCCACACAAAAGCATAAATTGACACAGTGGTGAGTGAAGGAGATGACTTGAGTTATCTCTGTGCCCTGGGTGAGTTTCTGACTCAAGTCACACCCATCCAGGATATGCAGGTTGTGGAGGGAATTCAGGAAGAATATCGTGTTAAAGGGGACCCAGAAGAAGAAAAATACCACCACTATGATGAGGACCAGTCTGATGGCCTTGATCTTATGGTGGTTCTGCCACCTCTTCAGGTGCCTCAGGATGTTGGCATAAGAGTAAACAAGAATGCTGAGTGGGATGATAAGGGCCAGGATGTTGATTTCAAAGTGGGTGATGAGTTTCCACTCAATAGTTCTATCATCACAGAAGGGTACTCTCCTCTGAAGATACTTGGTAAAATACCAGCAAAGGGACAGAAGCTAAAATGGCTACCAACCAAATATGACTGACAGCCATGCCTGTCCTGGTCATCCTCATCTTCAAGGCATAGACTGCAGGAATGATGACCAGGTATCTGTTCTTGCTCATTACGTGATGAAAAAGATGCTGCTAAAGAAGCCAATGTAATAAAGTCCAGAGATGACCTTACACGTGGTGTTCCCAAAGACCCATTGGTCCAGAGTGTAGTGTGTCAGAAAGGGGAAAAAGAAGACAAAGAGCAGGTCAGAGATGGCCAGGTTCAGCAGCCAGTCATACTTCTCAGCTACTTACAGGCTACCAGAACCAAAATAGCCAGGACATTCCCCAGCAGCACAAAGACAAAGAGAAGAAAGTAGAGTAAGACAAGGAGCAGAGAGCTGGACTTCTGGGTGAATGCAGTGTGGCAGGGGCTAACTGTCCAGTCTGGGTAATAGACTCCTGTGGTCATGGGCCCATTTGGCCCCAAGGTGCAATCCATCCCAGCTCCTGATTTCACATAATCTTAGTTCTCCAAGGCAGTTTGTAGATCTTTAATCCTCCCTTTCCTAACTTGAACTGTCATACTAGTTCTCAGTTTTTCTGAAACAGCTTCCAATGAAATATATTTCCACAGCATGGGTGTGTTTGCTACAAGCTAGATTTAGCTAAAAGAGGAACCACTATCAAAGGTTGGTTCCTCTCCTCGATCTCCATTTCCCCCTCAGTGATCTGCAGCATTGGGTTTCTCCTTTTTAATACCTTACATCAGGTACCTTTCAACCTGACTCTAATCTCTTTATGTCCACATCTGGAGTCTTTAGGTGTAGCTCCCAGCACTGGCAAACTCTAGTAGCTTATGATGCCATGCCAAGCAACTTAAATCACCCAAACTTCATACAGAACATTTCTATGCTAGGTTTTGGTCCAAAACCCACTCCTGGTAACATTTTTTTATCTGATTGATCCTTTAGAGTTAGTGTAGCATAGTGGTTAGAAAGTTAACCTTGAAGTCAGGAAGACCTAGGTTCAAGTCTTACCCTTGAAGCATACTGGGTCTGTGACCCCAGGCAAGTCACCTAAACCTAATGTTTGGCAGGAGGCATTTCTTGGTCTCCTTCCCTCTTGCCTGCTCAGAGTCAAGTCATACAGAAAACTTCTTGGTCTTTAGTGGGTAAAGGAAATGGAAATTCATTTCCTTTAATGTGTTTTCCCCATTATTAAAAACCATAACTTTTCTAATGTTAAACCATTTGACTGTCAAGGACTTTGGCAGCAAGAACTTTTTTTTTCCAGGTATTGATCAAACAGAGGCTGTAGAAGTAGTTGCCAGGTCCCAACTCTGTAACAATTGATTGATTCCCTGCATGTTGGCTGTGAGGACTGGGCTAGAAACAGGGCTATCACTGGAAACAGCCTATTCCTAGGCTGTTGGGCTTAGGATCCTGGGACATCTACATTTGAGTCTGAGGGGATGTGGTGGCAGTGATTTGACTTGCCCCTCACATGATGCCTCCTGTCTTTCTCCTTTATGGTGTCTTGCCACTTTACCTAGGTTTGCTTGGCTGGCCTATGGGCGGCAGTTGGTTAGTAGTTGGTGGGGATGGTAGGCCCATTAGCCCCAGGGACTGCTCTCCTAGATGATGGCTGCAGAGGGATAGGATAGAAGTAGGGCCAGCATTCTGAGGGATAATGCACTTATCCAGGGGGGCTGGAATTTCTGCTCATTGCTGGCAATTGATGGTGGTGGTGGTGATAAAGATGGTGGGTGCATTCTTCATATGGGTTGCTCCTGGTTCTGACATACATTGACCATGTGGTCCTAGGCAATTCACTTAACCTTTCAGAGCTCTAGGCAAGTCTCTGTAACTATCAGTTTCAGATAAGTTGGTATTAGTAGAGGGAACTTCCCTACCTGGGATTTCTCTATACCTGTGAAGTCAGAGTCCATATCCTATACTTATCCATGTGAAAGCATTTAAAATATATAGCATGTCCTAAAAGTCTTAGTCTAATAGCTTAAAACAGCATTAATTTTTTTGGGACATCTGTATAACTGTGTGATAAGAACTAGTGTAATCTTTGTAAGAATAGTTTACCTTACTGACCCTCCTCTTGTGCAGAAAAAAAAAACTATCTCAACAAACTCTCTCTCCTTTCAATTCATTTACAGAGTAGGGATATTTTGACAAATACTTATGCCAGGCCAACCAGGATAAAATCCAGGGGATCTCCCTGATGGCAGTGAGCTATGGGACTGCTTAAAGATTTCACTCCCTAGCATCTGTGGAATGGCCCTGAGGCTCCAGCTCTGAGAGATGCAAGGATGACTCTCATCCCAGCTCTCTCAGAGAGTAGTGGATGAGCAAAGAACACTACGGGCTTCAAGAAGTAGACTTGGATTATTGGGCAGGGGGGAAAGGGAAGGACTTGAAATCACTTTACAGAAGACCCTAAAAGGGACAGCACCTTAGAACTAGGGGGAACATACCCTCTGGAAAGACACTCTGACTGCCCAAACCCACTATACCACAGTACCTGAGAATTAGAGGCAACTTATACACTGTGGAAAGAGACTCTGACTGCCTAAAGCCACTTTGAAAGAATAAGTTTGTCTCTCCCACTCCCAGAGTGACGTCTCAGTGCTGTTCATATCACATCATTCAAGACACAGATTTGAGTCAACTGGAGGAGTCAAAGTGTAAAGAAGATAGCGGTAGGATAAGGAAGGATGCAAATGTCATTTATGGTTGACTTTGGAATGTGGTTAGAGTCACTTGTCCCTGTCTCTTCTACCTCGTCGTTTTCTCAAGAACCATCCATCTCCGTTCTACCCTATTCCCAGGGGCCCCAGGCTTGTCCAGGCCTCTGGGCTGAACACGAGCCCAGATCGTTGTGATAATCTTCTTGAGTACAAAAGTTTTTTCATTGATCTAGAGCATGAAGAAACATTAGAAATGATTTAGTCCAATTCCTGCACTTTATTTATTTTTAGGCTTATTCTTTCTCAAACGTATTTTATTACTTCTTTATTTAAAAAAAAAAAAACAGAGGAGGTGATTATTTGGGCTCCGGGGTGGGCCCCTCACTCTCTATCCATAATAGAGCTCCAGGTTCATCCTGTTGTGGATCTCATAGTCTGCCAGGGTCACGTGGTCCTTGAAGACCGTGTACCATTTCTTCAGGACGATCTTGCTCCAGCGGGTGCCCGTCTGGGCCACAGATCAGTTTCTTCAGGTCTCCTATGGAGTCTTCGAGGTTGCACTTCACATGGACCTTCTTGCCTAGCCGATCGTTGCACAAGACCTCAATCATGGTTCCGGGATGCTCTCGGCCACTAGCAGCTGCAGCTCCAGCTTCACTGCCAACGCACATTGGCACTGCCCGGCCGCGGCTGCCCTTTATGGGAGCCAGAAACGGAAACTGGAAATGCGAAACCCAGAAGACCCTCTATTAACTTGTGAAAATTGAACCTGTGAACACTGCTTCCCCACCCCCCTACCCCCACAAAGTGATGACTCTAAGTATCAGGAGTTTCCAAGATACTTGAGAATTGCAATGTTTAATAATCCAGATGCACATGTTCTTGTCAGTCCTTGGAGACTGGCAGCGCTCTCCAAGAGTCTACAATTAAAAACCAACTATTTCCTTCCAAACTTCCTCCTTTCCCCAAACAATGAGGGATTGGAGCAGATGTCCTGCTGTCCTCTCCAGCCCTGGCAATCCAGGCTGTGCTCTCATATTCTGACAAGATCTGACTTTGAACCAGCTGGTCAGAGAGCTGAGACAGACAGAGTCTCCAGCACGTGGCACATTGAGGAAGCCTTTCCCTAAACTAGGAACTTTCCTCTCTTTTAAGTGATCTTCCTAAGGCTGCCTCTGGTTACTGCAGACTACCTCCTTTCCCTTTCCCTGCCCATTACTGACTTTTCTTTAATTTCTCAGAATCCATTTGGTTTCCTTTCTTTGGTTTAGGATGATGACTTATAGATACCAATCAGGCAGAGCTGGTAGGACTGGGGGAATGGGGGAGTGGGGGCCCTCTGGCTTGGCCTGATCTGGCCAGTAGTAGCAGCACCATTGGCCTTGGAGTCTGTCCCATCTGGTGCTTGGGTCTGGGGCAGGAGGTAGAGGGGGAAAGGAGATGGAGCTCAATAGAGCCTTTGGCAGCATTGCTCCCACCCCAATCCTCCTCTTCACATTGTGTGGGACAGCAACTAAACCCAAAATTAAAACTCAGAGGCTTCTCAAGTAAAACTTAGAAAAGGAATTTTATTACTATCCTGTGGGGAAAGGGTCGTCTCAGAACCAAACCAATAGACAATCAGTTGAGAGAGGTGGAACCCAGAGGGCAGGACTTAGCTTTATACCCTAATGCAAACAACTCCCACCCCACCACTGACTTTTACGCTCATTGGTGAAGTTCAGGCTCACAATTTAAATGCAGAAATCTACTACCCCAGGTACAATTTAGTCAATGCCAAATTCTTAAAAACACTGTTATCCTTATTTGGCAAGGACATAGTTTAGGTGATTTTTAGTAACTCGAAACTTAGGCCCAGCTGTCAATCAGAAGCCTTGAGCCATGCCGAAAAGTCCCCACCTCCATTTATCCCACTCAATTCACAGAAAGGCTGAGATCTAGATTCCATGGGAGGGCTTCACCATCCCACTCAACATTGTTGGGCTCACTGAACAAAGAAATAAATCCACTGCAGCCTCTTCTAACCCCTCCTGTCTGGATCACCCTGCTAATTAATTAGTCAAAGGCTTGCTGGCCTGCCCTCTTCTTTTCCCTAATCATCCCCCATCCCCCCACCCCCATGTACATAACTATTTAGTTTAGACCTTTGGCTGTTGGTTTCTCCTTGGCCTACAGACTGTGCAGTGGAGGTTGGCCCCAAAGAACCTATTGGGGGAAACATGTAAATCCCCTTTGCTATAGGCACTATCTCCACCTGTGGTAAGTGGGGAAAAAACTTTGAGGCAAAAATATACAATCTCTAAGATGACTAGCTAAGGACTGAATTTAGGCACCAGCTGGAAGAAAATAAAGATCATAGCCTTTACTCCAGTTAGAGCTCCTCCCAACATACACCTGTGGACAGTGAGAGGAAACAGGATTAGAACTCAGAAGAGCTACTGTGATTGGATGAGCAACTCTTCAGATGAGAGTTGTTCCCAAAGTGGAATGGGCAGCCTCTGAAGACTGGAGAGAAGGACCATTCTCACTGGACACCTTTTAGGGGAGGCAGATCGATCACCTTTAGTTGGGATCTTTAAAGGGGAACAGTGCTTCATTTATAGGGGGGGGTTCAATTCAGAGATTCTCATTCCAGTTTCCTCCTAGTTATCTCTGGAGAAACTTCAGCTTCCTGAGGGCAGGCTTTGATTAGGTGAGAATACAATGTCATGCATTAGGTCATGGGCTGGGGTGGGGTTGCTGAGTGGGGGTGGGGTGGGATAGAAGGCATGGGCCCATGTGTTATACTAGAATGAGCTATCTCTGGGCCTCTAATTCCAAGGATGATTTTAAATCCCATATCTACTTTCGTGATCATGGGCAAATCATCTAACCTCCATGAGCCTCGGTTTCTTCATCTGTCAGGATAGCTTATATCCTGTCACCCCCCATGGGGGCCTCAGGAGTCTGAGTGCTAACTGCAAGTCTGAATTCCTTTGCCTTAAAATTGAAGTCTGCCCTGTATCCATGGCTTCAGAAACCTGAGAGTATGTACCCTGTAAGCTCTTCCAGCAGCTTGGGTCTTGTGGCCTGAAAGACTCTCATTATAGCAAGGGCCTTCCTATCCTTTTACTTAGGGTGTGGTTAATTTGATTTGGTGCGCAAATGAAATAATATATTTTTGGTGTTAACTAATGCCCCCCATCTTAATGGGTTCAAGCACAGGAATTAAAGGGTCTAAGGTTGTACTTTGAGCTCTTATAGATTCCTTAACTAGGCAAATTTAATTCAATTCCATTGAATAAACGTGTATTAATCACCTGTGTACAAAGTGCTACGGATGTTTGGATCATGGATTTCAAGAGTTGGGGCAGGGGGTGCCTCTTGGAGCAGCTGTGCAGAAGGTAATAATCTAAGGAGTATATCCTTACCCCACTGGAATGCTACTTCCCTTGACATATTGCTTATAGATCCTTAATTAACCTTTGGATGGAATTTTCATCATCTGTGGAGCAAAGCTCTTCTAAAAGCCTGTGCTGATGGTGGTGCTATCCACTTGTATCAAGTCACTGAAGGAGAACAGGACAGTAATGACAGTTGAAGAGGAAGTTGGACAAGAATCCCAGATGAGCAAAAAAAAAAAAAAATGCATCAAATATGGAAAAGCAGCAGTCTCTGTAAGCAGCTTGGTTTTAGCATAAAAAACAAAAACACATAAATTGCCGATACTTTGGAGCAAGTGAGTTAATTTCATCTGTATCAGCCCAATAAAGCTTATAGGTTTGTAATATCTGGTAAGAAATCCTTAGGCTAGTAAGCGATTGATAATTAATAATTAGTCACATAACCATATGATGATAATATAAAAATGATAGTCACATGACTGCTTATTACTGGAGAAATAATTGTCATAAGGTCCAGTATAGAGAAAGCTCCATTTTAGAGATTCCTTTGAGAACTCTATATGAGTTTTCTTAACTATGTGTCATGAACACGCTCAGCATTCTGACAAAACCTGTGGACCTCTTCCCAGAACGATGCTTTTAAACAAATAAAATATATGGTTATGAAGGAAACCAATTATATATGAATACGGTTGTCAAAATATAAAAGAAATTCATGGATACCTAAATTGTGGCCTCTGCACTAACAGAAACTAAAATAAACACTATCATTTTACTTAATAAAAAAAAATGAGTTGTTAGAGGATATTTCGTCCCACCCCTTCGTTGTGCAGATGAGGAAATTGCCCAATTAGCTTCAGTCTCTTCTACAGGCAGTGTGACATAATGGAAAGAGAGGGTTTTGGAGCAGGAGGATCAGGGTTCAAGTCCCATTTCTTATCTATACCAGCACATAGAAATACCTTATAAATACTTGTGAACTGATTGCTCAGCGACCTAAACAACTCTTTGAGATTATAATTTGTGCAGAAGATTCTGACCTGCATTGGTAGAAGGAACTTTCTCGGCATGGAGTTTTCTGTATTAGTGAAATCAGTTTCAGTCTATATCCTTACTCTATGACTGTCATTTTATTTTTGTGTCTTAACACAATGCTTGGCACTCAGAATGTATTTAACATATTTTTAATATTAAGATGAAAAAATTTAGGTGGCATATACTACTTGCCTTCAAGGGCTGGAAAGTTCGCAATGGAGAAGACGGGTTAGTCTTGGTGTGTTTGCTACCTTCTACGTGAGACCAATGTCTCTCCAGCTGCTAGTGCTTCACCCTCTAAAATTACTTTCCATATACTCTTGTATATATTTTGTATGGGACTATTTACATGTTGCCTGTTTCATTAGAATATAAACTCCTTATAGGCAGGGTCATTTTTGACTTTTTTAAAATATAATTTTAACTTTTGTTATTTGGAACTTGACACACAGTTTAGTGACATGGACACAGTTCCAAGTTACTCATCAGAATGGATGGACCAATTCACTCCCTCTATCAACAATGCATTAATGTACACTACTCCCACAATCCCTCCAACATTTGTCACTATCCCCTTTTGTCATGTTTACTAGTCCAATGGGTACTTTTAATTTGAATTTCACTTATTAGCAACGGGGAGGATTTTTTTTCATATGGCTATTGATAGCTTGGATTTTTCCTTGGAGAAGTGTCTGTTCATATCTTTTAACTATGTAAGACAATGACTTGTTTATATTCAAATCTGATACATACACACATCTTGTATATCAAACTTTTATCAGAGCAATTTACTGCCAAGCTCTTTCCCTCAGTTAATTGTTTCCCTTCTAATTTCAACTGCATTGGTTTTGTTTGTGTAGAGCTTTTCAGTTTTATATAATCAATATTGTCTATTTTATCTTGAGATAGTATTTGTAAAAAGCATGTAGCACAGTGCCCACCACATAGCAGGCACTATGTAAATACTTATTCCCTTCCCCAATTCTGTTATCATCTATGACATTTTGTATTGCTCTCTAGACACCTCTTCCCCCAGTCTCTTGCCTTTTTTCCTATTGCAAAGAGTCTGACACATACTAAGTGCTTAATAAATGTGTGTTAATTGATTGAAAGTAGAATTAGGACCAGTGGGTAGAAATTACAGGGAAGCAAGTTTCTGCTACTTCTAAACTCCCTATAAAATAAGGAAAATGTTATCAATTATTAGTACTGTTCAAAAAAAGGATGAGCTTTCTCAGAAGGTAGATGCTCCTGCTCAAAAAACACCGTAACCTCCTCTGCATCCTTGATAAAATACAAAGACTTCTATTTAACTTTCAAAGGCCCTCACAAACGGATCTCCAGCCTCCCTACTTTTCCAGGCTTGTTGCACATTATTTTCCTTCAGGTACTTTACTTTCCAACCAAATAGACCTACTTTTTATCCCAGGCATGAAATCTTCCATTTTCCATCTCAGTATCTTTACACTGTCCTGGAATGCACTATGTTGTCACCTCTGCCCTGTAGAACCTTGAGCTCCATTCAGAACTCAGTTCGGGCACTACTTGCTATAAGATCCTGAGCCTTTCTGTTGATAGGGCCCTCTTCCCAGAAATCCCTTTTATCACTTACTGGGGCTAATTTTCTTGGGGCAAAAACCCAGTAACAATCTTGTGGGAAGGCGTCACACTTTGGTTTGTAAGAAATCTACTTGGTGGCTCATATTGGAATCCCCAAGGGTTTGCATAATAGACATAATAAACACACATTAACTGGTTTATTTTTTAAATTACATTTTATTTTCAGTTGTGAATTCTTTCTCCCAGAGAAATCAAAGAAAACAAAATCATTTTACAAACATGTAGAGTCAAGCAAAACAAATTTCTGCATTGGTCTTGTTAATAAGAACAAAAGAACTAAGCCTCTATCTGCACCCTGAGTCCATCACCTCCTTTCCTGGGGATGAGTAGCACTGTTTTATCCTGCGTCCTCTGGCACCGTGGTCTGTTATGGTGCTGATCAAAGTTTCAAAGTCTTGTAGAGTTGCTTGTCTTTACAATATTGTTTGTCAATGCATAAATCGTTCTTCTGTTTCTGCTCCCTTCCCTCTGCAGCAGTTCGTATGAGCCTTGCCTATTTTCTCTGAAGCCATGATTAGTTGATTCTTAAAGCACGTGCACCGCC
>CM053623.1:35391816-35419490 GCA_028646595.1 Phalanger gymnotis | reverse complement strand
GCAAAACCAGATGTTTAAAAAACCCTTTTTTGCATAACACCAACTTCAAACTGGTATTATAAGGGCCCCAAGTAGCCCCTCATCATTGCAGTGCCCATCCCTTTGCCTTCCGCATTCCATGGATAGAAGCAGATGAATGAGATCTTAAAGTTATGTTTCATATTTATAGATCTCTTAATAACAGACTAGACTTTGAGATTACCCTTCCTTCGTCCAAATATTAGTGTTCTCCCAAATATAATGTTCCTTCCAATTATAAAAGCTTTCTTTAGGAATTGTACAATCAATACAGAGGTCCAGGTCTCCCTAGACAATGTACGGTGCTGTCAGGAGTAGGTAGAGTTAAATTAGCTGAGAATCTGAGCTGGAGGGCGAAGGATACAGAGATTCCCAGCTAGCCTCAGTGTGGAAAGCAGAAAGGCAGCAGAATCCTGTATTTGAGGCTAATTCGGGCTAGAGACTGGCTTATTATGAGGGAGGAAAAACGTGGCAAGATGGGTTGTAGCAGCAGCAGCCCTTTTCCTGCGGCTTGACCCTAGGTCCAGAGCTAACTTTCCAAAGACCCAAAGTGTTGCTGATGCATCTGTCAATCATTTCTCATTTCCTTTCTCTGGAAGCCTTCTCACCCTAGTGATGCCTCTGCCCTACAGCCCTCTCTTCTGATTGTTGAGACCCTGACCCTAACCATCAGGCCATTCCCAATTCCATTCCTTGTTTTCCCTTCCAAGCCCACTAGAATGGCAGCTCTTTGTAGGTAGGAATTCTTTTTCTTTTTGCTTGTACTGGTGTCCTGGACACTTATCACGGTGCCTGGTACCAAGGAAGTACTAAATAAATGTTTCATCTGCATTTCTGTGTGGCCACATGCCCTCACCATAGAGCCGTCTTCTAAACGAACAAGGCTCTATTAAGTATCCAAAATGGGCGCAGAATTGAGAGCTTACGAACAGGAATGGGGGTTATTACAAAAGAAACAAATGTCTTCTTGGGGAAACCAGGCACAAAGGAAGACCAGGGGGTAGGAGAGAATGAAGAAATTGTACAGGATGAATATGAAAGGGCAAAGATGCCTGGGGTTGGTTGGAAAAAATTCTGTGGGAAGAATTGGCGTCTGAAGAAAGGCCTAGTGTTGGATAGCTGGGGTGGGGAGTGGATATTGAGTCTGGGCTTATAAGGGAGCATGGTGTCAGGATGAGACCAGTCTGGCTGGAAGGAGAGGTTCACAATGAGAACAGGAGTAAATAAGATGAAATATACTAGGTAGAGTTAGACCAGATTTCAGATTATAGAATAAAATTGTAGAATTATAGAATCTTAAGAGATGGAAGGGACCTTTCACATCACCTAGTCCTCTTTTCATAAGCAGAGTTATTTCAATGAGGACAATTGGCCAGAAAGTTGGGATGAGAGCTCAGGTCTCCAACCCTTAACCAATGTGCCTTAAATGTGATATAGTGGAAAAAGCACTGAATTTAGAGTCTGGGTCTGCGTACAAATCCTGGCCGTTGCTCACATGTGTGATTTTGGTCAAATTACTCTTTCAGAGCCATGGTTTTATATTATGTAAAAGGTGGCAGGAAGTTGGACTGAACTCTCTTCTGGTTCAGAATCTGTGATCCTGTGGCAATAAATTCCCTTGGGTGTGACGTAACATTGGTACTTTCCAAAGGTGGAGAGTGCAGGCACAGTGACTGGAAGGAAGACCATGAAATAAGGCCATTGAGATCATGCAGGAGTGTGGTGGGAAGGGGCCACACTACAGTGAGATCTGTGGAAATATCTTCAATCCCACCCTCCCTTAAAGCTGGCAAAGTGCATTACATGCATTACCTCCTTTGACTCTGAAAACCCTATGCTGTAAATACTGTAGCTGTTACTGTTCCCATTTTACAGATGAGCCAGGACAGGAGTCAAACTCAGGCCTTCCTTCTGACTTCACGTCCATCACTATTTGCTATACCGTATCGCATCACTGTCCTTAAAGAAAAAATGGATTTGAGATATGTTTTAAGAAATGAAAGACAGGAGTAGTTATTGACTGACCAAATGAGATAGGAAATACAGAGAAGCTAAGGATGGCTGAGCATCTGAGACTAGGCGACTGCGAGGTAGAACAGCCACATTGAAATGCAAACTGCTTTGCAGCAAGGAGTTTAGTTTGGGGCAGTGAGGAAGCCCAGGGCAGACAGCTCTAGTCTTGGCATGAGGAATACTGCAGTGACCTTAGCAGGACCTGCATTTTAGCCTTCTTAAAAGGGATCATTCTTGCCCTTCCTCCCTAAGAGGTTGTTTTGAGGGTCCCATGAGATAATGGAAGCCCTTTTGAAGTTGGATTGCCCTATGTGGTGAACTTGAAACGTAGGGTGTGTTCATTTCCAGATGAGAATTTTCTGGATGAAAAGGATTATGGTACAGAGGCTGAAGGCAGCCTGTGCAAACACCTAAATCTCTAAGTAGGAAAAACATGCTACTGATATTGTAAAGTAGATGGGAGAGGGAAGAGAATCAATGGCAGAAACAACCTACCAGGCTTTTCCTATGTGACTGAATATGTAGATATTAAAAGACCTGCATTATAATTATGACTATCTGTGATGTCCACCCACCCACCAACTTGTTCAGAGCAACTTATCAGTAACTGTACTCATATTTCATCTACCTAATGAAGCCCACTTCTTACAAAAAATTGACATCAACTATAGTAGGCAAGGGAGAAGTTCCTGCTATAGGAAGGTCTGCACAATACATAACACAAAAAATAATTTCTCATAAAAAAGTATATTCAAAACTAGAAAGATGTCAAAAACTTAATTAAAATTGTAAATTTAACTTTAAAATAGACTTTTGAAAACAGGCACCATTTTTAATGTTATCACTTCTTAACACATTTGTTTTATGCAACAATTCAAACTTTTACTCTTATGGTAAAAAAGAAAATTTGGGAAAAATGTATAAACATATATGCATTTATTTTCTTTGAATTTCTGTAACCTCCTCAAACGTACATCCATATCCATAAGGCAGCTGCATACAGACACCCCATATAAGCAACCTCAACATGTTAAAGTCAGGGGGTAAACTATGGTCCTAACTGGTAATTTATTCATCTGTAGTTGAGAGCACATAAATATTGTCTATGAAAATTAAAGTTTATCTTAGTTCTAACTTCCTTTTTCAAGTATTCAAGTATTTTGATTATTGCCTTCAAAGGAAAGTACGCCCTAAAAAGCAGCCTTCTTTCAAAGGACAAATTCTTCTATCCATGTATTAGGTTCTGAACTTCTGAATCCTGAGGCTTTTCAAGTATGGCAACAAGAAAAAAAAGAGCATGGAAACAAACATTATTGAATTCTGTGGAGAAGTGCTAGAGACCCAGAAAACTGGGTGCAGAATTCTGAAGCAGCCTAAATCATGTTATTTGCTCATGCTTCAAAATTCTGTGGAAATGGAAACACTTTTTCTTTGGTGAATGTAATACTACTGTATCTTGTTCAGGTTTAGGCTTGATCTCTGGGAAAAGGGCAAGAAAGATCAGGCCGTGGAGTCGTAGCAGTCTGCCACTCTCGTTTCTGTTTTTTTTTCCTCAAAGGTGAAAAAAATTATCTGATTCCTAAGTATTTGGGCTGGCCTCTAGATCCAAAGCAAGGCTATTAAGTCCTGCTGAAAGGTATTTTGAGGCCTTTTACTGACATCACATGTTGACCCTGGACCCAAAAGAACAGTAGAAAGTAAATGAAAAGGGTTTGCACAATGTTGGACCATTCCACCCACCCCTACCATGCCAAGATGAGCCAGAAGGACGTCAGAGAAAAAAACAACACAGCTTCAAAAGTCTGAGCACATAGTAGTTTATATATACCATCTCCAGTCATGCCAAGGAGACGCATTAAGAGCAAAATTCACACCTCAGTGAGCTCAAGAAAGATGTCAGGTACAGCCCAGAGCTGGAGAGTCTCCCAGTGAAGCTGACCTCTTCTTCTGGCATGTCTTGCCTAGATCATCTCCAGTGGCCAGTCTTGGGTGGCTACCAGGGGACGGGGCAAGGCATGCACCCCAAGAAAAGGCTATGCAAAGGCCTCCTGGGGTGAGAAACAAACCCCACTTAACACCACTGAGGACTGGGGGCCTTCCTACTTCTCCCTGCAATTCCTCCCTATGTCCTGAAGCAGTCGAAACACACAAGACATGATGCGTTTAGTGTGAAGCCTGCAGCTCACTCACCTAAGTCATCAAGGGCCCTTATGTCCACCTAAAATCTTATCCAATGTTTCTGCTGCTGAGATATCAGTGCATTAAAATAAAGTCTCTAGTTCTCCTTTCCTGAGCCCATTTCCTCTCTCAAAATTTTAGTGCTAATATACAATGAGGGAATTGAGGGAGAAAATGCAATGGTGTCTGCCATCCTTGAGGACAGTTCAGTCTTCAGCTCTTGGATGGGCCCCAGTAGAAAGCTGTAGCTCTGTCCAAGATGACTCCATAAAGGAAAATCAACTCATCCAGTTTGCGCAGAGGTTTAGAAATGGAAAATCTCACTTTCTGACGATTTGGCCCATAATTCCCAAAGAAGCATTTAAGGGAATTCTTTCTCGTTGACAAAAATCACTATTTACCGGCAAGAAGATATTTAATTTGTACAGCAAGGGGAAAAGTCCACTCACCAATCCCCAAATCCCTTCTCTTTACAACACTAATGGCAGTAGTTCTCATTGGCAGTTTCCCTAAAGTCTCTGATGAGAGGTATAATTGGGGTCGACAATTTCTAAAGTAGGATGAGGCCCAGGGAAGGCAAGAATATCCATCATCTTTATTTGAATCCTAGCTATCTTCTATATAGTACCATCTATATAGACATGGGGCATTTTAGTGTTTGTAAGACAATTGCTTCTTTACCTTCCTTAACCTGTTAAGACTCTCAAAATTAGATGTTTTATTAAAAAAATACAAAAACCTATTGCTGAACCTTACTGATTCCCTGCTCTTGCTGAGTCTCATGAAAGAGAGGAACCATTTCCAATCATAAAACTTTGATGAATTTTATTAGCCAAGTAATTGACAAATCAAATGAACTTTATTTCCCCATACTAAGGTTTTGTGGATGAGAGGAGAAACAGAGAATAAGAGAATCACCTGCGCAGTGTTAGCTCTTTCCCACAGTCTATAAACCTGTAAGGTTTCCAATTTCTCTCATTTCCATTAGGTTTTATTTTGATGTAATGCCGGAAACACAAGCAACATATGGAGTCAAGATTCTATTTAGTCAGTTACATTTTACCAGCTTTGAGATCACGCACATTGGAGAAATACAAATCAGATTCCCAAGAAAGCTTTCTTTCTCAGAATGTAAACATATCAAATACAAGCCTTGAAGAACTTCACCACAATCAACCAGGTCAAATAAGCTTCAAAGCAAATTGTCACTCCTTCATGAAAGGGAAGGGAAGACCCATTAACTACCAGATGACAGAAGGTACATTTAATATAGGCCTGGGGAAAGTGTAATCAATAACTCTATAACCTCACAGTGACCCAAAGGCCTCATCACATTGCCAAAATTAGAATCATGGTACATCCTATCTCTTACCACTTTAATCTGACTTCGCCCAAATTATTCTTAAAATAAAGTGCCATGATAAGGGTAAACTGCTTTTTATTTAAAAACTAAAACCAAAACCTGCCTCGCCTTTCAGATTCCTCAAGAGCTAGGCCTATTCCTCCTCTCCTAATGACACAGCACAGAAAGGAACACAGCTGTAGCTGCTTGTGTGAAATTAGGAGATAAGACAAAACAATGCATCAGCGTCCTCAGGTGGAAAAAGACAAACCCCACCCCCCCAAAACCCCAGTCAATACTTATTATCCATCAAGGAAAGGTATTTTAACATGAAATACAATAGAAAGTTCTAAGAGTTACATAACCTCTGAATAAATAGACTTGGTTGTCTGTGTCCCCTTTAATATCCCAAGTTTGGCAAAGTACCTGAGCTAAGCCTTTAGGGAAATCTGCAAAAGCAGCTCTGAGTCTTCCATGGCAGTGGAGAGGGGGCAATTCAGGGAAAAGATGCATCTAGACTGACAATACTGAGGCTTTATACCTTCCCTCTTGAAAAGCGTCTTTGGGTCTATTGCTTTGGCAAATTCACAGTAGAGAACACAAAAAGTTTCCTTAGCCTGAAAGGGAGTCAGAAGGCAGTTTTCATCACAACAAGCCCTGGATCAGAAAGATGGCTGCCTTCCTGATGGAGCTGTAGCATTCTAAGACCAGGGGCCAATAAAAGCTAAGTAGTCTAAACAGCTTTCCATAACGAGAATGACCAAGTGCTTGATTTCATAAATCCCAGCATTAGCTGCTGGAAACGTCAAAGTGGCTTGTTGAACTAGCTTGGAGCCTGGCTGAAATAACATGTTCTGTCTAAGCCAAAACAGAAGTGAACTGACTTGATGGGGAACAACTAGGAGACCAAAATGACCCATCCTTCAGAACAAGTACTGAGGACCCAGTGAAAACAAGGGTTTCTTTTCTCCATTACAGTTTGCCAAAAACCAAAATTGGCTACAGCGAGGGTCTTTTGTCCACTCATCGGACTCTCAATAAATTAACATTGCAATTCAAAGAAATTCTCAGCACAGGAAACAGGCATGACTATACAGTCACAAGTGCTTCTCCTGCTGACTTATGCAAAAGACCATCCTGACACACGTAGGTGACTCAAGTAGAATTATTCTACAGAGACAATCTTTCTGGACAACACATGCCTTCAACAGATGGATTTACATGGTATACAAAAACCTTCACCCCATCCCCAAAGTCAGTTTACTGGCAAGAGGGGCCCCTTGGAATGCTTCAAATGGTCAAATACTTCTATTTCCTTTAAATACTGACTGCAGAAGTGAATCAGTTCTTCCTGGACCTCTGGATTAGAAACCTCATCTTTGCCCAAAATGGACAGCCAGCATCATTATTCAGTGGGGGGAAGGTGGTGGAAACAGGCTGATTCTATCCTTTCTCCTTCCATTCTTTCAGGACTTCAGACCCATCTTAGCCATCATCTCTTCATAGACAGTCCATGCCATCGCTGCCATCAGAGTCCGTCTAAGGGCACGGGGAACACCACCATAGAAGAAGCCGACTAGCCCATAATCCTGCAAGAAGAAAGAATTCATGGAAAAAGCAAAATTCTACAATATGAGAGGATGCCACAGTGGAGAGGATACTGGACGTGAGCCTGGCCGATGGACTCTTAGATACTTTCTAGCTATGTGTTGCTGGGCAAGTCACTTAACTTGAGTCTCAGTTTCCTCATCTGTAAAATGAGGGGGTTGGATTAGATAAGTCTAATCTAAGGTCTAACTGCTAAGGACCCTTTTAGCTCTAAGCCT
Source organism: Phalanger gymnotis (assembly GCA_028646595.1). Lineage (NCBI taxonomy): Eukaryota > Metazoa > Chordata > Mammalia > Diprotodontia > Phalangeridae > Phalanger > Phalanger gymnotis. The sequence continues at coordinate 35,412,113 of CM053623.1, read as the reverse complement.
ATGAATCTTTAGTAGGAGAACGTGAGTGTCTACACTTTACAGGGTAGCCCATATGTCTTAGTGCTAAGATTTCTGGGACACTCCATATTCCTGTATGATCCTTACCATGACATCTGAACAATAATCTGGATTTTAATCATAAATTAGACTTGGGCAATGTCTTAGCCGGTTCTATTCACCAGAATGTATTCCTAGCCCTAAAGCTATAATAGCTTTCTCCCACCTTTGGAGAACTTTAGTTTGCAAAGCACTTTTCTCTCATAACCCTGTAAGGCAGGGGGCATACGTATTTCTGTTCTCATTTTGATGTGAGCAAATCAAGTCTCCTCCAGATCAGAGGCCAGACACAGACACCCAGCAATGACCAATGATGAGCTAGCTCAGCCTTACTTTGAAGATGACTGTGACAGTTTGGTTAATCCTCTGAAATTTCTCTGGCGACAGCTGCATGTGTGTTTTGACAACATCTGCAGGCTGAGTTGCCAATGATGCCAGAACGCCAGCAAAGGTCCCACAACTGAAGTTCACAAAGGGAATGAGGGCAGTGTCCAATTCATCTGAAACAGGACAAAAGCAAAATTCACTGGAAAATGTCCCACCACACAAGGGCAATACCAACCTTCCTCTTCCTACCACTTCTTTACATAAACTACCAAATAAAGTCAACCAAAGATCATGTGATTATGAAATAAAGCCAGAGACAAATTAAAAACATGAACCATTCTCAGAAAAAATACTTTTGTCATTGACTGGTATAACCTTCCTTCTTTCCTCCTTCTCCTCTTCCTTTTTCTCCCTCTGTCCACATAGGAAATCACACCCTTACCTGCAGGTGATCAGCCCAAAAGAATGCAAATTTTGAATACTGAAGACATGTTGGGGCTTACTGGCTAGATTTTTTTCTTGAGGACCATGTCTTAAACCCAAATCACTCTGGCTCTCATTGATTGGCTAACAACAGCACCCAGCCAGAACCTCACTTCGTCATTGTTAGAGCCCAGTTGACAATTGTTTGGTGTTGGACAAAAATCCTGAGGGTCTACCCCTCCAAGATTGATTTTCTTTTTTTTGACTTAGGTAAAAGAGGTCATTCTTTGCCTTATTTCTTGCTTAGCCTTAATCACTGAATGGGCATTGCCTCATTCAACCTAAAACCTATTAAAGACCTTAGCTTAAAAAGGCCAAGGGGTCCCACAGCATGTGAGGCCATCTCCAGTCATCCTGATCAATATCCGGCCACTGGACCCAGATGGCTCTGGAGGAAAAAGTGAGGCTGCTGACTTTGCACAGCCCTCCCTCACTTAAATCTACTTCACTTGCAAGTCATGGCATCATCTTCCAGATGTCATGGTCCTCTTCAAAAACGGAGAAAGGACAAAGAACAACTGGTATGAGCTAGGTCAACAGCACCTAGGGGTTTTGTTTGTTTTTTGATGTTAGTCTCCTATCATAAGGAAAGGAAGTATGTTCTGTACAGTCCCAGCATAGATCCAGGTCTTCCTCCTTAAGAGCTGTCACTCCTGCCCCCAACAATAGTACGTGTCACAACTTAGTGCCCGACTAACTTATCTAAAGCTATAACTTGGTCCACATTATTGGCCAAAGAAGAATTTTTGACTGGAAGCTCAACTAGAGATTCAATTCCGAAGAAAGTGGATTTTGCTGGTCACATGAAACTTGTCTATTCCCAAGCTAATGTTTGTTTCTAAAGGAACCTGCCAAATGTGCATCTCTTTATGTCAGTGAGAGAACTTGAAAGTTCGGGGTGGGTTAGGCTGCATTAAGAAGTTCAGTATACACCATGCCTGAATATTCATGTTGATTTCCTTCCTTAAGGTTCTGAAACCAAAAAAATCTTCAAGGACTTTGGAAGATCTCCCCAAAAGGCGGTTTCTTTTTTTCCTTGATTTCCATTCAATATTTCAAAACTCGCTATCAATGAACCATTAGTCCTTAAATGTTCATGGTACAGTGGCTGTAGCATTGGCTCTGCCATCAAAGGGCCTGGGTTCAAATTCTACTTCTGATGCATACACCTTGGCCTTTGGCAAGTCATACCTTCCCTGGGCCTGTTTCTTCATTTGCAAAATGAAGGATTTGACCACAAGTTCTCTAAAGCCTCTGATCCTGTAAGGACTAAAGGTGGAGAAAAGAGACATTTCTTCTACCATTAACTTCCCTGCAACTTTCTCAACCAGTCCCTCAAAGAAAATTTTGTACTGATATGGTTCCTTTGGAATGCATATAACTATGAAAATAAGCCTTGCCCACTTCCCGCTTTTATACAGTTGAAGAAAATGAGGCATTTCTAATTATTTTCTAAAGTTCTAGATGAGTAATTTAGCAAATTGAATTCAGAGAACATTAAGTGCCTACTATGTGCCAGCTACTGTGCCAAGCACTGAGAGTACAGAGACAAAAACACAAAAAGTCCCTGACTTCAAAGAACTTGTATTCAACTGGAAGAATGGAACATATACAAAAATAAACATAACACAAAGGGGACATGTGAAGGGTGAGAACAGCAGCAACTGGCAATGAGGAGGATGGGGAAACAGGGTGAGGCCAGAGAAAGCTTCAAGAAGGAAGAGAAGCCCCTGAGGTGAACCTCGGGAGATGTTTACTAGAATGAAAAATTTGTGAAACAAATGAAGGATTTTTAAGCAAAGGGATGATGTGACAATCTTTAATTTTCCTCAAGTTGACCAAAAAGGTTACTAGGTGGGAATTCACTAGAGATGATAAAAACATGATTTTTTCTACAGACATTGGTAAGCCTGGCTCAAAGAATTATATGGAAAGGTTCCTAAAAACCATTTTCAGATTTTAGTTCACTCTGAAATAAATAGTGAGGTCCCCTGAGACCAAGATATCTTTCCCAAAGTCACCCGAACCTCAGTTTACTCATCTTGTAAAATAAAGAGGCAGAAGGCGCAACATGGCATGCTGCATAAAGTGCTAGATTTGAATCCACAGGACATTCGTTTGAATCATACCACTGCTTAAACTTCACTAAGTCTTTTAGGACACCCTAAAGAGGGAGCTTCATGTGAAAAATCTTTGGGAGGTTTTAGTGGACATCACAAAATCTTTAGATGGCTCAGTGGATAGCTAGCGCACCTGGCCTGGAGTCAGAAGACTCCTTTTCATGAGTTCAAAGTCAACCCCAGGCACTAGTTTGTGGTACTGGGCAAGTCACTTAACCCCATTTGCTTCAGTTTCCTCATCTGGCTTTTAAAAATGAGGTGGAGAAGGAAATGGCAAATCACTCTCATATCTCAGGAAGAAAATCCCAAATGGGGTCATGAGTCAGACATGACTGGAAATGACAGAACTTTGACCCAACTCCTTATGAGCCAGCAGCGTGTTCAGCAGTCAAGGAAGCTTGTTAGCTAACATAATGACCTAGGAGAGGCAGAACTTCCAGGAATAATTTGAGATTCCCATTGAACTCTTGGTCAGGCTACTCTGGAGTATTATGGTCTGTTCCAGGAGACACATTTCAGAAAGGAAATTAACAAACTGGCATGTCCAGGAGGGCAACAAGGATGGTGAAGGGAGATTCAAGTTCAAGCCATGGGAAAACTGGGATCAGGAATGCTTGGGAAGACAAATGGGCATGGTCAGGGAGAAAGTACATTTGAAAAGCTATCAAGAGGCCATGGGATTCCTATGTTTAGAGTTGGCCCCTGGGAGCAGAATCAGGAGCAAAAGGTGAAATGGCAAAAAGGGAAATTGAGATTTCGCAGAAGGTAAAATGTCCCAACAATTAGAGATGTCCCAAAGTGGAATGGGCTATCTCAGGAAGCAGTCGATTCTGGTTTAGTGGAGATCTTTCAGCAAACTCTAAATGACCAAGTAATGATCCTGCTGTAGATTTCTTTTCTGAGGTACAAGTTCAACTAGATGGCAGAAGAGGTCCCTTCCAACTCTGAAATTCCATGATCCCTCAATATCTGACCTACCCACCCTCCAGGGCAGTACATGCCTGCAGCCCAAACGGAAGTCATACTATCTCTAATAAAACCCTAGTTGAAAGCACTCTGCTCTCACTCTTTTCTAATTACCCGATATTTGCTTTTCTTTACCCCTTAATTTTTTCTTTTGTATCATCACATCAAAGTCAACTTATATCCACACTCTCTATGTATACCACTTCTAAATGCCTTAATAAGGATACAATTCTCAAGAGTTACAAGTATCTTCCCACATAGGGTTGTAAACAGTTTAACCTTATTGAATAACATGGTTTTTTTCTCTCCTGTTTGCTTTCTTTATGCTTCTCTTGAGTCTTGTATTTGAAGATCGAATTTTCTCTTCCGTTCTGGTCTTTTCATCAGGAAAGTTTAAAAGTTACTTATTTCATTGAATGTCCATCTTTTCCCTGAAAGATTATGCTCAGTTTTCCTGGGTAGTTGATTTTTGGTTGTAATGCTAACCCCTCTGCCTTCCTGAATATCATATTCTAGTATCTCCAATCCTTTAACGTAGCAGCTAAGTCCTGTGTCATCCTGACTGCGGCTCTCTGATACTCAATTGTTTCTTTCTGGCTGCTTGCAGTATTTTCTCCTTGACCTGATAATTCTGGAAATTTGGCTACAAATTCTTTGGAGTCTCCATTTTGGGATCTTTCAGGTAGTTGAATAATTCTCAAATTATCTCTGCTGAATTGATTTTCCAGGCCAGTTGTTTTCCCCATAAGGTATATTACATTTTCTTCTATTTTTTTCATTCTTTTGATTTGGTTAGACTGATTCTTGATGTCTCATAAAATCATTAGCTAATTTTTAATTTAGTTTAATTTAAATTTTAATTTTCAAGGAATTATGTTCTTCAGTAAACTTTTCTACCTCCTCTTCCATTTGGCCAATCCTATTTTTTAAAAAGTCATTTTCTTCGGTGGATTTTTTTTTCCATTTGAATTTTTTTTAAGGTGTTTTGTCAGTCAATTTTTGTCTTTCCTTTTCCAAGCTACTGATTCTTTCTTCTATATCTTTCATTTCTTTACCCAATTTTTCTTTTGCCTCTTAATTTTGACTTTTAAAATCCTTTTTGAGCTCCTCCAAAAGGAAGAGCTTGAGACCTGTTTATATTCCCCTTTGAGGTTTTGAATGTAGGGGTTTTGACAATGTTGTCCTCTTTTGAGTATGTGTTTTGATCATTCCTGTCACCACAGTAGCTTTCTGTGGTTAAGGCTCCATTTTATTTCTTGCTCATTTTTTTTGGCCTGCTTCCTGGCTTTTAAGGTTGAGCTCTCCAACTGGGGTACAGGTGGCTTTGTCTCAAGCTTCTTGTGCTGGGGGCCAGAGACTTGGTTACTGGCTTTATGCACTGGGGCCTCAGGTGTTGAGGCTGGCTTATTGCACTGTGGTACTCCTGCCTAGTCACGCCTATTGTTGCCTGGGTTCTGAGGCTGGAGGCCTCATAGCTGGCCTGCTAAGCCAGGACCAAGGGGCCTTGGCTGCTGATCTTTGCTGTGGCTAAGAGCCTCCTGCTGGCTTACTCAGACACAGTTTGCACTGGGCTGTTCTCCCCTTTTATCAAGTAAGACAGACCTTTCCTGAAATCCTTCAGAGTGATCTTAAGCTGGAAAATTTTCTCACTATGTCTTTTTGTGGGTTCTATCTCTCTGGAATCCAATTCAGGGCTTGATCTAACGTTGTTTCCTAGGGAAACCTGGAAGAGCTCAGGCAACTTCCGGGCTTCTCTCCACCATCTTGGCTTTGCCCTTGATGGTTGCTATCCTACATAAATGTTGTATTTCCTTAATAGAATGTAAGCTCCCTGAGGGGAGGAAGTCTTTTATTCTGTCTTATATCTAAGTTACATGATTAAGAAATGCTTACTAAATTAGCCCCTACACAAACAGGTCTATTGCAGCTGCACAACTTTATGTCCAAATCCAGGCTAATGGTCAAGTCTGATTTTTTTCAGTATCGATCTGTCCTTGGTGAGGGTATCCCCTGAGGAGAGTTCCAATACAAGCTGCTGGAAATGCAATCAAGTAATTTTTCTACAATTATTGGTGCTTTAAATACACTACAGCCAAGACAGGCTCCTTGCAGCTGTTCCTGTGACTGCAGAGATGAACAGGATTTTCCCCATCTTGGGTCTGAGGCCAAGCTATATCAAAGTTCCACCCTCCTCTATCCTTTCCCATGCTACCAGCCCCATACTATTTCTGTAGCTGGAAGGGCCCAGAAAAGAATCATAGTCCAAGCTGGACCTAAAAGGAAGAGCACCTCGTAAGTGGTCATTAAATCTTTGCTTAAAAATTCCAAGAGTAACTATCTCCTTAAATTCCACTTGATTCTGGTTCTGTTTATTTGGATGCTTTCCTATACAATAAGGTTAGTCTAACTCTGGCCCTCTGGACCATCCATCCACCACCCAGGCCTGCCTCCTGGTGACAAGGGGAACCGATTGATCCCTCTACCACATGTCAGCTCTTCAAGTCACTTTTAAAGTCATCTGTTATACACCTTTTCTAGACTAAACATCCCCAGCTCTATTAACCAATCTTCAGAGGAACTTTAAAAAAGAAAGGTGAACACAGGCCCCACAGCGGACAAAGGGGCTCTCTAGGTGACGATGAGAATGGAGAACCTGAGGCAATGCTAAACAAAAGTAGCCACGATCCAGAAGGACAATGAAATCAAGAAAGCAGGTGAAGCCCCGGATGCGGCTTCTCTCCAATTCCAAAGGTCCAAGCCTACAGCCTTACCTTTCATTACAAGCTTTTTGGTCTGGTTGTAAAACATCAGGTAGATCCCAGAAAAGGGTGCATCACGGAGGAGTGTGGCTGTCAATCCCCTGAACAAGCCCTTGTGCCCTTCTGTTTGATAGATGTTCTTCAGGGCACCACGGATGCTCTCATAGCCATACTTCTCACTCTACAAAGGATAGGTAAGAGCAATGACTCCCACAGGAAATTCTGCACTTAGAACAACTGAAAGGGCTTTGGGAGACATGCACCGCAGAGTATGGAGTCACACATGGCCTACTTTGTGTTCTGAATTAAGTTTGATGATCCAAGATTGTGCCCCCAGCCCCTGCCCCCACCAAAAGCCCCTTATATTCATTTGAAATATACTCATAGACCTACCTGTTATCTCCCCCAAAAGGTCCATGAGGGCAGGGACAATTTCATTTTTGTCTGTGTCCACAATACCTAGCACACAGTAGACACTTACTAATAAATGCCTGACGATGGACAGATGACAGATGTAGAGCTGGAAGGGACCATAAGGGTCATCTAGTCCAACCCCCTCGTTTTACAGATAAGGAAATGGCGGCCCTCTGAGGTACAGTGACTCACCCACGGTCACCCAGGACACGAGTGGCACAGCCTGGATTCTAACCCAGATCCTTGGTTTCCAAATCCAGCCCTGTTTTCATGGCATCCCAATATCATCTTGTGCAAAGCTATAAACCCAGCTGAGCTTCAGAGAGGGTTTGCCTTGCCCAGTACATGTCCCCAGGCCTCTCCTTGATGATCCTAATGCCACAGGGACAGTCACGGGCAGAGTTTAGCTCAAAGGCCCAAGACTCACCTCATACCTCGCCTTCACCACAGTGAGGGGTAACAAGCAGACGCCTGCGACAGCCCGGGAGCCGATGCCCAGCATGATAGACTGCAAGGCTGTAGGGGGCTGCCCCACGAGAAAGCACTGCTTCATGTAATAGAGAGTCCCGAAGTAGATCCCAACTCCAGGGACACATCTTGCAATGGACTGTAAAGGAGGGAGTGAGAGCAAAAACAAGAGCTAGGTTGGAACCTGCCTGACACACAGTCTACAACACAGCTGGATCTCATGACATTCATGTGTATTCTAACACACCCAAAGCACCTTATGAAGAGGCAGAGTGGAGAGAACTAGCCTTGAAGGCAGGACGATCAGAGGACCCCTGGCCAAGTCATTTGACCTCCATGTGCCCCAAAGTTCCAGGATAGTTGCCCACATGAATTAGCAGAGGAAGAATCCTCTTGGACAGCTCCCAATACCCAGGATATCACAGGCCCTGGTCCTGCTCCAACCCCGCAGCACCAATATTTATTAACTGAATAGTCAGTCTGTCAGTCATTATTTCAGGAGAGAAAATAGTGATAAAATGGGAAAACCCAAGAAGATCACACGGCTCTAGCCCCACCCTGACCTCTAGTCTACACGTATATTTAAATAGTTCAGTAGAAACATCTAATCAAAAACTGGTGCTCAAGGTCCAAGCCAAACAGGACGCTTACTGGAGATATCCCTTTCCAAAGTCCCAGCAGACTCTCTGTGCGAACAACCTTGTGAAACAAAGATACCATTCCAATGCGTTTTGACCTGAGACAAAAAGACAGAAAATTAAAGTCACCATTTAGGCAGTTTCTCCACACAAAAAACCCAACCAACCAACCAAACAAACAAACTACCAACAGACACATCATGGTATAAACAATTATGCTTACATAACCCGTGACATTTGTAGTTTCATATAATTTTAACCTTAGTATGCACATTTACACGACTATATGGAACCATATGCATGGATGGAGACACACACTGTCTTGTGCTGCTCTCTACTATCCTGGCACTGAGACTGCGTCTACCTAAGTATACAGCAAACTGCTTATGGGTGAGGACCAGCACTAGGTATTCCTTAAGGACTTATTCACTGACAACCACTTCCCACCTGAGTTAGTCAGTGTCACTAATTATATGAAAGTCCCTTGACAAAAATGTGAAATGTCATCCAAGGGTACAGCAATCTAACTTGATGAATACCTCAGATAAAGGAATGCCGGGTTGGTGTGAGAGGCTGAACTCCAAGGAATCAGCATTGGGAAAAGAAGATGAGACAAGGTACAGAGTCTGTCCTGGACTCTGGAACAGTAAGTATGACCACATCATCTATCAGATTATGAAAATGTGAAACAAGAATACCAGCATCAAGATATGATGAGAGATAGAACTATTTCCTGTTATAAACGTGGACTAGATGGACTTAGGGCTAGGGTGAAGGAAGTCACTGTCAAGAAACAAATGTGGTTCAAAAAAAAAAGTTTTTGCATGCAACTAGGAAATAAGATATACAGGCAATGGGGCATAGAAATCTATATTGCCCTACAAGAAAGTAAGGGAAAAGGGGATGGGGGGGAGCGGGGTGACAGAAGGGAGGGTTGACTGGGGAACAGGGCAATCAGAATATATGCCATCTAGGAGTGGGGGAGAGGGTAGAAATGGGGAGAAAATTTGTAATTCAAACTCTTGTGGAAATCAATGCTGAAAACTAAAAATATTAAATAAATAATAATTAAAAAAAAAACAAATGTGGTAGGAGGCACACATATGTTAAGAAACAAAGCAAGACTACAGAATTCTGCTGAAAAGCTTTAGTGTCCAACCAACCCAAAAACATTTATTAAGTGCTTATTGTATGCCAGATTAAAAAAACAACTCGAATGTGAACTATCTCAGCTGACAAAGAAATTGGAAAACAAAGTAAAGCAAAGCAACAAGTTTCAAAGAAATTAAAATGTTCATATTGTGGATCTAAAGAGACAGCTAGAGACTGAGAAAAAAAAATTCATCTTGATGTAAAAGAACTATAAAAAGAAACTCCAAAGGAAATAGCTACATTAAAACTGTGGCTGAATGGTATGAAAGCCCATCTTACTTCCTGGTCAGCAAAGAGAGCCCCAGAAAAGGTACTACTTTGAGTAAAATCAGTCTTAGGATGGAGACCCCAGTTAATAAAAGATGGAGAGAAGTGAAGCCAGAGACAATACCTTTCCTGCCTAGAACCTTAGATGTATAGAGTAAAGAGACAGGCCACAGAGTTAGAAATACGGGTACTGAACCCATATGATCAATCAACTTGAGTACACACGTAGGAAATCCAATAGACAGCAAAAGAATTAGATGCATCCAAACTATAAACAGGCCTAATTGTGACTTTACAGGAGAAATGGTTACCCATTCAGGTAGACATAAGCAACTGCTGAATTAAATGTAATGCTGCTTTGTGCTTTTTGACATATATACATACACACACACATATACGTATACATACAGCCACACACAGATATAGACACAAGCGTGTGCCCTCGAGGCTAGATAGTAAAGTGAATAGAGTGAAAGTGAATAGAGTCAGAAGACTCATCTTCCAGAGTTCAAACCTGGCCTCAGACACCTAGTTAGCAATGTGACTAGCAAATTACTTAATCCTGTTTGCCTCAGTTTCTTCATCTGTAAAGTGATCTGGAAAAGGAAAGGGCAAACCACTCCAGGATCTCTGCCAAGAAAACTTCAAATGTCATAAAAGTACTGGACATGATTGGAAAATAACTGCACATGCACGGTCATGTATCTCTTATTATATTTAACCATTATTACTATTGCTAGTTTTGGACATGAAGCAACCTGTGTTGTATTCAATATGTGTATTGAATAGAATATTAAAACGGATTTGATGCACTCTAAAATGATTTCCAGGAATAGAAAATTTTTGCTTCAGGGAGATATGAAACACCAGCTTCACCAGTCTCTCATTGATACTGTTTCTTTAAGAGACAAAGGCATCTTGGACAGTTACAGTTAATTGTCATTTTTTGAAGACTTTGCAAAGAGACTGAGAATTTGACTTGTTTTGGAAATACTGTTAACTGTAATGGCTTGAGAGAAAACTGTGAGAAGATGGGGAGAAAGAACTTCTTTCCTAAGAGAACTGTATTAACTTTTAGCTTTCAAAAAACAAAAAGGCAAGAAGAAACTTTAATTGGTATCCTGAGATAGCTGAATGGTAGACCTGTGTTTCCAGAACTGAGACATCAGCAGCAACACAGGTGGGAAGTGGTCATGGTACTGCTCGCAGCACATATGTTGTAAAAAACTGTCTTGTTTTATTATCAATACTGTTAATATTTTTTAGCTAATAAACGTTATTTTTTTAAGGTTAGATGATTATGGAGTTTGACAGGTAAGAAAATGTTTATGGAAAAGGTTTCTACTATTTATTAATTAACATTTAATAAACTAAGGGAGCAGGTTGGAGCTAACTGACTATTTAAAGAGCAACACTGCAAATTTAATAATTTATTTAGAAATATCTGAACGTATCCTTTGATTGAAGAAATCAGAATGAGAATGAATGAAAAAACTGAGCTAGTAACAGGTAGAGGAGGGTGTTGGTAAGGCAAAATGAGCTCCTTAGCACTTCAGGAGTTTGGCTTTTGTTTACTTTGAGTAAAAGTACTTTCGGCTGTTAAGTGCTAAGCCCTACCCTCAACCAGGTGTGAAACCTGTGTGGGTGTAGATTAATGACTTAAGAGGGGCCAACTCGGGAACCAATGGTCTCTGGTCGTTGAGACGGGGCTTGAGAAGCCAGAGGCTCGGCTTCGAGGAAAGGCCAGCCAAGGGACAACTACAGCGGAAGCCAGAGCAGGAAGCTACCGAAGCAGAGGCGACCCAACCCATGTGGAGACCCAGGAGTGCGAGCAAGGACTTGAGGCCAGTAAATATGATTTGGCTAAATACTATCTTGTTTTTCTGTGGCCTCCTGGTTACTTTTGTGAGGCGGGCTTTCTGGGCCTGGAGTCTTTTTGTCAAGATGTTGGAATGGGGAGGCTGGTTCGTGGATCTGCTGCTGTGGGGCCTAAATAAATGTTTTGCTGCTTTCTACTTAGACAATCTCTCATACCTTGCGATTTCGAACCATTCAAACATACATATGATTATATTTGAGATTATAAATTTGGCCTTCCTACTACAAGGGGTGATCACCCCACATATGTTATACTTGGAATAGTCAATGTATTTAAAGTCCTGCTACGGTGATAAAAGGCAACACACTAACTGGAGGCTAGAAGCCTCCAGAAAATAATTTGACACAAAATAATGATTGCTAAAAGAAAATGGAAAAGATTAATACAAAAAGTGGTACTGGAATTTACATAGAGGACTAGTGAAGATAATACTTTTCTCCATGACACCTGGAACAGAAGACGTCCTTTAATACTTGAAGGATTCTTCTTTCCACAAAGCTGGTGAAACTTACTTCTAATTGGTAGGAGGTATGGACAGTTCTTGAATTACGTAAGTGGACTATTCTGAAGATCTCTACAAAAAGCAATTTTTAACTAAATCTACTCAAGGACATGGGGAAGGGAAGGAGGGAGGCAGGAAGGAAAGGGACCTGGAAGAGAGGGGAGCTGGAACATGGTTCAAAGGACATGTTGGGACTAGGAATAGAGAAGTGATAGCAGAAGGAAGAATATGTGCAGCTGGGGGTCGGGAGAGGTTACAGATGTGGGGTCAGTTACAGACATGCAAATAGGAGAGCACAGGCAACACACAGAGGGCCAGGGGTGGAGAGAAGACAGACCTGTGCGGGGTGCACGGAGCAGGGCAAAGGTCACGTCTCTCAGCTCAGATCTCAAGCCAAGTGGCAATCTGTCCATGTGTTCCTTCTTCTCTTCTCACTTGGAGAGGGTTTTCATGTAAGTTTTTTTTGTTTTCTTTCTTGGGGGAGTGGAAGGTGGCTGAGCACAGAACTGAGGGGCAGCAGCAAAGAGCCAGGACGGTACCGTAGGGTCAAGTTAACAGAGTTGTTTTTTTTGGAAATGCAGGTTTCTTTCAGAATTCTTTCCATAGAGTCGAATTTATGTAATACTAATTTACATCAAGTAAGCCTTGTCTATAGTTAGCAGTGATGGCAATTAGTAGGGAGCACCTACCCATGATGTGCTGGTTGGAGAGTCTGCAGTCGGGTTTTAAGCAGATCCAGAGGTTGAAAAAGAAGAGTGGAACAGGTCCCACTGATGGAACCACAGAGAAAGGCCTTTATGGCAGGATGCAACTGAAAGACAATTAAACATCATGATGCATGTGAAGAACCGAAAATCTTCAGATAAATTCACAGGAACTCAACCTCTTCTTTCCCCCAAAACTAACACCACTGAAACTTCTTCCACCTAGCTACATACTGCCTCTCTACCATTTCAACAACTCTTCATTATTGGTAAAGCGCAGCCCTGGAGGTACCATAGGCATCCCTACCTCCATCTCCAAATGAAGTAACTGACAAGACTCTCAACAAGACTGACTGGCCCACAGTTACATAGGTTTATACCATTCCTATGTGAACAAACCATTAGTTTAGATCCTTCTTAAACTGTGGAAAAAGTTTAAGAAGTCCCAGTTAGAGGCAGATATGTCACAAGATTCTTGGAAACAACCATTTTAAGAGGAGTGACCTTGTCATTCCAATAGGTCTCGGTGTGTTACCTCAACACCTTCAGCAGATCCCTAGAAGGCAGAAGACACAATAGGGTGCTTGCAAATTAATGAACTGGGGCAGCTAGGTGCAGAAGTGGACAGAGGGCTGAGCCTGGAGCCTGGAAGACTCATCTTTCTGAGTTCAATTCTGGCCTCAGACACTTACTAGCTATGTAACCTTGGGTGAGTCACTTAACCTGGCAAACTACTCCAGTATCTCTGCCAAGAAAACCTTAAGTGGGTCATGAAGAGTCAGACACAACTGAGCAACAAAAAATTAAGAAATATTAAGTTTTGATATGAGGTGGGACTAAAAAATACATGAAAAACATAGTCTTTACATCCAAATGAAAGCTGTCTATTCCTAAACAATGACCTTGGAAGACCACACATTACAGTTATACGCGATACAACCAAGACTGTCACTGGTCAAAAGTTCTGATGATTTCTTCAGAATGGCCTTTACAATCCTAAGCCCGGTTTTTTCTATTTCCTCAACAGCAGATCTTTAGCTTTGTAAGGATGTGGTCTTGGTTTTTGAAGGAACCAAAAAGCCTTCAGAACCAAGCCTGCATAAAACAGATGGTCAAATTGGGTTATACTCTTTTGAGATTACTACACAGATGAATTTATTGAAAGCTATTATGAGGGGCAGCTAGGTAACACAGTAAATAGAGCACCAGCCCTGGAGTGAAGAGGACCTAGGTTCAAATCTGGTCTTAGACATTTGACACTTACTAGCTGTGTGACCTTGGGAAAGTCACTTAACCCCAACTGCCTTGCCTTCCCCCCTCACCTCCCAAAAAAATACTATTATGGTTCGGTGACAGAAACCCTGCATTTGAAGTCAGAGGACTTGGGTCTGCTATGTATGGGACCTGGGACAAGTCACTTAACCTCTGAGGGATCAGGGTAAATTTCTTCCCCTATAAAGTGAGGGGTTTAAAGTGAGAATTGGTGAAGTGGATGAAGTGCTAGGCTTGGAATCAGGAAGACTCACATTCAAATCCAGCCTCAGACACTAGTTGTTTGACCTTGGGCAAGTCACTTAAGCATTTGCCTCAGTTTCCTCATCTGTCAAATGAGCTGGAGAAGAAAAGGGCAAACCACCTTCTTTGTCAAGAAAACCCCAGAAGGCGTCACTAAGAGTAAGGCACAAAAGAAAATGACGAAACAACAAAAAAAGGAGAATCCAGAGCAGCCCCACTCCTCTCCACTTTTGGCTCTTTTTTTTAAGGCTCAGCCCTAGGCCCACGTCGTCTGTGAAGACTATCCCCACTCCTTATATTTCTATATTGCTTTATATTTTTGCAGTTTACAAATATTATCTCATTTTATCCTTACAACAATACTGGAAGTAGATGTTATTTTACAGAAGAGGTAACTGAGGTACAAGTTAAGTGACTAATTGGCCCAGGATCACACTACTAGTAAATACATTTGAACCCAGATCTTCCTGACTTCAGGTCCTCAGTTCTATCGGTTAAGACACTTCCCAACTTACCCCACCCCCCATTGAAATTTAAGGATAGTAACCACTTATCAATCACCTACAGTGTGCAAGGCACCCTATCAGAGGTTCTTAACCTAAGGTCCAGGAATAATATATTTCAGGTGGTGTGTGAACTCTCCACAGAGAAAATGAAAATGTCATCCTTCTTTCCGCTAAGCTCCACCTGAAACATGCTACCTTTCCTTCAATTATTTAAATACAAGATCCTGAGAAAGGGACCATAGGTAGCTTACGTGGTAGCCAGAAACCCAGTTCAAATGTGGCCTCAGACACTAGCTGTGTGCCCGAGCCAGTCACTTAACAATCACTGCCACCCAGGGTCGTTGTGAGGCTCCTATGAAATATTTGGAAAAGCATTTTAGCCCAGTGCCCAGCGGGTGCTTTTCAGCCGAGTCTGACTCCTCCTGAGCCCGTTTGGGGTTTTCTTGGCAAAGACGCTGCAGTGGTTTGCCATTTCCTTCTCCAGCTCACTTGACAGTTGCAAACAGGGTGAAGTGACTCGCCCAGGGTCACAAAGCTAGTGAGTGTCCCAGGCTGGATTTGAGCTCAGATACTTGGCTGTCTTCCTGACTCCAAGCTCAGGCTCTGCGCACTATGGCGCCGCCTAGCGGCCAACGTGTTACTAACACCAGTAAAGCCTATAGAAAAGCCTGTCACATTCTCCTTATGGCCTCTCCTCAGTGCACCCTCCCCCCTCCCCCCACCATCCCCACGGGGCACCCCCCCCAACAGAGGCCCTGAGCACACAGTAGGTGTTCAACAAAGGAAAGAGGGCTCCAGGAGGCCTCACTCTTCCCCTCCACCCCATCGGATCGAGGCAAGGGAGCACAGCCTGGGGTGGGGGGAGCGGGGTTCTTTCCTCCTCACGCCCCTTCGCTTTCCTCCCTCCTACCAACGGTTTGCAAAGAACCATCCTGAGCCTGGGAGCAAGCCTGCAGGCTCCGGTCCGACCCCGCCAATCCCGAGGTGGCCCGAAGGAGCTTGGCCAATAAGAAGGCCAGGGTGAGCAAGGGGGCGTGGCCCTGCTCCTACCGGAGGGGCAGGAAGAAGAGTAGGGAGGACTGAGGGGGGGGGGCCGGAGCAGAGAGGCCGGGCCTCTAACCCTTCCACATGTAAAGGCGGGATGGACTGCTGGAAACAAGGGGTACTGACTCTGAGGGCACAAATCCTGGGTTCAAGTCCTTCCTCTGACATCATTAAAGCTAGCAACATGTACATGCCGGCTACTCTGTGCCAAGTGCTTCACAAACTCACAAACACCCTGCCAGATGAGTGCTATTATCATTTTACAGATGAGGAAACTGAGGCAAACAGAGGTTAAATGACTTGACCAAGGTCACAATGATTTACAGAGTTCTTTAAAACTATCTAATTGATCCCCAGAACAACCCTGGGAGGAGGTGCTGTTATTATCCCCATTTTACAGATGAGGAAACTGAGGCAGACGGTGATTAAGTGACTTGCCCAGGGTCACATACCCAGTAACCATAATAGCCAGCATTTATAGAGCATTTTAAAAACACCTCATTTGATCCTCACAACAATTATGGCAGGGCACCCTGGGTGCTATTATTACCATCATCATTCCTATTTTACAAAGGAGGAAATTGAGGCAAATAGAAGTTAAGTAACTTGACCAGGGTCACACTGATGGTATCTGAGGGAGGATTTGAACTCAGGTCTTCCTGACTCCAGGAATCACTGTGCCACTTAACAGACGTGGAGACGCTGCACGGTATAATAGGTCAGATGGCCTGGGTTCAAATTCCTTCTCCATCACTTCCTGCCTGTGTGAAACTGGACAAGTCAATTAACCTCTCTGGGCCTCACTTTCCTTACCCGTCAAATTAAGGTGGGGGGGGGGGAAGGCTTTTATAAAATTAGGGGTGGTGGCCTGGATGAACTCTAAAGCTCTTCCCAGCTCTTTTAAAAAAATCTGATGCTCTCACTATAGGTGTGAGCACAGGCAGATCACTCCACACCCCTCCCCACCAAGCAGCTCTCCAGTGGTAGACCCCAAGTGTGCAGAAGGCGGCATCCAGTCCAGACCTCTCATCTTCCTGCTGAGAAAACTCGACCCAACCATTACTGCATTGACAATTCATTGGGCCAACTTTAGCCACCAGACTTCAGAGCTGGGGCTCTCTGTGCCCTACCCAGCAGTCTCAAACAGGCGGCAAAGACTGCCCAGGATCTGAAATCCCCTTCAGCCTCTTTCCTGCCTTCCCTGATGGTGCTGCAGCTGGGGCTCATTCCTTTCCATCATTCAACCTTTTCTATCCCAAATCCCATGTTTTTGCCTCTCCACTAGAGAGGCTTAAAACAAAACAAAACAAACAGCCTTTTGATTATACCAGATGGTTCTATGGCCACGGATAAAGAGATGGGGTTGGAAGACCTCAGGCAGCTCACTTAACCTCTGCTTTCCTCAGTCTCTTCAACTGTAAAATAGTGATAATATAACACCTATCTCCCAGGATTGTAGAGATTAAATGAGGTATTTGTAAAACAAACAAAAAACCGCTTAGCACACTGGCTGACACATGGAAGGCACTCTATAAATGCTTATTCCTTCCTATCTCTCCCTTTAGAAATATTAGTTTCTCTATTTTGAAGCAAGTTCGACATCTCCTGGCTATCTGTTCCCTCTCTCCCCCACTCCATGCCAGGCAGCCAGTCCAAATGCAAAAAGCCTTGTCATGCCCCACAGACCTAGGGAGCAAGCCTTGCAGACCAGCCTATCCCCTCTGGCCTGCATTAGCAAGAAGAGAAAAAATATCTTTCATTTTGGGCACCCAGGGCCAGGTCAGAGACCTGGACTAGGGGAGGGGGAGGGAGCTCACACACATCTCCCCATCACTGCACCAGAACCTCACTTGCAAATGAACCCAGTCTCTCTCCCAAGGCCGCCGCGACAAACAAGCCCAAGGCTTCAAAGCTGGACAGACCAAAAAACATCGATTTTTAGTTCAATCTACTCCTGCAGCTTGGGGGACCGGCCCCGCCCTGCCCCACCCATACTGAAGGAACTGCAACCCGTCCTGGAGAATGCTCAGCAGAGAAAAGCTCTTCTCTCCCAAGGGGCTCCCGGGGCAGCTCCCCCCGTTATTACCATAAGAGTTTCCACTCGGTCTCCAACATCTTGAGTTTTGAGTAGCGGGGCCCGGGATTTTTGGATCATTGAAGTGGATGCTCAGGTCTGGCTGAGAAAGGCAACGTCTTGAGGGAGCCCGTCAGGTTCCCGGAGCCTCAGGAGGAGCCAGGTGGGCCGGTACCGGTATCCCAGGAGGCAGGCGGTGCTAGAAATGGAAGGCAATTTATTAAGGGCTAAGTGGTCATCTTTTTTCCTAAGCTGCACTCCCTTTCCAAGTAGTCAGATCCCTTCCAGCTTTGGTTTATAAAGTTTATTCTCTCATATATACAAACTCTCTCTCTGATTCTCTTCTCTCTCCTCTGTCTCTCTCCTGTCTCTGTCTCTCTCTCCTCTTCTCTCTCCGGCATTTACTCATCTGTCCGCAAGCTGTTTTCCTCCAGTGGGACCCTCCAAGAGTCAGGGCCCAGTTAAGCTTTCGTCTTCGTCATCACAACATACAGCACAGTGCCCGGCACACAGCAGGCGCTTAATAAATACTCGCTGGACAGAATGGAATTTCTGCTCATACTACTTCTGAACCCGGTACCCGGTACCGCGTTGGGTTCTCTAGACTGGGGGGTGGAACTGCTGAGGGATCCGCCTCTTGCCACCTCCGGTGGCCCCGGATCAGCCTCAGTGTCCCCTCCGCGAAGTGGGGACTCGCTAACCCCGCACTACCCCAAGGGCGGCTGGGGGCCTGGCACGCGCAGTGCGCGCTGCGCACGTTTACCTCGGTCTGGGGGAGGCTCTGTTCACGGGCTCCCCTGGCGCCGCCGCTCTTCTCTCCCCATCTTCCAAACCTCTCGCTCCTCCCCCGGGGGTCCCGGACACTCCCCGCCCCCTAAGGATCCGCCCCCGCGGCCCGTCAGCGGCCAATCCTCCTCTCCCGGCAATGACGCTCCCGTTTAGAGCCTCGGGTCCCAGGACCGGCGGGGCCAGGACGCCCTCCGAGCCCCAGTCCCTCCGCTCCCCCGCTCAAAGGGCTATCAGGTCCGCAGGCTACCCCGCCCGGGCCGGGTCACGCAGCAGCTGATCAGCCCCGCGTCGTTTTTATTAAAGTGGACGGGGAGAAGGGAGAACTGCTTCCGGGGTCAGCTTTGGTGCCGCTACAGGCGCTAATCAATCCTCGCCTGCAGTGACCCCTGCTGGGAAGGTCTAGAACTGCACTCGTGGTGGTTAACTTCACCTTGCGTTGCGGCGCTGTTTGCAGATAAGGCAACCGGCTTAATCTTACAGCTGGGGAAACAAGCCGAGAGAAGATTAGGCACTTACCTAAGGTAGCAAGGGGGCACTCAGGATTCAAAGCCAGGGACCCCAAATCCCCCTCTTCCCCCTACACCATACTCCTTCGGAGCCCCCGGTTCCCATCCTTTTCTGTGTCCCCTTTGGACCGCCCTGAAGTCCGGCGAAGCCTATGGACGCCTTCTCAGAATAATGCTTTTAGAGTCACGAAATAAATTCCATAGGATTTCAAAGGGAAGAAATTGTATTGATAAACAATTAACAACATAGTAAAAGGCCAAGTTCATGGACCCCTGCTTTAAGAATTCCCAGTGCTTTAAGATTTTTAATAATAATGAAACAACAACTAACATTTATATGGCACCTACTATGTGCAGACACTATGCTAAGCCCTTTACAAATATTAACTCGTTTGTTCCTCACAACAACCCTGGGAAGGAGGTTCTATGATTACCTCCATTTTACAGAGGAAAAAACTGAGGCTCAACAGGGACTAAGTGACTTGCCCAGGGTCCCACAGCTAGTTAGTTTCCAAGGCTGCATTTGAACTCAGGTCTTATTGATTCCAGATCCTGCTCTTTCTAGGAGAAACCCATTCTCGGGTCTCCAAGCGAATCTCTGAGATTGCTGGATGTAGAACTAGAGGCCACAATTCAGATACTGACTCTTATACTCAATAAACTCAATAACTCATTTTTTCTAGGTGGGTATAAACATAGGAAGACTGGATTGGGAATCAGGTGATTTAGGTTCAAGTCCCAGCTCTGTCTATAACTACCTAGGTGATTCGTAGGGCATATCACTTGGCCTCTGGGAAATCATCTAAAAAAAAAACAACTCCTATTTTCCTTTCCTTTCTTAAGAAATAATATTCTCTTCAGAAGCACTTTCCAAATTCTTGGAAAATTCTATTGAATAAAAAGGCTTTTCTTAGGATTAAGGGTAGGTTCAAACCTTTTTATAATGCCTCCCCTCTTAATCCCCTTTAATCCTCAATTGATTTAATCTATCCTGAACACTTCATGTTTGTGTCATTCAGAGACCACTACTCACATTAAAAATATACAGAGACCATTCTTGGGAAAAGGCAAAAAGGAGTTTATTACATTCTCATGAGAAAGGACACACCCCAGCAAGTGGGGGGGGG
>CM053623.1:35343549-35391316 GCA_028646595.1 Phalanger gymnotis | reverse complement strand
CCCCTTTAAAGGTCTTTGAGAGGTATTGTGGCCAGGAAATTCCTCACCTTGCAGCCACCCTGAGTATGAGCCTCCCCAAACTTAAGCTTGGCCTCATCAAATTGGCATCTGACAGCCCATCTCCCTGCCCATACTTAGGGCATTTTTGAGGGGGTAGAACCTTCCAGAGACTATATCCCACTAGAATAGAAACTCAAGAAGCTGGATGGAGACTTCAATCAAAGATTGGGTCAGGAACAATACATTTCATGCTGGCTGTCCACAGAAAAGTGGTCTGACTCAGGTTAGGTATTGATGAAAAATAGGGTTGAACAGGTATTATTGAAGGCCTTAAAAGCCAGTTTGAGGGGTTTAGACTTTATTCTATGAGCCATGGGATGGTTATTAAGGTCATAAAATAGTCCTACCCCAATGTTTTTGCTCATTTTGTAGATGAAAGCCAAAGAGATTAAATGACTTGCCCTGGGTCACACAGGAATTTTTCTTTGGAGGCCATCAGAGTTAAGTGACTTGCCCAGGGTCACACAGCCAGTAAGTGTCTAAGGCAAATTTTGAACTCAGATCCCCCTGACTGGAGAGCCAGTGCTCTATCCACTGTGCCACCTAGCTGTCTTTCAGGAACTCCTTTCAACTAAGAATTCAAACTCAAAGTCCTCTCCAAATTCCTGAAAGTGACCATCTCAGAGGGTAAGGGACCTGAGAGCTCATCTCCTAAGTTTGGAGCTGCTTTGCACAGAGTATCCCTTGATGACCCTGGTGAACACCATTTGCTTGTTCTATACCTCACTTCAGGATATTTTTTCATTTTGTCTGCCACATTGTATAATTTGATTTTGGAATTCCATCACCTCCTGTTGTGAGTTCTTCCAAAAAATGTCTTTTTTTCCAATGAAAAAAATTGGAGGTGTTTCAGGGAGGTGAATACTTGGGACAACTATGACGATGTAAGAAAGCTGAAGATATCAGTAAAAACTTATTTTTCAAAATGCTCTGTGACAACAAATGTAAGGCAAGTTTGGGAAAAAAAAAGCCAAGTGAGTAGTGAAGTGGTAGGTTGAGAATGGATAAAATTTGGATATTCTGAGGGATTGGGGCCAGATCAAGGACAGGGATTCATTCTGCAAATTTGTCCCAAACCTCAGTGCAATAATTGGTTAGAAATTCTGGACTTTAGGAGATAGAAAGGGGTGAGTGTAGAGGAGGAGAATGGACAGGGAGAGTGGAGGGAGGGAGAGAAAGGGGATGGAGAGATGAAGAAGAGAGGGACAGGAGAAGGGAGAAGAGAGGAAAAGGAGGGGTGGAGGGAGACCGAAGGGGGAGAGAAGAAAAAAACGGTTCGGAGAAAAGACGAGGAAGAGAAAGAGGGGAGAAAAGGGAGCGGGGACAGAGGTTAGAAACAGAGAGACAGACAAGGAGGTGGCGAAGCAGAGAGGCAGGGACAGATGGCTAGACCCTCAGGGGAAAGCCGAGGGGAGAAGGGAAAAGATTCCTCGCAGCCCATCTCCACCCCGGGCGGGGGACGGCGGGGGGAGGAGGGGGGTCCGCGTGGCGTGCTCTTCCTCCCCGCCTAGGGTCCAGGTCCCGACTGCGAGCATGTCCGGGAAGTCCACGGAAGCTCGTTTCTCTTTCGCTGCTGAAAGTGTTCTGGGGTGCGCGCACTCACTCTTTTCTGACCCTAGCTCGCAGACCCTACGGTCCCTCCTTGACCACGGAGACCTTCAAGGACGGGTTGGTGAGCACACTCGACAAGCTGACCCAGTTGGAGTGGGTAAGGTTCAAGTTTTACCTGAGGGGTAACAAGCAGAATCGTGGAATCACCCTGCAGGACATAGACTCGGCCTCCACGACCTCGCAGCTGGCCGATCTGGTGCTGAAGTGTTACGGCGTGTCCGGGACCCACAAGTTCCTACTCTCGATGTTCGAGCAGTTAGATCGTACGGACTTGATAGACGCATGGGGTAAGTCGAGGAGGCACCCTCTGGGGTTCCCTACCCGGGAGACGTCCCGCCCACCAGGTTTCCCTCTCACAGGCACCCTCCTATTGCCCCCCTCGCCCCTGAAGAAAAATCAGGTTTGACCTTCCCTAGCTCTTCAAATCATCTCATTTGTGAGCCCCTCTAGACCCCTGCCAAACTAAGCTACTGCTCCAGGTACTCTCAGCTCCGTTTTCCAGACGAACAACCGAGGTTTAGAGTTTAAGTGACTTGTCAATGTTTGGTCACCCGGCTAGTAAGCTAGCAAGCCTGCTTCATTTGCACAGCTAATGAAAGTCAGGTGCAGTTTGGGAATCCAGAGCTTTACATGCATCCCCATCACCTTCCTGCCTCACTCCCACCTGTCACCCAGATAGAAAAGATGGAGAGAGTTTCAAACAATCAGGGACCTAGGTTGGCATTTGGAGCATATGTTAAAAAGATTAGGACTTTGAGTAAGCAGGAAGTAAACAAGAGGCCAGATGAGAAATTAATGTTTACAGAGGTTACTTGACTTACACAAGGTCACTTAGCTAGGAAGTAGGGAGGTAGGACCAGATTTGAAGTCTTCTGACTTCTAAACCAGGGCCCTTTTCAGAATACCAGGTGTCCTAAGTGTTGAGACCAAATACATCAATATACTGAAGATTAATTTTGATAGCTCCACAAATTTTGATATCTCCCCATCGCCCTTTCCATTCCAAACCAATGAGTATTTACTGAGATTCCCTCTGTTCAGCTATGTGCAAGGCAGGGAGCTAGATACCTACAGGAGTTTATAATCTTTCAGGTCCTTGGAATTTATTTCTCATCTTTTGAGATCATTGGCATGACAGATCTCCAATAATACATTCCAGTACTGGTTGGAACAGATCAAGTGTGTGGCAGATATTATGTGTGTCTGGCATATAATATCGATTCCAGGACTGCAGATAGTTGCTTGTGTGTTGTGTCCCCCATTAGAATGGGAGCTTGTTGAGGACAGGGACTCTTTTCTTTTGCCTTCCTTTATACCTTTAGTGCTGAGCACAGTGCCGGGCACATAGGACGTGCCTCATGCTTGTTGACCATAAAGAAGCACTTTGACAAAATAAATGGTCCCTGCCAGCTTGCTTCATTCATTCAGCATGCACTCAATATGTGCTCGGTGCTGGAGATACAAAGCTAAAACCAGTTTAGTTCTTGCCTTCAAGGAGCTTACATTCTAGGGAAAATAACATATACACAGAAAATTAAATAAAAACATGTACAAAGTCATTCCTGAGAGGACACTAGCAACTGGGGGATCAGGACAAGAAGGGGTGGTGTTATTCAGGGGATCTTCCCTCACTCCTCCCTCTCACCTCCAGAGCAACAAATGAGGTTCGCTTTGGTCAGCTAAGGCAGGTAGGGATTCTGTTAAGCAGAAGTTCTCAGTACGCCTGGGAGAGAGCCTGTGCAAAGACCCAGAGAGGAGATGGAGTCTTGTATAAGGACCAAGCAGGCCACTGTGGCTGTAGTATAGAGTGCTGGGTCCTAAAGGGGTTGTTGACCTCATTTTATATGTGAAGCAAATGAGTCTCAGGTGAAGGGACTTGCCTGTGGTCACCCTGCCAGTGGTGGTCTTCAAACTGAGTTTGTCCTGACTCCAAGTCCAGTAGTCTAGACACAACCACAGCACCCCTTGGGTAAGCATTTGGGCTGGACTTTAAAAGACAGAAACTCAGTAAAAGAGGATCAGGAGGGAAGAGATCTCAGGTTTAAGTAGCAGCAAGAGCAAAAGCAAGACGGTGGGAGAGTGTAGTAGAGAATGACCCAATTAGTGTGTAGTGCAGGGTCCAAGCCCCAGAGTCATGAGATGAAGCTGGAAAGGTTCCAGATCGTGGAAGAGGATTGTATCTCCAAACTTAGATTGGAGTTAGTGGACCCTTTGTTTTTGAGGGGCTTTCCCTTTTAGAGTTGTCACCCAGTCTGGGCAGAAACATCTTTGTTTAAGACTTGTCTGAGCATGCTCAGTTAGGGGTGCAGGGGTCTAAGGGAGACTGTTTCAGGAACCTCTCATTAGCCCCACACCACTGTGGGATTCTCCAGTCCAAGTCTGATGAAAGAATTCAGAGGAGCCTTGTCCCCTCATTCAGTAACCCACATTTTCATAGCACTTCAGGGTTTGCAGAGGGTTTTTCTCACAACAACCCGGATAATACAGATATTATCATTTCCATTGGACAGGTGAGGATCCCATGGGTCAAGTCAGTTGCCCAGGGTCAGTAATGCTAAGTAGTGGGGCCTGCTCCTGTGGTGGGGATTGTTAAATTGTCATACAAGCATTTACACTTCAAATCAGGACTTGACTTATTGCTTGTTAGTTGTCTAGACTTAAGAGAGTGATGGAGAAAATATTAGTAATGCAGGCTATACAGTAGTTATAGAGTAGCCTGGGGTATAATTATCACATATCCCCATCTCCATCCCTCCTCAAACTGGTTGTTAAACATACTTCTCACCAAGACATTTGAACCCAGTTCTTTTAATTCCGGACATGCCTTTTCCACAGCAGACTTTAGACTTTCTCAGATTGCAGATGCAGCAGTGCAAGTAGACTTAGCAAACCCAACTTTATCAGAATACATGTGAGAGAGGAGCCAATCATCATTCTGCTTGGTCCCAGAGGACAAAACACAGATATTGGGGTGGGAGTCACAAAAAGGCAAATTTAGGCTTGATGTCAGGGTCATTTCCTAACATTAGAGCTGAATAGCCTCTAATTAGGCATGAATGGCCTCAATGAGGCTTCCCCTCACTGGGGAGCAGTGTGTGGGGTGGGGGTGGGGGCTGTCTTCAGTGGGAGACTGGCCCTTGTATCAGGGATATTGTAGAAAGAGGTTCTTGGTCAGGTTTGATTATAATAGAGGGCCATTTAGCTACTGTCCAACTCTGCAGTTTTGGGAAAAGACTAAGTCTGGGGTTGACGTAGGAAAAAAGAATCAAGTGAACATTAGACTCTGAACTTTAACATTGGAAATCAAGCTAGTATAACATCAGGGAAGTAGAAAATCTTTGGACCTGAACTAATTTTCCTTTTTGCCTCATGATTTATGTTCCCTCTCCTCCCTTCCTTTGCTTCCCCTCCCAGCTCCCAGTCACTTTACTGGGGAGGGGATGATCGCTGTAGACTCTTGCTACTCTGTAATGAGAAACCTTTCCCATCTTGAGGAACTTTAAACAGTATCTGTCATAGCAGCAAAGACAGTTATGGGTGGCCCATCTGGACCGTGTGTCCAGCCTCCACTTCTCGCTCCTCATCTCCCACCTCCTGGCTTCCTCTAAGTGTCAGCTCAAGTCTCCCCTTCTACAAGAAACCTCTCCCTATGCCCCTTAATCCTAATGCTTTGTCTTGATAGGCACTTTAAGGTAGCCCAGTGGTATCTAGTTTGTTCATGGCTATTTGCATGTTGCCTCCTCTAGTTAGTTGTGAGCTCCTTGAGGCCAGGGACTGTCTTTTACCTTGCTTTGTATCCCGAGAACTTACCACATGCCTGGCACATAGTACCCTCTTATGAGATGTCTGTGTTATGTCCAGTTTGGGGGCAATGGGTCATATGGGACTGGAGGTGAGCAGAGAGACCAGGGTCATATATGTAGATCTGGGAGTCATCTGCAAGAGGACCATGATTACACCCATGGAAGCAAAGGAAGTTACCAAATGAAAGACTAGTAGCTATGATCATCCACCAATTAGTGGGGGAATGGAGAGAAGAGAATCACTTCCAGGACAGAGCCTTGGGGTACCTCAGTTCTAAGCCTATATAGGTGACGGTCCAGCAAAAGATGCTGAGAAAGAGCAGCCTGATAGGAAAGAGGAGAACCAAGAGAGGCAGCTGGGGGCACAGTAAATAGAGCCTTGATTCTGGAGTTCAAATCCAGCCTCAGACACTTACTAGTTGTGTGACCCTGGGGAAGTCACTTAACCTATTTGCCTCAGTTTTGTCAACTGAAAGATGGTTATAAAATAGCATCTCTATTGCAGTGTTTATGTGAGAATCAATGAGATAATACTTGTAAAAAATGCCTGGTATACAGTAGGCACTATATAAATACTTATTTCTTTTGTCCAGGAATATATGAGAAAGCAATAGATAAGTAACCCTACTCTTTGTTCTTTTTTTGGTTTATTTTACCTGAAAACAGAAAGCGTTTCGACAACAGCTTTGAAGAGACAGTATGAAAATTATGGCGCTAAAATGGTAAATTCTTAATTTTTATCTACCTTTGAGTAATGTAAGTATCTGACAACGGCATGGCTTCTCATTCAGGCAATTGGACTGGCTACTTACCATAGCTGTAAAAGGGCACATTTGTATGTTGTTTCAATTCCCCCTTCAAAAACTTCCCTTGGCTGTCTATTCCCTCTGGGATAACATACAGACTCCTGTGTTTGGCATTTAGAGCCCTTCCAAGTCTGGCTCCAACCTAACTCTTCAATCAAATTTCCTATTGCACCCCTACATAAATTTTCTAATTATGTCAAATTGGACTGCTTGATTTTCTCCAGAATCATCATTCCTCCACACTGTCTCCCATTCCTGGGGTACTCTCCCTCTTCGCCTCCACCTCATGGAAGACCTGGTTTCATTCAAAGCTCACCTTAGCTGCCACCTCCTACCTGAGGCCACCCCCCTTCACCCCAATGGTTTAACCTTTCCGAGTAGATTGTAAACTCCATGGGTGGCAAAGACTGTGATGTCTTCATCTTTGTCGGTTTAGTGTCTAGCACAGTGCCTAAGGTATAGTAAGGACTTCAGAAATGCTTGTTGAAGCCAATTATCTCATTGGTTACTTGAACTTGGTGAGGGAGGAAGAACAGTTAGTATTCCCATTCTTATTGCAGGGAGCTAGGTGGTACCTGGGACAGAATGCTAGACTTGAAGAAGACCTAAGGAAGACCTGAGTTCAAATCCATTCTCAGACACTTGGGCCTTCAAATCTCTCTGTGCCTCAGTTTCTTCATCTGTAAAATGGAGATAATAATACACCTACCATCCTGAGTGTTTGCAGTGATCAAATAAGATGTTCTCTTTAAGCACTGTGCAGATCTGACAATGTTATAAAAGTATCTGATATGAACATTCCTGCACCCCATTTAGAGCTGAGAAAACAGGTTGAGAAGTTACCTGATCTGATCAAAGTTAGGAAGGGCTGGGCCCCAGACACAAACCCAGTTCTGTGAATCCAGATCCTGTGGTCTTTCTTTTGTACCAGAGCCAGCTGTTACCTTATTTGTCCCCTCATTACTGCTTCGTTCTCTCCCCTCTCTGGAAGCGAGGCAGTCAATCCCACTAGAGCTCCTAGGAAAGGAGAAGCAGTAGGGGGAGTCCCTGCTGTATTCCAGAAGGAGGACAAGGGAAATCTTAGGGGAAAAAAGAGAAAAGAGTGGTGGGACTGAGGCATGGCTTCTCCTTGGTCTCAGTCTCCCAGATCATCCTAGAGGTAGCTCCAGCCACTGAAATGGCCCCATGCCCCCAAGAGACCAAGGGCTGGTGCTAAAGCAGCTAATTTATCTTAGGACAACCAACGACCAGGTGGCTCATCTTTGTCATCTTAGAAAAGTGCTGATGGGCTTGTTGACACTTTATAGGAGGAAGCCTGTCTTTGGCTCACCAGCCCCTCCCCAAAGCTAAAATGTCAAGGAATGCTGGAGTTGCTGTCTTGTTCCACTCTAGCTGTTTCTGTATCCCATCCTTTTGGTGGTGGGCACCTCTGGGTTGATTTATGGGAGCAGAAAAGAATAAGGTCACATCTGTCCAGGGACTTAAATGGCATGTTCTCATTGGAATCATTGTACCATCCCTCTGGAGTTGGGGAGATTTGGGAGACTATAAAGTGTGTCTAATCCAACGAAATCTGCTAACATTTCTCACTTGTGGAAAGGATGAGAAGTGTCTAGCACCTAGCAAATCCATGATACTGTCATTCCTGTTTGCTGCTCACAGGGCTGCATGTTCCACAGATAAACTCAAACCCAACCCCTGCCTTACGTCAAAGTGGTATTATGTTAATAGTTCTGCAGTTCAGGTGTGTTGTATGTGGCAGTTACACCTTCATGCCAGTTTTGTTAGAATGGCCCTGCTTTACTGGTTCTAGTACATCAGAATGAGTGATTTTTATTGACAGATCTACTCTGAAAGGGAGAATTTCAAGGACTTATAAATGAAACAAATCTATTTCCACACATACATACACACACAAACACACACACAGCCCTTGCCCAAAGAGAGATGGTCACTTTGAGCTTTCAGTTCAGCCCCACCTCTGACGCCAGGAGAAGGACAAACAGCATATGGGCCTGTGTGTCTAGGGTATTATGTTTTCTGATACACAGGATTAAATTGTGCTTATTAATTTTACTTACAAACAGGAATGCTATAACATGGACCAAACTAGAAAGGCTTTTGTGATGTGTGTGAAGATAGGCAGACCAGGGGCTGAACAAGATAGAAGCACAATAAGAAACTGGCTTGAAGAGTGCAGGTTTGAATATGTATTATGCATCGATCCTGACGAAAAGGTAAGCATTGAGACCACAACACTGGTACCTGACTTTTATAGCTTTCTTACTTTTTCATGAGGTCATCATGAATACTGTCTGACCCACAATGTCTTCTTCCTTTGAACACCCTGATAAAAGAATCATGGCACTTCTGTTGAGGGACACGTGTCAGGGAGTTAATGAATTCCACTACATTCTCATGGGCTTTTTTAGCCTCTTAAGTATTTCAGTGATACTTAAGGCCTAGAGAACCTAACTTCTACTGTAAAAGAAAGTCTTTCTGTGTTTCAAGAACATGAATGCTCCATTAATTGCTTTGGTTCTACAAGGTTTACAAAGCTAAGTAGAATTTGAGATTCATTACAAGTCATTCCCCAATTGACAAATGGTCAAGGGATATGAACAGGCATTTTTCAGATAAAATTAAAACTATCTACAATCCCATGAAAAAATGCTCTAAGTCACTATTGGTGAGAGAAATGCAAATTTAAACAACTCTGAGGTATCATATCCAACCTATCAGATTGGATAATATGAGAGACAAGGAAAATGGTAAATGTTGGAGAAGATGTGGGAAAACTTGGAACACTAATGCCTTGTTGGGGGAGTTGTGAACTGATCTAACCATTCTGGAGAGTAATTTGATACTATGCCCAAAAGGCTATAAAATTGTACATGCCCCTTTGATCCAGCAATACCACTATTAGGTCTGTATCCCAAAGAGATCATTAAAAAATGGAAAAGACCTACTTGTACAAAAATATTTATAGGAGCTCTTTTTGTGGTGGTAAGGAATTGGAAACTGGCCATCTTCTGGAGAATTGCTCAACAAGTTGCTGTCTATTTGTGTAATAGAATACTATTGTACTATAAGAAATGATAGTAGGCCGATTTCGGAAAAACCTAGAAGGGCTTTTTTTCTCTTTTTTTATTTTTTTATTTTTAGTTTACAACACTCATTTCCACGAATTTTTGAGTTCTTACTTTTCTCCCCCTCCCCATCCTCCCTCCTCCCCCACCCAAGACGGCATGCATTCCAATATAGGTTCTACATATACCTTTGCATTAAACTTATTTACACAATAGTCAAGTTGCAAAGAAGAATTATGACCGATGGAATGAATCATGAGAAAGAAGAAACAAAACCATAAAAGAAGGGAAAAAAAGTGACCGAATAGTTTGTCTCAATCTGCATTCAGACTCAATAATTGTTTCTCTGGATGTAGATAGCTTTTTCCATCATGAGTCTTTTGGAGCAGTCTTTGAACCTTGTGTTGCTGAGAAGAGCCAAGTCTATCAAAGTTAGTCATCACAGATAATGTGTGTCTATAATGGTATATAACGTTCTTCTGGTTCTGCTCCCCACACTTAGCATCAGATCATGTAAATCTTTCCACGTTATTAGTAAGTCCATCTGCTCCTCACTTCTTATAGACTTTTTTTCTTATAAATTTATTTATTTTCATTTTTCATCATTCATCATTCATCATTTCATTGAAATTCCATTTTTTCCCCTGAAGTACTATACTCAGTTTTGCTGAGTAGGTGATTCTTAGTTTTAATCCCATCTCCTATGACCTCTGGAATATCATATTCCAAGCCCTCTGATCCCTTAATGTAGAAGCTGCTAAATCTTGTGTTATCCTGATTGTATTTCCACAATATTTGAATTGTTTCCTTCTTGTTGCTTGTAATATTTTCTCAACCTGGGAACTCTGGAATTTGGCCACAATATTCCTAGGAGTTTTCCTTTTGGGATCTTTCAGGAGGTAATCGATAGATTCTTTCCATTTTTTTCTACCCTCTGGTTCTAGAATATCTGGGCAGTTTTCCTTGATAATTTCTTGAAAGATGCCATCCAGGGTCTTTTTTTGATCATGGTAGTCCATTCTTCTCCTCATTGGCTTTTTGGCCTTTTTTGCCATTTGGTTTAGTCTATTTTTTAAGGTGTTATTTTCTTCAGTATTTTTTGTGGTCTCCTTTGGCAAGCTGTTGACTCATTTTTCATGATTTTCTTGCATCACTCTCATTTCAGGTAGTCCAATAACTTTTACATTATGTCTCCTAGATGTATTTTCCAGGTCAGTTGTTTTTCCAGTGAGATATTTCACATTGCCTTCTATTTTTTCATTCTTTTGGTTTTGTTTTATAATTTCTTGATTTCTCATAAAATCAGTAGCTTCCATTTGCTCCATTCTAATTTTTCAGAAATTATTTTCTTCACTGAGCTTTTGGACTTCCTTTTCCATTTGGCCAGTTCTGCTTTTCAAGGCATTCGTCTCCTTATTGGCTTTTTTGGACCTTTTTCCATTTGGTTTAGTTTATTTTTAAGGTATCATTTTCTTCAGTATTTTTGGGGTCTCCTTTGGCAAGCTGTTGACTTGTTTTTCATGATTTTTTTGCATCATTTTCATTTCTTTTCCCAATTTTTCCTCCACTTCTCTTGCTTGATTTTCAAAATCCTTTTTGAGCTCTTCCATGGCCTGAGACATTTCATATTTTTCTTGGAGGCTTTGGATGTAGGAGCATTGACCTTGTTGTCTTCCTCTGGCTGCATGCCTTGATCTTCTACTCCTACACACTCCACTAAGTGTGTAAGAAAATATCTTTTCACCAAGAAAGTAACCTTCTATTGTATTTCTCCCTCACCACCTTGTTTGCTACTTTTCCCAGCCAGTCTCTTGACTCCTAAGCTCTTTGTTAAGTGGAGGCTGTACTGCCCCAGGCTTTGGGGTTTTGTGCAGTTGTCCTCAGAGATATTTCTAGGGATCTGTAAATTTTCAGTTCCTCCAAAGTGGTATGATCAAAGGAGAGGTGTCCACTCTTCTCCTGGCCTGCGCTCTAGTCTGTGAGCAACCACAAGCACTCCTTTCTGCCTTAGAACTTCAAGGAACTCCCTCTCCACAGCTGCCACAAGCTCTGTCATGCCAGCATTCCTCCTTGTCCCAGGACTGCCACCCAGGACTATGACTCAGATCAGAGGTTGATTCCCCCACCATCTGTAGGACTAGAGTTCCAGAAGCAGCTGCCTCTGTGGTACTGGCTGCTGTTGCCCTGGGGCTGGGGCTGGACCTGGACCATGCATGCCTCTCACCCAGGTGAGAGACCTTTCCACTGAAATTTGGAGCTGTGTGGTGTTTGTGGGTTGAGAAGTCTGGAAACCACCACAGCTGCCAGTGATTCAGTGCCCGGAGGCCTGTTCCAGACCTGTCTGTGCTGTTGCAGCCCACACTTAGCTGTGTCATGCTCCCAGCTTGGTGCAATAGACCCTTCCTGTCGGCCTTCCACACTATCTTGGGCTGGAAAACAGCTTCGCTCTGTCATTTTGTGGCTTCTGCTGCTCTAGAATTTGTTTAGAGTCACTTTTTACAGGTATTTTGAGGAGTTTGTAGGGAAAACTCAAACAAGTCCCTCCTTCTACTCCACCATCTTGGCTCTGCCAAAAACCTGGAAAGACTTACATGAACTGATGCTGAGTGAAGTGAGCAGAACCAGGAGAACATTGTACACAGTGACAGCAACATTGTTTGAGGATCGACTATGATACACTTAGCTCTTCTCATCAAGACAATGATCTAAGACAACTGCAAAGGATAAACGATGGAAAATGCTATGGACATCCAGAGAAGGAGCTCTGGAGTTGATTGCAGATTGAAGCAGACTATTTTCACTTTTTTTTGTTTTTTCCTCTCATGCTTTCCCCCTTTTGTTGTTATTCTTTTTTCACAACTACTCTGGAAATATGTTTAATATGACTGTATGTGTATAACCTATATTAGATCGCTTGCCAACTTGAGAACAGGAGAGGGGATGGAGAGAAAGAGCAAATAATTGGAACTCACAATTTTATAAAAGTGAATGTTGAAAACTCTCATAACATGTAATTGGGAAAAAATATTATTAAGTGAAAAAATTGAATTTGAGATGTATTACCAGATAGATGATAAAGGAGATAAGCAGAAGGAAAAAGAACACATCACGAGTGACAGAGAATTCTTGGGCTTCACTACAGAGTCCCCTCTACTCTTTGTCTCCATCTTGTTCCCCTTTACCCTGGCTGATACCCTCACTGACTGTGAAAAATAGCCCTGAGAAGTCAATCCTCTTGCCCCAAAGGCCTTCACTGCTTCCACTACTCCCATCAATAATTGATATTGGATAGTACATTCATTAAATTTTATGTTTCTAAACAGAATATGGAGATTGGATTTCCCATATGCAACTTGAAAATTCTTGATGAAATTTACATTAGGTGCTACATGCAGTCATATAAAATAATCCCAGGGTCCCACAGTTGTAATAAGAATGATATGTTTTACTCTTCCAGTTTTTTCTTGCATCTTAAACCTTCTGTGTTCCTGAGTGCCAAGTTTCTTTTCAAAACTGCCCTTAAAGATGATGATGATGATGCCATCTTAGACACTTTCTTTTAAGGGTCTATATATTATGTTAGAAGATACGCAATCAGTGTTACAACCTGGGCAAAGTGAGAGAATTCTGAGAGCTACTGTAGATAATACAAATGGTCATCCTTTAAATAAATACATTTTGCCATGCTATTTGCTACAGGAGTTAATGGAGAAATTAACAGAGTTTCGAGATGGAATAAATGGAATGAAAGATGATGTTAGCTGCTGCCTTGTTACTCTCATGGCCCATGGAGGAAAAGGCTTTATAAAAACAATATTGGATGAAAGAGTCATCTTATCAGACATTTTTGAAATGTTCAACAATGAAAACTGTCCAGCACTTCAAGGGAAACCCAAAATCTTTGTAATCCAGGCTTGTAGAGGAGGTAAGCAGAAGGAAAAAGAACACATCATGAGTGACAGAGAATGCTTAGGCTTCACTGTAAGCATTTTCTTCTTGTCCCTAGGTAATCCTGACCCTGATTTTCATCCCAGAAAGACTTTCCTTTCTCTGCTGCCATTCCTCATATCACAAGAAGAAATACTTATTAGGTCCCCCTTTACATCCATAAAGATATCAATTTTTCTATGTTTCTAGGCCCAAAGCATAATAATGTTAAGATTCTACAAGTTAGGGTGCCTTGTGTCCTTTTAAGTAAATGGATTCAAGACCTTAGTATATATATGTAAATCCAAGGTTTTACTATTTTTCCACTGTGATATTCCTTCTACTTTTTTATAGGTATTCTCCTGTGGCCTTATTTTCCTCACTCACTTTAGGATAATTTTCTGTAGTTTCTCAGGGACCAGCAAAATGCAGTGGAAAAGGTACTGTGTTTTGAGGCAGAGGACCTGGGTTTGAATCCTCGTTCTGTCATTTAAAAAGTACTAATAATAACTGGCATTTTATAGAGACTTGAATTTTGCAAAGTGCTTCACTTACATTATTCATACTAATTCCCTCTGTGACTTTGGGCAAGTCATATAACCTCTCTATGGCTCAGTTTCCTTATTTATAAAATGAGGGATTGGGCTGGATTATCTCTAAACTCCTTTATAGCTATAAATCTATGATGCTATGATCCTACTAGCCTCTAACATGGTGAAATTGCTAGTCCTTAGCCTACCAGCTCTGAGGAATGTTACTATAGACACACGTGCAGTTTGCTTCTTGGATTGGGATCTGGCTTGCCTGGCTTATCTAGAGCTATTGGAGCCTATGACTGTGAACTACCTTTTTCAATATGGATATATATACAGTGACATGGACTTTTTTTCTGATGAGGTCATTTGGCATTAGTATCAGATTGCTGTACGATTGTTTATCTCACTGTGTATTCACATCTCTCACAAAACCAGATCGAATAGATGGTGGTGTTGTTCAAACAGATAGTGAAGAAGTGGAACTGAATAATTTAGAGAAAAAGCGACTTCCCACATTCAGTGATTACTATATCGTCTATCCCACCCAAGAAGGTAAGACAATGAATCTGTGTGCTGCTAAGGCATGTGAAGTGAAAGGGATCATGATTGTTCAAACTCCAGTTGTGCTTATTTAAGTTTCATGTTTGTAGTAAAACTATTCTTGCTCCATCACCCTGTAAACCTAGATCACCAAGGACTAAAAGGACTAATTCTAATCCTTTCCAATGCACCATTGATTCAAGCCACTAGGGTTTTGGCCTTCTGGCCAACCATTTCTAGTTAGGCAGACTCCCATTGGCTCTATGTTTAATACTTCAATCCCTTATTTAGATGAAAGCAAAGATGATACAAATATCCAATTTTCAGATGACACCAAACTGATCTAGAAAGATCTCAACATGCCAGAATTTTGATTAAAAATTAGAAAGACGTAACTTAATGGGGAAAATACAAAGTCTTAATTAAATTACCTGATTAAAATATAGGAGAGATATGGCTAGAGAACAATAAATTTGAAAAAATATCTGGGGTTTTTAATTAACTACAGGTCAAACATAAATCAACATTGTGTCATATGGTAGACAGAAAATGCATTTGGAGATTATGTTTAGAAATTGGCTTGTCATCCAAATGTCCTCTGCCATGGTCAGACCACACGCCTGGAATATTGTGTTCAGTGTTGAGTATACATAAGCAGTTAAGTGGGATGGTTGCTACAGTGCCATGCAACTGGATTTCCTGTGTTCAAATTTGGCCTCAGACACTTTCTAGCTATGTGACCCTAGGCAGGTCAGTTCACCTTGTTTACCTCAGTTTCCTTATCTGTAAAATGAACTGGAGAAGGAAATGGAAAACCACCCCAATATCTTTGCCAAGAAAACCTCAGTGGGGTATAGACAGGAATAAAACTATTCAACAAGTACTTCGTTTTAGGAAAGACATTGATAAACTAACAAGTAGGAATAGGGTGATTAGAAGAGTGATGTGTTTTGAAGATTATTTGGGGATGTTAATTCAGACAAAAGAAGGGAAGACACGATAACTGTTGTCAAGTATTTGAAGGACTATCACATGTAAGAGTGATTAGATTTATTTGGCTTGGCCCTAAAGAGTAGAAATAGGAAGAATGGGTGAAAGCTGCAGAGGAGCAGGAATAGGTTTGATGATGGCGAAAACTTCCCCATATTTAGAGCCATTTGCAGAGTAAGCTGGTTTGGAAATTGGTGGGAGCCTTTACCCTAGAGTCCTTGGAGCAAAGCCCTGACGACCATTTAATTGTCGGCCACATTGTAGAGGAGATTCTTGCTCAGAGATGAGTTGGAGCAGATGGCTCTTGACATCCTTTCAAATTCTGCAATTTAGATAGTGTGCTTGGTCTCCTATTGCCCCCTAGGACCAATAGAATAGGGTATAAAGTGCAGAGAGGCATATTTGGAGTTACTATCAGTAAAGCCCACCAAACAATTATTCCTGTTTAAGGTGGAATTGGCTACCTTAGTATCTAGTAGGTTTTCCCTTACTTGAAGTCTTTAGGTGAAGGCTCATTGACCATATGCTTGAGGATATTGTATGGGATATTCTTTGAGTATGGATCCCCTTCTGACTGTGAGCGGGATGCTCTAGGTACTAGCCAGTTACTTTACAGGGTCTGTTTGAGACTCTAAAAGTAGCAAGTTCTTGGCTAAAGCATCACTGGGAAAATATTGCCTAGGCTTCAGATAATATCTGGCATCCTTCACACTATTTTGCTGGACAGTGAGAGACTTTTCCTGGTTCTTGGCCCACTGTAAATTAGTAACTGACCTTATATGCCATGGATTCTTTATGGGCTGTGCATTGAGACTGCTTAGTTAGTGGACTGGTAGGGTTAAGGGCCCAAACAGCAAAAGTGTAAATACTGGATGCCTTAATGAAAAATGAGACATGTCCTAATGTTTCATAGAACAAACGGATATCTTGCTTAGTAAATTTTTTTCTGGTTTCCAAATGTGTGTGTATTTATTTTTAGAACATGGTAGTAAAAAATATTGACAATATTCTCATTTCTCCACTGGTAGATCATGTTGCTTTACGCCACCCAAAACGTGGTGCTGTGATGATTCAAGCAATAGATGAAGTCTTTCGGCAAGGGGGCAAGAAGTTGCATGTCGTGGATTTTTTTACTCAAGTGAGTAATCAATGAATGGATTTATGCTCCATGTTATGCTATTTTTCCTCCACTAGTCAACAAGCATTTATTTCACTCTATCATCATAGTCAACGGAGTTCTCTAAGTAGGATTTGTAGATGTGTATGTGCATGAGGGCTGGGTGCCTGCACTGTTACCTGAAGTCTTTCTCTTCCTGAGATGATGTGTTCTTTCTCTAAAATCTTTTCTCATGGTTGTTTTATTTCCTCAGTAGATTTTAAACTTCTCTTAGGACAGGATTGTGCACCTGTTGGTGTCCTTAGTAAACAAGGGGCAGAGGTATTCATTAAGTAGTTATTTTCCAATTTTTCACTCTCTCATCCCTCTCTATCCTATCAGTTTTAAGTTGTAGAAATAAGAATGGATCACCCTAGAAGAAGAAACAATTCAGCCCTCATGTTCTTTGGGCTGAATGAAGGGAAATTAGTGTCAAGTTCATTACAAATAATCTTCATCATCGTCATCACTATGATACTTCACATTGCCTTTGTGTGCTACAGGAAAACTGTCCACTCCCAGACAACTATAGAAAACCCTCCCAGGGCTCAAATCAAGATTGTGGGTTTGGTAGGATATCTCAAGTATCTGACCTCTTCTGTCCACTCATGCTACAGGCACCTAGTTAAGAGCCCCCTCAACTCATGCAAGGAGGCTGCAGTGCCCCAAGTCATCTCTCACTTTCCAGTCTATCTTCTACACAGTTATCCCAGTAATCTTCCTGAAGTATTGATTTCACCATGTCATGCCCCTGCTGAAGAAGTTTCAATGGCTCCCTATTGCTTCGTTTGAAAATCTGGCTACCTTCTCTTTCTCTCTCTCTCTCTCTCTCTCTCTCTCTCTCCTCTCTACTTCTTCTTCTTCTTCTTCTCTCTCTGCCCTCCTTCCCTCTCTCTCTCCTTTTTCTTCTTCTTCTTCTTCTTCTTTTTCTTGTTCTTCTCTCTCTGTCTCTCTCTCTTCCCTCTCTCTTCTCACTCTCTCTCTCTCTCTCTCTCTCTCTCTCTCTCTCTCTCTCTCTCTCTCTCTCTTTCTCTCCATTTCAGCCAAACTGGCCTACTATGTGGTTCTACAGCCTCAGACCCTGTCTTTGTCTATTGTCAGGAATGTACTCTCTACTCACCTCTTCCTTCTACAAGCTCTTCTACTTGTTATAACTCTAGCTTACTTCTTATACAAAGGTTTTTTACCTAATATCTTGGGTTGTTAGAATTCTGCTTTAATCTCTCCCGTCCCCTATTACTTTGTCTTTATTTTGCATATACTCTGTATATACTTACTGATGTGCATATTGTATCTGGCCTTAGATTGTTAACTCATTGAGAGTAGGCACTGTCTCTTTTTGGTCTTTGTTTCCTCTTTGCTTAGATCACCCTGAGTGCTTAATAAATGCTTCTTTAATAACCAATAAACATTTACTAAGCCCCTACCTTATGCCAGACACCTTGCTAAACTTTGGAGATACAATGAGAGGCAAAATCCAGCCCTGCCCTGCAGAAGTTCAACTATTTAGCTGCAGAACTGAACTGTATTCATTTCTTTGTGTAATTTGTGCTTTTTTTCCTGGTAGGTGAACAACAGAGTGGTGAAGACAGACTTTTACTTGGGTAAGAATCCTGTAAAAGCAGTACTGGTCATGGAGTCCACTCTCACCAAAGCTGTGTACTTTTGACACTTGGTGGAGGAAGAGAAGGAGATGGAGGATTTTCTTTTTTTTTAATTTTTTTTTTTTAGTTTACAACACTCAGTTCCACAAGTTTTTGAGTTCCAAATTTTCTCCCTCTCTCTCCGCCCCCCCCCCCACATGACGCGTAGTGCAATATAGGTTTTATAGGAAGCTAGAAAATTGAAACATGCAAACTTGAAAGTTCATACCTTGGTCACTAAGACCTAACTACTGCGCATGCCTACACCCCCTTGTCTGAACATGGTACCCATGTTCAGGAGGTAAACATGTCAAGGAGTAATGTGTACTAGGTGGGTT
Organism: Phalanger gymnotis; assembly: GCA_028646595.1. Classification (NCBI taxonomy): domain Eukaryota; kingdom Metazoa; phylum Chordata; class Mammalia; order Diprotodontia; family Phalangeridae; genus Phalanger; species Phalanger gymnotis. Next base: position 35,372,817 of record CM053623.1, on the reverse strand, counting down.
AGAAAGATTGTAACCTGGAAGATCTGAGACCAATCCCAGCTCTGAAGGGAGGGACTGTAACATTAAGGAGGGACTTTTTTTTTTTTTTTTACTGTTTTCTATTTTAGAATGCTAAAGTAATCAAGTGCCTTTGATTAAGTCTTGCTAGGTGCTAAACCTCAGGCCACACCCTTTTGCTCATTAGTTGTGAAGCCTTCTGGCCTTAAGAGGGAACATTTTATTTGGGGCTCTCACTCACTGGAAGAGTGTCATGTGATTTAACTAGAGGAGACTCTGGGCAGCTGTTGTTAAGAGTTCTCTCACCCTACCTCTCTCCCTCCCAACGCCCCCCCACCCAAACCCAGATGTTGGTGTTTCCCTGGTAATGATGTACTAAGATGTTGGTCAGAAAGCTAGAAGCCTTTCTCCTGGTTTGTGTTGTTTGATCTGTTGATATTTTATGTTTGTAATTTTTGTTTGTATTTGCTCTGAAGTTCAGGGTGCTGTCTTTTCCCTGGAATTAAATGAATGATATATGTATGTTTGAATAAAGTGAGATTGTTAACCCCTTAAAGTTGCTTTCCTTAGAAAAGCATATCAAAGAACCTGTGCTGGCAGCTCTTGTTGCTGGTCTTGCTGGGTCTTACACCTCAGCAGCAGCTGCTAGCAGCATTGTTGTTACAGGGACCAGGAAGAAGTAACCTCATAAAAAGTTGAGTTTGGCTTCTGTATGGTATGTGTATTTCCCTACAGGGTGTCACACACCCACTTCTTGCAAGAACCATAATAAATGCTTCCTTTGCTCACTTCAGTTTAAGTTTCATTTAAGCAAGGGGAACAGGACTCTGCTTGGTTTGCTACAAAGGGAGCAGTAAGCTATAGCAGCTAGCCCAGCTAACCCCCTCACCCTACCAAGGGTCCATGAACCTCATTTCTCACAGGTTTCTAGGACCGTACACATCCTAGAAGGTAGATGGGAGTGACAACAGATCTGAACTAAACACAGAGGTCTCCCTATTGGAGTTCTTTCTGTCAAAAGGTGAATTTCTATAATTGCTTTATTAAAAATGTATTTTATGATAAAATGGTTTTTAAAATGGTCTATTTACTACTTGAAATTTTAATTCCTTTGTATTAAAAATAATTAAACCTGTCAAGATATTTGGAGACACTCAGTTTTCCAGAGCTAAGACCCAGCAAGCAAGCTGTGCCCTGAGGTTGGCATAACAATCTTTTACACTGGGTGATCTTACCCTTTGGCAAAACATGCTGTTTGGACCAGCACCAGTGTTCTCTGAGGGATTTATGATTTTTATATTAATTGATAACTATTTAGATTTGTTGGAGTTTCACTAATTCCCAGGGACCTGAGGGCCAGCAGCTGCCTAACATGCTGCAGCGGAAAGCAGCAATCAATCACATCTCCCACCCCTCTGAACAATCCCTGGGTTTGTAACTGCTAAGAAACTGAACCAGGTGCTGTACTTCTGTTCCTGCCATGATTACTCTGGATCCATACCCCACTAAATGATCACAAGCCTCAAAGACCCTACAAACTTAGAGAGTGTTCCCACAGGACCCAAGAATGCCTGTACTGTCCCAAAGATCATTGTACTTTTGGGCCTGCTGTGAGAACTTTTTACTCAAGACCTAGGAAGGATTGCATTGAGTCCTGCTTTTTTGTGGTTTTCCTACTTACAAACCCCTAAGCTAGCCAGGACGACAGCACTTAGCTGAGTTTCCGTAATCTTCTCTACCCCAGGCTTACCTTCAGAACTTGATGTGAAGTACCTCTTCAATAATACCTGTTGTGTGCCTCCTTTGTGCCAAGCAATGGGGATACAGAAGCAAAACAGGCCCTGTCCTCAAGTTGCATACCTTCTTCTGGAAAACTTTGCCATCCAAATAACAATAGTTTTAAGATAATAACATTTTAATAACTTACAACAGTTTTAATAGTGATAACAACATTTACATGGGGCTTTGTGATTATGGAGCATGCTCCCTATGATATCTCCTACAACATAGTTCTTGAAACTGTATTGGGAGGTAGGTAGGACAAGTATCACTAGCCATGTTTAACAGAGGAGGGGGAGCCTGGAGCTGTGGATAGGGAGCTGGCTAATTCTTAGTGTCTTCTGCCTTCTTCCTAGGACCTAGCTCTTACTCTAGAGGGTTAGGGGTGTTAAATTACTTTCAGTGGAGCAGCAGTTGGGTCACAAAATAAATCTGGCTGACAATTCAACATCTCTCTCCCTCCTACCAGCACTGGTCCACGATTAGCAATCACCGTCATCTCCCCCAAGCCCTTGGCTGCCAGTTCACCCTGTCCCAGTATCTGATGGCCTCAGCACATCTTCAGCATTTAACATTTTCCCCTCTTCCCAGAGAGAGAATGTAATGTTACTATACCCATTTGCTGTACCTGCCACATTGCATTATTATCTGGAATGTGAAATTTGGGGGATTTTATAGTGAGCCAGAAGTTTAGTGACACCATTAAAAAATAGACTGATTAGTACCAGGAAAATGAAGACCAGTTTTACAGCAGGACAAGACATGGCTAGTGTGTGGGGGAAATTAAGAAGGAACCAAGAGATTCTGCCAAGAAAGAAGAACAAGGTTCAGAAGGGTTCAGGTCATTCCTGAGGGAGCTTGTTGGAGCCCTATGACCAAAAAGATAAGGGAAAAAAAAGTCAAAGAGTTGGGGACAAGGTGCCTTGGAAGAATCTTTGGAGAGATCTATTGGGTTGGGACCCAGTGACTTCACCTTTATTGGTGTCACAGATTCCTTGGGTGGACTGGTGAGACCCATGGCTCCTCTTCAGAATCATGTTTTTTAAATTCATAAAATAAAATATGTAGGATTACAAAGGAAACCAATTCTTCTGAAATATAGCTACCCAAAAAAAATTTGTTTAAAGTACTTAGGCCCCAGATTAAGGAAGTCTGTTCTAGAAAGACAGTCTTGACTTGGTACCAAGGGGCTGTATCTGAAGGGTAGATAGAAAAGGTCAGCTCTTCTCCTCTTCTATACCTCAGACTTGAACTTGAGGGGAAAAAACCTATGCAAGATTTTTATGGAACAGGTTGATACCGAAAAAAAGCGGACTTGGTCATTAGCCTGTATCAAGCTCAATTTGGAGATAAAAGTTACGTACCTGTAATGGATCAAGTTGTGTAGTTGAGTTTCAGGGCCAATTTAGTAAGTAGTTGTTAAGCATTCAACTTAGCAGACATAAAGACAGAATAAAAGAATTTTTCACCTCAGGGAGCTTACATTCTACTAAGAAAATACAACATTTATGTAGAGAAGTAAGTATCTGGCGTAGAGCCAAGATGGTAAAGAGAAGTCAGGAAGTTGCCTGAACTCTTCCCAGCTTCCCTAGGAAAAAGTGTTAAATGAAGGCCCCAAACGGATCCTGGAGAGAACCCACAAAACAACAGAGTGAAACAATTTTCAGGTTTAAATTAACTTAGAAGGATTTCACGAAAGGTTTGTCTCACTTGGGTAAAAGGGGAGCACAGCCCAGTATAAATTGTATCTGGGCAAGCCAGCAGGAGGCTCTTAGCTACAGCACAGATCAGCCCCTTGGTCCTGACTCAGCAGGCCAGCTGTGAGGCCTCCAGCCTCAGCACAGAAGGCAAATTGCCAGCTCCAGAACCCAAACAACAATAGGAGTGATTAGGCAGGGGTACCCCAGTGTAGTAACTAAGCCTCCAGCACCTGAGGCCCCAGTGTGTAAAGCCAGTGACCAGGCCCCAGCCCCCAACATAAGAAGCTTTGGACAGTGGCAGCTGTGCTCCAGAAGAAGAGCTCAGCTTTAAAAGCCAGGAAATAGGTCAAAAAATGAGCAAGAAAGAAAAAAGATCGTCAACTATAGAAAGCTACTATGGTGACAGGAAAGATCAAAACACAAACTCAGAAGAGGACAACATTGTCAAAATGCCTACATTCAAAATCTCAATTGGTCTCAATCCTCAAAAGCCTTCTTGGAAGAGCTCAGAAAGGATTTTGAAAGTCAACTAAGAGAGGTACAAGAAAAATGGGGAAATGAATAAGAGGTATGCAAGAGAGTCAATAGCTTGGAAAAGGAAAGACAAAAATTGACTGAAGAAAACCACTCCTTAAAAAGTAGTATTGGCCAAATGGAAAAGGAGGTACAAAAGATAACTGAAGAAAATAATTCCTTAAAACTTAAAATTGGGCAAGTGGAAGCTAATGACTCTATGAGACATGAAGAATAATGGAAGTCATGTCATCATGTCCCTGATGTCATGGTCCTCTTTGAGAACAAAGGACAACCACAACCTGTGAGTAGTCTGAGCTGCCTGAATGGGAACCCAACCAGTTAGGTAACTCAGCTCAAATTCTCCTTCTTCCTAACTCTGGGATGGCAAATTTTGATAGCCAAAATCTGTCTAGATAACTTGGGATTTACAGGCTAGATCTTCCTTCCTTCCTTCCTACTTTCCTTCCTTCCTTCTTTCCTTCCTTCCTTCTCCTCCTCCTTCTTTTTCTTCTTCTCTGTCTCTCCCTCTCTCTTTCTCTCTCCATTCCTCTCTCATAGACCAAACCTTTAACCCATTTCACTTTGGAGCTCATCAGTTGGACAACAATAGGTCCCTGCCCAAGCACCACTTAATTTTAGGCCATCTTTTGGGCCCTCCTGGCTCAGAGTGAATGGAAATTGTAACTGTATCTCTTTTGTCCAGCATCTGTGAGGGTCTTCCCCTCCCAGTTTGATTTTTTCTTTTTTTAATTGAAGGGGCTATCTCTTGACTCATTTCTTAAAGAGGCCTATTCACTGAATGAGCTTTTTCTCACATTGAGCACCTGAAAAGACCTTAGCCTAAAAGGGCCAGGGTCTCCCACTGCATCCTGGGCCATCTCCAGTCCTCCTGATGAATATCTGTCCATGGGACCCATATTATACAAGGCCTTAAAAGACCGATTGAGAAGTTTAGACTTTATTCTTTGAGCCATGGGATGGTTATTAAGGATCATAGAATAGTCCTACCCCCACATTTTGACTCATTTTGTAGATGAAAACCTAAGAGATTAAATGGCTTGCCCTGGGTCACACAGGAATTTTTCTTTGGAGGCAGAGTTAAGTGGCTTGCCCAGGGTCATACAACCAGTAAGTGTGTGAGGTTTGATTTGAACTGATGAATTTGAACTCAGATCCTCCTGACAGGAGGGCCAGGGCTCCACCACCAAGCTCCTTTCAATTAAGAATTCAAACCCATTCCTGAAAGTGAACATCCCAGAGGGTAAGGGACCTGAAAGGTCATCCCATAAGTTTGGACCTCCTTTGCACAGAGTATCCCTTGATGACCCTGGTGAGCACCATTGGCTTGTTTTATGCCTCACTTCAGGGTATTTGTTCATTTTGTCAGCCACATTGTATAATTTGATTTTGGAATCCTGTCACCTCCTCTTGTGAGTTCTTCCAAAAAAATATATTTTTTTTTCCAACAAAAAAAATGGGAGGTGTTTCAGGGAGGTGGATACGTGGGACACAACTATGATGATGTAAGAAGCTGAAGATATTAGTAAAAACTTATTTTTCAAAGTGCTCTGTAACCACAAATGTAAAGCAAGTTGAGGGTGAAAAAAGGGCAAGTGAGTAGTGAAATAGTGGATTGAGTTAGGGTTTGCAGAGTGGGCAAAATTTGGATATTCTGAGAGATTAGGCCAGATCAAGGACAGGGATTCATTCTGCAAATTTGTCCCAAACCCTCAGTGCAATAGTGGGTTAGAAATACTGGACTTTAGAATAGGACATAGAGGGGGGGTGGGTGTAGAGGAGGAGAATGGAGAGGGAGAGTGGAGGGAGGGAGAGAAAGGAGATGGAGAGATGAAGAGGAGAGAGGAGAGGGAGAGTAGAAGGGACAAGAGAGAAGAAGGGGGAAAGAGGAAAGGATGGGGAGAAAAGACGAGAAAGAGAAAGCAGGGAGGGAAGAGGGGACATAGAGGCAGAGGCAGAGAGACACAGATAGAGACAGAGAGACAGATCCGCGGCAGAAACAGGGATGCAGGGACAGAACAGACCAGCAGAGGAAAGCAGAGAGAAGAGAATCAATTTCCCGCAGCCCATCCCCACCCCTGGGGCGGGGTACGCGCTCCTCCTCCCCGCCCCCAGCCCCCAGCCCGCCAGCCCCAGGTCTTTGTCAGACGGGCGCCCCGGCTCCCAAGTGCACTGGCAACTCGTTTCACTTTCGTTGCCGCCGCCGCCGCCTAGCTCAGGATTGTGCGGCTCCTTGTGTTCCCCTTCCCCCGCAGCCCCTGCCTCCTCGGCAATGGAGGCTCTCAAGACCCGGGTGGTGAGCACACTGGACGGCATGAGCCCGTCCGAGCTGAAAGAGTTCAAGTTTTACCTGAGGAACTCCGGGGAGGAGCCCCGAATCACCATGCAGGACCTAGACACTGCCTCCACGACCTTGGAGCTGGCCGATCTGCTGCTGAAGCGTTATGTCGTGTCCGGGACCCCCAGGGTCTTAGCCCGGGTGTTCCAGAGGATGCGCCGGACCGACCTGGTAGCTGAGTGGGGTAAGGTGGGCCTGCACGCTCTGTGCTTCCCTTTCCCAGGGGAGGAGGGTCCCGCCCCACAGGCTTCCCTTGCACCAACACCCTCCTCCTCCCACTCCCCACTCCCCACTCCCTACCCCCATAAGAATAATCGCTTTTGACCGTCACCGAGCTCTTCAAATCATCTCATTTGTGAGCCCCACTAGACAGACCCCTGCCAAACTAAGCTACTGATCCAGGTACTCTTAGCTCCGTTTTATGGCTGAAGAAACCGAGGCTTAGAGTTTAAGTGACTTGTCTATGTTTGGTCACCCGGCTAGTAAGCTAGCAAGCCAGCTTCATTTGCACAGCTAATGAAAGTCAGATACAGTTTTAGAGCTTTACATGTTCGCCCATCAACTTCCTGCCTCACTCCCACCTGTCACCCAGACAGTAAAGATGGAGAGAGTTTCAAATGATCAGGGGCCTAGATTGGCATTCGGAGCATAGGTTAAAAAGATTAGGACTTGGAATAACCAGGAAATAAACAAGAAGCCAGATGAGGATACTAATGTTTATAGAGGTTATTTGACTTGTCCAAAGTCACTTATCTAGGAAGTGGGGAACTAGGACGAGATGTGAAGTCTTCGGACTTCTAAGCCAGGGCCCTTTTCAGAATAGCAGGTGTCCTAAGTGTTGAGACCAAACACATCAATATACTGAAGATTCATTTTGGTACCTCCATAAATGGTTATTCTGGGGACATCTTCCCATCGCCCTTTCTGTTCCAAACCAACAAGGATTTACTGAGATTCTCTCTGTTCGGCTATATGCAAGGCAGGGGGCTAGATACCTACAGGAGTTTATAATCTTTTTGGTCCTTGGAGTTTATATCTCATCTTTTGAGACCATTGGCATGAAAGATCTCCAATAATACATTCCAATACTGGTTGAAACAGATCAAGTGCGTGGCATATATTGTAGTGTTTGGCATATAATATAAATTCCAGGACTGTGTAGATAGTCGTTTGTGTGTTGTGTTCCCCATTAGAATGGGAGCTTGCCTTTTTGCCTTCCTTTATAGCTTTGGTGCTGAGCATAGTCCTTGGGGGGGGGGGAGGTGTCAGGAAGGGGTGGGGTGGCGGAAACCCAAGGATTCAGGAATCCCAAACCAAAGTTTCCCAGGATGAGGTCGCCTGGAATGAATTCTTGGACCCAAGCAATCTTTAAGTCAGGTTTGCAGAAGTTTATTTTCACGCTTAAAAGCTGGCAAGGGTTCTTAGGGAACCTGCAACCCTAAAGGGGTGCAGGGCGAATTTTTATAAAGGGTTAAAAGGCAAATCAGGTTAGTTTGAGGTTTGGGGGTGGGATTAGGGAGTGGTTTAGGGCATGTTCAAGATGTGGTTAGTTCTCAAGGGAGCACACACATTTAGTATCTACTGCGCAGGCGTATTACCTAGAATTCTCTAGGAAATGGCCCAGGGAGGGTTGCTGGTGGGTGTGGTCTTTAATGTGAACGGTCACAAGTTCACTCTAGGTCTGGGCTAAAGGGGAATCTCTATGTGGTTTCTTATCTAGGGTCTTATTAGACAAAACACTATCTCTAAAATACATGTTAGAAAGGGCGGTGAATAGTAAATATGGTTATGACTCAGTGTTCAGTCAATTATCAGCATCCGGAATTCAATCTATAGTTGCACACAGCTGCTTACAAAGGAAGAAGCAGAGATGAGTTGGAGCAGGTAGCCCTTTAGCTAGAGAGAGACCTCCTGGGGTAGAACGTTTTGGGAACAAGATGTGTTTATGAGAACTGGATGTATTTTGAACTTGGGATTCAGGCACAGGCACCCAAGCAGAAGCTATTAGGATTTAGGGTCCAAGTACAAACACCCCATAAGTGGTGGTGTGGGGGGGTTTCTTCAGTGAAAGGCAGAGGTTCCCAAAAGGGCAGTACTGCCCTCTGGGGTGTGCTGGAATGATGGGGGGTCGGTAGTAGCCTCGGGTGTAATTCAGGGGCCTAGAATAAAAATAAAGGGATGGTGAAAGTGTAAGGTAAGAAGAGAAGGTAAGAGTTTTGAAAAACCCTTAGTACATGTTTCATCTGTTGTGTAACAGAGTTAAAGTTGCAGTGATTACATTATTTTCCAAATAAACAAACAAAATGCAATTTATAACTGATCAGTGTTTAAGTCCTCCGACAAATCTTAACAAGCAAGTGTTGGCAAGCTAACATGTCTGGAGTTGTTAGGAAGTCCAGCATGCATTGGCAAGAATATGTGGGTATAATGATTTTTTTTTTTACAATATAATACTATGGATGCAATAATGTATCAGAGTTTCAATGCAGGAAAACCCCCACAAATTTACAATAAATTATTAAATTTAAGTTGTGTCATTTAAAAAACGTTTATATTTGTTGAAATGACGTAAATTAAAAAAAATGTTTAAGGTTTAATGAAAATAGGTTTCCAGTGGGGCAGTGAATAATTTTTTTTTTTTGTAAGAGGATGGCAGGCCAATTAAGTTTGAGAAACCTCTGTTGTAGAAGGAGATTCTTGGTCAGGTTTGATTGTAGTAGACTTCATCTTACCTGCTGTCCAGCTCTGCAGTTTTGGGAAAAGGCTAAGTCTGGGGTTGGCAAATGAGAAAAGAGTCAAGTGAACATTAGACCCTGAGCTTTAACTTTGGGAATCAAACTAGGATTACATCAGGGGTGTAGAAAACCTTTTGACAGCAACCTTATTTTCCCCTTTACCACCTATTTTATAGATATGTCTTTGATGTCCCTCTCCTTCCCCCCTTGCCTTGCTTCCATTCCCCCTGTCCCCACTTTACTGGGGAGGGGATGCTCCCTGTAGACTCTTGCTACTCTGTAACAAGAAACATTTCCCATTTTGAGAGACTTTAAGTAGTATCTGTCATAGCAGCAAAGACACTTATGGGTGAGCCCAGCTGGACTGTGTTTCCAACTTCCAGTTCTCCCTCCTCATCTGTACCTCCTGGCTTCCTTTAAGTGTCAGCTCAAGTCTCCCCTTCTACAAGAAACCTGTCCCTATGCCCCTTAATTCTCCTGATGCTTTGTCTTTGATGGGAGCTTTAATGTAGCTTGGTTATATGTAGTTTGTTCACAGCTATTTGCATGTTGCCTCCTCTAGCTAGATGTGAGCTCCTTGAGGCCAGGGACTGTCTTTTACATTTCTTTGTATCCTTAGCACTTAGCCCAGTGCCTGGCACCTAGTAGGCACTTAATACATGGTTGCCGATTTGATGCAACTTTTGGACTATCCCATTGTCAGTTTAAAGAAAACTGGAGTAAACATTAAATTTGTACCTAAGAAAATATAAGTTGCTTCTCTTTTTTTTTCCATCTATTCATTCATTCATTCATGTTTCTGTCTATCTGCCTGTTGGTCTATGCATGCATTGGCATGCATTATTTTTTCCTATTACAGTCCTGTTTAGTCAAGCAAAACTTTTGGACAAAAGGCTCTGACTCTGCTTATACTTTTCCCACTTCATGATGGCTGACTCTTTCTACCCTTAACTTCCCCTTCTGTCTCATGAGACTTTTTGCATTTATATCTTTGGTTTACTTCTGCCCTGCCTTCTGCTTGCTTTCTCTTCCTTCCTCCCTCCTGATTTACATGGAGCATCTAGCAAATAGACAAAAGCATGAAAATATTCACAGAAATTAAAACAAACAAAAAAACCCAGGACTTAAAAATCCATCATCAAATATTTTAAAATACACAAATATATACACTTATAAACATGCATACATATATACACAAAAGGATATATAGCTGCACATATACATGCATACATACACTTACATATACATACATATACTTAGATATCTATCATCATACTTATATCATCAAATATTTTAAAATACACACATGTATACACTTATAAACATGCATACATGTATACACATATACACAAAAAGATATGTAGCTGTACATATACACACATACATACACTTACATATATATATACATATACTTAGATATCTATCGTCATACTCATGTATAGACATGTACATTCATATTCATCTATGTAAGACCATACTATACCTGTTAGTCCCCTATTTCTCTGAGGGCAGGTAGTATCTTCCTTCATAAATCCAAGTCCTTCCATATTTTTTAAGTCCATCAACTCATCATTTTCTACACCACAGCAATATTCCAACCTTGTATTGTCTAGCTATTTTGAATAGTCTAAAATAATAAGGCTGACATATAGTATAGTTTCCCTATTTTTCTCTTATGATTAAATCTATTTTAGCTTTAACTTTGTCCAGGATCATGATTACTACCCCTGCTCCTTTTTCCCTAATAAATTCTACTTCTGATATTTACTTCATATTTGTGCATATCCCTTATTTCCTACCCCTCCTCACTCCTCTACTTTACTTCTACCCACTACCTTGCCCTCCTATTACTTAACTTGACTCCTCTCCACGGATCCCTCCTTACCCTCCCATTCCCATTAATCTAAGCACCCTTCTATCATACCCCTCCTGCATCCTATTCCCTCACCCTCTGCTCTAAAAATCCCTCTCTTATCCTCTCTCTCCCTCCATGTCCCCTTAGCCTTTTATTTTTTTTTTCTGAATTTAGAGACTTTTATATACTTCTAGATATATCTGTATTGTTCCCTTTTAAACCCATTCCCAACGAAAGTAGGTTCCAGAACTACCAGCCTTCCTCCTACGTTTAATTCCTCTGTGTCAGTTCTTCCTCTCACATCTCATTTGTATATGATAATTATTCCTTTTACCTGTTCCTAAATGGTTTTACTTTTTAACATCATGTCATACTCAGGTCTACCCCAATCTTTCTTACAAACTACCCAGTTATTAAGAATGTAATTAGCAACTGGTGGTCCTTATCAGCAGGGGTTCCCTCAGTCTTTCCTGGCTCAGACACAGACTCCCACACTCCCAACACTGTCTCCGAAGTGAAAGTTCCTGTAGCTGGGGCCAAGGCTACCTTCCTGCCCAGCTAGCCCCAGGGCTTGCAGCTTGGAGTTTCAGCAAAATAGGCTGGAAGTGTTTACTCTTCACCCTGACCAAATCTGAGTCCTGGGATTTTTCTTCCTGTCTCCTGTGATTGTCCCAAGAGGACCACTGTTCTGCCTCAACTCTTCTTTACTCTTACCACTCTGTGTTCTCCCTGAGGCATCATTTTATCTTGTTTGTGGCAGAAATCTGGAGAGCTTGGAATTTTCTGAGCTATGTCACCCTTTCCCCGTAATCCTCTTCTTGAACTGAATCTTGAAGGAGAACCAGGATTCTAAGAGGCAGAGATAAGGACAGAGCATATATATGCCAGGTGTGGTAGACAGCCAGTATAAACAGAGAGAGATGAGAAATAGAGGGTCATGTGTGAGAACCAGTAGGAAGGTCAATTTAGCTGGACTGGAGGGGCATGAAGGGAAATACTGTGTAGTAGGCCTATGAAGATAGGTTGGGTCCAGAAGGTAAAGAGCTTTAAATAAGATAGACTTGTAATTGGTCCTAAAGGTAATAGGGATCCACTAGTGATTATTGGGAAAGGGAATGACATGGTTAGACCTGTGGTGTAGGAAAATCATTCTGGCTGGTATGGGGGCAATGGGCTGGAGTGCAGGGAGCTTAAGTACGGGAGATTTGAGAAGGAAGCTGTTCTAATAGGACAAAGGAGAGGCTGAACTAGGGTGGAAGAGAAGGGGGAATGTAGAAGAGATGTCATGAAGATAACATTTGACAACTGATCTTATTTGGGAGTTAGGCATCATGCCAAAGGTATTGAGTGATTGGAAGGATGGTGGTACCCTCACCACAGATAAGGAAGTTTGGAAGATGGGTATGACTAAGAGAAAAGACAATGAGTCCTGCCTTGGACGTGGCTTTTATGAGATGTCTGTAGTGCATCCAGTTCAGAGACAATTGGTGATATAGGACTGGAGGTGAGGAGAGAGGCTAGGGCCATACATGCAGATCTGGGAGTCATCTGCGCCAAGACTGATTAAATCCATGGAAGCCAAGGAAGTTACCAAACAAGAGAACAGTAGCTGTGATCATGCACCAAGTAGAGAGGGAGGGGAGAGAAGAGAATCAGTTCCAGGACAGAGCCTTGGGATACACTCACTGTAAAGGAACATAAAAATAAGTGGCGGTAAAGCACAGGATGCTGAGAAAGAGCAGCCAGATAGGAAAGAGGAGACCCAAGAGAGGCAGCTGGTAGCACAGTAGATATAGCCCTGATTCTGGAGTTCAAATCCAGCCTCAGACACTTACTAGTTGTGTGACCCTGGGGAAGTTCCTTAACCTGTTTGCCTTAGTTTTGTAAACTGAAAGATGGAGATAAAATAGCACCTCTCTTGTAGGGTTTTTGTGAGGATCCAATGAGATAATACTTGTGAAAAGTGCCTGGTACACAGTAGGCACTAAATAAATACTTATTCCCTTTCTCCAGTATCACAAAATACCATTGGGGAGAGAGTATTTAGTAGGTGAACGTGGGAGGGTCATCAGTGTCAAATGCTGTTGAAAGGTGAAGGATGAGGATTGAGGACTCATTCAATTTGGCAATGAAGTGGTCACTATGAAATCTCTACAGAACAGTTTTTGTTGAGTGATGAGTCCCAAACCCAAAATGCAAAATGTTGAAGAGTGAGCAAGAGAGGAGGAAGTAGAGGAGGTGATTGAAGATGACTTGTTCTGAAGGATGGCTGAGAAAAAGAAGAGAGAAAGAGAGAGGGAGAGGGAGGAGGGGAGGGAGAGAGGGAGGAAGGAAGGGGGAGAGAGAGATGGAGAAAGAGAAAGAGAGAGAGAGAGAGAGAGAGAGAGAGAGAGAGAGAGAGAGAGAGAAAGAGAGAGGAAGGAAGGGGGGCAGGGAGAGTGAGTGAGAGAGAGAGAGTGCAATAGCTAGCAGAGAAGGTGAAGGTTGGTGGAAGGTAGGAAAGACTTGGGCCTGTTTATAGGCTGTAGGAACCCATGACCAGGGAGAGGTTAGAGGACAGAGAAAGAGGAGGGGAAATGATTGTGGGAGCAATCTGCAGGAGAACATAGGAGGGTATGGGGTTAAGGAAATGTGTGAGAGATAAAGAATATGTGGGAAAGCAACAGATAAGTAACTTTCTTCTTTTTTTTTTTGTCCATTTCCCCTGAAAATAGAAATGGCTTCAAGGATGAATTTGAAGAGACGGTATGAAGATGATGGCACTGAATTGGTAAATTCTTAATTTTTATCTAAGCCTGAGTAATGTAACTATCTGACAATTGCATGGCTTCTCATTCAGATAATTGAACTGGCTGCTTAACGATAACTGTGAAAGGGCATATTTGTATGCTATGTCAATCCCCTGTTCAAATACCTGCCTTGGCTGTCTACTTCCTTTGGGATAAAATACAGACTCCCTTGTTTGGCATTTAGAACCCTTCCAAATCTGGCTCCAACCTAACTCTTCAATCAGATTTCCTATTGCACCCCTCCATACATTCTCTAGTTTTCATTTAGAAGTCCCTGGAATTCTCCCTTTCAGAGTAGGTCTACCAATAAAAACAACTCATTCTGAAGTACCTAGAACCAGTAAAGCAGGGCCTTTCTATTCCAGAAAGAGGCCAATGGAAAACTTAGGGGAAAAAAAAAAGAAGAGAGTGGTAGAACTGAGGCATGGCTTCTGCAAAGAGTCTGTCCTCCTTGGTCTCAGTCACCTAGATCATCCTAGAGGTAGCTCTAGCCATTGAAATGGCTCCCTGCCCCCAAGAGGCCAAGGGCTGGTGCTAAAGCAGCTAATTTATCTTAGGACATCTAACAACCAGGTGGGTCATCTTTGTCGTCTTAGCAAAGTGCTGATGGGCTTGTTGACACTTCATGGGAAGAAGCCTGTCTTTGGCTCACCAGCCCCTCCCCAAAGCTAAAATGTTAAGGAATGCCAGAGTTGCTGTCTTGTCTAGCTGTTTCTTTGTCATCCTTTTGGTGGCAGGCACCTCTGGATTGACTTATGGGAGCAGGAAAGAATAAGGCCATATCTGTCCAGGGACTTAAGTGGCATGTTCTCATTGGAATCATTAGTACCATCCCTCTGGAGTTGGGGAGATTTGGGGGACGATAAAATGTGTCTAATCCAATGAAATCTGCTTTCATTTCTCACTTGTAGAAAGGATGAGAAGTATCTAGCACCTAGCTAATCCGTGATATTGTCATTCCTGTTCCCTCACAGGGCTACATGTTCCCCAGATGAACTCAAACCCAACCCCTACCTTACCTCAGCATGGTATGATGTTAATTGGTGGTGCAGTTCAGGAGTTTTGTATGTGGTAGTGACACCTTCATGCCAGTTTTGTTAGAATGGCCCTGCTTTACTGGTTCTATGTACTTCAGAATGAGTGGTTTTTGTTGGTAGACCTACTCTGAAAGGGAGAATTCCAGGGACTTCTAAATGAAACAAATCTAGTTACACACGCAGACACAGACACAAACACACACACACACACAAACACACACACCTCTGTCCCAAAGAGAGATGGTCACTTTGAGCTCTCATTTAAACCCCATCCCTGACCCTAGGAGCTGGACAGATAGCATATTGTCCTGTGTGTCTAAGGTGTTATATTTTCTTATACATGGGATTAGATTGTACCTATTAATTTTACTTACAAACAGGAATGTTATAACATGGACCAAACTCGAAAGGCTTTTGTGATGTGTGTGAAGACAGGCAGACCAGGGGCTGAACAAGATATAAACAGAATAAGAAACTGGCTTGAAGAGTGTAAGTTTGAATGTATGTCATGCATTGATCCTAATGAAAAGGTAAGCATTGAGACTACAACATTGGTACCTGCCTTTTATAGCCTGCTTCCTCTTTCACGAGGTCATCATGAATGCTATCTGACCAGCAAAGTCTTCTTTGAGGGACAATTATCAGGGAGTTAATGAATTCCACTACATTATCAATGGCTTTTTAAGTATTTCAGTGGTATTTAAGGCCTAGAGAACCTATTGTTTTCCTAACTTCTACTGTAAAGGAAAGTCTTTCTGTGTCTCAAGAACATGAATACTCCATTAATTGCTTTGAATCTACAAGGTTTGCAGAGCTGAGTAGAATTTGAGATTCATGGTGGTTGGGTTACTACTGGGTCCTCCCTGCTGGTTATCTCCATTTTGTTCCCCTTTAGCCTGGCTGATACCCTTCCTGACTGGGAAAGACAGCCCTGGGAAGTCAGTCCCCTTGCCCTGGAGGTCATCAGCGGTTCCAGTACTCCCAATAAATAATATTGGATTTTAGTACATTCATTCATTCAATTTTATTTTTGCCAACAAAATATGGACGTTGCATTTCCAGTTTGTGACTTGAAAATTCCTGATGAAATTTACATTAGGTGATAAATGCAGTCATATAAAATAATCCCAGGGTTCCACACTTATAATAAGAATGAAATGTTTTACTCTTCCAGTTTTTTCTTGCTTCTTAAACCTTCTGTGTTCCTTAGTGCCAAGTTTCTTTTCAAAACTGCCCTCAAAGATGACGATGATGATGATGTCATCTTAGACACTCACTTCCTTTTAAGGGTCTATATTTTATGTTAGAAGAGAAGCAATCAGTGTCACAACCTAGGCAAAATGAGGGAATTCTGAGAGCTCTTCTAGATGATGCAAATGGTTATGGGTCTATCCTTTGAATAAATACATTTTTGCCATGCTATTTGCTGCAGGAGCTAATGGAGAAATTAACAGAGTTTCGAGATGGAATAAATGGAATGAAAGATGATGTTAGCTGCTGCCTTGTTACTCTTATGGCCCATGGAGGAAAAGGCTTTATAAAAACAGTATTGGATGAAAGAGTCATCTTATCAGACATTTTTGAAATGTTCAACAATGAAAACTGTCCAGCACTTCAAGAGAAACCCAAAATCTTTGTAATCCAGGCTTGCAGAGGAGGTAAGCAGAAGGAGAAAGAACACATCATGAGTGACAGAGAATGTTTAGGCTTTACCATAAGCATTTTCTTCTTGTCCCTAGGAAATCCTGACCCTGATTTTCATTCCAGAAAGACTTTCCTTTCTCTGCTGCCATTCCTCATATCACAAGAAGAAATACTTATTAGGTCCCCCTTTACATCCATAAAGATATCAATTTTTCTATGTTTCTAGGCCCAAAGCATAATAATGTTAAGATTCTACAAGTTAGGGTGTCTTGTGTCCTTTTAAGTAAATCTTAGTATTTATAGATGTAAGGTTTTACTGCTTTTCCCCTATGATATTCCCCTCCTACTTTTTATGAGTGTTTCCCCCATAGCTTTATCTCCCTCACTCACTTTGCGATAATTTTTTGTGGTTTCTCAGTGCCCAGCGAAATCCAGTGGAAAAGGTACTGTGTTTTGAGGCAGAGGACCTGGGTTTGAATCCTGGTTCTGTCATTTAAAAACATACTAATAATAACTGGCATTTTTATAGAGACTTGAATTTTTCAAAGTGCTTTACTGATGTTACTCCTACTGAGTCCCTCTGTGACTTTGGGCAAGTCATATAACTTCTCTGGAGCTCGGTTTTCTTATTTGCAAAATGAGGAATTGGGCTGGATTGCCTCTAAGTTTCCTTCCAGTTACAAATTTATGATGCTTTGATTCTACTAGCCTCTAACATGGTGAAATTGCTAGTCCCTTTCCTACCAGTTCTGAGAAATGTTACTTTTCGTACATGGGCAGATTGCTCCTTGGACTGGGATCTGGCTTGCCTGGCTTTTCTGGAGCTATTGGGGCCTATGATTGTGAACCACCCTCTCCAATGTACATACAGTGACACGGGCTTGTTTTTAATATGTTCATTTGGCGTTGGAATCAGATTCCTGGATGATGGTTTATCTCACTGTCTATTCATGTCTACTGTCACAAAAAAAAGATAGAAAAGATGGTGGCGTGGTTCAAGCCGATGATGAAGCAATGGAAATAGATCATTCAGAGAAAAAGCGACTGCCCACATTCAGTGATTACTATATCATCTATTCCACCCAAGAAGGTAAGACAATGAATTTTGTATGTTCCTGAGACATGTTAAGTGACAGAGATCATGATTGTTCAAAATCAATTTGTGGTTATTTAGGTTTCACATGTGTAGTAGAAGTGTTCTTGCTCATCACCCTGTAAACATTGATCACCAAAGACGAAAATGATTAATTCCACAAAACATCTATTTAATGGACAATTGATTCAAACCACTGGGGTTTTGGCTTTCTGGTCAACCATTTGTACCTAGGCAAACTCCCATTGCCTCTGTGTTTAACATTTCAATCTCTTAGTGAGATGAAAGCAAAGATGGCATAATTATGTAATTTTCACATGACACCAGACTGAGAGTGCTACTAAGTTATATGTCAGAATGATCTCAACATGCTATAATTTTGGTTAAAATTTAGTAAGATGTAATTTAACAGGAATAAATAGAAAGTCTTAATTCAACTACATAATCAAAATATAAGGGAGATATAGCTAGACAGCAATACATCTGAAAAAATATGTGGGTTTTTTAATGAACTATAGGCCAAACAGAAATCAACATTGCGTGATATGGTAGACAGAAAATGTATTAAGAGAATGTGTTCAGAAATTGGCTGATCATCCCACTGTCCTCTCTATGGTCGGAGCACACCTGGAAGATTGTGTTCAGTGCTGAGTACCTCACCAGGGTGCTAGATGCTGCAGTGCCTACTGTGCCAGGTCTGGAGAAAGGAGGACTCATCTTCCTGAGTTCAAATCTGCCCTTAGACACTTTCTAGCTATGTGACCCTGGGCAGGTCAGTTCAACTTGTTTACTTCAGTTTCCTTTTCTGTAAAACGACCTGGGGTAGGAAATGGCAAATCACTGCAGCGTCTTTGCCAAGAGAACCCCAGTGGGGTATAGACAGGACTAGAACGATTCAACCACAACCACCTCATTTTAGGAAAGACATTGGAACTAGTAGGAGTGGAGTGATTAGAATGGTGATGTGTTTTGAAGATTATTTGGGGATGTTTAGCTGGACAAGAGAAGGTTGGGGGTGACATGATAACTGGTGTCAAGTATTTGAAGGACTACCATGTGTAAGAGTGATTAGATTTATTTGGCTTGGCCCTAAAGGGCAGAAATAGGAAGAATGGGTGAAAGCTGCAGAGGAGCAGGAATAGGTTTGATGATGGCGAAAACTTCCCCATATTTAGAGCCATTTGCAGAGTAGGCTGGTTTGGGAAATGGTGGGAGCCTTTACCCCAGAGACCTTGGAGCAAAGCCCTGATGACCATTTAATTGTTGGCCATATTGTAGAGTACATTCTTGTTCAGGGATGGGTTGGAGCAGATGGCTCTTGACATCCTTTCAAACACTGGAATTCAGATAGTGTGCTTGGTCTCCTAGTGCCCCCTAGGGCCAGTAGAATAAGGTATGAAGCACAAAGGCATATTTTGGGTTACTATCAGTAAAGCCCACCAAACAATTAGTGCTGTCCAAAGTGGAATTGCCTACCTTAGTAGATAGATAGTAGGTTTTCTCTTACTTGAAGCCTTTGGGTGAAGGCTGACTGACTATATGCTTGAGGATATTGTATGGGATATTCTTTGGGTATGGAATCCTTTCTTACTCTGAGCAGGATGCTCTAGAGACTAGCCAGTTACCTTATAGGGTCTATGTGAGACTCTAAAAGTTGCAAGTTCTTGGCTGAAGCATCACTGGGAAAATATAGGCTAGGCTTCAGATAATATCTGATGTCCTTCAGACTATTTTGCTGGACAGTGAGAGGCTTTTTCTGGTTCTTGGCCCACTATAAATGAGTTACTGATCTCATCTGCCATGGATTCTTTATGGGCTATGCATTGAGACTTCTTAGTTAATGGACTGGAAAGCAACAAAAGTCCAAATACTGGACACCTCAATGACAATTTAGAAATGCACTGGGGTTTATAGAGTGAAGGGGTATTTTGCTTAGTAAAAGGTTTTTCTAGATTCTCTGTGTGTGTGTATGTGGATGTGTGTGTATTTTTAGAACATGTTAGTAAAAAATATAAACAATATTTTTATTTCTACACTGGTAGATTATGTCGCTTTACGCCACCCAAGAAATGGTTCTGTGATGATTCAAGAAATAGATGAAGTCTTTCGGCAAGGGAGCAAGAAGCTGCATATTGTGGATTTTTTTACTCAAGTGAGTTATTGATAAATGGATTCATGCTTCATGTTATGCTATTTTTCCTCCAGTAATTAACAAGCTTTTAATTCACTCTATCAGCATATTCAGTGGAGTTCCCTAAGTAGGATTTGTATATGTGTGTGTGCATGAGGGCTGGGTGCCTGCATTCTTCTCTGAAGTCTTTGTCCTTCTGAGATGATGTGTTCTTTTCTGAACTCTTTTCTCACGGTTGTTTTACTTCCAAGGTAGATTTTAGACGTCTTTTAAGGCAGGTTTGTGCACCCATTGGCACCTCAGTAAACAAAGGGCTGAGGTTTTCATTAAGTAGTCATTTTTAACTTTTTCACTCTCTCATCCCTTTCTATCCCATCAGTGTCAAGTTATTGTCTATTAATGAGAATGTATCAGACTGGAAGTAGGAAGAACAACTCAGCCCCCATGTTCTTTGGGCTGAATGAAGGGAAATCAGTGTCAAGTTTATTACAAATCATCATCATCATCACCATCGTCATCATCAGCATCATCATCGTTATTATACTTTACATCGCTATTGTCCTCTACAGGAGAATTGTCTCCTGCCAGACAATTCCAGAAAATCCTCCCGGGCCTCAAGTCAAGACTGTGGATTGTTAGGATGACATCTGTTACATCTGTCCTCTTCTGTCCACTCATGCTACAGCACCTAGTTAAGACCCTCCTTAGTTCATGCCAGGAGGCTGCAGTACCTCAAGTGGTCTCCCACTGTCTAGTCTTTCCTCTACACAGTTATCCCAGCAGTCTTCCTGAAGTATTGATTTCAGCATGTCATGCCCCTGCTGATGAAGTTTCAATGGCTCCCTATTGCTTCATTTGACATTTAAAATCCTTTACACTCTGGCTAACTTCTCCCCTCTCCCTCCCATCCCCTGCTTTCTTTCTCCATTTCAGCCAAACTGGCCTGCTCTCTGGTTCTGTAGCCTCAGACTCTGTCTTTGTTGCTTGGAATTCGCTCTCTCCTCACTTCTTCCTCTTGGAATCTCAAATTCTTCTACTGGATTTAGCTCTGGGTTACTTCCTATACAAAGGTTTTTACTTAATCTTCTGGGTTCTTGGAACTCTGCCTGAATCTCTCCCCTCCCCCATTACTTTGTCTTTATTTTGCATATACTCTGTATATGCTTGTTGATGTGCATATTTTTATCTGGCCTTAGAATGTTAACTCCTTGAGGGCAGGCATGGTTTCTTTTTGGTTTTTCCTCCTTGCCTTGAATTAGGCCAGCTTAGAGCATCCTGAATGCTTCATAAGTGCTTGTTTAATAATCAGTAAACATTTATCAAGTTTCTATCATTTGCCAGACACCTTGCTAAACTTTGAGGATAGCAAAAGTGGCAAAATCCAGCCCTGCCCTGCAGAACCTTAACCATCTAATTGTTGAATTGAATTTTACTCATTTTTTTTGGTGCAATTTGTGCTTTTTTCCTTGTAGGTGAACAACAGAGTGGTGCACACAGACTTTTACATGAATAAAAATCCTATAAAAGTAGTACTGGTCATGGAGTCCACTCTCACCAAAGCTGTGTACTTTTGACACTTGGTGGAAGAAGACAAGGAGGTGGAGGATTTAAAATACGGAATAATTTGTTTATGCAGTAGCATTGTGCTTCACACTGTATAAAACACTGGCCCTTATGTACGTTGGTTGGAACCTGTTGTGGAGGTTGCTATGATGTACACATCCTAAAAGGTAGATGAGAGTGAGAACAGTTGTGAACTAAAGACAGAGGTCTCCTTGTAGGAGTTCTTTCTGTCAAAAGATGAATTTCTCTAATTGTTTTTTTTAATTTATTTTCATGTTTCTAGGATTTTTAAAAAAATGGTTTATTTACTACTTGAACTTTTAATTCTTTTTATTAAAAAAAAAGTTAAACCTTTGTTCCCTGAGTCATTTCAGATTCTGCCGGCCACAGAGGGATAGCGACGGGCGACGGGCAAAATTAGTCCCTGACATCAAGGAACTCACAGTCTAATGGGAGGGACAAGTAAATGATTATGTTTGTGTAGATATGTGTGTGACTATTTGCATATGTGTATATTTACGTATAGATACATATACACATATTTATACACATATGTACACACCCACACACGTGCATAGGGTGTTTCAGCTATTAAACTGCATGAAGAATTTTGGGTATTGTGATATATACCTGTGTGTGTGTGTATCCACACCTATGCAGGTAATGAAGGATGAGGAAAAAGGATGAAGGGGAAAGGGGGAGGGGTGAGGGAGAAAGGAAAAGGAGAGAGAGAGAGAAAGAGTAGGGGAGAAAGTAAATGGAGGGTAATCTTAGAGAAATGGCACTAATGAAATGGTGAGGAAAGCCTAATTACTAACACTTATATGACTTTTTTGGACATCTAGGTAGGAGCGGTGGCTAGAGCACCAGGCCTGGAGTCAGGAAGATCTCAGTTCAAATCTGTTCTAGCTGTGTGATCATGGGGAAGTCACTTAAATTCCTGCTAGCCTCAGTTTCCTCATCTGTAAAACGGGGATAATAAGGGCATCTACATTTCCAGGGTTGTTGTATGGCTCCAATGAGACTGCATTGTAGAGTGCTCAGCACGGTGCTTCACAGATAGTAAGCACTATATAAATATTAGCTTTGGTATGGTTTGTAAAGCCTTTCTGTTATGGCAGCTCATTTAATCTTTACAACCACCCTGTGAGTTAGGTGCTGTTATCAATCTGGATTTTACAAATGAGAAAACTCACTAACAAAGGTGATGAGACTTGTCCAGGGCCACAAATATATTGAGTGTCCAAAGCAAGGTTTGGATCCAGTCCTCCTGGCTCCTGAATGAGGCCAACTCATTTCCTTTTTTCAGCCTCTTGAGCCACACACCTCCACCCTAAATATTCTCTCTCTCCCTATTTTAAAATTTTATTATTTATTTTCAACATTCTTTTAAAAATATATATATTTTGAATTCTAAATTCTCTCTTTCCCTCCAGCCCCTCCACAAGACATTGGGAAGGCTGGCAATGTATCAATTATACACAGGAAATCATGCCAAATATTTCCATATTACCCATGTTTAAAAAAGCAAGAAAAGTAAGGAAAATTTAAAAATTACACTTCGATTTGCACTCAGAGTCCATCGGTTGTCTCTCTGGAGGTGGATAGTATTTTCCATCATGGGTCCTTTGGAATTGTCTTGTCAGAGTTGCAGTTGATCATCATTACAATATTGCTGTTACTGTGTAGAATGTTCTTGTAGTTTTGCTCACTTCACTTTGCATCAGTTCCTATGGATCTTCCCTGGTTTTTCTGAAACCATCCCACTTTTCATTTTTTACAGTACAATAATATACCACAACTTGTTCAACCATTCCCCAATTGATGGTCAATCCCTCCATTTTTAATTACACTTGTTCTCTAAGGTCTCATTCAGGCCCCACTTCTTCCATGAAACTTTCCTTGGCAGTTTTAGCAAACATTGGTTTCTCCTTTCTTTAGTTTCTGACAGCACAATTTAGCATTTGTTGCATACTGTCTCATTCTCAAATTATTTTTTAATATCACAGGCACTACAAAAGGACTGAAGCTAAGGAATCATCTCATTCAATCCCATCATTTAAACAGATGAGAAAACTGAGACATAGGTCACCCAACTAACTCATGATTTCTAGGTCTGGCCCTGAGTTCCCAAGCTTATGAGAGCTTTTTTCTGCAGAGAAGCTGAACTGTTATGTAAGATATATCAATTCTACCAGTAACAGACCTATTAACGTTTTTTTGATGAATACACAGAGGAAGAAAATATGACTAGAGATGTAGAAAATGGTCCATTTAACTCTGTGTTGTCATGAAACATCAGATTTCTGTGGCCTTTAGTAAAAATCCATGTGTGCAAAATGGAAAGAAAAATAAAATGACTCTTTCCCCAAACCTTAAAAGAGGCAAATGACACGTATTAGTCACAGATTTTCCTATCAAGGTGCTAATGAAGCTCTAGTTTTCTTTTTTACATTTTTATTACCTTTTACGTCACCTTTTCTCCCTGAATATATTCTCTCTTCTTGTTAGTAGATTGCCTTTTGTAATAAAGAATTTGAAAAGGAAGAGAAAAAAAATTTAGCCAAACCAACTAACCCATCAAGAGTCTGATAGGATATGTAATACTCCATATCCATGGTCCTTAATATGTTCATAGAAGGGAGGAAGGTACATTTTTTCGTTTCCTTTACAATTCCAAATTTGGTTATCTTAGTTACATCCCATTCATTTTCTGTTCTCTCTCTTGTAATGCTGTATTTTTTGGGGGTTCTGCTTACTTCATTCTCCCTCAGTTCACATAAAACCCATGGTTTTCTGATGCCTTCATGTTCAGTATTTCTTATGGCACAATATTCCATTACATTTAAGTACCACAACTTATTTAGCCAATCTGTAATCAATGAATATCTTCTTTGTTTCCAGTTCTTTGTGTGGCCCTGATTTTCATAAAGTTCAGTAAAGCTGGACTGAAATCTTGGGTGCTGCTTTCATTTTCTGATGTGTCCTACTAATTTGCTTTGAGCATCAAGCAAAACAAAAAAGATATGTTCTGATAGTTAAAATATTACACGGAAATTATAACCAGGACTAACCTAATTGGGAGGACTGTACCAGAAAGGAGTAACTAATAGAAGAACGAAAGGATTTAGTGACTAGTTGGATATGGGGTGGGAAAGGAAGCTTTTGATTCATAAATCTGTATTTTCATATATCTTATTTGTATCAAGCATTTGCCGTAGAAGTAGAAAGGGGTGATAATCTTCAAGTACCTCTGAAATTAGACACACATTGCTGACTCATTATCTACAAAAAAACATGGACAGGTGGGCTTGCAGTAGGCAAATGTTTTCAGGAAGTTCCTTTCTCCTTGAAAATGCCTCCCACACACATTCCAATAATCAAAGGTTTCTTCATATTAACTATATTGTTTAAAATGCAAATATATCATCCAAAGTTTTGTTTTGTTTGTTTTTAGAAATAAGTGTAAGGAATTTCCTGTTTGGAAAGCCTTTCCTACTCAGATCTGCATCTTCTCTTAGAAGTGTCTTAGTGAGTTTTCTGAGGTGATAAAAGGGTAAGTGACTTTTTCAGGGCTCCTCAGCTAATATATGTCTATCCAAGGTGAGGCAGTTGTTCAGTTGTTTTTTGAGTTGTGTCTGACTCTTTGTGACCCCATCTGGGGTTTTCTTGGAGTAATTTTCCATATCCTTCTCTAGTTCATTTTATAGATGAGGAAACTGAGGCAAACAGGGTTAAGTGACTTGCCCAAGGTCATACAGCTAGGGTCTGAGGCCAGATGTCAGTTTAACTAAGGAAGATGTGTCTTCTTGGCTCCAGGCCCTGCATTCTATCCACTGTATCACCTAGTTCTCTGAGGTGGGACCTTAGTCCAGATCTAATTCATTCCAAAGCTAATTTTCTAACCACTGTGCCTTAGAGAATGTTTTAATCCAATATCATGCTTTATTGCTATAGACTAGGCATTGTATAAATGGGACTTTTGGAAGGGAAAATAAAATTTTGAAGACGGCAGACAGCAGGTAGAAGCAGGAAAGGTACAAATGTGATGACTGCATGAGGACATTGGGAAGCTGAGGTCTAAAAACACTATAATCATTTTATGTAGTGCCTACCAGGTGCCAAGCACTTTACAGATAGAACGACATCTGATCCTCCTAACAACCCTGTGAGGTAGGCACTACAGGTATTCCTTTACAGAGGAGGAAAACTGAAGAGAGATGAGGTGCCCTGCCAGCTCATACAGGTAGCATCATCACTGGTGGGATCTGAAGCTGGGGCTCTCCTGATTTTAATTTCAAAGCACTTTCCTTTAGAGAACACTGGCTCTGCATCACACCGCCATTGCTTGTTGAATAAACCTCT
The DNA here is from genome assembly GCA_028646595.1 of Phalanger gymnotis. Lineage (NCBI taxonomy): Eukaryota > Metazoa > Chordata > Mammalia > Diprotodontia > Phalangeridae > Phalanger > Phalanger gymnotis. Next base: position 35,347,257 of record CM053623.1, on the reverse strand, counting down.
GTTGTGACAAATATTACTGTGCCTCTGAATTCCTGTGCCACACGATGTTATTTCATCGAAAAATAGATTCATGAGGTGATGCTGCTGGATGTTTACTTCCTCTAAGAATCGGTTCCAAGGTCCTCCCAATTCTTCCATGACCTGCCTCCCGGGTCGCCAGTAGACACATGGACGTTGATTTGTGTCCCGTGCGCCCCATTAGAATGTAAGCTCCCCGCGGGCAAGGCTGCTTTGGCTTCTGCTTTGCATCCTCCAGGGTTTGGCACACGGTCAGGCTTCATGCATTTCTTTTTTTCCTGCCTCCCTTCCTTCCTCCTCCCTCTCTTCTTTCTTATCTTTTCTTCCTTCTTTCCTTCCTTTCCTATTTCTTTTACCCCTTCCTTTCCCCAAGCCACTATAGGGACTTAATAATTGAATTTAATTCTTTAAAGTATGCGGTGCTCCCGCCCAAAGTCAGAGGATCACGCGCAGGCGCAGTGCGGTGTTTCCCAGTGGCGGCGGCGCTCTTTTTTGGCGCACGCGCACGCACAGACGCAGCGGTGTCCGAGGAAGGACAGGGAGAGGGAGCGATCCTGCGGTCGAAGGCCGCTGCGTCTGGAACGACACTCTGCACTGCTCTGCCGCCTGGCGGCTACAGAAGGCGATTGAGGAGCTTCGCTTAATGGAAGCACTTCCTGCACTCGCCCCGCCCACTGGCAGAGGCCGGGTTATATAAGGACGTCATTTCCGCCTGGGTTCCCTTTCCGCGCTGCCCCGAAGAGGGTTCCATACGGCGTTGTTCTCGGTTAGTGTCTACGCGCGCCTCGTTGCGTCCCCGCGGTTGCCGCCGCCGGGAGCAGGGGGAGAGGTCGGTGTTGGGAGGCCGCAGGGGCCGGCGGGGCGGTGTGGGGGCCCAGCCCGGGCTGGAGCTGAAGCCGCGCGGGCCTTGGGCCTGAGGATGGCAGGCGCACGTGGCGGCTCCGTCGGGTCAGGCCGCTTTCCTTCCGCGGGCATGTTCGGGTGCACGCCCCGGCCGGGAAAGGCAGGAGGGCCGGCCCCGGCGGGGAGCCGGGCTGCGTCCTTGCTCTCCCGGGTTCCCCCCAGACATGGTCCGAGCTGGACCCTGTGGCTGGGACCAGCGCTGGTCCAGGATCTCCTCGCCCCAGACACAGAGCGAGGCCTGGGGCAAGGGGCGGCGAGCACCCCACGTGTAGTGCAGCCTGGAACCCAGGATTTGCAAAGCAGCTGCTGGCTCTCAGTACGAAAGAAACGTAATTTATCGTGTTGTGTCTCTGAGGTTTCAGGGATAAGGGTTGGAGAACTCTCCGAAGACCTGTATGTATATTTTAAAAGTATGGGTTATTTCCTGCTGCGTTATTAAAAACTAAAGGGTGTTTGTTTGCATTGTGGAAACAGTTTTAATTTTGTGAATCTACAGAGTACCACAGTATCAACTGTCGGCAAACCCTGTCCCAATGTGCCTCTCTGCCCAGGCAGATGAATCAGGAAGGATTAGAACCCTGCACTTCCTGGTTTGGGGGTTGCTCTATATATATAGTGTCTGTGCTGCTGAATATGTGGTAAAAACGAGCTTAGATGTTTCCGAAGATGGGCAAAACTACTGCTCAAGTTTGTGCTCTTATGTTTATTGGGAAATTAGTGGGTCAATGAACAGGTAGAATGTATTTCTCAAAAGGCAGCCGACTACCAGGGATTCTGATTGTTTTCTGCTGTTTCAGGTTTCCGTCGTAACTTTAAAGGGAAACTTTCACAATGTCCGGAGCCCTGGATGTCTTGCAGATGAAGGAGGAGGATGTCCTCAAATTTCTTGCTGCAGGAACCCATTTGGGTGGCACCAATTTGGACTTCCAGATGGAACAGTATATCTACAAAAGAAAGAGTGATGGTGTGTCTCTGAATTTGAAATTTAGGTGGTGCACAGGTTGGGGAGCCTGCTCATTCCTAATAGGTCCTGTTCCTGGGCATTCAGTTTTACCCTGTTGTCAAGAAAGTAGCTGGGGCATTGATGCTCAAAGATGACTCATGGAGGGAGTGGTCTGAGCTGTTTAGGTAATTCAGCAGGGTCTTGAAAAGAGCAGTAGTAGTAATAAATTATTTGCTCAATCTTAATAGAGTGCGAGGTGAGTGTATTTTCCCCATTTTGCAGATGTGGAAACTAAGACTTAATCAAGTGACTTCTCTGATTATGGGGTAAGTAAATATTTATGAGGTGTAGGGTTTTGAACCAGGTTTTCTCTGTATCTGACATCGTTCAGTAGGTGAAACCGTTGTGTGTATTGTTCGTAGCAATTTAAAGTTTCTCAAATTTTCAAGTTCAGCCTATGATAGGGCTGAATATCTCACCACACTGTGGTTCATAAATGACCTTAATTTTATAAATTACATAATCACATGAAATCAATAATTTTTTTCAGTCTTGTCCTACTTTTTGCCTTTGTGACCTTGTGGACCATACTGTTCATGTTCTTGGCAAAGACACTGGAGTGGTTTGTCATTTTCTTCTCCAAAATAAAAATTTAGCATTTTGCAAAAGGAAAAAAGGCATTGTAAATACAAGCATTCTTATGATTTATTCTTGATTTAATATAATTTTGGAATTGGTAAGTTCATAGATAGGTGAACATCACTACTAACATCACATGGTCAAAAAATGGTTGTTGGGAGCATTTAGTGTCTGCTATGTGCTTGGACTGGTACATCGTGTAAGGGCTTTACAGATAACTGATTTGATCCTCATAGCCCTGTGAAGTGGGTACTGTTATGATCCCCGTTTTATATTTTAGGGAACTGAGGCAGTTGGGTTAAGTAACTTTGGCCGGGGTCATATAGCTGGTAAGAGACTATTTGAATGAAGGTCTTTCTGACTCCAGGCCCTATATTTAATAGCTATTGCAGTAGTTTTTTAGAAATAGTGAATTTTTCCTCATTGGAATCCCTTGAAATAGTTTGAGATGAATTATAAAAGCATGTAACTGACCATAAGAGATTTGCAGTTATCACAAAGGCATTGAACATAACAGAAGAAGCCACTTTACAACTAATCAAGGTGATCAAATTCTGCACGAGCTTGTTAGAAGTAGGAACACAAGCAAAAGACTTTACTGCTTGGTTACTTCTATTCTGCACATTATTAAAACCCAGAGTTTAGGCCAGTTTTGGGCCAATGAACTTCTGAGTGTCGGAAGTGTGCTACAGTATGTTGGCAGGATTTTCGCTAACACCAGTAGAGCTTGCCTCTGTGACTGGAGTTTGATAGTAGTCACTGCCACATGTCTGATTTCAGATGGTGTTCTTACTGTTACATTGAAATTATTGGTTTTGAGAACTTGGTTCTTCCCACTGTAGGCATCTACATCATTAACTTGAAGAGAACTTGGGAAAAGCTTCTGCTGGCAGCTCGTGCTATCGTTGCCATTGAAAACCCAGCTGATGTTAGCGTCATCTCATCCAGGAACACTGGCCAGGTATGTGGGGCTCATGCTGATCAGTCACATTAATTGTTAGATCTTCACAACAGGCCTAACAAGGCACTGGTGCAGATGAAGTGACTGAGACTGACAGATCGGAACAGATATCACTGGAGTGCTAGTCTAGCACTCTTGCATGACCAGGGTCTTTTAGGTGGGCCAGAGATAGCTGGGAGTCTGGAGGTACACACAGGGTGTCCATTGCTTTTACTTGTTGGTCAGTTATTGGCATCCAGTTACT
>CM053623.1:35318568-35343049 GCA_028646595.1 Phalanger gymnotis | reverse complement strand
GAACCATTATGTGAAGAGACTGAATGTGGTGGTTCTGCTGTCATTGATGGAAAAAGAATAATTTGTTATAGAAATCTTGATGAATCTTTTACATTTTTTCATCTGTTGTCCTTCCAGGCTTATCTTTAAATGCTCTTGGGAATCTGCTGAGGCTAATTGGATCTCACACCAAGCTTTCTGTACATTTTCCCCTCCACTACTGTTCACTATTTTATGAGGCTATTGCCTCATATACTACTCATAATATTCCAACATTTTCCTTCTTAAGATTTTACAAATGAGTTTATATCTTAAGCTGGTGTTGCCCTTGCTTGTCATAGTTCTCTGTTTGGCAAGGAAATTAAGTGTCTGTTGACAGAGTTTCTATGCTATTTTTGGTTCGTTGTGGTGATTGATTAACATAGATTAAACTTTGTTGGAAAATAATAATTTTCTATGTTGACTTCTGTTCTTTCATACATTTCCCATTTTTCAGTATTTAAAAATAGTTTAAATAAACTTAAATAAGCATTAACAAGCTTGTTTAAATAAGTCAGATTGAAATTTTAATCATGTCTCTCTTTCTCATTCTTCTAATTTGGTATTGATTTTGACCCTTGCTCTAATAAGTTGGTAGTCTGACTCCACATGATAGCTGATTCAGAAATGGCTCTTACATTGGTAACCAGCTTTTGTGTGTTAGACTACAATTAATTTCATTTTTATTATGTCAGTTGGTGCTTGCCACCTAGTCAACTCCCAATTGTCTACATAGAGAAGATCTGTGGACCTTTCGTTTTTTATTCCTGAACCATCTCATCCACCACATTTTTCATTTCCCTCCCTTCTGCCCATCTTTAGGACCGTTGAGTATTAAGCATAGATTGATTAACTTTGAGGAGTATATTGACTTCTTTATTGAATTGTTCTATTTCTTTATCCTTTGTAATAGACGTTATCACAAAAACTGCAGTTATCTTCATGTTGATCTTTGTGAAAATGCTCATCAAGCCCTGCAGCAGGATTCTGTCAAGATTCCGTGAAATACGGCTGTTGTCTTTGGGAACATGATGAAAATGACTCCACCAACTCCTTTATTTGCTTTTTTAGGGAGAACCTGTGAGTCCTTTTCACATTTAGGTGCATGTTCTTTTTGTCTTATATTTCATCTGTAGCTAAATTGTCGACACTCATATGCTTCATTTTTTTCATTATTATGTCTGTGCTTTGGTTGCCTTTTGCAAGAAGTCCTTCCTAGTACCCCCAGCTGCTGATGCCCCCCACCCCCAGGTTACCTTCTGTCTGATCTCTCTATGTATCTATTTATGTACATGCCATTTCCGCTATTAAAATGTAAGCTTTTTGAGGGCAGGGCCTATTTTTTGTTTTGTCTTTGTATCCCCAGTTCCCAGCACATAATAATTTCTTAATAAAGATTGTTGATTGATGGCTTGGTCACTGGATAAAGATGTGACATTGAAAGTACCAACAGTAAGTTAATCACGGTCTAAAAACTGTTGATTCTTGGCACTGTCTCCTGCCTTTGCTCTTTGTCAGTACTCCAGGACTGAACACTATTCTGTATTTTTCTTTCTTCTCTGGGTTGCTATGGCCAGTAAGTAAAGTAAGAGAAAATAAATTGTTGCAGTGTATTTGTTTCATATATGATACAAATGAGATAGGTGGAATTAGCCAATCAGCTTCCTAAGGCTCTGACCTCTCTTTTCATCTGTACTTTGTTCAGAGGCTGTACGGAAAGAGCCAACTCTGATTTCAACATAAGGACGGTTGTTGGAAAATTAGGACGAGCTTTTTGTCCAAGTGTCCATGTGCTGGAAAAGCCCATCTCCACTAAGCAGTTTTTTTTTCTTTGTTTTGATGTGTGTGGTTTTAAAGAGGCTTTGGGAGTAGGCATGGTTAAAGCCATAGTACCATGAAATGAATGGCATAGTTGCTTATCATATTTTCTTGGAATTATGCTAACATTTAGTGTTCTAGGTAAACATCTCCCAGCCTTGAGGCTCCATGTTTATAAATTAGGATAATTTCTGGGGAAGCAGAGCTGGAAGACACCCTGATTTATCTATATACAGAAGGCGGTAGTCCACACTTAAAAAAAAATCAGCCTGCTGTCTCTTATAGGGTTTACTATGGCTACCAAAATGAATGGAACTCTTTATTTCTATTAACCTCTATTTCTTCCCAGCTGGCACATTTTAATTAGCTTTAGACAAGTAGCAGTGGGGTCATTTGTTCCAAGGTGGCAGGAGAAGGAAGTAATTTCAGAGTAATGTTCCCTACCTCTTCTCTATTCTGGGTCCCACCAATCACTACCCTATTGATTTTCAGGAGGCTGGGCTATTTTCCTTCATATTCATTCTTCATCTGCCTAAGAATTATTAAACAATTGGTACATAGTTTCCAACAGAGCTGGCTGCCCATCAGGGCTAGCATGGCTGGTTGGTGTTTGGAGGTGGTGGAGAGCCCTGTGATGTCATGGGATGATCAGAGATGTCCTCATGAGTTTCAATTACCGCAGCAGATGTTGTCTTATCAATTGAGAATTGGCGTCAGGTTGGCAGTCTTTCACTGATTGTAATAATAATCTGCTACCAAGCTGTGTTTCCATCCTGTAAATTTCCAGACTCCTCCTCCTTCCCCCCGTTAAAGTATGAATGGTGGATGAAAAGGTTCCATTTCTCCTTCCCAAGTGCTTCCTCTTTAAGGATCTAAAAGCAGAAATTTGCTCTTATGGAGCAAACAAAGGCAGTCCCTGAATATGCTGGTTCGAGCTTATTACCTTTCCAGCCTGAGCTTACAGTCTACTATGCTTTAGCCAAACTAGGAGACTGTTGGTTCGTCGAATTGAACATTCCATTTCCCACTTCCCTGAATTTACACAAGCCATCCATCATACCTGCAATGCACTCTTTCATCATTTTCACCTCTTAGACTTATTTTTCTTCAAGGCTAAACTCAGCTTAAGGGCCACCTTCCTCATAAAATTTTTCCTGATTCCCCCCAAGTTGTTAGTACTTTTTCCCTCCTCACATGACCTAGCATTTGCTTATCTATGTGTGTGTTATATTTGCCCAGTAGATTGTCAGCTCCTTGAGAGTAACAACTCTCTTCCTTTTTGTCTTTGTGGTCCAAAGTGCTATGCCTGGTGTGTAGTAGGCAATTCATAAATGTTTGTTGAGTCGAATGATTACTTTTTCAAAGTAATCAAATGCACAGTGCATTTGAAGGGAGCTGTAAAGGCATCTGTGAATGCTTTCTTCTGTCAGCAGGGTCTAGAGTGCTCTGTTGGTTAAAGGGAATAAATTAATCAGGTTGTCTGCATTGAAATGTATGGGTAGTGAAGAACATGAAAGGAGAGAGGGATGTGGAACAGGAGGGAATCTTGGAGGAGTCATAATAATAGCTAGCATTTCTGTAGGGTTTTACAATCTACAAAGGAGTTTATGAATATCATATCCCTGCATCCTCATGACAACCCACTGAGGAAGAATTACTGGGATTATTATCCACATTTTAGAGACAGGGAAGCAGCCTCCAAAAAGCTGAGTAATTTGCCCCTGATCACATAAATTCTCATGTGTAAGAGACAGTATTGACTCTAGATATGCCACTCTTTTCCCTGATACAGCTGGGTCCTAATTAGTATGAATAAGTGGGTGCATTATTTGTATGGCATATGTCCAGTGGGTTAGAATTGCTGACCATACTTTTCACGATTATAAACTTGAATAGTTTGAATACACTCGGCTACTTCATGGAACTAATTATTTGCACTAACCAGGACCTAGTTATATGATATTCAAGTTTCAGGGCATCAGAAGAACCCACATTTTGGTGTGGTAACTCAAAGATATGAGTAAACACCTCTTATGAGGTGTTGAACCAACATCTAAACTCTTAAGTAGCTCTACTCTTTCTACATTTTAACCATCCCCCTTGACAGAATATACCACTTCCCAAGCCCCACCCAGTAACTCCCAGAGACTTCAGTGAACAGACAGATGTCTCCACTCCTGGTCCAAATGGATTCAAAATTGAAGAGGAGCGTGGGGTTCAAGCATTGCTTACCTTCGTCACTGGTTTGGAGCTGGTTCATGTTTTTGAAGCTGTTTGTGAATGTGTCCTGGAAGTTTTTCATGGCAGCGCTGGCTTTGATGCTTTTGCTTGTCTTCTCAGCTTCTCGGAGCTATAGGAATGACAACAGTAACAGCAACAGCAACAGTAACAACAACCACACCAGAAACAGCAACAACAACAGCAACAACAACAACAATAACAACAATGACACCAGAAACAGCAACAGCAACAACAGCAACAGTAACAACACCAGCAACAGCAACAACACCAACAGCAACAGTCACAACAGCACCAAAAACAACAACAGCAACAGCAACAACAGCAATAGCAACAACAACAGCAACAACAACAACAGCAGCAACAACAGCGGCAACAACAGTAACAACAACAGCAACAACAACAGCAACAGCAACAACAACAGCAACAACAACGACACCAGAAACAGCAACAACAACAGCAACAGCAGCAACAGTAACAACAGCAACAACACCAGCAACAGCAACAGCCATAACAGCAGCAAAAACAACAACAGCAACAGTAACAACAACAGCAATAGCAACAACAACAGCAACAACAAAGGACAGCAACAACAGTGACAAACAGCTAGTACCTTGATGGTACTTTAATGTTTACACATTGCTTTACAAATATTATGTTATTTACAGCAGCCCTGGGAGTTGGGTGTTAACATTACCCTCTTTTTATAGTTGTGGGAAACTGAGTCAAAAACAGGTAAAATGACTTGCTCAGAGAAGATTTGAATGTGGATCTTTCTGCTTTCAGGTCCAGGACTCTATCTACTGTGTCACCATAGCTGCCTCTGTGATGCAAATGGGGGGCTGGGGTGCAGGTGATTGAGGGTGGGGAGGGAATGGTGAGATCCTTAAGAGCAGTTTTATTTCTTTGCTAACTTATCTGAAATATTCTCAGTTATTGATGCTATGGACAGCTATTTTATACTGCTTAATAAAGGGAAGGCAGAAAACTACTTTGTGAACTGAAAGAAGCTTTGGTTAGAAGTGTGGAGAAGCTCACTTAATAGATATTTATTAACTGATATTACATATATACATAAACAAATACACATATGCATATAAATTCCTTGAGGGAAATGAATATGAATGAAATATATACATATATAAAATATATCTATATATTATCTGTAAAAGATAAAAATGTAGTTCAATTCCTTTGGAAGATTATATATGTATATATGGGTATGTATGTGTGTGTATATACACATATGTATATATGTATATATGCCATTTCCTTCAAAGAATTTACATATGTATGTGTCTGTGAGTGTGTACATTTGTTTCACTCAAGGAAATGTCCAAGGTACTAGAGATATCAAGCAAAGACAGCGATTCACACATATGAAGAAATATATGTGTGTGTGTATACTGATACATACAAATATATACATATGTTGCCCTCTCTTTGTATCTCTAGCACCATGAGCATAGTAGGCACTTGAAAAATGCTTGTGGAATAAAGTGGCATAAGATATGCGGAACATTTTGTCAACCTTGATTTACTATATAAATGTCAGTTATTAATGTTAGACAAGGCAGATAGTGGGTTGGGAGGAAGAGAGGATGGGGTGGGGGAGGGGGCTATTTCTTAGTGTGAGGTCCAGCAGATGAGTCAGGCTCTGGAGATTAAGTAATATGTTATCATGACAACGTGCTTTCCTTGCAGTATTATTCACAGGATTAACTTTAATCAGGCTGAATTGCTGGGGTTATAAATTTATCACACATGCATAGTTTGTGAATTCATTGTAATTCCACTCTAATTTGGCATGAGCTAATATTCCCGCTTGTTATAAATCATTACCATTATTATAATTAACCCCCAAATGCTTCTATATATGAATGAATGCTTTTGAACAATGTAAGTGCTAATTTCTTTTCTTTTTTTTTTTTTTGATGCTGAACTTGAGATTTGGTTTCAAGTGAAAATTTCAGTTAATTCTTTGCTTTAACTCTAGGTGCTACAACAGATAGAGTATTGGATTTGGAGTCAGGAAGACCTGAGTTCAAATCTTCACGTTGATGCTTATTAGATGTGTGACCTTGACACTTAATCTCTTTCAGTCTCAGTTTCTTCATCTGTAAAATGGGGATAATGAAAACTCTCACCTAACAGGCTTGTTGTCAGATAAAGATATAAAATGATTTGCAAACCTTAAATTACTATATAAATTATAGCTAAAATTATTATTATTAATAATACAGGGTGTCCCTAAAGTTTGGAGACATAAGAAAATTGATGGCAATGTGGAGTTATTGCATTGAGTTCATGCGAATCTTGCAAAATGCATCAACCTTTGCATCACAAATTATGGAAATCATATTGAGATGTTATTTGTTAATATTTCAATTAAATAAAATGTGTTTGAAAATTTCATTTATTTCATTTCTTGAAAATATGCATTTTTTGCCTATGTATCTAGACTCTAGGAACACCTTGTATATCTGGGCCCATGGGGTAAATCTATTTTGAAAATGAATGAATCAGGGGCATCTAGGTGGCTCAGTGAGTAGAGCACTGGCCCTAGAGTCAGGAGCATCTGAGTTCAAATCTAGCCTCAGACACTTGACAATAGCTGTGTGACCTTGGGCAAGTCACTTAACACCAATTGCCTTGCCCTCCCCCCTCCAAAAAAATGAAATGAAAAGAAAACGAATGAATCCATCCCTACAATCTACAGGAAGGAACACCTATTCTACTCACTGCCTGGATTTTCTTCCTCAGCTGTGTATTGGCTCGTGCAAGGCCTTTAGAAACAGAATTCAAGTAGTAGATAGCCAAGCTGCAAAAGAGAAAAACATGATTCAATTATCTTTGGAATTAATCACAGATAAGGTCTGATGCTGCTCAGTTTCCCAAGAATTCAGGGGTCAGAGGCCTGGGGAGTGGAGACTCTGCTCTTTTGCTGAGAAAGAGGTACTTTTATTTCCCTAAAGCATTTTTAAAATGCTTTCCACATTGGAGAAGAATACTGATGATTCTGAGTGGTAAGAGTTGGCTGAGAGTGACCTGAGATAGAAAAAAACAGCTTGTGTTGGGGGTGGGAGGCATGAAGGGGGTGGTGTTCCCATTCTCGCTGTAAAATTTCTTGAGCCATGGAGATGCATTCATTCATTGATTTGATAAACATTTCTTAAATGCTTGTATGCCGGATACTATGTTAAGAGCTAGGAATGTAGAGAAAGGGAAATACATTGTCCCTACCCCCAGGAGCTGACATTTTATTTAATGGAAGGGCAGGACAAGAGCTCTCGGAGCAACACTCTCCCATGAAAGTTAGGCTAGTTTTTTTTCAAAGGTATTGAAGTCATTTCTGAGACTGGATTGGGTCAGGGAGACTAAAAGGCGTTGATATTACTCCCAAACAAGCAAACAAAAACAAATGAGGAGCTCCAGGTGCACTTGGCTGATGGACCAAGATGGCCGACTCAGAGGAAAGAGAGATTCACTCAGCTCAATCAACTCAGCATCCTCAATACCTGCCCTTAGTGAAGATTCTTTTCCTGCTATGGCTAAATGTCTCCTTTGGATAACAGTCAAATAACCTACGTGTATCTCATTTCATTCCAGTATTGAACACAAACTACCAAGGGGACTGGCTTGTATCAGGACCAGTCCAGAATAACATGGTAGTAGCTAGTTTGGAAATGACTAAGGTAAAATGAGGTAACTCTTGACTCATTGGGAATTTCTGCTTTAAGAGGAAGAAATTAAGGCCGAGTTGATAATTGATTTGTCTAAGGTCATAAAACTAGTAAGAGGCAAGATTTGAACTCAGATCTTCCTGTCTTCAAGCGTTGTGCTCTATCTGCTCTACCACTTGGCTTTCCCCAGTGACTTTGCTATTTCTGGCCCCATTGCCTCTGAGTTTGTCCACAGAGAAGGATATGTATCTTTTTAGTTTAAATGAGATGTTTGTCAAGCACCTTGCCAATGTTATTGCATTATATCAATGTGAGGGATTATTATTATTATTGTTATTTCATTCATCTCTTTTTTTTTAATGAGTGGTGAATTTGGTTAAAAGTGGCCATGAGACAAGTGGTCTTGTGGATAGAGTGCTAGACCTAGCATTGGGAAGACCTGAGTTCAAATTCAACCTCAGATACTTATTAGCTGTGTGACCCTGAGCAAATCACTTAACCACTGTTTGCCTCAATTTCCTCATCTGTAAAATGGGAACCATAACAGTACCTACCTCCTAGGTTTGTTGTGAGGATCAAAAGAGATATTCGTAAAGCATTTTTCAAACCTTAAAGTGATACACAAATTCTATTCTTCTTTTATCATTAATTTATTCTTCATTTATCGAATGGTTAGCATAATTAATTTTTGTAATTGAATGAGAGTGCTGGGATGCTAGACTCATGTCAGGCATCTTTGAGACAACTGCGGTATCCAAGAAGACAATATGGATTTTATACATATACCTTCCTGTTCCCATATGCTTTTGATTTCTTCCACTATGGCTCCATACTTTGAAAGCTTTTTGTTCCATGTATTTTGGAGGGACTATGGAAATTCAGCATGAAAACATCTTTTAATACATGGTTCTTAAATTTTTGTAGGTCATCCTTATGTCCAGACAATTGTGAATGACAATTTGGTCTCTAATAATGCTTCAATTCCAATCTAGTTCCTTTGTTGAGTTCTTCAGGATTTGTTTTTGGAGTTTGTTGTTGTTAATAACATCTCCCCCCCAAGTACATAAGTACTTCATTAAATATTGTGTTAATCTATGCTGTGTTTGAATCTGGAGACTTTCCCCAAAGGCAAGGTTGTCAGTGCTCTCATTAATTTGGAATTCAGTCTTCTATTATCTACTACATTTTGGGAGATTCACTGTTGTTATACACCGTGATCAAGATTTCTGTTTCCCAAACTTAATGATTAAGTTTATCCCATTTTTTCTCAGAACTCTCTGGTAAGATAGGCAAATATTATGTCTGTTTTGCAGGTGGAGAGACTGAAATGAATAAGAGTTAAGTGTCTTCTTCAAGGCTACAGAGCAATTTAACTACTGAACTGCTTTTGACCCTTTGAGTCATTGGTAACACCAATCTTAAATGCTTGTATCCAACTCCTCTTTTTGCTGGGCAGCCCTGGCCCTTGGCATGTACAACTTTTTCAAAGGATATACTTAATAATCCCCCATCATCCCCCAGCATTAAAGCTAGTGTAAGGTGTGCTAATGAGATTGGAAGGCATCGGGAGGCTGTAACCTGGGATACAACTTCCTAATGGTCACATCTCTGGGTAAATTGTTACTAGAGAACAGAGCTGGAACCACGGTGACAGGAGACCCTCTTGCTTGGTAGTCTTTTCTGCTTTCTTTCTGAGACAAAGGTGGTTTTGATGAGGTGTTTGTGCTTGGACCATAAATCCTAATAGCCTCTGCTTGGGTGCCTGTGCCTGAACCCCAAGTTCAAAATACATCTAGTTCTCATAAACACATCTTGTTCCCAAAACATTCTATCCCAGGCTGTCTCTCTTTAGCCAAAGGGCAGGCTGCCCCAACTTATCTCTGCTTCTTCCTTTGTAAGCAGCTATGTGCAACTATAGATTGAATTCTGGATGCTGATAATCGACTGAACACTGAGTCATAACCAGATTTACTATTCGTTGCCCTTTCTAAAATGTATCCTAGACCTAGTATTTTGTCTAACAAGACATTAGATAAGAAACTATTCCCTTTAGCCCCTAACAACAGTGAACTTAGTGACATTTCACAGTAAAGACCACACTCCTAGTAACCCCCCTGTGAGCTATTTCCTAGAGAACTCTGGGTAATAAGCCTACACAGTAGATACTAAATGTGCATGTTCCTTTAAGAACTAACTACTCCTTGAACACGTCCTAAACCACTCCCTAATCCCACCCCCCAAACACCTAACTGACATGCCTCCCACCCCTTTAATCCCCTATTAGCGTCTATAAAGATTCCCCCTGCACCTCTGTAGGGTTGCAGCTTCCCTAAGAACTCTTGCCCGCTTTATTTATGTAAAGCGTAATAAATCTTTGCCTCTTTGACTTAAAGCATGCGTGTGTCCGAGAATTCATTTCAGGAGGCCCCTGCCTGGGAACTTTGATTTGGGATCCCTGCAGCCCTGGCTTTCCTATCCCCCTCTACATTTGTTTCTCCCTCTACAGTTTCCTTTCTTTAGTCCTGCTGAGGTACTGTTCAGTGTATTTCTTCCCTTTGTTGTAATTTCTACAATCTAATCTTTCTTTGGACGCGGGCTAATGCCATTTTACCATCATGACCTCATTGGACACCCAATCTTTAAAGCATTACTGGAAAGTGAATCATGGGGCAAGAAAGGTTGTGACTTGCAGGAACTACTGTAATCTGGCTTCACTTTTGTATCTTTAAGAGCATTTCTATCTTGTGGGGTGTGCTGTCCTTGGTACTGACTCTTCTGCTTTCTAAAAGACTCTGCTAAAAATCCTGGAGGCGAATTTCAAAGAGGATGGAAACATTGTGCCTTTTAATAAACCAGCTGCAGTAAAACTACTGAAGACTTGAGAAGTAAAGGGAGGTTTGTGGATAGCCAGAAGTGTGGCAAGAAGACTGAGGAAAGTGTGGAACTGTATTCACATGCTCTTTGGGTCTCTGGGATGGTGAAAGGGCAGAGACTGTTTACCTTAGCATATGTGTAAGTGTGGGTCACAATAAGAATAACTCTGGAAGAAAGAACACTTCTCTACAAATAAAAACAAATAAAGCTGAGCATAAATACTTAAAGTTCAAGGTCTTGGGGGCCCGATCTAATATAGGCAACTATTGATTACTCACATTAAGAAAGGGTGCCCAGGTGTGGATAATCAATTATCCCCAGGTAAGAAGCCATTTACATTTTTTTCTGGTGTCATTGTAACTGTCTTAATAATATTTTACTTAAATTGATGTAGCATCTATTTACATTTCATAAATATATGAGAGAAGTTGGCATATGGGGGGAATCCGTGTGAGTTAGAGAGGAATAGGGGGTAGAGGGTGCCATGTAGCACAGGAAAGCTTCTTTTTTTTTTAAATTCCTGGGAATGATCAAGACATAGTTGCATAATTTCATTAGGGCATAATTTTTTTCCATTTAGTGGGATACTAATGACCAAGTGCAGACCAAGAACAAAAAGGTAAAGGTAATTAAAACCCTCCATCCTTCTGCCCATATCTCAATTTTAGGCTAGTTTTACTGGGGGAGGTGCCACACACAATCCAGAAAAGAGTTGACTTTGGGAGAAGGGATTTTCATGGCACCAAAACAGGAGTATTTTGGTCACTACTATTTTGAATTCACCTCCCTTCTCTCATATCTTCCTTATTCTCTGGTGAGAAATTCTTTGGGAATCACCAAAGAGGAAGCCAAATGCCTTCTTGGCTTTTTTGCGAAGGTTGGAGCTGAGAGGGAAACTGATTTGTCTAAAGTATCTTGGGAAGCAAAAATATGAGACCAGAAAATAGTCCATGTTTCCAGAAGAACATCCTAATAGTTACATAAGTTGCAGAGAAAAGACTAAGGTAGGAAGTATCACAAGGCACTGGCATGCAAGTAGACAGGGTCCACATCCAACTCACGCCATGAGTAGAATGGCAGGCATGATGAGGCCTGGATTTGCTACATAACCAAAGATCGTGCTGACAAAGGTTGGGAAATCATTCTCAATGGTTTCCTGGATGACATCATACATTCTGGTTTTCCCACTAGGAAGAAGAGAGGACTGGTCAGCCATATATTAATTTTTTATCATCGTTATGATTTATATAATTAGCAATTATGTTCCTGCTATTTAAAGTTGTGTTACTCCTGTCAATACAGAGTAGTCAAGTCTCATTGCTAATATGGCAGAGATATAGACTGTTCAAAGGAAGACTATTTGTGTAAACCACATCTATAATAGAACTAAAAACAGAATTTTTAGTTTATATCTATCTTTTCTGTTTTCCTTTCCCATAGACTCATGTCTGCACATATCACAACACATTGTACTCTCAATAATCATACCTTTACAGTCTCTTTATTTCTTCTGTTTCTCTTTCCTTTTCCCATAATGTATTTTACCATTCTTCTTCTACCCTTGTACCCCCATTCCACCATTGGTGAGTTCCTCCCAGAACTTCCATTTTGAGGAAGGTCCCAGACAAATGATCAATTCTTCACTCATTAGACTTTGCCTCCCTGATTCAGTGTAGGTATCTTTGTCTACTCCTGCTTTGGAGCTCCCTTTATGTACTATCTTTCCCCATTAGAATGTAAGCTACTTCAGAGTTGAGACTGCCTTTCATTTTGTTTGTATTTCTGTCTCTAGCACTTAGCACAGTGCCTGGCACATATTAAGTGCTTAACAAATGATTGTTGACTTTTTCTCACTAGATCTTCTCTTAATTCTCTTATATACTTGTATCCTTCTCTGTTGTCTCAGTATATAGTCGTAAGTTTGTGTCTTTACACTCCCTCCTTTTTGTTTATTTTAAAAATCTTATTTGATTTTGAGTTTACATGAACAAACATGGACATTTCAATATAAGAGCTAAAATTTATAAAGTTCTTTAAGGTTTGCAAAGTGTTTCGTATGTGTTTTGTCATTTGGTCCTCATAGTAACATTGTAAGATAGGTGCTATTATTGTCCATGTTTGATAGATGAGGAAACTGAATTTGAGATTAAGTGATGTGAATAGAGTCACACAACACCATGAGATAAATAATAGCATTAAAGAGATGGACTTTTACAACAACAGAATATTTAGGATCATTGTAAGTATTGTACTTTCCAAAATGTGATCCAGTCTGATTTACTACAAAATTCTATTGCTTCCTACATGTCCATCTGCAAGGTCCATCCAAAATATGCAATTTGAGAGACTAACTTGATGGGCTTCCTGCTCTTTAGCATGCCATAGTCTGGGCTGTATACATTTTTCATCCACTTTGTTTCTCTAGTATGGATGGCCACATCTTTTGCATTGTTGTGGATTTCACTAAGGAGGTTTTGGAGTATGTTGGGGTTTGATAGAACTAGTACAATAGGAATTAAATATGTGAATAGGAGCACTTGAAGAAACTTAACATATACATGGAATCCTTCTGGTTGATCATTGTGTTAGATACCTTCCATCAATGGCATATCTTTTAGGTGAATATGTGCCTCCTTGTTTATACTTTTCTTTATACCTATACTTTTGCAGATATCCTCTTAGAAATGTTCTCTATCGACACTGCTATTTCAATTATACAGAGGGGATAACCTATGATGATCAAGGAATATGTCCAAGTTGACTCCACAGAACCAGTAGTGAAACTCGCATAGATCTGAGGCCTCCTGATTCCTTTTCCAGTCTTCAGTCCAGGGGCCTAGAATGCTCCTTTGCCTTTCAAAAAGAAGATATCAGGTTTATGGAGTTTTGCAGTCCTTTCTCTCTCTTCCCATCCCCACCCTCACCCCACCCACAACTTTCTACCACCTGGCATTAGAAATTCTGCAAAGTTGTGGTCAGGAGATAGAAAGGAAATGAATCAATCGGAAAGCATTTATTAAACACTTACTGTGTTTCAGGCATTGTGCTAGGTTCTGGGGTTAAAAATACAAAGAATGATACAATCTTTGCTCACAAGGAGTTTACAATCTGATAGAATGAAATAGCAATGAAGTCTCAATCAGTCCACTGTTTATTCTCCTTGTTCATAGTTTTGGCAAGTGGTTAAATAGAAAAGGGTAGGCTGAATTTATGGTCTAAAACAAAATGTGGGGGACAGTAGCACATTTCCCTGCTCACTTTTTCCACTTCCTTTATTAGCACCAAAGATCAAGACTGGATTACATTTGAATGGGCAGAATCTATGATGTTTTCTTACTAGTCATATCATGCCAGAAAGGCACAAAATGTGAGAGAGATATTTATAAACTGTGTGCCTGCCTCCCTTCTCTCCACCCCCCAACACAGCATAATCAAATTAAAAATGAATGATCAGAATCCAAAATATACTCTTGAAATCTTGATTCTGTCTTGTGTACAGAAGCAAATAAGTATGCCCTGGAGTACAACAGCTGATTTAACAAGCTGATGACAGGCTATTTCTTTAAGCCCTCCGCAGATTTCTAGCTAGTGCTCTGTTCATTAGCAAAAGCTCAGGACCATGCAACCAAAGATCCAATTTGTCCAGACTTGCTGCCTTCCTCTGACTAAGATAAGATGTGTCTCTGCATCCAATTAGGGCTTGATTAGCATGCCAGGGCCAGCCAAGGCCAAGGCAGAAACATGGGAAGAAATACTCTTGGGGGAGCCAAGGTGAACTAGGCTTGAGTCTGTAAAGCTTTGTCACTGGGTGAGCTACGCATCCAATGGTACTTAACCAACACCATGCCTTGCCATCCCTCTCCCCTTCTAGTTGGTCCAATTTACTGTTGCTTTTACTGGAAGGTCAGATCCAATGGCCAATGTGTAAATTCTGGGTATTTTCCACCAGTTTACAAATCATCCTTACCCTAGCCCACCTTCCTTAGAAAACCTTTCACCATGAATCCTATAGATGACTCTTTTACAGTTCCTTAAGCACTGTGGTGGGGAGTAGAATGGAAACTTCTTGAGAACTGAGACTTTTCATTTTGTCTTTGTATTCCTAGCATGTAGGACTGTGGCATACGCGTAGCAAGTGCCTAATGAATGTTTGTTTTGTTTACAAAATAATAAAATCTGCCCTCTGTCCTTCTAGGTCTCCATATTCATCCACATGGAATTTGTCTTCTATAGGGGAAAGGGAAGGGAACAAGCATTTATTAAGTGCCTACTATGTTCCAAGTACTGTGCTAAGCACTTTATGAATATTATCTATTTGATAGGATTAAGAGCTGAAGTGAATTTAAAAGTCACTAGAAAAAATGATTATGTGGCATCTTTCATTTTTATCACTAATATTTTTTGGTGTATTTCTTCCTTACCCAAAGAGCTATTCCCATAACAAAGTACAAAGGAAAAAAATTGATAAAATGAAATAATATGTTGGAAAACTCCAACATTATAGATAGTATTCCATACCCATAGGTTACTGCCTCCAAACAGAGATGGGGAAAGTTAATCTCATTTTGTAAATAGGCAAAGTGAGGCCCAGAGAAATGACTTGCAAGAAGTAACACAAGTAGCTAAGTAGCAAAGTTGGGATTTGACCTTAGGTTCTCTGACATTAAACCCATCACTCTTCCCCCTTCTTTTTTCCCTCTTAAGCCTCATGGTAATTAGAAGTATTTATGATTAACTGAGAGCAATGATCATTACTCCATTTCAAGTGAGGCACATAGACGTTAAGCGATTAAATTGAGACTCAAACCTAAGGGTTCTGACATGAGCCCAATGCTCGTTCTCAAGTCTGAACCCAAGCTGTATATTTGATCACATAAAACCAAGATTAGAGTGCTGGTTTTTTTTTTTTTGCACATATGCATGCATTGTACCTGAATGGTCCACAGTCAAAAGAAGGTGGCAGAGACATGATGGTATAAGCCACTGGCAAGAGGCTGAGAAACAGGACCAGTAGTAACAAGCCCATGTAAAAATTATTGGATTTGGAGGCCTTGAAAACCCGTTCATGGGGAACATTGCTGCTCATCACTGCCCAGCACTGAAAATACATGGAGGTCAATAAGCGTAGCACATTAATTCCAACTAGTCCAGGTGCATAAAAGGAGCCCATCCTGAAAAACAAAACCAAAACCAAACATAAACAGAAGGGAATAGGAAGAGTGGGGCAATGGGGCTCTTTCCACAGCAATGGGAGGAAGGCTCTATGAGGGGAAGAGTTGGAGAGCTCCACTCAGCTTATTTTCTAGCTCATGAAGCTATTCATAATGAAATCTCCAAACATGTGAGAGAGGCAATAAGGCAAAGGGGAGAAGATGATAGACTGAGAATCAGGAGGCTTGAGTTTTAATCTTAACTTTTCTATTGTCCAGCTGAGTGACCACTGGCAAATCACTCTATCGCTCATCTGAGTTTCTACCTACACAAAATAAAGCTGGCTTTCAAAAAATTATTTGAGCCCTTTAAATGAAGGGCAAAGGCTACTGACTAATACTGTATTAGAACTTCTAAAATTCAGAAGAGTGTCTGGAAGAAACTAGTGATGCCCTTCTATAGTCTTTCCTCTAAGTAGACCATTTAGAAAGAGGACCAATCAATCACTAATGCTCATGTCAAAGTCTCATATATTAACATTTTTCTGTTTAGGCAAGAGGATTTTGCTAAAGAAAATAGCACAAGGGTGCAACCAGAGTGGCTGGTTTCTTTGGGAAAATGGACTCCTGCTTAAGCCACATGAGGAAAGTCCAGAGAGCAAGATGAGACCAAGCGGGAAGGTGGCACAGAATCATTAAATGTAAAAGCTGAGAAGTACAATCATTTTATAGTGGAGGAAGCTGAGTTCCATAGACGTGAATTGATTTGCCTGTGATCACATGGTGCTATATAAATAAATAGTTTTTTTAATCATCATTGACATTGAAATCATTATTCGTGATTAAATCAGGAATACAATTCAAAGTCTTATGTCCTCAAAGGAGGTGCCCCCTAAAAACTAAAGAAATTTCTTACCAGATCATTCCTTGGTTGAAGATCAAACCCAGCACATTTCCACTGATGTCAAACTCTGAGTATGAAGGCTGCCCAAAAAGGAGAAACAGGGGAAGCATACTTAAATGAGGTCCAAAAGTGGTTAGCTATATAGTTCAAGCTGAGGTTATATAACATTTACAGTACCAACCACAGACTGTATTGAAGTTAGTATTGAAGTATTGAAGGCCAACTGTAGCTGGTAGCCATCACCACCATTCTCCTGCTGGGACTCACTTCCTTTGATGTTACTTTGGATTTTTAGGAGGTGGTTTTAAACATATTCTTCAAACTAAACAATACTGGCTGTTAGAATATAAAACCTTTGAGGCTCAAGACTTTTTTTTAAATCTTTCATTGTATTCTTTGTACTTTGCATTGTTTCTGGTATACAGTAAGCTGTTAATAAATGCGTCTGGACTGAGACTGAAAAAGGAAATGGAATTTGCTTTTTCTATGAGTTGTGGCTTTAAAGTATTCCCTTTCTGTCTATTTGATTTAGTTTGGTCATCTACTGGGGAGCTAAGATAGGGGACTGCCTTTATTTCTTCTACCCTTGTAAGTGTGCCTTGGAGAAAATAAGCAAAGAGTGAGTTCAATAAATAAAATAGGTAGATAAATTTCATTCATTAAGTTGTGAGATGTGAAAAAAAAGACCTTTGGAAAACAAGCAAACTATTTGTAAGTTCTTTCCCACCAGCATCCCATCACATCTGTGAACCTTACTAGTGAGTGCAGAGAGTTGACTGGGATTTTTGCTTTTTGTTTTGAACTTTGTCACCACATTGTGCGTTTTGGAAAGTATCTAAGAACAAAGAGGAAGGAAGGATTAAAGCATGGGCATCTCTAAAGGCTGCACTGTTCATGACGCCAAAGAAGGGATTCATGGAGAGGAGTAGAGAGAGCAGCTAAGTTAAGAAGGGGGAAAATTCAACCAAATATAGAAGGAAGAAATGATCATAATCCAAAGCTTTCCTTAAAGAATTCTAGGGTCTATGCTTTGATCTAATCAAGTTTTTGTAGCGCTTAAGTCTCTAGTCTGACAAAATTTCTAAAGTATGGTAGACATTTCAAAATCAGGTCTTACCTAAAATTTGTGTTTACCAACTGCCTAGCCCAGGCTCCATGTATACTATTTATGTAATAATAGTGAATAGCTAGCACTGTAAGGGTTTGCAAAATGCTTTACAAATATTATCTCACTTGATCCTCACAACAACACTGGTTGGTGGGTGCCATTATCATCACCATTTTACAGATGAGGAAATGGAGGCAGACAAAGACTAAATGACTTGCCCAGGGTCACATAGCTAGTGTCTGAGGCAGGATTTGAACTCAGATCTTCCTGATTCAATGTCAAGCATTCTATCCACTGCAAATACTATGAGTTCATTGTGTTGTGCTGGATGGTTTTCACCTTTTTTCTGAAAAATTAAAAAAAATTGAACTTACATACCTCAAAAAGGTGTGGGTATACAGCAGAACAGAGAAAGAAGATTTGATATGAAACTGATTCTCCATGTTGCATTTTTCTTACTCTTTCTGGGGCCAAGTGTAAAGCTTTGCTTTAGGTAGATGAGCTGGAAAGGTTCTTCTTAGCAGTAGGGTGGATAGAAACGTGACAAGATCCAGAAAACACTTCTGCAGCTGGCTCTACTTTGTCTTAAATGCAACATTCATCATGTACCATCAGCAATTTGTATGCACAGCCCCAGCCCCAGCCCCAGGAAATCCGAGCATGTAATGGCATTGACTATTTAAGGGATGGTGTGATATTGCTTTACAAAAAAAGATGTAGAGATGTAGAGGCCAAGCAAGAAACAGTAGAACTCAGCTGTATTCCACCATTAAACAACCCAATTACCAAATGATCTACCCCCTTAGACAAGCAGCAAATATAATTCAGATCCCCAAGGATTGAAAGTGAAAGGCTTTTGGTGAAGAGAAAAGTTGCTAAATTCTCGGAAAACCTCAGAACAAAGAAATCCCTGGAGGGACTAAAGGGGAATTGAAAGACTTTGGCACTAAGGTTAAAAAGCAAACCTATATGCCAAGGGAGGAAACCCCACACCCCCAAAATTGAGTGTGAAAAAAGTTTTCTTGTAGGCTTCTCCTTGCTTTTAAAGTTAAAAACGGGGGTGGGGGGTGGGGAGGGGTAATGGCCCTGGCTGATTATTGAAATGAAAGGAACTTAACTGATGAGGTAAATAAAAATTTTAAAATCCCTCTTCCTTCTCCTAACTTCAAGTAAAGGTCTCTGATAAAGGTCTCATTTCCAAGATATATAAGGAATGTCTTCAAATATATAAGAATAAGAGCTATTTCCCAATTGATAAATAGCCTAAGGATATGAACAGCAATTCTCAAGGGAAGAAACTCAGGTTATCTATAGCTATTTAGCTATGTGAAAAAAAAAGCTCTAAATCACCACTAATTAGAGAAATGCAAATTATTGTAATTCTGAGATTCCATCTCATGCTTTTCATATTGGCAAAAATGACAAGAAAGGGAAAAGATAAATGTTGGAGGGGCTGTGGAAAAACAGGCAGATTGATGGACTATTGGTAGAATGGTACAAGCATTCTGGAAAGCAATTTGGAATTATACACAAAAATTACTAAATTGTGCATATCCTTTCACCTAGCTTTACCACTGCTAAGCCTATGTCCAGAAGAGATTAATGAAAGAGGAAAAGGTCCTATATGTGCAAGAATATTTATGGCAGTTCTTTTTGTGGTGGCAAAAAACGCTGGAAGCTAAAGGTGTACTTATCAATTGAAGAATGGATGAATATGTTGTGGTATATGAATGTGAGTGATAGAATTTTCTCTAAGAAATGAGGAACTAGATAATTTCAAAGAGGCATAGAAAAACTCTTGTGATGCAGAGTAAAATAAGCAGAACCAGTAGAACAATTTCTACAGTAACAACACCACATAAAATAAGTGACTTTGAAAGCTGTAAGAACTATGACTGATACAAGGATGACCCACTATTCCAGAGGACCAATGATGAAACATATTGCCTACCTCCTGACAAAGAGGTGATAGATTTAGGATGCAGAATGAGACATATTCTATTTTTGTATATAGACAATGAAGGAATTTGTTTTTTCTTGACTGTATTTGTTGCAAAGAATTTGTTTTTATTTTTTCTTCCTCCTCCTTCCCCCCAGTGGATTGGGAGGATAAGAGGGAGAGAAAAGAGATTTCTGTTATTTAAAAATAATAAAAAATAGAAAGTTGGGGAAAGGTTCTATAGACTTGAAATGTCACTTGAGCTTTCAAATGACATTGTTTTACTTTGTTTTAAAAACCTCTTATGGAGTGAGGGCAATCTGTAAAAAGGTTCATAATATTAAAATAAAACTCATGAATAAAACCTAAAAAAATTCAAGGACCCACTCCTCTGGTGGTTTTTTTTTGTTGGCAGTGGTCAGGTACCTAGAGAGACATTTCTGCTAAGGTACTGCACAAACTATTAAATTTAGAGCCCCCAATCAATAAAACTAAAATCCAGGTGGCAATCATCCCATAGCTGGATAGTCCATTTACCCAGAACTATATAAAGTCTTTGTTTTTGAATAAAGCCTAAAGCACCAGGATGATCTAGGCAACAGTCCAAGCAACACTGTGATCCCTCGCTTCCTGTGACCCTGGATGTATTCCATGTACATAATAATGCTGCATGGAGCCTGTGATAGACCCTGGCTAGGAAGAAATGGCATTACCCCATTGGGGATCTGGACTCAGTCTCTGTCTCCTGAGGCTTCTGACTATATCTCTTTTGAGAAAAAAATTCTGGCTAACTTGCTATTGGGCCATGGAGGAACTACAGGCAAGCAGTGTTTGGATTCATGTATCTTTAATGGGGTGGTGGTGGGGCAGCTAAGTGGCACAGTAGATAGAGTGCCAGGCCTGGACTCAGGAAGACCTGAGTTCCTAGGAAAGTCACTTAACTTTATTTGCATCAGTTGTCTCATCTGTAAAATGAGCTGGAGAAGGAAATGGCAAAGCAGTATCTTTGCCAAGTATCCTTGCCAATAAACACCCAAATGGGTTCATGAAGAAGCAGACATAACTGAAAATGACTAAACAACAACAATCTTTAATGGGACCAAGACTCAAGGGCATGGTTAGGGCAGGTGGAGAGAGGGATGGGGAAGAGCTATGCTAACAAGGAATGTAGGATTGGATTACTTTCTGTATTTTTTCCTATTCATTTCTGTTCTAAACAAATATTTTACGTTTCTCCATAAAAAGATGTCTGTGGAATAGAATAGTTGTGATTTAGGACAATCTAAAGTGCCTGCTATGGTGTGAGGCCCTTCAAAAAGCACTAAATACACTGGAATTGGATTGGATTGGATTGTTTGTATTTGCAAGGGAGCAACAAGCAAGCTTAAATAACTTTCCATGGAGACAGTAGGAATGCCAGGGACTTGGGGAAAATGTGTATTTAAATTTTCAGAGATGCTAGTTGCTTGACAAATACTGTTTGGCTGCTAAATCTCTAGTTTGGGGGCTTTGGCCCTACAACCATGTAAGAGAACCCCAAGCTCATAAGTCATCAGTTTCATAAGCTCTTAAGCCAATTTCTCCCTATCAAGGAGAGGACCTAAGTTTGATACAATAAATAGGACATTCCAGTCAAGGTATATCTTGAAGGAGGAGGAGGGAGAAGAGGAGAAGAAATCACAAAGCTGACTTATGACTTCTTCTAATCTTGTCCAATTCTAAGAACTTTCAGTTTTTTGGTTCATTGGATCCTAGTTGGGGAAGCTGTGTGAGCATTGGAACTTCAGTAGATGACTCTCAAAGCAGGATGTTTTTTCATGTTGATGGCAGATATCCATGGCTGAACTAGGAAGAAGGACCCTAATGTAGTTGGATTGTGGTTTGAGTCAATCTGTCATTGCTCCACTCATGGCATGAAAATGAGAAAGTCAACACTGCCAAAATGCCAACATCAGTTGAACTGATTTAACTGAATAGGATGGGACAAGGACTAGTTTTCTTTTTCTTTTTGTATCCCCTGCACCTAGCACAGTGCTTTGAAGAGAGTAGGTATTTCATTAATGCCTGTTGAATGAATTATGAAATAATTGAATATGAAAGGGCCTTTCTCAAAGTTTATTCCAAAGGAATGGACCAAGAGTCATGCCATTATTTGATTTGTCTAGCACTTCCTGAAATGACAAAAGCTTTCTTACATTATTTTTCTCTTCTTCTTCTTTCCCTATGATTCTATTTTTGCTTTACCCTCTTTCTCTCTCCTTTACTCTCTTGGTCTTCTGGCCTTATTAATAAATCTTGCCATGCTCACATATCCACGGCATCCATCCAAGTAACATCTAAATGTATCGACTAAATTTTTCTTACGTCAAAGACCACCATTTTAGAAGGTCATAGTATAAATTAAACTGGAATAAGCTACGTTTTTCCTTCTTCGGGCAAATCTCCCAGCCTGCACAAAGTGCAGAATAGACACTTCCATTCTCCGAAATAGCAAATAGGCTATCCTTAGGCATTAAAAAAAATCTATAAACTACATATAAAAATAAAATAAAGGAGTTAAAAACATTTGGAGCAAAAGCCTATAAAACAATGACCTACAAATCCTGCCTCCAGGTCCCAACACCAGCAGTAGTTCATGAATCTGACAAAGCAAGCCCGGAGGAAGTCTCCCAGCAGGATGGTTATAAATGTCACCAGGATGTCAGACACTGTGAGCCTCACAAATTCCTGAAAAGGGAAGCAAAGAAAAGGGCAGTCAGCAGCTGTAGTTTCCCCTGACTTTTCCTCAAGGCTGTCAATAACCCTGTCGACTTCTACCTGTTGATCTTTGGGGACAGTAGAGTTGCTCCTGTCCTGGATCTGGAGTGGGTCCTCCTCATTTATTGTGAGAGGATCGCTACAGTCTCATTCCTTACTTAAGAGACAGCAGGACTCAAAAACAGACTGAAAATGCAAGAGTCAGGGGTTCTGTTGGCATCTTGGATCGGATCACAATGACACCTTCCTGTTTCTTGCTGTTTTCTTCAATACAATGAGAAGAGCTCTACACCTTTTCTAGTTATTAGAAGGCACAAAACAGGAGGACTCCACAAATCTTTGGAAGGATGGACTCAATAAGAGTTGTTTGCAAGGGTCCAACGGTCCACTTACTCCAGATGTTTTTATATGTTGCTCATTGCCATCGCATCTGGGGGCTTTGTTAGTAACAGAAGTTCAAGGGAACTCCTCCCAGTTCTTTCTACCACTCCACACAGCATAGGCTTCAGCCAATTCAATAAGAATTCACTAAGGACATAGTGCATACAATGCATTGTGCTAGGCATTGGAGATGCATAAAGACCTGACGAACCCTATTTCCCATCTTAGTGCCTTTGCACTGATTGTCCTCCATGCTTGAAATGCACTCTCTCCTCACCTCAATCTCTTAGAAGCTATTTCCTTTCTTTTTTCTTCTTTTCTTTCTTTTCTTTTTTGGCCTATTCCACTTTTATTTTTTTATTAATTTATTTTTAGTTTTCGACATTCATTTCCACGTTGAGTTTCAAATTTTATCCCCATTTCTCCCTTCCCCCACCCCAAGACAGTGAGCATTCTAATTACCCTTTTCCCCAATTTGTCCTCCCTTCTATCACCCCTCCCCCTTCTCTTATCCCCTTCTCTTCTATTTTCCTGTAGGGCAAGATAGGTTTCTATACCCTATTGCCTGTATATCTTATTTCCCAGTTGCATGTAAAAACATTTTTTAACATTTATTTCTAAAACTTTGAGTTCCACATTCTTTCCTCTCCTCCCTCCCCACCCACCCTCATTGAGAAGGCGAGAAATTCAATATAGGTTAGACATGTGTAGTCATGGAAAACACTTCCATAGCAGTCATATTGTGAAAGACTAACTATATTTCCCTCTAGCCTACCCCACCCCTCATTTATTATATTCTTTCCTTTGAACCCTGTCCCTCCTCCAAAATGTTTGCTTCTGATTACCCCCTACTCTCATTTGTCCTCCCTTTTACCATCCCCCCTCTTATCGTCTTCCTCCCTACTTTCCTGTAAGCTAAGATAGATTTTCATACCCAATTGAGTGTGTATGTTATTCCCTCCTTAAGCCAAGTCTGATGAGAGTAAGGTTTACTCACTTCCTCTCACTTCTCCTCTCTTCCTCTCTGTTGTAAAAACTTATTCTTGCCTCTTTTGTGTGAAATAATTTACCCCATTATATCTCTCCCTTTCTCTTTTTCCAAGCACATTCGTCTCTCACCCCTTAATTTTATTTTTTAGATATCATCCCTTCATATTCAACTCACCCTGTGTGCATGCTCTCTCTCTCTCTCAATAGACATATATATTCCCTCCACCTACCTTAATACTGAGAAAAGTCTCATGAGTTACAAATACTATCTTTGCATGTAGAATGTAAACAATTCAACTTTAATAAGTCCCTTATGATTTCTCTTTCCTGTTTACCTTTTCATGCTTCTCTTGATTCTTGTATTTGAAAGTCAAATTTTCTATTCAGCTCTGGTCTTTTCATTGAGAATGCTTGAAAGTCCTCTATTTTATTGAAAATCCATATTTTGCCCTGGAGTATTATACTCAGTTTTGCTGGGTAGGTGATTCTTGGTTGAAATCCTAGCTCCTTTGACTTCTGGAATATCATATTCCAAGCCCTTTGATCCCTTAATATAGAAGCTGCTAGATCTTGTGTTATCCTGATCATGTTTCCACAATACTTGAATTGTTTCTTTTTGGT
>CM053623.1:35302944-35318068 GCA_028646595.1 Phalanger gymnotis | reverse complement strand
CTCTCTCTCTCTCTCTCTCTCTCTCTCTCTCTCTCTCTCTCTCTCTCTCTCTCTCTCTCTCTCTCTCTCTCTCTCTCTCTCTCTCTCTTTCTTTGTCTCTGTCACTCTCTCTCTCTCTGTCTCTCTCTTTCCCTGTATTTCTAACTCTTACAGATTGGCTTGCAGAGATAAAGACAGGTAAGGAGGAAAGGGATCTTTGTTCCCAAGTCTGCAGAAATTCATAAAACTAATTACAGACTAAGTTAGTGACTAAAATATAATTTCTCTATTGTAAATTTCCAAATTGTGGTTTGAATTTTTTAAATAAATGTTGAAATATCTCAGGGAGTTTTGGGTATCTCTCTATAGAATTTATTTTAAGGAGAAAATAAGAATAAACCCTGTGAAAGTTACATGAAAACAGCACTTTAGACCTTTTAGCACAGAGTGATAGCAATGGGGTTTAGATTTTGGGAGGCCCCTTGAACTCCCTTTGAATCTTCTCAATGGATGAGGTGTTTGCCTGAGGCCATAAGCCTTTCCTTACTGCTAGGCCCAAATCTCTAGGCTAGGTTATTCTTAACCTACACTAGCTCTCCATTGTCTGGCTAGTTTCCACCCTCGATCCTATCAAATTTATGCCTAAATCTGTTACCCTTAAACTAGCTTAGCCTGTTATCTCCAGGTAGCCTTCGGCTACTTCCCACCCTTAATCCCATTCTCTTGGCTCCTGGAGTCTGACCTCATCCCAGTGCCATCAAAACCCCAGGACCACCCTAGATCCCTCCCACAATTTTCATATATATAAGTTTCATCTTGCCTCCTTTTACCTGGGATGCCTGCTTGTGAAAAAGAGGGTCCCAAATGGTGAGATTTCTTAAGACTACCCATTATGGTGAATTTGTAATAAACTTTGTCTTTCCCTGTGAGAAGGCTTGAGTGGAATTCTTTGGAGCAGGACCCAGCATGCTGGTATTTTGGGGTCTCAAGCACCCGTAATAGCATATGGTTCCCCAACCTCTTCAATAGATTTACTTTTTATTGCAAGGGAAGGAGGTGGTTTTACTATTTAGAAAAAAAGAAACAGAAATGAAGCTAATTTGAAAATAGTATCACTGCAATTTTAAAATGAAGGAAAAAAATGGATTTGCAGTTTTAGAACTATGTATTATTGACTGTTTTTTAACCTTGAAAAAAGAGAAGCTTGTCTCAATTATGAAGCAATTTAAATGTAAGTAAAATTTAATTTGGAAGAATGTTTTGTGTTACTGATGGAGTGATGGGACCTCGACCCCTAAAGAAAAATACCAAATCTCTGGAAGGAACTGTTAAGGCAACCAGTACAGGAGAAGCTCTTTCCTGCCCATTTGAATAGGCTTAAGGTGGGGCCCCAGGTGGGGCCAACTAAAGGAGTGAGGCCAACTAAGGAAGGTCAGATTATATCTTTGCTCCTAAGTTTGTTCCAAACCCCTAATTACTAGGTTCTAAGCCCCCATGGGCATGAAGCTCCCAGGGTCCTAAGGGGAAGTACTAAGACCAGATCATAAGGACCATAAGACCAATCATAGGAGCTTAAGTTCTGGTCACTCAGACTATGCTTCATGACGTCTGAAACTGTAAAAAGAGAGAACTCAGCTTGGAGATTGAGACTTGTTGAAGGCAGGAAAGGCAGCAGCAGCATCAATAGCGGCATCAACAGCGGCAGCAGCAGTCAAAGCAGAAGGAGCTGAAGCAGCAGACCCTGCTAGTAGCAGGGCTGACCCTATTGCAAGACCAGAGAGGGCTGAGCAAAGGCTTGGGGCCAGTGGGTAATCTTCTTACCTGAGGTGGGAAGCAGGGATAAGATTTGGTTTAATATCCTCATGTTTTTATGTAACCTCCTGGTTACTCTTGTGAGGCAGACTTATTGGGTCTGGAAACTTTTGGCCAGGATATCAAATTGGGGACACTGGTTCATGGGTCTGCTACTTCAGAGCTTGAATAAATGCTTTAGTTCTTCTGCCTTCTACTTAGAGAATTCCTTATATCCTGCAGTTCTGAACCATTTAGGCATATATATGATTTTCTTTGAAATCATGAATTCTGCCTTCATGATATATCTGGCCATGAGGATGGGATTGCTAGGTATGAGATCTCTATTTAGATGCAAAAGAACTTCAGAGGAAGAGATGAATATCCCAGGGGTGGGTAGATAAGTGTGCCTTGTTGTGGCCTCCCCCAGACCTGTTTGGGACCCAGGAGGGAGGGGTAGATTCATTTATGGTGGGGTGGAGGAAGTGCCTTGGACCCCCAGGGACCTCACCCTGTTGGCTTTATTGCCCAGCAGCCCCTCAGGACTTGGAACTGGGGACTGCAACAGCACGGGGAGAACAGACCCCCCAACAGAATTTTGTTTGTACTCTTTCTTTGAAATTGGGACTTTGGGCGCCAAGTGGAAGCTTGCAGCAGCAGTCTGGAGAGGAGACATCCCCAAGAGAACTCTATTTGTTTGTTTGCTTTAGGACTTTACTAACTAAAGCATGCCCGTGCCTGAGGGTACTGGGAAAAAGCTTGCAATGGCATGTGATGCTCAAGAAGTACTTTAGGAGTGTGAGCTAAAGACAACAACTTGCTTTGACCTAGGGATGGACATTTGAATTGTAAACAAGTATTTGGGAATGGCATTGAATGATATGTTTTGCTTTGTTGTGAATGATATGTTTTAGTTTCCTGCTTGATTGAATCACAATGAATAATGCCTTTATTTGTTCCAGGATCCACGGCTATTTAGATTATGTAAAGTCATGTATCCTTGAACAGGAGTGGAGTGTGTTGGCAATCAAAATGGGCTCTTAGCACTTAGTTCAACCAAGTGCCCTTGAAGAGTTTGGCCTTTATTTCTTTGATCAAATTAGGAGTCATTGATGACCTCCTTGCCCCAAGGGAAAGCCTAGTTCACATGGGTTTGAGTGACATGTTTGCAACAGCAGAGGCTTTTAGACCTTGTGGGTTTAAGTCGCCTCTTTGTGACAATTTTAGGTCACGTGGGTGAGTCGCATGTGTGACTCACCCTTGACACTGAAAAAGATACAAAACTAGGGGTTGGCTTTCTTTTTTTTCCAGAGCTCTGACCCACAGCTGTGGTGGCATGAGTGACTCTGGGCCAGCCCTTGTTATGACCTCCCTGGCTGAATTTAGATGACCTGACCATTCCTTAATCCCAACCGCATCTCCTAATAAGCCTCCTTGACATTCCTCCTTGAGTACTTGTCACACCTGACTCACCCTAGACTACTCACCATTCCTTAATCCCACTCAGATCACCTAATTAAAGTACTTGACATTCCTTTCACTATCTCACCTGGCCAACCCAGACTACTCACAGCTCCTTAATCCTACCCAAATCCTTTCAGTGTGCCTTTTGTATGTAAGCATCAGCATCATCCTCATTAGTTTGCAAGTTCCCTAAAGAACTTTGCCACTTGCTTGGAAGATGGTTTGAGTGCGTGAATTCATTCCCTGACATTTTGGAGGTTCTAGCACCTCTAAACCTTGTCAGCACCCCAAACTGCACCATTACCACTGCATGGTCTTCTCTGAATTATATAACAGAACTTGTGTAGGTAAACTAGAAGCAAAATCACCAAAATGTATTGGGGTAGACTTGTACTTGCAAGCTTTTAAGAAAACTAAAGCCAACAGTATTGCAAATAACTGGTATCACATAATAAAAACTTTTGGTAAATGGTAAAGGAAAAATTCAGTGGAGTGAAGATTAGTTCTATAGATATCCTGGGATACAATTGGGAAATGAAGACTAGAGGAATTAAGCAAGTAGGTAAAAGCAAGAGAAGTATCATCTCAGAATATGGAAAGAAATAAGAAAGGAGCATTTTGGAAGAATTTTAATCAAAGTCCACTGGAGTGATATAAAAGGAGAGGGAGGAAAGTTTAAGTAGAGATGAGAAGAGAATTAGCTAGAATTCTACAGAAAGGTAGGGTCAGATAAGTGGAGGTTAATGTGAAGGAAATCATTTGGAATTAGGAGAGACATTTTGTAATGGCTTATTAAATTTTTAGAGAAATGTCTGACAAATACTGAGTATCTTCTTCAGTAAGCCCCTTCTTCCAATCAAGTTAAGATTCCAAAAGAAAACTCCTGAGACTTTGAATAGGTCTTGAAGAGATCTTCAATAGATACACACTTCATTATATTAGCTGAGATGTATCCCAGCCTTAGTCTATGGGATAATGATTCGACATTGTGTTTGTACCTTTGTTTTACAAACATTTTTTCCTTTGTCTAATTATTTCCATAGATTTCAGAAAGAATATCCTGTTCCATGGATTTAGTCTTTCACATGACTATGCAAGAAAACTAATTTTCCCAACTGTTTGGGGTATGGGATTGTTGAGGGTTGGGGGAGTCAAGATCTAGGAACCCCAAGACCGGAGTTCCCAGATGGATCATTGAGGGGGAGTGCTCCTCAAGGACCCAAATATAGGAGAGTGTTGGTGCTCTCTGGAATGAATTCATGATCTCAAGCATTCTTTAAGTCAAGGTGGCAATGATTTATTATGCTTTACAGAGGGCAAGAGCTCTTAGGGAACCTGCAACCTTAGAGGGGTGCAGGGAAGTTTTTATACAAGATTTGGGGGTAAAATATTAGGTGTTTTGGGGTAAGATTAGGGAGTGGTTAAGGGGTGGTCAGTTCTTAAAGGAACATGCACTTTTTGTATCTACTGCACAGGTATCTTACCCAGTTCCCTAAAGGGAACTATTCTACTAAAGGGAAATAGCCCGAGGCGGGGGCAGGCACTCACCGACCTGGAGGTGTGGTTTCTGCCTTGAAACATCACTAAGTTAACTAACAATCAGGGCTGACTGGAAATATCCAGGTGGCTTCCATCAAATGTCTTGTTAGATAAGATGAATATAAGGGAGCATACATATGTCTAGGATACATATCAGGAAGGTCAGTCAATATTTACTACTTACAGTAAATATTATGTCCCAGTGCACAGCCAATTAGCACATACACAGGTAATCCAAGCTACTAAATTCTATACATACAGCTTGCCACAGTATCAGGAGGAGAGATAAGCATTTTGCTAAGGCATGCTGCCCTTGAACTGGAAAGGAACTGCTAGGGCCAATGTTTTGAAGATAAGGAGAGATGTGATTTTAGAACTGGATGTGATTTTGGAATTGGGGTCCAGGCATAGGTACTCAAGCAGAGGCTAAGGAGAAATGTGGTGTTAGAATTAGGGTCCAAGCACAAGCACCCAAGCACCCCATCAGGATGACTACACATTCAGATTGAAAACAGCAAAATTATACATATTTGCATTGTGCTCATAACTTTTACTGACCACATGCTTTGATTATAGAAATTTGCCATGGAAAGGAAAAGCCATGATGAAATAAAACTCCTCACAGCCAGACTCAGGAATAGATAGGTGGAAAACATTCCTTTTCAAAGGAACACAGTGGGGAAACTGAACCAGGAGGGATTCCATCCTAGGCTGAGGTTAAGACTGTCCTCTCAGCTTTTCCAGATGTAGACCTCCACCTCTAAAAGTCTCATTCTAGCTGGGTAGCTTGTGGCATTTCTCTCAGATGGTGGATTATTGACTATTGCTTATGGATGGATTTTTATGATCCATCGGACACCTTAATGCACAATTCCTTATGGTCCCATGAGCCTTTCCCTCAGATGGCAAGTTTCACCAAAGACTTAACAGGACTTAGGTCTCAAATGTCAGTTTCTCCTCATAAAAAGCCAACCCCTAGAGATCATTTCTATATACTTGCAGATTCTCAGCAAGCCCAGTTCCTTTTTTAGGAACTCCATAACCCAAACCAGCTCTTTGCTTAATTAAATTAATTAATTAAAAGCTTAAAAAAGGAAAATCTAAAAGCACCCCAGAGAAGGGGCTTCCTTTCACCCTATCTACCTTTAGAGCTGCTGAAACATATGAATAGTGAAATAGGAAATGATTTTTCTAGGATAACACACCCACATGTGGCCCAGGAAAGCATGTGAACCCCTGTGTCCCTGACTGAGGCCAAGCTCCTATCCATTCCATCTGTAAGCAGAGGCCATATTGCATAAAGCTTAGAGTATTGGCCAGAATTTACTCTATCCTTTGGATCTTTATCCCAGCTTTTTACATCCTTGGGTAAATGTATCCTATTAATATTGGATTAAAATCCTACTACTCTTTAAACACTTCATAGCCTTTTTTGGCTGAAGCTTTACCTTTGATTTGATTATGGAATGTGTGCAGATATCTGGAAGATCAGACCCAGAGGAGATTCCAGAGAGGGCAGACAATTATTCTACTCATCTGAAGGCCCATTTCTCTGGATGGTATTCTAGAGTAAATAGATAGCAATTTTAGAGAATCTAGAGCATGATGAGGAAGTGACCAATGACTCCTATTTAATTTCTTCCTAATGTAAGAAGGTGCAGTCTTTTGATCTATTCCACAAAGTAGGAGCAATTAGGATATAGTCTCTACTTGGGCTACCTGGGAACTACCAGCCTTAGCATATCTGTTGAACATTCCTTGTGGCTTGGTCTTCTGTCCAGGTAAGATTCCTTCTTCTGATAAAGAAGACTTGTGATTTCCCCTGGTCAATCATGTTACACACTGTTATTTCCTCTACATTCTGCTAACAGTAGGCAATGTGATGTTAATGCTTGGACATAAAAGCCAAGTTAGTGAAACAAGTGTTCATTAAAGCCTATGGATCTTCAGCAGGGATGGAACGTGTTATGTTGGCCACAGATATTGGACTCTTCTTTCTTTTCAGTTAGATGTGACTTTATTATTTTAGTACACAAACCAAAATTTATGCAATCAGAGCAGAGGCAGTGGATGATTCATATTTCCAATTGGGTGGGAGTACTCTCTTGGTCTTGTAGTACCAAGCCAGCCACTGAATTTGGCTCTCATTCAGAATCAGACAGAATTTAGAATCCTTATCCTTTTTGTTTCTCTCAAGATGCTTTCAAACAGCAACAGCTTTCTTGGTCAAGTGATAAAGATCTTCAGGAAAATCAGGGTCAAGTCCTTTGGACTTGAGAATTCTCAAAATTTTGTTGCCAGTTACAAAGCGTACTTGTGCCACACCATGAGTATCCCTCAGGATCACACTGATCTGGGAGGGTGTCAGGCCCTTCTTGGCCAGCTTGTAGATCTGCTCCTTCACGCTGTCTGAGGTGAGCTTCAGCCACGTGGGCACGCTGCAGTGGTACAGGAGAGCTGACTAGGACAGGTCTTTCCCAGGAGTGTGCATTCAACCCATGATGGCAACTATCTGGATATTGGACTCCTCTGAAGCTAAGGTTTAAAATTGAGGAAGATAACATGAAATGTATCAATAGATTCAGTTATATAGAAATTGGTATATCTGCATGTGATAGATATTTTTTTGTTAGCAGAATGACTTAACTATGTATTTAAAGATAAATAATGGCCTCAATCTTTACCACAAGGTGCTCAATCAAAGTAGGTTGTGTTCAATCTTCCACCTGCTTTTGGAAGTATCTCAGAATTAGCCAGAATAGGTGTGCATTCAGTAAGTCTTTGTCCTTTGGAACAAGTGTTGGGGTCACAACTGTTTGGAAGGGAAGGACTCTGGCATTCTTCTGGGCCCTTCTCATAGGGTTAATTAGAATTTGATGCTGTAAAAATGCCTCTAAGATAACCAGTGGCTGTGCTGTAACAATCAGGTTTAGAAAGGATCCAAGGGAAAATGAAGCAAAGAGTTTAGGCTCCTTTAATAGCTTATAGCCATAGGGTAATAAAGATTCCTTTACTTGGTGCCCACTATGTATCACTCTCAGTGCATAGCTGGGGACTCTGTCTAAAGCTTAAATAAGAGAAAACCTCTGCTTTCATGACTTTTCCAGAATATAGAAAAAAATCCCAGAGGCCTCTGTGAATATATCTATATTTTCCTTGCCACTTGGCAGCCTAGTTTGTGAGAGAATACTCTATAAGACATTGTGGTCTGTGTTGAGTTTCAGTCAAATGGCCTGAGATAGAATTCTGGCCCTGCTCCACTTTATTCCTCTTTCCCATGTGTACCTTTGAGGGAGTCACTTCCCCTCTGACCTTCAGTTTCTTCCTCTGTATGAAGAGGTTTAAAAAGTTTACCCTTAAGATTCCTTCCAACTCCTAAATCTATGATTCCAGTAGTTGGGCCAAGAGTCTGCTGTTGAGCAGAAAGGGATTGGCCCTATGGATGGCTGTTCTGATGATGGGAGTTAAGGGTCATTCAGTCTTGCTGCTCTCCTTGGTGTCAAGGATCTGACTGAGGCTTGTTATCCTCCCTCAAACTCTTTGTCTTAAGGAACATTGGAGTGTAAGTGGGGCATATGCTACCACCTTGGGAAGTCTTTAGGTGGGTACATAATTTCTAGTTTTCTTCTATCAGTTAGAGATAGAAACTCTCTTTAGTGGTGGGTCTTGAGTCAACACCCTGAAGGCATCTTCAGGAATTGAGGTGTGCTTAACTGGGGTTTTTTGTCCTTCACCACTGATGCATGTGTGCCCAAATGATGAGTAATAGACATTCTGTGGCCCTAGGTTTTAGAATCTCCCAGATAGGGTGGTGTATATGAGTTTGGACTTGCACAGTCCTTAGTACACCAGATGTGTGTTCTATGTTTGTCTCTCAACTAACATTTTCAAAAATGTATGAGACCTTCTTAGCTGAGACCAGGAACATGAATCCTCTGCCATAATCTGCTGTCTCAAAAACCCATTCTTACTCTTTTATTCTCTGTTGTGGCTTTATCAATACCATGGCTCTGATCCTCTTCTTTTGAGATCTCCAGAGTTGTGATCAAAAAGTCTGCATTGGTTTTTTTTTTCTTCTTTCAGGCTTTCTGACTTCTAGAGGTTATTTTCATTGTATTTTTTCAGTGGTCTATAACTTTTCTTGGCAATGGAGGCTTTCCTTCATGTTCCAAGTGTTCTGATACCAAGGAAGTCTAGGTCCCCAAGACCACATTGAAGAATAAGATTGATGGCAAGAAATGCCTGAAAGTTATGAATATTCAGTCCCATATAGATTGGTTTTTGCAAAATGGAACACAATCTAAAGATGACTTACTAAGACTGTTGGAACAGAACAAGGCCTTTGCTTTTTGGTGGGTCTGAGCAGCCTCTTTCCATTCTAGCTCTACAACAACCATAATAGAGCAATCTCAATTAGGTGTGCTTTCTCTTTTCTGTATTACTGTCCACACGTGTGTTGGCATGCCATCAATCCTGCAAATGTTTTCATGTCTCCTTTAAACACTTCTTCCACTCTTTCAATAAGCACTCATCTTCTCTAGACAAACTTGAAGGGCAATAGGGCATGGTGGATAGAGAGCCAGCTTTAGAAGCCGGAAGATGGGTTCAAGTCTTTCATGATACATACTAGCTCTGAGACTCTGGGCAAGTGACTTAATCTCAGAGTTGTTTGGGGCCACTGAGTGGTTAAGCTTCAGAACAATTATCCATCCACTTTGGTGGAAGAAGTTTCTTCACATGGAGCTGTCTTTACTAATGAACTCTCAAATCCAGTCCAAAAAAATAAGCATGAGAATGCATGAGTGTTCCTCCAGTTTATGGTCATGGCATCTACTTCTGTTGAATGAAGCAGGAGCAGGGAAGGGGGGAAAGTGAGGATGAGATGCATTTTTACATCCCTGTCCTTAGGCATGAGTTTGATAAGGAAGTTGAGAGGTAAATATCACTTATCTGAGAACTCTGGGGTTAATAAGTGTGATGTCAGTGAGTCACAGATCAAGTTGGGGGCATGGAACTGAGGAAGAAGGAAAGAGCCAGTATAAACTTTGTATTTGGCTTGGCTTTACTGTGTCTGCGCTGGTGATAGAGAACATATGATGCTGCCATTGGTCATCTGGTTTAGCTAAACTGGAGAAGTGATGAGATATTCTCATTCTGCCTTCTCCTCTCCTACATCCCTCCCCATTCTCCCTGACTCCTTCCCACTTAGATGGGGCCAAGGTAGACTGGAAGACATGTTATGTGTCTCACTTTTGTGAGTCTGTGGAATATGTTAGTTCTCATTCAGTCTTGTGGTTCCTTGGTCCTAGGATGCACTGTAACTAATAAGCTTTGGTTCAGATTAATTCTCAGCATTGGGTGTGAACTTCCACAAAAGTGGCTTGGCTCACTCAGATTGAGTCGCAAAGTGTTGAACAGGATAGAAATGGAAAGAAATGGAAAAACACACAAATATGTACAAGCTCAGGGAAAGATAAAATTTATTTCATTTTATATCAAGTAGAGCTCCAAATCTGGTTTTTAGAAATACAAGGGGTTAGGAGTGGAAAAAGCTCAAATCAACTTACACTGTGGAAGGAACGTCTCTAGTTGGTAAGCAGGGAGCTTGTCCTTCCTCATGAAGGACATCCTCTTGCAGGGGAAGGCTGGAAGTTGAAGGCCCACAGGCAGGGAGCCTGGAGCCCTGCAGAAATGCTTAGAGACTGGAAGAGCAACAGGCAGTGATGAGAATCCACTGGGCAGAGAGTCATGTGACCAGCCTTTGTGCCTGGAAGTAGGAGGCCAGGAGAAGAGGTGGGTGTGCAAGGCTCCGTGAAGAGAATGGGGTAGAACCTCTAAATGAGGGAGTGCTGGAGAACTTTGTAAAAGACAAGAGTACCAGAGGATATTCTAGGTACACCCCACCCCTGGGCCTAGGGCCTTTCACCCCATGGTTGAGCAGGAGTATATCTAAGGGACCCTCACTCAGAGGCCACATCTATGAAAGAGAAGAGATGGGGCACGTCTGAAGCTGCTGTTGACAAAGGAGCTTTAATATGACTCTGATATGATTGGAATTAGCTAATTGCCCCAATTCTTCCTCAACAAGTGTGTTGGAGACATTTCCATGGCAGAGGGGTTGTGATCCTGTCAAGGTGACATAATCACAGTGTCCAGGAATCAATCTCAGCACTAGGAGTTACTGTCACCAGAACAGAGTTTCCTCAACTATGAGATAAGGGGACTCAATTAAATGGCCCCTGAGAGCCTTTGTAGCTCAGTGAAGTGACTTGACCAAGGTCACACAAAGGTGAAATTACAGCCAGGATTTGAATCCAAAGTCTCTTCTTCTACATCCAGCATTCCTTCCACTCAATTCCATGAACTCACTGTCTTGAAGATGTAGATAAAACTAGGGTCACCTGAGTCAGCAGAAAAGGCTGGAGGAGGCTCAAGGCACACCCAAATGGGAGGAGGGTCCAAGCTCATGCTTGGAAAGGGCACAAAGCAAAGTTATGGTCAGCTAAGCTGGAAGTAAAGAGTGAACATGAGAAGACACTTGAGTTGGACTAACAGAACCTCAGTTTGGCTTTTACCTGCTTTTATTTTATTTAGGTTTTTCATATGGTGGCAAGTTTTCCTGAACTTTTTTTCCCTTCTTTTAACAACATGAAGACCTGACTCACTGGGAAGGGGAAGAAAGTAGAACACATCGACACATTGGTTGATATCTTTTATTTCTGTATCATTGACATTTGCCAAAGTCAATTTTTCTAAGGAAATAAAAAAGCAAAGTTACTGATACAACATATTTGTTAAAGAGAAAGAAAAGAATTCTGAGAGAGAAGTCAAGGAAGGTAATCTTGAGGCCATAGTCCCAGGAAAGAGGCACAAGCATTTAGATGACAGCTGCATGCAGTGACCACAGCCTCCATACTGGGATGAAAAGGTGAGCTGAGGCCCTGCTGTCCTCCCTTTCTCCAGCAAGTCTGACCCTAGGAAGGGACCCAGCTCTCTCAGGGCTTTTACAGTCACTGTTCCTTGATGTGTGGAAACTGAAAAGTTTACCAATCTTCCTTGGATCAGTACATTCTGTTCTCATTCTGTCACAGTGTTCCCTGTCCAAAACTGAACCAGAGAGCCTGTCCAACATGGAGTGCCTTGTTGTCACCCTTTCAACCAACTCCAAATGATGCTGCTCTGGGAAGTCTGGCCCTTTTCCTTATAGATGCTTCTTGTTTCTTAGAATCATTTTAAGTCTTGGCCCTTCTGTTGTAGTCTATGACCCTGGCTGGCTCTGACAGCTCTCTAAGGCCCATCTCCTCCCAGCTCCCCAAAGCCAGCATCCAGGCCTCCTGCTTCCCATGGAAACTGACCAGAAGCATGATATTTCTATACTAGTAGGCCCTCCGTGAGGCCCTGGGGCATGCCCTGTCTAGCAGGGCAGAGTCCTCCAGGCACAGCTAGAATTTCTTCAGCTCTTCCCATGTCAGGTGCTCCAAGTGCTGTCTCAGGCTGTAGCAGAGGGTCATAGCCATCACTGCCCCTTCGTCAGCCATTCCCCAAGCTCTGGTTTCCCTCGGGGCTGCCAAGGAAGAATCTTTAAAACTGGCCAGATTGAGACAGTCGCTATCTTTTTACACCTCTAATAACTTAATAGTTCAATTCTTGTGGTAGTAGAAAGTCAAGCAATTAGAAGCATCCTTTCTTTGCTGTGGACAAGATCTTTACATTCCTAGTTCACATGGGTAATCCTCTAGAGAACTCTGTCTCTTTCTTTCATTGATCTGTTCAGCTGCTATCATCTGCCTCCAAAATTATCTTCTATTTGGCATGTGTATGTGTTGTCTCTTTCTCCACTTTTCTATTAATGTAATGTAAGCTCCTTGAGGGCAAGGTCTATTTTAATTTTGTCTTTGTAACACCAGAGCCTTGCACAGGTGCTTGTTCCCAGATTAATTGACTTGATTGAGCTGGGAAAATTGACTTCAGTAGCATTTTGTGTGTTTTTATAGAGTTCCCAATTAGACATCCATTTTTATTCTGGGAGTCAGGGGGATGAGCAAGAGTGTTATTGGAGAAGAAACCAGAAATAGTAGAATATAGAAATCTGGTGTTTAGCTTCACAATGTTTAGTAGCACAGCAGGGAAATAGATTTCTGCAACAATATCAAGGCAGTGCTTAAGGAAGACCAAGCTGGATTTTCTGGGAGACAAAGGAAGAATCTCAAGTACGAGCTATTGTTGTAAACTTTGATTCCTTTTTCTTCCTTTCCCTTCCCTTTGACATGGAAGGAAGAAAAGTGAGCTGTCTCCTAAGTAACCTCTACCTGTAGATTTGAGGCAATGATTTTTTCACTATTCAGAGAGACAGAATTGTCACCCTGGCAACCAGCACAACGTTGTCAGAATGGCAGCTCTGATGTCTCAGTTCCCCTGTTAGAAAGGACAGGCATTTCACTCAATAGATGAAGACTCTCTCCTGTTGGTCTTCAGCAAAAATGTAGCTGAGATACACCCTAACAAAGCCCTACAAAGAAGAATGACCCCTCTTGGATCCAACAGTGTTGCTAATGGTTTGCTTACTATCCCAGGATAACCAACAATTCAAACTCTGACCCCAGAGCAGTAGAACACATTAACAGAACTTCAAATCCTCATTCTTCCTAACAGTGATCCACAGTCAGAAAGTGGAACCTAGAAGTCTCAAAGATTCAGGCCACGATATGTGTGCTCTTCCCCAGGGTTGGCTATAGACAGAAAATATAGAGCACAATGTAGAAACCCCAGAGTAATTGGGAAGTAGGCCAAGTCCCCACCCTTCCTCCACTTCCTTTCTGGGCTCCTTTTCCCTAAGGTCATAGATCTAAAGCTAGAAGAGTCTCCGAAGTTATCCAATCTATCATTTTGCAGATGAGGCACATGGAGATTAAAGGATTTCCCAAGATCACACAGTAGATATCAGAGATGGGATTTGAACTCAGGCCCTTAGAATTAGAGGACTGCTCTTTCCAGTGTAACACATGGGTCCCTCCATTCTGCACCCCCCCACCACTGCCACCACAAGCTAATCAATGACCCAATCAAAGCTTCTCTCAGGGAAGGAATTGAGACACTTTCATACAGATAGAAACACCTACTATCGAAAGTGTTTGAAAGACTAGAACTGACTATAACTCAGTGTACATACCATTGCCTCTTGTCTTAGCAACTCCCGTAGGGCCCTGAGGGATTCACACCTCTCTTGGCTTAACTAGCAAAAGGGCATGGGCCTGGGGCCTCACATCTAGTTAGTGAAAGGGTGTGGGCCTGCCTCTAATCAGGCCTCCCTTTGTTGGCCCCACCTGAGGCCTATTGAATGGGCCTGAAAGATCTTTCACTTACTGATTGCCCTCACATTCTCACAGACCTATGTTGCTTCTGGAAAAACCATACCTTTGACTATACAGACCTCTGTCAGCAAGGCGACATCTCTGCTATTTAGAATGCTGTCCAGATTTGCCAAAGCTTTGCTTCCCAGGAGTGTCTTTTAATTTCATGGCTGCAGTCACTGTCTGTAGTCATCTTTGAACCCAAAAATATAAAATTTGACACTTTGCACATAGTAAGTATTTAATAAATGCAAGAAGGACAGCCAAACAACCATTTATATTCTTATGAATTGCTACTTCATCTAAAGTTTTCATCATGCACTACAAGATTTGTGAGTTTATACGGAAGGCTTATCTGATTCAGTCTCTACATGCCTCCAAACCCTTTTACAGACATAGGCACATTTTCTCTACTGTAAGTGAATATAAGAAACAAGGGACACACATTTCTCTCTTCCTAAAATGATTGTTCATTTATGACAAATGAAATATAACTGACTCAATCTAAGTCATGAAATAAAAGGTAGGGCACTAAGAAGTTGGATTTCATGAGATTTTGTGTCAGAGGACACATACAAATTTGACTTTAATGAGATCTCACGTCAGAGGATGCAGGAGGCTGAAAATGGCTTTTAAAATTTTTAAAGATTGCTTTTCCCAGAGCAAAACTTCCTGGGTTAGGAAAGTAAGGAGCACAGAGCAGGGAGTCATTGGTCTTGGATTTTAACGTGATCTCAAGAAGGTTCCTTGCCATCTCTGAGCCACAATTTCTTCATATGTCAAATCTAGAAATTTGATCCCACAAGTCCTTTCTAGCTCTTAAATCCTATGATCCCACCAGAAAGTGGGATAACAATGTCTGAGGTTTGTGGATTCTTTCTTTTACCAGACAATGGAATGCCTGTTGTATTTGTTAGGATTTGTTGGTCTGTTGTTATGGTTCTTTCCCTGTATATCTTGCCATAATTACTTTCTAAAAGATATTCTTTTTTTTTTTTTTT
>CM053623.1:35280938-35302444 GCA_028646595.1 Phalanger gymnotis | reverse complement strand
CCTTATTAAGGCAGATCAAAAGAACCTGTGTTTTTGTGGCGTGCTGGCAGCTTTCTGGGTGCTGGCTGTGGGTGGATCTTACGCCCCCACAGAAGCTGCTAGCCAGATTATGGAAACAACTCCACTGCAGCACATTACAAAAAATGGCTTGTACACAAGAAGTGATATAAAATATATCACTAAATACAGGCTCAGAAATAAAGGAAGATTATCCATGTATTAAGAGCAAAGGATAGTAGAATGGTGTGCTTGTGTCCATACAATATTAAGAGACCTAGAAAAGTCATGCAGCATAGCATGTGGGCTAGTGCCTTGTGCTTATGTAAGGCAACTGAAAAGGGGGAACAAAGGGGCAATATTTACAAAGGCAATAACATAGAAAGTGATTAGAAGAAGGAGCTCAAATTTCAGAAGCTTTAATTTCATGAAAAACACAAAAAAAAGCTTAAAGAAGGAATAAGTATATAGATCATGACAAAGAATAAAAACTTAGAATAAACAAAAAGAAGAGATAGAATAAGGAGAATAAGGTAAAGAAATGCTTATTAGAAAAGGGAGAAGTAAAAGAACAAATTTTAAAAAGTTGGAGGAAAAGACAGAATTTTCAATTAACCATTTAGCAGAGAAGAGTAAAAAGATGGGAAGAATCATATAACTATATGAAAGAAAGAAATACATCAATTAAAACTCCAAGGCTAGGGAACATCTTGATAAGTGGGACAAGAGATGATGGAAGGATAAGACTGTGAGGCTATGGAAAAATTAGATTAAGCAAAACTGGCTATGGGGACAAAGTACCAACTTAAAATCAAAAAATCCTAAATAGGAAAAATATTCTAGAGACATAAATGTAGGAAAACATAAACCTAACTGTCATAATTTCAAATGGATTAAACAATACAATAAAATGAAAGAGTTCAGATTGGAAAACTAACCTCCATAATATGTTACTCATAAGAAATATATCTAAAAAGAAAAAATACACATGAAATAAATATGAGAAGCTAAAACAATATTTACTATGCATTAAGTAAAGCCAACCAAAAAAAATCTGTATCCGTACTATGAGACAAAAAAAAGAAAAGGAAAAAATGAAAAATTCATAGTATAAATAGATTTTAAAAAAGGAAAGTATGTAAGTTTAAAAGAGTCGTAAACAATGAACCAATATTAGTATGAAGCTTATATGTCCCAAATGTCATGGTATTTAAATTCCTAAATTAAAAATTAAATGCATTGCAAAAGTATAAATAATATTAGTAGTAGCTAGGTGG
Source organism: Phalanger gymnotis (assembly GCA_028646595.1). Lineage (NCBI taxonomy): Eukaryota > Metazoa > Chordata > Mammalia > Diprotodontia > Phalangeridae > Phalanger > Phalanger gymnotis. The sequence continues at coordinate 35,301,170 of CM053623.1, read as the reverse complement.
CACAGTGGATAGAATGTTGGGCCTGGAGTCAGGAAGACTATCTACCTCAGTTCAAATCTGGCCTCAGACACCTACTAGCTGTGTGACCTTGGGCAAGTCATTTAACTTTGCCTCAGTTTCCTCATCTGTAAAATGAGTTCAAAGGGGCAGCTAGATGGCGAAGTGGATAGAGCACCAGCCCTAAAGTCAGGAGGACCTGAGTTCAAATGCGGCCTCAGACATTTACTAGTTGTGTGACCAGGGCAAATCCCTTAACCCTGAGTGCCTGAAAAAAAAATTAACTGAAGAAGGAAATGGCAAACTACCCCAGTATCTTTGCCAAGAAAATCCCAAATTGGGTTACGAAGAAACAAACACAACTGAAGTGACTGAAAAACAACAGAGATTTCAATATATTAGTTAAAACCTCAAACTAGGGAAAGAGTTGATAAATGGGAGAAGAGAGCAAGGGAGGATAAATTGGACAAATCTTACAGAAAGATGAGCATAAGGGAAAATATAGAATTGTACAAATTGTTGGAGAATTTAACACAAAAATATTTATAGCACCTTCTGAATGGGAACACTAAATAACATACATATTTCTTGTCACCATATGTCCTTTTTCTAAAAAAAAAAATAGGCCATATATCAGGGCACATAGGAATTTCAAATAAATGTAAAAAGGAAGAAATAATAAGCCCATCCTTTATATACCACAGCACAATTTTAAAGGTCATCAATACAAGGATTATGAACAAAAGACACAGATCCAAGTGGATACAATAATTAATCCTAAATAATAAATAAATGGATCAAGGAATAAATCACAAAAACAATTAATAATTATGCAAAGAACAATAATAAAGATGAGACGCCAGATTAAAAATTCTAAGATGCAGCCAAAGCTGTCCCCAGGAAAAATATTATATCTCTAAAATGTCCATTAGAAAATAGAAAAACAGAGGACTGATGAAATGAATGTGTTTCTAAAAATTAGATACCTACAAATAAACCCAAAACAGGAAATCTTTAAAAAAAATACAGGAAGAGTACATAGAGTAGAAACCAAAAAGAGGTTTAGATTGTAAACCTGATAAAAAACTAAAAACTGATAAAAACTTTTAAAAGACTAACAGAATTGATCAACTTTTAACCAACCTAAATAAAAAGAAGAGAGCAAAAAATCGAATCAATAAAATTAAACATTGAGTAAAATCACGACACAAAAGAAATAAAAAGAATTATCAGAATTCATTGTGTACCATTATATGCCCCCCAGAAATGAGAACATAAACTAGAAGATTACCTTTAAACATACAAAATAGTCAAACTAACAGAAAGCCAAATAGAGATCTTAAATGGTCTAATCTCACAAAAGGAAATAAACAAGTTGTAAAGAACCAAGAGGGTAAGAGAAAAAAAAAAACCTCATCCAGGTGGATTTACAGGTGAATCCTATCAAAACTGAAAGCAATATTAACACTATACTGCAAAAAATTAATCTTAAAAATTGAAGAAGTGCTCTACAATTAGAGGAAAAAACTTTAAATCCACAGATCTCACACTAAGAACCCATGGTGTTGAATCTGGAGAATCCAAGAGATGCATCAGTATACATGCTTTTTGCTTGAGCTTATGTAACTGAAGATTCAGGCACCCCCTGGTGTCATGTAAAGGTATAAAATCTTCCAGAAGCTACTCCAAGCCATTCCCCTTAATAGGGAAACACATTGGACATTGTGTCAGCCATGAATATCACACAAAATGATTCAAAGACTTCTTAAGGATACATGTGACTGAAAATTGAGGTGTTAGTTAAGTAATGACAGAGAGATGTAACAGATGGACAGCCTGAGGGTTACACCAGTTTCCCTAAGATACTAAGACAACAAAATTGAGAGAAAGAAGAGAGACAAAGAGAGAGAGAGAGAGAGGGAGAGAGGGAGAAGAGAGGAGGAGAGACAGAGATATGCCAATAAGCATGCGGTTCTGGCAGCTACAAAAAAAAAATTGCCAAAGACAGTGTCCTGGAGGAGGGAATATCAGAGCCCAAACAAATGCAGACAAACCAGCTCCCCCCAGAAACAAACCCCAAGAGCAGTTCAGGTTAAGTATCAGAACCTGCTTAAAAATTGGACAACAGGTTGGATTTGGCTGATTCTAGAAGGAACCGGAATCTAGGTGGTACAATGGATAGAGTTCCAGGCCTGGACTCAGGAAGTATAATCTTCCTCATTTCAAATCTGGCCTCAGACACTTACTACCTGTGTGACCCTGGGCAAGTCACTAATCTCTGTCAGTCTTAATTTCCTTATGTAAAATGGATATGATAATAGAACCAATCTGACAGGGTCAGGGCAACTAGGTGGCACAGTGCTCAGTGCTGAGCCTGAAGCCAAGAAGACTCCTCTTCTTGAGTTCAAATCTGGCCTCGGATACTTACTAGCTGTATGACGCTGGGCAAGTAACTTAACCTGTTTGCCTCAATTTCCTCATCTGTAAAATGAGCTAAGAAGAAAATGGCAAACCACTCCAGTATCTCTACCAAGAAAACCCCAAATGGGGTCAGGAAGATTCAGACGTTACTGAAAATGACTCAACAACAAGAGGAAACCAAATCTAAACAATAGAAGCCTAGTTTAGTTAGGGGAAGATATAGCTTTCCTGTCTAATTATTCTACTAATTTTAATTTGCCCAGAGTGGGTGGGGAGGGGTGGAAGCAGGGCAGAGGTGGCCTGATTGGGTATTTCTAACAAAAGGACATTAGATGGTTTTATGCATGGGAGGTCATCCCTATAAATGTTCTGGATGGTGACAAAAAGCTCAGAGAAAAAAAGTAGACCAAATGCAGAATGGTAATGAAAAGAAGAGCCTAATATCCCAATTAGTAAAGATGTTGGGGGATATTTTTATTTCCTTGTGATTTAACCAAGCATTCATGCATTTATTTTGATCATTAATTTTAATTTAGCAAGATTTAACAGAGCTAAGACATATTAAAAATTGCAGTATTAATTTAATAGGTTACTCTTCTTAATAGATGCTTATCCTGAATAGCTTAATGTAATTTATGCTCTAACAAATGCATAATGATATGCATTGTCATTTCTGATTCATAAATTTCATCATTTAAAATTCAAAGCTATATATACATACATATAAAATCAGTTTTAAAAAGAATATCTATAAGAGAAATCGCAGGTGTTATATTTCTCATAGCATAATAATTTCGTTGGAAGTAGAATAATGTATTAGGCATATGTGGCAATACCGTAAAGGGAGTCAGTTATAATCACCACTGATTTGCTGTGCTTTTTAATATGTATTTTAAAAGTCATCAATTTTTACAAGTCATATTTAAAAGTATATATAGTATGTGTGTATGTATATACACACACGTGCACACCTGTGTGTGTGTGTGTGTGTGTTCCACTGGCTGGAGTATTAGGCTGGAACTTAGAAAGTCATGAGTTCAAATCCAGCCTCAGATACTTGCTAGCTGTGTAACCCTTGGCAAGTCACTTAGCTTCTGTCTGCCTCTATTCCCTTATCTATAAAATGGGGATCATAATAATACCTACCCCTAAGGATTGTTGTGAGGACTAAATGAAATTTAAAATTTTATAAATTGTATGTGTGTTCGTGTGTAACCCAAAGATCTAGGAGAAATTTTTTAAATTATTTATGTATAATGTCATATGTCTGGGTGTATGTGTGTATATATTCATATAATACATGTGAACATACAAACACATATTGTATAAGTATATATAATGCATGTGGTGTGTGTATGCATGTGTACACGCATGCATGTGCTAAACCCAAAGATCCAAGAGAAAATCCAAGCTGTGATTCAATTTTTAAATATACAGAGGAATCAATTGCAGAAATCTATATTTGGCTTGTTCAAGCTTTAACAAACCAATGGAAAGAATGTTTAAATCAATGAATAATCCCAATGGCTCCCACTCTGGGGGCTCAGTTTCTTCATCTGCATAACAGGGGAGTGAAGTAATGAACACGAGGATATCTCTGGCCCCTTAGAATCCTATGCTCGTAGACTCAGCATCTTGAAAGGATCTCAGACGCCAGTTAGTCTAGCTCCCTCATCTTACACATGAGTACCAGGGAGGCTAATTTAGCCAAAGTTACACAGGGTAAATGTCAGAGGCAGGATTGGAGTCCAGAGCCTCTGATTCTGAAAGCAGTATTCTAACCACTATACTACATACTGCCTCCCAATAGCTCATCTTTATGTCACTCTTTACAATCCATAGACTTCCAGAGTGTCTGAATTGGAAGGGACCTCAGAGGCTACCTAATCCAATCTGTGCCTGGTCAGGTTCCTACCTTGTAACACTACAGTATAATCCCAGGTGATAAGGGCAAAGGTCCTTTCCCAGATCTCAGATCTGCAAGTATATAAAGCCTTTCAGTGCAGTGCTTCAAATTCAAATTAACAAATACTTATTAAGTACCTAGTATATGACATAGAAGCTGAAGCATATGCAGATGAATTTGCCCTAATCCACATGCCCTTTACCATCTAGTGCTCCTGTAACCAAGGATACATATTTGCAATGGGGGTAGATAGTGTCTGGATTCTACGTGATGTCTTTTGAGCACGGCAATGTCAACTGACCCAACTGAGGAGTACCCAGATAAACTCAACCTCATTGACATCGCATTCCAGCCAACTGAGTTAACAAATCAAAGAACAATTCTGAGATAGTGTTTATGCTTCACTGGTTTATGGTCTCACCAGTGTGACACCATTCCCCAATAGTGCAAAATGGAACCAGCCCACCCATTTTCAATGCAATCCCAATCCATTTTCTTTTTGTTCCACAAATCTTACATAAAAGATCTATCCAACGTATATGGTTTTTTAAAAAAACATTCCAAGGATGCCAGGTCATCATCTTTTGTCTCTTGCTCTTCCTAGGAGCAACACATTTCCTTTTTGGATCACATATTTTCTGGATGACATCTTTTATGCCACATCCATCAATCAGCAAGCATTTATTAAGTGCTGACTATTTACCAAGCCTTAGACTAAGCACTGGAGATACAAACAAAAGCAAAAGACAGTCACTTCTGTCAATGAGCTCACAATTTTACACAGATCATCAGTTTTAATGTCCCATAGCCTATTTGTGTCCAACGTGTATCTCTCCATTTTTCTTTGGCGATTATAGGGCTAAAATCAACAACAAACTATTCATAATACTGGCATATAGAGATAGATATAGATAGGAATATTGCATAGATATACTTATCAAATAGTTGTTGTGGTGTCACGGAAAGAACACGGGACTAGGTTTTAGTCCATCTCTGCCCACCAATGTCTGTGTGACCTTGGGCACAACTTTTAATCCCTCTAAGCTTCAGTCCTTTAGCTGTAAAATAAGGATTGCAATCCTTATCCTCCCTATCTCATATTATTAATATAAGGATCAAATAAGACTATGTATATGATATACTTTGTAAAGTGTAACATGCCATACAAATGTAAAGTTTTTATTATTGTCATTGTTATGTATTGTGAGCACATCATAGAATTTTCCTCACTGTTGTCCACCTGGTTGACAACTAATTAATCAAACTCTATCCTGTCCCTAGAGTGCTTACATGTTTATGCCAGGAGAATTTATTCTTGGTTATTATTGATTGTACAAATTGAAAGCACCAATTAGGGCTTGAACATAATTATTTGGGAAAAGAAGAAAAAGTCCCCTGGAATCAAATAAGCAAAGCTTTTGTTTGTCCCCCATCTGGTTTCCAGAGAGATGAATGCCACAGACCCCAGGAGCCAGCTGTTGAAAATTGTTGCTTTATTGCCATCCAAAAGAAAATAAGCACTGTTTAGATCTACAAAGAACTATCTTGGTGTTGTTCCAAACAGGCATGGGTCCTCACCTGCCCAGTGCATTGCTGTCCAAAGGAGCTGCCACAAGAAGGAGCTCTGGTTGTCTTTAGAAAGGAAAAACCGAGCTCCCAGTGCTTCCTTAATATTGACAAGAATTGGCATTTTTCCCATTCTCTATGTGACTGGAAGGGAGAAGAGGCCCAAAGGACCTCTGAGAATGGAAAATTCACATGTCTTCTATACAGCATAGTCTTGACCATATAGAAGGTTGGGACCACACTCGGTCCTCACACTTTGGTCCCCAAAATCCTCAAGCCCAGTATGGCAGAAAGGGAATGTGGAAAGAACACCTTGCTGAAAATCAGGAGCTCTGGTTTCTTCATAGACTCTGCCATATGGGTGACCTTGGGTTAGTCACTAAATTTGTCTGGATCTCAGTTTCCTCAGCCCCAAAATTATAGGATTGGGCCAGATGATATCCAAGATCCCTTCATGCTCTAAAATTCTGATTCTATAACTCTAAATGAATGAAGGAATGAATTGATGAATAAGAAGCATTTATTAAGTGATTGTTCTGTAACAGGAATTATGCAAAGTGTTGAAAAATCAACCCCAAAAGCAATATAGGCCAGTCCTCAAGGAGCTTACATTCTGATAGGCCATACATATAGACAAGTGATAAACAGGGACAGTTGTTTTGGTCTGAGAAGTCACAGGGATGGTGAATGGAGGGATAGGGCATATCCTTTCCAGGAACAAAATCAGTCAGTCACTATACAGAGACTTTACATACTGAGCTGCAACTGGGGGAGTGGCTAGGACTTTGCCCCAGGGAGCTAAATTTAAGGGGCATCAATTTTAGAGAGTGGTAAATGTATTTGCATTCCGTTAGCAGCATAGAAACAACAGAGCTTGGACCTAAATAATTAGGTCAAATAGGAGCTAGCAGGTATCTATTTGGGTCAAGAGTGTGCTAGTAAATGTTTAAGAACTGACTCTCTGGGGGGCAGGGGAGGGGATGTACACATGACACATTTTAAGTTTAATCTGTATTATTTACATTTTCTTCATCACTTTCTTAAGGCTAGACAATCAGGAAAACAATGAACTAAACACTGATTTGTAGCATTTGCTAGTTTCCAAGATGAAATACTCACACTGAAAATTTAACAATCAACTCTCACAAAATGGCTCCAGCACACCCCTCATCTGGGGTGAATTACTCCCACCACCCACCACATCCTTCTCTCAGTACTGAACCACGGCCTTAAACCAGTCTCCTCTCTGTCTCTCTGTTTCTCTCTCTCTCTCTCTCTCTCTCTCTCTCTCTCTCTCTCTCTCTCTCTCACACACACACACACACACACACACACACACACACACACACACACACACACACGATAATACACACAGGGTGACATTCACCCTACCAAATGAAAGCTACATCCACCAAGGAATAGTTTATTCTTCTTACCCCTGGCACAAAATTCCTACTTATGGCTCTGTCATGAGACATTACAAGTTTAAAGGATTCTGTCATCAACTTTAAAATATAAAGAAAGTAGGTCATAAAAGTCTATAACAAGATTAATTGGTCTTAGCTGAGAGAAAGATTCTGGAACAGTGAGAGATTATTTTTTATGAGCCTGTTTGGAAATGAAGTGTAATTCTGTATATTCAGGGAGATCCCCCATGTGGTGAGCCAAATAGTGCAATAAGTCTTTACCAGAGGAAAAAAAAAAGTTATGATTCTCTACTGTCCTGTCTCTAGGTGAAATGAGTACATTAAAGGTTATGTGTAGCCCCCCCCCCCACAAATGCAGCATACCCCAAAACTGAGAGACTTGATAAGCATGTGGCCCTCTCTTTATCAAGACTAAGCAAAAGCAATACACAAGGGAGAGTATTACTGTTGCTCCATTCTATAATGTGTATTAGAGGTAACTTGGGAAAATTAAGATGGCTACTTCTAAATAGTCAGGAAGTTATCACAATCAAATGTAAATTAACTGCAGTGTTGAAACTGTAACACGCTACAAGACAGTACTGTAACAATAGACATTTCTGATAACTGGTAGGAAATCTAGACCCAAGAGACACAGAATGTGTTATTCATTAATTGATTGAACCCTTATAATGTGCCAAGTATTTCCTCCAATGGACATGAGTCTTAGGGGCATGAAAAAGGTACACTATACACCAGAATAACCAGGAATAGTCCCCTACACCTTTAACAAATATGTCATATGTCATTCCATACTCTTCACTCTAACTCCACGCTCACCGTGTAGCCTTCTGATTGCTAAGGTGGTTCCCCGGTACCTTGATACCAGGACAGGGATGTCCTGGATAGAGGACACAAGTATTCTGATCACTGGAAAGCTATCTCCCCTGGTGTAAATTATTAAGTTGACATTTTGGTTTACAACTCAGTGTCTGGTGAGTTTGGTTACAGTGAATCAATATCCCTCATGGGAGTGAGTAAAAATGAATTTCAGTAAAAGATAAGGACCAGATTCTTGGTGACCTCACCCAAGTGCAGCCATTCTATGAGGCCTTGCCTAAAAAAGTCAGCTGACTTTACCCCAGCTTTACAATATATTCCACTCAAGCCAACACATTCTCCTGATAGAGTCAAACCAATCCTACACTTTACACAGGGACTTCTTTTTAGTTTTGATACGGAGAGTATCATTTGTTTATCTTGTCCTTCAGTTACAGACATGCCTCATTTTGAGGCCAATCATAGCTGGAGGTAACCCCAGCCATACACCTTTTGGACTACACATACTGAGATCTCTAAACTCATGGCACTGTGCTACAATAGAAAGTGGCTACGTTGGACTTCAAATGCACAAGGAGCCATATTTATCCTAGAATCAATTTGTTGTTTGTCCTTCATTCTTGAAGAGAGCCATGACATCAGAAAGGTGATGCAATGGCTTGCAAGTGCACTGGATTTAAGTGAGGGAGGGCTGTGCAAAGTCACCAGCCTCACTTTCTCCTCTGGAGACATCTGCACGCAGTGGCCAGATACAGATCAGGAGGACTGGAGGTGGCCCCACTAAAGTCAAGCGATTCATATTTCTAGCACTCAGCACATTGCCTTGAACATTATCAGTTCTCAAAAAAAAAACGTTGATGATAATGGTAGTGACACCTGATAGCCAAGTGCAGATTCATAACCTACAGTAGTAGGTTGGGACATTTATTCCTCTGCCTATAACTCTTTCCCTACACAATGGTAGACCCCTGAATCCCCATCTGCTGAAGAGAGTCAAATTTGCTAATCTTCATTCATCTCTTTCAACCAACGGGAATTTAGTAACACCTAGAATGTGTCAGGCACTGTACTGGGGTACAAATGCAAAAAGTGAAATAACATTCGGGATTCTTATAAGCCATTTTATTCCTATACTACTGATCAAACAATCATTCAGTCAAGAAGCATTTTGTAAGCGTAACCTGAATTACTAATTGTATGGTTCTGGGCAAGTCATTTAACCTTTCCCGGTCTCAGTTTCCTCATCTGTAAAGAGGGGATAATAATAGCACACACCTCGTGGAATTGTTGTGGGAATAAAATTTGATAAACTGTATAAAGTGCTTTGCAAACTGTAAAATACTCTATAAACCCAGATTATTATGTGCCAGGAACCAGGCTAAGTGCTGAAGCACCACTGGGGAAATGTCATGTCTAAGGGACATAAATTACTTCATTCTTTTTCTTTGAATCCCCAGCACCTAGCACAGTGACTGGCACATGGGAGGTATTTGATAAATGCTCATGACTTAACTGACTGAGTAATGACAGAGGCAAGAAGACAAGGTCACATTTTCAGCCTCTGTGCTCCCATTTGTTCCTCTCTAAGAGTGTAATGTGTCCCCTATGGATCAGCTTCCTCTTTAGTAACACAAGCCACTGCTTATCTTTCTTGGTATTACATGATCCTGCTTGAATTATCTACAAACTGCCTCCTGATTTTACTTGTTTTTAAACTACATTGAGGAAATGTATTTTAAACATCATGCTCTGTGGACAGACAGACCTCCTAAGGTCTTCCTCCTCAAAAAGGCTCTGGGGTGCAGTGGGAAAAGCTCTGGGCTTAACATGAGATTATGGGCAAGAAGTTCAAGCTCTTAGGCTCAGTTTCCCCATCTACAAAATGGGGGTAATATTCCTACTACTTCTCTCATTCAATTATTATAGTAATAAAAGTTCCTTCAACTTTAAAGAATTCTATAAATATGAGCTATTATTATCCCCCTCTCCTCCCACACAAGCCTAAGTACATTGATTTCCCCATGCCTCCCAAGCAGGGTAAAGGCAGCACGGTACAGTAGGCAGAGCACAGCATGTAGGAGCAGAAGATCTGGATTTGAATGCCAGCATTGGCACCCTCTGAGAGCTTGGGCTAGTCACTCCAGCTCTCTGAGACTCCATTTCCATCTCTATAAAATGAGGAAATTAGACATAAATCATTGGAGAAGCATTACTCAGAGGTAAACCAGGTCAATAAAATAAAAATGACAATTCTACCTAAATTAATTTATTTACTCAATGCTATGCCAATCAAACTCCCCAGAGAATATTTTATAGAGCTAGAAAAATTAATACTGAGATTCATACGGAGGAACAAAAGGTCAAGAATGTCATGGGTAATCATGAAAAAAAATGGAAACAGGAAAAAAACATGGGTCCTGATAGACCTAGATCTCAGACCGTACTAAAAAGCAGTAATCATTGCAAACAATTTGGTACTGTTTAATTAAAAATGTTAAGCAGTGGAAGAGAAAAGGTATATAACATGCAAAAGCAAACAAACACAGTAGCATAGTCTGATTAACTTGAAGTGTCCAGTTACTGTTGGATGAACCCACTATTTGACAACAGCTGGGAAAGTTGGACAGCAATCCAACAGAAATTATGTTTGGACCGATACCTCACACCACATACCAAGATAAGCCCCCTATAGATACATGTCCTGAATAGGAAAAGTCATGTCATAAACAAATTAGAGGAATAAATTATCTTTGGGATCTATGGTTAGGGGAAGAGTTCATAACTAAACAAGTGATAGAATTACACAAGATTAAATGGATAATTTGGGGTATAGTATTAACACTTTTAAAGGTTTTGCACAAGCAAGTCCATTGTAATAAAACATAAGAAACGGAGCTGGGGAAAAAATCTTTATGATAAGTTTTTCTGATGATGATTTTATTTCCAAAACATATGAGGAACTGGTTCAAATTTATAAAAGTAAGATTTCCACAGTAGATTAATGGTAAAGGGATATGAATAGGCAGTTTTAAAGTGAATAAATCCAAGCTATCCGCAATCATATGAACAAATTTCTAAAGTACTATTGAAGCAGCTTTGGAGTTCCACCTCACACAAAGAGGACAAAAGGGAAAATGACAGATGTTGGAAGGAGCTGAGGAAAACACTACTACCTAACTGATGGAGCTATGAAATGGTCCAGCTAGTGTGAGAAGCAATTTGGAACCACACCCAGAAAGTACTGAATTGTACATACCTTTTGACCCAGCTGTAGCACTATAAGGCCTATACTCCCAAAGAAAGAAAAAGAGAGGATAAAAAAAACCCATGATGTACAAAAATATTGATAGCAGCTTCTTTCATCCTAATCAGAAATTAGAAACTAAGGGGAATGGCTAAATGATGTGGTCTATGGATGTAATTAAATATTATTGAGCCAAAAGAAATGATAAAATGAACAATTTCAGAGAAAACTAGGAAGACCTTTATGATGTAGAATGAAGTAAGCAGGACTAGGAGAGCAATTCATACAACGCTACTAGCATCATAAAGCAAAACAACTTGGAAAGACTGAACTCTGATGACCAACAGCAAGTCTAAAAAGATGGAAATAAAACACAGCACTTAATCCTGACAGAGAAGTGATGAATTTAATGTGCATAAAAAGACATACATTCTTGGACATGGCTAATAAAGGGAATTTGTTTTGCCACAGTATGTACATATGTATTGAGTGAGTAATTTTTTTTTAATTTGCTCATAGAGGGGAGAGGGGTAGGGGGTGCCATGAGGAAGGGGGGAAGGATAGATTAATTTAAAAATCACCTATGATTTAAACTAAAATCATAAAAAGTTGAAAATTGTAGTAAAATGTCAAGCTAGGATTAGATGACCTCTGAGGTCCCTTCCTACTCTCTATCATCCTAAGTCTGCTCTAGATCTCAGAGTTCTTTTCTGTACAATGAAAGGGCAAGACTGTATGACTCCTGAGGTCTTTTCCAGCTCCCCATCTGTGATCTTATGACCACTTTGGGCCTCAGTTTCCTCTTCTATAAAATGAAGGGGTAGTACTAGATGACCTCTAAGGTCCCTTTCAGCTGTCAATCAATAAATGAAAGGAACTGAGATCCTAACTTAGAGAAGCTTTGTAAAAGATCCCCCTAAAACCTTGCTACAACATTTTGACCTTCTTCAGGTCTCTGAGAAGAGTAAACCTAACTCCACTGACCTTTCCCAGAGACTCCAATCTTTGAAAGTTGGTATCATTCTGTGTTGTCTTATCCTACACCCTATCCTAAGCAATGATATCTTGCCGGCTGTGACATGCAGTAGTCTGGTGACTAATCCAGTTCACATTATCCAGATGGGGTGTAGCCTCCCAGGGTAACTGTATCTGCTCCATTGTATTGTTCTGCAACCTCCTCCTAATGCATTCAGGTGTCTTGTAAGGAGATAGCAAAGTTGTTGTTTACTTGGCTTTTTTTTCAAGAGGAGAATGTAGCAAGAAGATTGTCACCACCTTAACTCTTTAGCAAGTTATGTTACAAACTAAACACCAATGGGGTTGGACTCCCAAAGATCCTTGGCTTTGGTTTCAAACGATGTGGATTTTGCCTTAAATAATCTTCCATTTGTTTCCACTGATGTTGCATCAGAAGCCAGTATAAAGACAACCACATTAAGTCGAATCAGTGCAGAACAAACCGTTGAAAATAAAAAACAACAGAACTTTCAATCACCCTGCAAGAATATTAGTTTGCACAGTACTGCAAGGGTTGGATAGTGGGGAGGGAGGCCTTCTGAGTCAGCTATTACTTATGGATGAGTTGAATGTTCAATAAATGTAACTGAAGTATTAATTAGCTAAAGCCCTGTGTTAACGAGAATGAAAGAAAAGAAACCAAATATCTCATTAAAAGTTAAAACGCATGATGTTTTCACTGCTGGGATCTGGTTACACTTTTCTCAAACTAAACTGTTTTTACTTAAAAACTGTGAGCCTGTGAAAGGTCAATCAAAAAGCTTAATGTTACAAACATGTTGATAGTCAATGCGATGGAGTCAGGCCTAGCTGTGTGCTGCAAGCTGCTGGGGGAACCAGCTTGGGGGGAAGGGAGAAGAGAAAGACCCTTTCTTATACTAGCTCCAAAGACTTGGGCATCGTATCTTGAGTTCACATTGCATAAGTTTTAGATCCATAATAATAGTGCTAATTTAGGGGGGATTAGATACCCAAATGAGAAAATGTTAGGCCTCTATCTTGTACATTCAAGAAACTTTTGATGCTCACAATGTCAAAGACATTGTTCTAGTTTCTGAAGATATAAAATTTTTTAACATTCTCAGGATAAGGTGAGATACTTCGCTACCATACGTCATATGATTTTTAAGGGCACCAAAAGGATCACCCAGGTTCAAAATCTACTTTCCACTGTAGTGCTTTGTGCTCTTACTTTTAGAGGCCTTTTGGGGGTTAAAAAATAGTATTTCTAGAAGGACCTGATCAGAAATGGGTTATAAGTAGAGAGCAGGATGCATGGGGAAGATAAACTAAAATGTGGGAGCCAGAAAAGTGACTAAAAAAATGGGCTTCTTTCAAACCATTTGATCAAAAATGTAGTAGTAATAGATTGAAGAACAATTTTTCAACCAGTTGGTTCAGGTGAGTCAAACCTACTGTCCAAGGGTGGGGAACCTGAGGCCTCGAGCTCCTCCAGGCCACAGGTTCCCCATCCCTGCACCCTTCCACTGGATACTCCCTCCTACGTTGGCTTCAGAGATGACACTCTTTCCTGGTTTGTCTCTAAGTGCTATAATGACTCATTCTGTAACTCCTTCACTAACTCTTTATCCTCTGGGTCTCTCCATGTATATTTGTGTTATCACTACTGCTAATCAAAGAAAAGGACTTTAGAAGAGAAGATCGTGGAGGTGAATAGCTTGTTGTAAAAACTGGTTACTTAGATGTAGATTTGGATTTTTGGACCACAGTTTAAAATATAAGAAGGATAGACTTCTAGACATAGATGGGGGGAAGAGAAAGTGAAAGTGATAAGCACTTATTTCAAAAAAAAACCCTACTCTGTGCCAGACATTGTTCTAAGGGCTTTACAAATATTATCTCATTTGATCATCACAACCCTGAGAGGTAGGTGCTGTTATTATCCCCATTTTACAGTTGAGGAAATTGAGGCAAACAGAGTTAAGTAGCTTGCCTAGGGTCATACAGAGATAGTAAGTGCCTGAGGCAGGATTTGAACTCAGGTCTTCAGGACTTCCAAGCCCAGTGCTGTATCTACTGCACCACCTAGCTGCCACCTGCCAAACAAGAGGTGGTAAAAATAGATTTACCTGGAGGCTTGAAAATCTAATCAACAGTCCTTAAATTAAGAAGAAAAGTAGAAGGAGAAAAATACTCATGTATATTCACCAAGCTAATACAATAGAGAGTGTTCTTGAACATAGAATAAGGAATAGTGGTAGAAATTCTCAGAAGTTCATAGGAAAAAATTGAGAAAGGAATAAGCAATAAAATTCATGTCCTCAAAGGTCTACACACAAATGCACAAAAGTCTGTGCAATAAGAAAAGTGAATTAGAAACCCTAATTCGAGGAAGCAAATATGACATGATAGGTGGTTGAGACTTGGAAAGACTGGAAAGACAAGGCCCAAGACTAATACAAGTTCCTAGAGGACAAGGATTGCTTTGTTTTTCTCTTTGGGTCTCCAGTGCCTAGAACCATGTCTCACACATTTTGGTCTAAATCTTTTTTTTTATACTATAAGTTACTCTGAAAGAGGAAATTCCCTCTACCAATCTTCTTGAGGTGAATATGACTCTGGAGATTATGCCATATCCAAAAGAAACAGTAAAGAGAGAGAGAGGAGGGGGATAGAGTAATATCGTTCATGAAGAAGATATGCTCATGTGAAGACATACAAGAATGAGAGGAGGAAAATATGTGGGAGAAAATTTAAATGCAGATCAGAGAGGCAAGGACAGAAGCAATATTATTATTAAAGTATGCTAAAGAGGAAATAGGGTAGGAGTCCCAGGAAAAGATCATGAACTTGGCACAGAGGATTGCTTTAATAGTCAGAGGGGATTTCAATTAGGCAGGCATCTTCTGGAGCTTTCTGTCCAAAGCAGAGCAGCTAATCATTTTAATTGTCTTAATCAAAATTTAATTTTTCAATAGGTAGGGGAACCAACCAAAAAACTACTATACTATTCCACACAAGATAATCACAATGAGGAAAGGGTTGACAGTGTGGAAATCAGGGGAACCTTGGAGAAAAGTGACCAAACCATCTTAGAATTTGTAACAGAGAAGAAAGCTAGGCATAGTCTGACATGAATCCAACATTTCAAAAGAACAGACTTTAAAGCCTTCAAAAAAAGCCTAAGTAAAATCAAATCCTGTGGTCTAAAATTCCATTGGGAAATTTGGCCTAGGAGTGACAGGAAGTTCTGAAGAATGAAATACTCAACAGAGAATAAACTAGAGACATAAAAATCCCCAATATCTCTAATGAATATAGATGCAAAGATAAATAAAATATTAGCAAAGAAGCTATAGTAACACATGAAAAGATTATATACTATGTCCAGGTTGGACTTATACCAGAGCTGTGAGGTTAGTTCAATATTAGGGAAATTATACACATAATAGACTATGTTAATAACACGAATAATGAAATGATAAAGGCAAACAAAAAGGATTTCAATGAGAAAGAAAATGGAGAATTGCTTAAGGAAGTTAATATAAAAACAAAGAAAATTCTTTGGCCAACTTAGATTTTTCAAAGATATGTAGAAATATATAAGCAAGGATAGATAATAGTGCATGAACACAAAATTGTGTCATGGCTGTGTAAAAGGGAGGCAATATGGCCCAGGAGAGAACATTGGCTCTAGAGTCAGAAGACCCAGATCCTACCCCTGATGCTTACTTCGTTGTGACCTTGGACAAATTTCTTACCCTTCCTGCGTCTCAGTTTCCTCATCTGTAAAATGGAGAGGTCACATTAGATAACCTCTGAAGTCCATTGCAGCTTTAGATCTAGGGTCCTGTGATCTTAAAAAAAATAGCCTCACTAGTGCTAATGTTTCAGATGAGGTGAGGCTGGCAAGGAAGATGAGGATAAGATAGGTAGATAGGTAGATAGATAGATAGATAGATAGATAGATAGATAGATAGATAGATAGATAGATAGATAGATAGACAGACAGACAGAGACAGACAGGATAGATAGAAAGACAAGATAAATAGACAGGATAGATAGACGATCAGGCAGGATAGATAGTCAGGATAGACAGACAGACAGACAGACAGACAGACAGACAGACAGACAGACAGATAGATAGATAGATAGATGATACAGATATATGAAGGAAAGAGAAAGAGAGAGGAGAGAAAGTAAGAGAGAGGAGCTAGAAATGAAAAGAAGAAATTCAAAGCCGGAGCAGGACTACCACTCAAGGTAAATGGAATAGGTGATGCTTGAGAAAAGGTATAACTAAAGAATTTATTTTTCTTCTGTTTTCTCTGCCAAAGAGAATGCTTGTTCTGCCTGGAAAGGATGTGGGAAGAGGGATGGGGGGATATGACCAATTTGAAACCAAAGATGATTAGAGTTAGAGAATATCTAGTTTTCCTCGATGATTTCAAGCTACCAGACCCAGAGGAACTGTAGTGCTAAGGAAGAAGAAGAAAGAAGGGAGAAGGCAAAAGAGAGGAGGAGGAGGAGGAGAAAGAGGAAGAGGAGGAGGAGAAGAGGAGGAAGAGGAAGAAGAGGAAGGGGGAAGAGGAGGATGAAGAAGAAGAAGGAGAAGAAGAAGGAGAAAGAGAAGAAGAAGGAGGAGAAGGAGGAGGAGGAGGAGAAGAAAGAGAAGGAGAAAGAGGAGGAGGAGAGGAAGAGGAAGAGGAAAAAGAAGAGATCTCAGATGTTGCAAACAAGAGGCCTCTGAGTTTGATTTCGACTTCTGTCAAAATTCTATTTAAGGGTTAGCTAATGAACATCTAAAATGAAAATCAGTGATCACAAAGAGCCATCACAAGAACAGGCCATTATCAAGCACAGGCCACACCAGACTAATTTTCTTTCCTTTTCGGCAGGTTTACTAGACCAGTAGATTGGATGATGCTGTAAAGAAAACGTGTCCAGACTTAAAGCATTTGATAAAATCTCCCATGATCTCTCTGTAGATATATGTAGTCTGCATGATAGTACAATTATGTGGATTTGGAAATGGTTTCATGGACCAAAGAGTAATCATTAATGATGTGAGATACATTGGGAAGGTCTTTTGCTGTGCCCCAGTGATCTGTGATTTGCCTTGGGCTGTTTATATTTCGCCGTTGCTATGAATGAAGGCACAAACAGCACACTGTTAAAATGTACAGATCAACTATCCTGGCCCAGACCTAACTCAGGCCAGTCTATCCTAGCACATCATCCAAAACTGTCAGAAATTGCTAATGTAATATATGAGAATGCCTACACAAAAAGACTTTGATGAGGTAGAACATTTGAGTGAATGAAATAAAATTAAATTTAGTAAGAATAAATCTGAATTCTTACACTTGGGTTCAAAAAATCAACTTCATAAAAGCCAGGAGGAGAGAGGGGTGGCTAGAAAACTAGTCATCTCAAAAAAAAATCTGGAGGAGGGGGGAGATTTCAATCAACTATAAGCTTGATGAGTTAATAGTGTGATATAGTTATGCCCCCCTCCACACTAAAAAAAATTAAAAGCTCATTGTAATTTGATCTTAAGCTACATTAAGAGAAACCATGTCTAGGTCTGAGATGACAATCCCAAGACCACTTTGCTCTGATCAACTCAATTATGTGCTATGGTGTTTAGTTCTAGGTGCTCCATTTTGAGGATGTTCATAATCTGGGAAGTTCATAGAGGAGAATGACCAAGAAAGTGAGAAATACTCAAATTCATGGCATACGATGATCAAATGAAGGAACTGGAAAAGAGAAATGTGGATGGACAGGTACATAAAAGCCATCTGTAAACATGTGAAGGACTTTTGTGTAGAAAGGGGATTAGTTTTGTTTCAATCGTCTCTAGAGGGCAGAAAAATGAGCAGGTAGTAGAAGTTGCAAAGAGACCAATTTAGATTTGAAGTCTGGAAAAATTGTAATGATTTGAGCTGTCAAAAAACACAATAGGTAGTGAGTTCTCTCTCACTGGAATTTTTCAAGCAAATTCCAGATCATTTTTCAGGGTGCTATACAGGGGATTCTTATCCAGGTACAAGTCAAATTAGATGGCTCCTAATGTCTCTTGAGACTCAGATTCTGTGATTCTGTGATTATTTACATTGTTTTAGTTATCTGTGATGACAATTTATTTCCCTACTAGAATGTTAGGTCCATAAGCACAAGGACCTGTCTTCTCTAAACATATCTCTCTTACTGTATATGGTATATTTGGTACACAGTAGATACTGTCTATACTTTGTAAGCACTTTTTGAATTTGAAGCCCTAGCAAGAATTTATCATCTGTTCACTCTCAGGATATAGCATTGACATGAGATGACAATCTGATCAGAAAATGGAATAAGATTGTAAAACCTCAAGGGCAAACTTTTCAGGAAATACATGCTTTGCTAAATAGCCATTCTCTTTTTAAGTGTCAGCATGATTGTAGCTTATTTTCCAACTTAACCACCGTGCCTAGGGCCCTCTTTCCCCTGTGTGTGGGCTGCATGTGATGCATTCTGCTTAGGGTACTCTAGTGCCAAAGCATTCTAAAATAAGGAGAAACGTCTTCCTAGCCTGTGTGAGCTGTCCATTCATCCAGTGCTGAAAATTAACCCTGTTTCATGAGGCTCTAAAAAAGACCAAAACGAAACTAGGGAAACATAAGACATTGGGCCTATAAGAAATCTAATCTTCTCTCTATTCTAGTTCCTTTATGTTTCATTTTCCCAGTGTCCAAAGCAATAATCAGAGTAGAGGGAAGGCGTTTCTGATACCTTTGGCATTACTGGTCTCCATCTTTGGTGGAGCCTTATCAAAAGAACCTGGTTTGATAAGAACTTGACCTAATACAGGAAGAGTTCCACCCCAGCCTTAAACAATCTCATCATGATTAGTTGGATAAACTACTCTAAAGTATGAATTAATAGGAAAGAAACCCTAGGTGCTGCTGGTGGAACATGAGGCTGTGTCCTGTGTCTCTGAACGAGATCCTTCTGTATCTATTTCCCATCCTCTCCCTACGCTTAAGTCTGATCTTTCCACCTCCCTTAGATAGACAGAGGAAGAGGAATGAATGCTTCACTGGTTTATTCTTATCCCTAATAAGTTAATGCCTAATCATCTTTGGTTTCAATTAGTTATATTTCCCCTTCTGTCCTTTCCAAGCAGAACAAGCATTCTCTTTAGCATACAAAACAGAAGAAGAACAAGTTGATAAGCTATACCTTCTCTCAAGCAGCAGCTATCAGGGAATCCAATCCTCTAACTTGGTAGGGTCACTTCTGGAACCAAGAAAGTCAGCATCAAGCAGTTAGCATCAAGGAAATAAACAAGGTCAGGTTTGGAAGGAGAGCCCAAAACTAGGCCAAGTTGATGCTAACATCCAGATTCAAAGATGAACTGAGACAAGCAGAAAAGTAGTTGGAAGAGCTGAGATTTAGAAGCAGGAAGGATATTGAGATACAGAGAATGGCATGGAACATATGTCTCATCTGGTTCATCCTGCAACCCCATAGTTTCAGACATGTTATTGAAGCTGCATGCAATCCCTTGATCCTGGCAGGGGTCTGCCCAGCTTCCTCCTACCTCAGCCACCCCTGCTGAGCTTCAAACTCATACACCTAAAGCCCTCTGCTGTCATATGTTTATTGCTTTCTCCTCTCCTTCCACTAACAGATTAATATTCGAAAAATGATGTTTCCTGAGCTTTCTCATTATAGTTCTGGCTTCCAGAATGAGTGTACCACAGCCAAGGTGCCAAAATAAATGTGAAAAATAAACTCAATACCCCAGCATCAAAGACTCCCCTCCCCCATAACAGGCTTTTCTATAAGCCTTCTTTGCTAACCTCACCAAGTAATGTGCTGGTGTT
>CM053623.1:35254755-35280438 GCA_028646595.1 Phalanger gymnotis | reverse complement strand
GTGCTGTCGGCAGCTTTCTGGGTGCTGGCTGTGGGTGGATCTTTCACCCCCACAGAAGCTGCTAGCCAGATTGTTGAAACAGTCACTGAGAGATTAAGTGATTTTCCCAAGGTCAGATAGCCAGTAGGTATCCAAGTCAGGGCTTGAACCTTGACTCCTAAGCTCCTCTCTATCCCTACACCGTGCTGCTTCACCAGCTAAGAAATGTAACAGTGAAGTCATCTCTGCTTTGTGATTTTCCCCATCAATGTTCAGCAACCCTGGAAGATGAGCAAAGAAATCTGGTGAAGGGGGGTTATTCTCTCACCAAGGGATAAGAATTTGCAAGCCACTTCACCTCTGTGACTCAGTTTCCTCCCCCCTACAAAGGGGATGATAATAGCGCCTATCTTCCAGGGTTTGTGAGGATGAAGTGAAACAATATTAGTAAAGTACTTGACAAATGTTAACGTGCTACACAAATGCTAGTTACTATTACTGTTATGATTGGTCTAGATGATCTCTGTGGTCCCTTCCACTCGGAGATTCTGTGTTTCTGGATGAACCTTGGAATAAAAGGATCTTCTGGGTTGGGTAGAATAGAGTTGAGAGTGGAAGGAACCCACTGATTATTCTGACTCCACCCCATTCAGCCTCATGTCCTTCGTCACTTTCACCGTATCTGCTCTGGTGCCCCCCCCGGAGGTCGGAGGGCCTGGAGGACTCCCTTTCCATCCATCTTTTGCCAGCTGCTCTTGATGGATCCAGTCCTGTCGGCGCACTGGAAAAATGCCTTGCGTCTCCAAACTGACCCTCATAATAGCCTTGGACTGGGAGTTCCAAGACCTCCGTTTATAATTCCATAACTTTCCAGCTGAGCCTTGGTTTTGTCATCTATGAAACTAAAGTAATAACGTGGGATGTCCCAAAAGTATCCATGCAGACTCAAGTTTTAATACTTCAAAACCATACTGACTTTTGGGATGCCTTTTAATTGCAGTTCATCTCTGGGTTGTTGTAAGGAAAGCACTTTGTAAAGTGCTGTATAAATGAGTTTCTATTATTATCCCCACCATCAGCATCCCCCTCACCCCTTAATGGAGCTGGAGAATGGACCTAGCTTCTTTTCCTGGAAGAGGAATTTAGTAGGTCAAATACATCTGGGATGGGAAATGAATGGTAGGGATAATTGCATCCCCAGCACTTAGTACAGTGCCTGGCACATAATAGGTGCTTAATGGATGTTTATTGGATTGGATTAAATTGGATTGAATGGGTTCAAGGGGAGGTCACTAGACTTGATCAGGGAGGAGAGCCCCTATGGATAGAAGAAGGCAGTGCTGTTGGGGCAGATGGAGAATGCAAGACACAGGAAAGTAAACTGGAGAAAAGCAAAGAGGGAAAGGGATGGATCTATGATCTCATTGGTACAGGGAACTTCTAGTGAGCAAACTCTTTCCATCAATGCAGATCAGCATGTTCTCTTTAACTCTGAGTTTTCAAGAATTCCCTGGGGCACTGGGAGGGGAAGGGGCTTTCCTGAGTCATGCAGTCAGGATGTAGCAGGGGCAGAACTTGAATCCAGGTCTTCCTGGCTCCAAGGGCATCCACTATACCTGAAGTGTCAAACACAGACCTCTACATACAGCCCACAATGGTCCTGAGCGTGCCCAAAACAGACTACAATGCAATTGGGAAATATTTAATGAAATAAGTAAAAATACAACAAAACAGAGATCATGTTAATTTGCGGCCAAGTCAATCTATAGTCCTCAGGGATCCTCATTATGTTATAAAAATAACAATACTAGCTGACATTTATACAGCATTCGCTACATGCCAAGCAATGGGCTAAGCCCTTTACAATTGTTACCTCATTTGATGTTCGCAACAATGCTGGGAGGTAGAGATAGGTGCTATTTTTACGTCCATTTTAC
Source organism: Phalanger gymnotis (assembly GCA_028646595.1). Taxonomy (NCBI): domain Eukaryota; kingdom Metazoa; phylum Chordata; class Mammalia; order Diprotodontia; family Phalangeridae; genus Phalanger; species Phalanger gymnotis. The sequence goes on along the minus strand of CM053623.1, from coordinate 35,278,522 downwards.
AGATGGGGAAACTGAGGCAAACGACCAAGCGATTTGCCTAGGAAGTATCTGAGGCTGGATTTGAACTTGGGTCTTCCTGACTCCAGGCCCAGAGCTCTCTTCTCTGAGCCAGCTTAGTGGTGTCCATTTCTATTTGAGTTTGACACCACTGCATTATGCCATGCTACCTTTAGGAACAAAAGCAAAACCAAACCAAAATGGAGGTGGTTCCCAGACGCCCCTGACACCCATTCCAGTAGCCATTTTCCCTCCACTTACTTAGGCTCTCTTCTCAACATCTCCATTGTCTCCCTCCCCCCACTATGCCCCAGCTTCACTGCAGCCTGCACTAGTCCTCCCAGGGGATTTTTCTTCTTCGTTTTCCCCTTCACTTTGGCTGGCTCTTCCACCTATCCTGATGGCACTTGGGGAGCATGGCTCTGATGCCAAAGTTGCCGCTTGGCAGTAAGGACAGGAGACAGGCTGAGATGCCTGTCTGTCTCAGCAAATCAAACCCCCGTGATTTTCAAGGCATAATGCTTTCTTCACAAAGAAAGAAGGGTCTCACCCATTCTTTGAGGTCTTATGAAAACTAGGTTGGATTTTTATTTCAAAAGCCCAGGAGGGGAGTAATCATGTCGAGGTTACATTCTAGAATGTCATTAGAGAAATAGCAAATACGTATATCAAAATTTCCCCTTTAAAATCATTACTGAGGGAATCACTTGATTATCCCATTCCTCCTGCCTATGCTTAAAAGAAAGAAAAAAAAGGAAAAGTCATCTTAAAGATTACTTTCATTATACAAACCTTCAAATGGGTCAGATCTCCTCCTGTGCTTTGATATATTCTATTTACTTGCTAAATAGATGTAGTCAATAATTTTCTGAGGATGAAAGCTTTCTTCCTTGCTGGTCCCTAACTGCTATAACATGCTATTTCAATATTAACCTATGTTTTCTTAATTCCTTTTCCCTGACTTATGGATAAGGGATCATAGGATGACAGAATCATAGATTTAGAGCCCATCAAGTCTGACCCCTTCATTTTACAGATGAGGAAACTGAGTCCTAGAGAACTGTAATCTGCCCAAGATCACAATGCCAGTTAATTGAAAAACCAAGCCTAAATCCTGCCTGGAGAATTAATTAGATGCTGAATGGAATGATACTAAAATCCTTCACTGCTTAAGGAGGGGCTTGATTTACTCTAGGAATAGCCAAGAACGCTTCCTAAGGCTATGGTAGGAAACAATTCAGGATTAGACTAACAATAATAATTTATTCAATAGTAAGTATGGAGCCATGTTGCAGGGTAGCGAGTAGATGGAAAGCCCCCCAGGTGTTAGGATTGTTGTTGTCATCCTTCATTTTTGAAGAAGACCAATGATGTCATGGGGTGATCTTGACATATATCAGAAAGATATCTCTTATACACGCTGGCTGTGTGACTCCGGGCAAATTACCTATAGGACAATTTGCACAAGTAGCCATTATTATTTTTATTGTACCCGTGATCTTGTTAGTATAGAGAACTCCCAGTGAGGAAACTCTCTCTACTGATGCAGATTGGCACATGTCTACAACTTAACTTTCCTCTGTAGTGAACTACAAAGTCTTGTATACAACATGTACCAAGAGTTCCATCCTCATTCATGATGGCTTCTAGCCAGACTTTCTATCCTGCCACCAGATATGGAATGATGAGCTCATAGACTCTTTTTTACTCATAGGGCATTAGAGTTGAAGGGAAACTCAAAGTTCATCTATTTCAATGTCCCCGTGTCACAGAGGAAGAGACTGAGGAGCCAACTTGGAGTCACAACTTTTTCAGTCAATGATGGTACTTTACTTGTTCCCAGCTAGGGGATGGTACTCTCAGTACAATTGCCAGCTTAGAGATAAGGCACCTTCTCTGTGAGGGTAGACACAGTTAGTGACTCAATAGATAGACACTTCCTAGTGGTGTGATGCTGGGAAAGTCACTTAGCTTCTGTCTTCCTCAGTTTCTTCATCTCTAAAATGGGGATAATAATAGCACCTTCATCCCAGGGTTGTTGTGAGGATGAAATACAATCTTTGTAAAGTGCTTTGAAAACCTTCATGTGCTGCCTAAATTTTGTTAGTCTAAATGAGTAGATGTGATTCACAGTGTTCCAAAGACAAGGAAGCCTGAAAATTCTGAAGCCCAAAGAAGAGTAAGAAGACACCAGTGTTAGCTAAAAGGACCCGTGGGTCATAAATGGCATTTGACAACCCGCTGGATCCTACTGTCTTGTAGCTCCTGCTAAATGAACAAAGAGGATGTTTATCAAGGTTTGTGATAATAATCTCAGCTCAGATACCTGTTAGCTATGTACCTCTAAGTTATTTAGCCTCTGTCTGCCTTTGTATCTTCATCTCTAAAATGGGTATAATAATTACTTCCCAAGGTTGTTGAGAAAATAAAATGAGATAATGTGTCTTAAGTACTTTACCAACTATAAAGTACTACAGAAATATTATTATTATCATTATCATTACACACATTTGTACAGCATTTTAAGACTTACAAAATGTTGTCCCCACAACAAATAAATGTGACAACTACTATCCTCATTCTAAAGATGAGGAAGCTGACACTCCAAGAGGCAAGTGCCTTGTCCAAGGTCCTGTAAGCTAATGCAAACACCAGCAGTTGCTGTGTTAGGTTGTGATCTGATAAGGCAGATTTTTTAAAGCACCCAAATTCATAGTAATTCTGCTCTTAGAAGAGTAGTTATGAAATACAAAAATGGCTTTTGATGAAGGCCCCTAGTTAGAGAGAGAAAATTCTCTAACACGGGCTGGGAGTCTGGCCTCCCAGCCCTGGTCAGGAAAGGTAACTCTCCCCTATATGACTCCGGGAGTCGCACCACATCCTTATGCCATAAACAAACATCCAAAAGGAAATACAAAGGACAGGATCGACCACAGGTGCTTACAACACTGAAGACTAGATCAATCCAGGGAAATCTTTAACAGGATAAAAGACCAAGCTTAGAAATAGATGCCAGTGGCACTCATCTAAAGTAAGGCAAAGGGGGGGGGGAGACAATCACTAGCTCCCCTGTGTCTGGATCCCCGCCTTGGAATTCCAACCATCTGAATGGATACTCAAAATTAATTCTTATTTAAAATAATAAAGCCTTAGCTTTCACCTCTCCAGCATATCAGAAAGAGGCACGAGTATGAGGAGGGGACTTCAGATGTGACCATCACTGCTTCCAAGGTCATCATGGTACTCCATGCATAGGAAACACCCCACCATTGCCTTCCTTTCTAGGTGTGCTCTCTCATCTTTCTTGAGGTCTCCTTTAGTCTTATCCCTGTCCCAAACCATGCAATGTTTTCTTGCCTCAAAAGATAAGCAAAAAATTAGAAATCCCAGAACTCTGGGAAGGTCCAGGCCATTCTTACCATATCTAGGGGAGACTACTCTAGCATATGTCAGATGCACATCACTGACTCCAAATCACCCTACCTCACACTACTGCTGGGTCTAGGAGTCCCAGCCACTTTAGTCTAGTCCTTTGATTCCTCTCCAACCAAGAAAAAATATATTCCCAGGGATCTAAGGGACTCCCTAAAACCCATAGATGAGTGGCAAGGTGTGTGTGGGAGTGGGGGGTAGAGAGAAAGAGAAAGAGAGAGGATGAGAGAGAGAGAGAGATTGAGAGAGAGAGAGAACCTCAGGCACGACAACCAGATAGGCATGGGCTTTCCTCTGAGTCAGGGCACTGAGTGCAGTCCAAGGGTTCTGTAAAAGCAGCCTTAAAAATCCTGCTCCCCAAAGATACACAAACTGAAATAATAGATGCAGAGAGTAGGGCTGAAGTAGGCTTGAAGGACATGCCTCTAGAACTGGGCAGCCTGCTCCTCTGGCCCTGTTTTCCATCCTGTAATTAGCTATGTGACCCTGGTCAAGTCATTTGGTATCTCTGAACCGTGTTAACCTTCTCTATAAAGAGAGGGCTTGTACCAGATGAACTCTAAAGTGGATTCCAGCACACCATTTATGCTCTTATGACTCAGAGTCATCTGGAATTAAGGATACACTTGCATAATAGATGTGAGCAAGTCACATCGTGACTGCAGAGGGGGATGACTTGAATCAACTGGAGCTGATAATTGTGTGAGAGTTTCTCGTTGGAAATGCAGGTATTTTGTGTTTTGAACAGCTGATGCATGCTAGTGCCATTTCTATCTATGACCACAGGATTTAAACATAAAGAAATGTGATAGAAAAGTTATTATTAATTAAAAGTATTCAAATTGAGGGGAAACTTTAAGGCACTGCCCAGAGGTAAGAGCTAGCATTTCCACAGGGCTATGGGGCTTGCAAGGCATGTCACACATGGCATTTGGTTTGATCTTCACCACCACCCAGGGAGGCAGTGTGGTATAATGCAGAGAGAACTAGACCTCAAACCAAGAATGGCTGGGTAGCCCAGCTGTGCTTCAGTCCTTCGCCTAGAAGATGAAGGGCTTAGACTGGATGTCCACTAAGGTCCCTTTGTTTGGACTTGCAGGAGCCCAATTACTCTGCTTCCCTAGTTTTATAAAGTTCAACACCCTGATTTTTGGGTAAAGGGGCTTCCACCCCAGAGGATCTGTTCATAGATTAATGTCTGTATCCAGCCCAGCTCCAGGCAGCTGATAGCCGAATGGGTCCTGTTCTCAGGAAGTATGCAATGTTTGCCTAGACAATGGCGTTCTACAGGCAGGAAGGGAGGCCAGGATAGAATTCCCAAGGGGAATAAGTATGTAACCAGAGTCAGCAGCTAGATGGTGCCAGGCCTGGAGTCAGGAAGACCCGAGTTCAAATCCAGCTTCAGATACTTAGCAGTTGTATGACCTTGGGCAACTCACTCAAGTCTGTTTGCCTGTTTCCTCATATGTAAAATAAGCTGCAGAAGGAAAGACAAACCACCCTAGTATCTTTGCTAAGAAAACCCAAATCAGGTCAAGAAAAGTTAGACATGACCGAACAACAACAAACCAGGGGGAATGGGTTAAGGGATCTTTCTTGCTGAAATCATCCTTTTTCCTCAAGACATAGCCCTTTCTCTGTGGAAAATCTTCCCTGATTTCTCCCCACTCTCACCCCTCCCCCACAGAAGCAGCCTTCTCTCCTTGAATCCTTAGTATCACCCTGACATTTCTGATAAATTGAATCATATTTTAATTTATCATTGTGTATACATCTTTCATCCTGATGGGGAGAGCAGGAAATGGATGGTCTTTCCTCTTCTAATATCCAGGATGACCCAACACACTGCCTTGCACGAATTATGGCCTTATTAAGAATATACTGAACTGAATTGGTTCAAACGGGCTTCACTAGTGAACCCAGAGGAAGAAGAGTGAGATGAGGGATGCAGCTCGCTGTGTCCATGCTCCTAATTCAAGTCAGTCCTTGAATGGTGGACAATAGTGGTTCGATTCAAGTTTCAGTTGAAGAATATTTTGATGTTCTGGTTCGAAAGCAGTAGAAAAGCTGGTTGTGTGTGTGTGTATGTGTGTGTATGTGTATGTGTCTGTGTGTGTGTATGTGTATGTGTCTGTTGGGTCCAGAACTGTGATTTCACTGGGACAAGGGAATCCTGGAGGAGAAAACTCCTACTAATGCAAGTTGCCATCCCTTCTGATCTCACTCCCTTGGTGCTCTTGGCCACTCTTTAGTCTGTAAGTCCCAGGGTCAAACAGCCAACATGGGTCAGAGGTGGGGCTTGACCTCAAGTGTTTCTGGCTTTGAGGCCAGCTCTCTGTCCACTCCTCCACTCTGCCTCTCAAGCATTCTATATCTAGATGTATGTATGTTTATTTCTTTTCGTGGGCAGGAAATACGTCCATGTTTCTGCTTTGCTCAAACAGTCCCAGAGTCTGACACTACCTGACTCCCTTTAAATTTTCGGTGCTTCTTTCTGTTAACCATGATGTTAATGTCAGAATGCCCATACCCAAATCTTCCTGAAGAATTGATAGGTAACTCTCATGTCCACATCTGATTCCTCACCCAAAATACCCCAAACCAGTGGTTTTCAAACTCTTTGGTCTCAGAACTCCTCTATACTCTTAAAAATTATTCAAGACCCCTCTAACAACTTGCATTTGTGTAGGTTATCTCCATTAATATTTATCATACTAGAAATTAAAACATTTTAGTATTATTATTTTAAAATTTTTGACCTTACCAACCTCCTGAAAGGTCCCAGAGGTCCCTGGACCGCACTTTTGCAACCACTACCTAAACATATGCTTTGTTTGGTCTTTTCAGCAGTGTGGCACAAGGGAAGTGAGGAGAGTCTTAGGTTCCAATAACTGCCCTGGCATTTACTGGGTATATGTCACAGGGGGTAGAAAGTGGGCAGTAAGAAAACAGCCTTGGAGTCTTGACAGCATGGGTTTAAAGGCTACTTCTGATCCATACTCCTGTGTGGTCCTGGGCAACTCACCTAACCTCTAGGCAACAACAGGTTTAAAACCCGTCACTTACATTTTAAGGAAATAAGTTTATTAGATTGTTTCCTGAGATAAGGTATTCATAAAAGATTGGAGGGGGAAGGAGCTGATGTTAAAAAAAGATAAGGAAACTAGGTGTATGGGGTGGGGAAATGAAGAGACTCCATCAGGGAGGGGAAATTGCATAAGATGGAGGCTGGGGGTGAGAGGAGGAGAGGCCACATGGTAAAAAAACAGCATTGATTTCACAATTCTGTCTAGGACCAGGACTAGGAGAGAAACTTCACTGAGTAAGATTTGCATCGTGGCCCCAAGCACACGCTGGGGATATACAATGCAAGTACTTCCAAACTACAGTTGATGTAGAATCAGACAGCTCCGAAGAATCTATTCCATTACCAGGCTTCATGAGGGCCCATTCCAAATGGACAGGATCTTGAGTAACTTTGGCCTTAGGCCACATCTGTATCACCAGTGACCCCCACCCCCAGTGCTTGAAAAATAGTTTTATTGTTAGTCCCTTCTCCTTGAAGATATACTCATTCCCATTTTTGGAGTTGGGCAATGAGATGGAGACACATTTGGAGCAGATAGGTAACTTAGAGGCTGTCTAGTCCAACCCTATCATTTTACAGATAAGGGCCAGAGGCCAAGGAAGATTGATGTCATATAGATAAGTGGCAAAGCCAGGATTTGAATTCAGGTCTTTGGATTCCAATTCTGCTCTCTGCAGTGCATAGAATGACACTAAAACATGTTGCCTCCCAGAAGTTAGAGACATCAGAAGTAGCACATGAACTCACACCTCCATATGGAGACTAGATGGTTGAAGGAAGCCTGGCTTTTAAGGAACAATATTTTGTCAACCCATGAAAAAGCCTGAGCACATGATCATCCCCCTCCCAATGGCTACAAGGAGGAAAATAAGTAACATTGACCTGCTGAATCACTTACATAGTCTGAAATATTCCTCACCCTGAGCAAGTAGTTATGGGAGTGACTGGCTGGTGTAACTTGCCCAGGGTGTCCAGACGGATTTGGATCTTTTGCATTGGGTTCATGATTTTCTTGGCTTTTCAGTAAATAAGGTTTCAGTGACTCAAAGCTTTCTAATAATAACAACAAGAATGTGTTACTTGCTACCACACAGGTAAAAAAAAGTCACTGTGGCCCCCAGGACCTCTTTTATCTTCTCTTTTCCAATTTCATCAGAGGAAATTGGATAACTCTGCCCCCTGGGATGAGTAGATTCCCCATCCCAGAATATGGGGTGATCTGATGCCTTCTTTTTCCTCTTCTATACCATGCAGATTTGGTGGATGCGAAGAGATCCTCCAGAAAGCTAAGCCCAAAGGCAGAGGCCACACGAAGCAAGCCACAGTCTCCCTCCAATAGGAAGAAGAGAACCCATGACAGCAAAAGGGAAGAAAAAGAAGGAGGCAGTAGAGAAATCAAGGTGAGGACTCCGTACAGGAAGAAAGATGTCCGGAGGAAACAACGGGAAGTGTTTGGGGAAGAAGAGTGGAGCAAAGCAGAGAAATCTTGTAATGGGAAGAGGAAGAGGGACCGGAAGGCTTCCCACAAGGAACAGAAAGAAGCCAGAAATAAAGAAAAGCAAATTCAGAGGAATAAAGAGAAGCAGCTGAAGAAACACAGGTAGGGTACGTTACCTCCAAACTTTGCCTCATCCTAGGAAGGGGATTCTTATCCTGGGATCATGGACCTCTAAAAACTTGGTGGATAGATTACAAGGGTCCATGAATTCAAGTGGGAAAAAAATTTACGTTTTTATTTTTGCCAGCCTTCGGTTTTCTTTGTCCTCTTGTGTATTTTATCTTATGCATTTAAAAACATCCTTCTGAGAAAGGGTCTATAATCTTTACCAAGCTGCCAGTGGGGACTATGGCACAAATATAGTGAAGAACCCCTGCTTTAGAAGGACCCCCTCCCCCTTCTGACTTTGAGATGTTGATGAGGCATATTGAGACTTATCCAGCCTCAAGGATTCTATTCCTTCTCTCTGCTCTTTTGGGCTACTTGACTCAGCTATATCCTAGGCAGAATACAGAAGGAGACAGAAGATGAAATTCTATTGTGTCAAACTGATGGTTGTTAACAGCTCTGAGAAGCTTAGGGGGAAAGTAGATAAAACTAATGGTCAAACTAGTCTGTGGGTTTCATCCATTCATTCTCTCCCCACCCCCAATTAGCATGTAGAACCATGCCAACACTTAACTTATCCGGGATCAATGGATCTTGAGCCAGAAGGGATAATATCTTCCAATCTTCTTATTTTACAGGCTAGAGCCCAGAGAGGCTTGGTATTTTGCCCAAGATCACACAGATCAGGATGGTAGGATAACATCATAGATTTAGAGCTGGGAAGGACCTAGACACAATTTAGTTCAACCTCACTTTTACAAGTGATTATGTTGAGGGAAAAAAACCCCAGTATTCAGGAATCCCAAAACTAAAGTTCCCAGGACTAGAATTCCCACACAGGGTAGTCGAGGGGGTGTACCCCTCAAGGACCTGAGTACTGGAAAAGGTTGTAGCCATCTAGAATGAATTCACAATCTCAAGCATTCTTTAAGTCAAGGTGGCAAAAAATTATTATGCTTTACAGAAGGCAAGAGTTCTTAGGGAACCTGGCAACCTTAAAGAGGTGCAGAGAAAGTTTATATATGAGATTTGGGAGTAAAACATGTCAATTAGGTGTTTTGGGGTGGGACTAGGGAGTGGTTAAGGGGTGGTCAGTTCTTAAAGAAACATGCACTTTTTGTATCCATTGTGCAGGCATGTTACCCAAAGTTCACTGGGAAATAGCCCAGGGTGGGGGGAAGCTACTAGAAGGAGTGATTTTGACTGTGAAACATCACTAAGTTAACTATTGGTCAGGGCTGACTGGGAATATCTAGGTGGTTCTCATCAAATGTCTTGTTAATATAAATGTTATAGAGTATACATTTGACTATGTCTAGGATACATATCAGCAAGGTCAGTAAGTGGTAAATATAGTCATGACCCAGTGCACAGTACACAAGGCATCAGTCTATAGATAGGCACAGCTGCCTACCATGAAAGGAGTAGAGATAAATGTGTTGCTGGGGCATGCTGCCCTTGAGCTAGAGAGACAGTATTTTGAGGCTAGGGAGAGATGTGATTTTAGAAATGGATGTGGTTTTGGAATTGGGATTCAGGCACAGGCACCCAAGCACCCCATCAATCATACTGAGGACCTGGGCAGTTAAGTGACTGGTTACCTAACTAATGTCTCAGAAATAGGGTTCAAACCCAGTTGTTCTCCCAGCACCTTTCCTGCTATAGGAAATAATTCCTAATGACTAGACTTATCCAAAAGTAGAAGGCTGCTGATGTTCACCCTGTCCCCCAAATAATTAACATGCATTTATTTTGCATATATTTTATGTTTATGTGAAAAGTAGTATGGTAGAGAGAGCTAGCCTTTGAGCCAGGAAGATATGGTTCAAATTCCACCTCTGATACATTGGGGCAGCTAGGTGGCACAGTGGATAGGCTGAGACTAGAGTCAGGAAGACCTGAGTTCAACTCTAGACTCTGACACTTACTGGCTATATGATCTTGGGTGAGTCACTTAACCTTTGCTGGCCTCTGTCTCCTCATCCATAAAATCAGGATAATAATATCACCATTTCCCAGGGTCGTTGTGAGGATCAAATAAATAAGATGCTAATTGTAAAGTGATTAGCACAGTGCCTGGCACATAGTAAATGCTATATTAGCTGTGTGACCCTCAAAAGGTCACTTAGCCTCTCAGTGCTTTGGAAAAGTCTCCTAAAGTATGAATTGCTTAGGGAGTGCACACCTGTGTTGGTGGAGAGAGTTTCATCATCCAGGCTTTGCCAATATCAATAAAGTCACAGGTCCAGTGCCTGTCCCTATATGTGTGTATGTTGTCCCCTGATAGAATATATGCTCTCAAGAACAGGAACAGTTCCATTTTTGTCTATGTGTCCCCATTAGTTAGCACAGTACCTGGCACATAGATGTCACCTAAAAACCTTGTCCAGCGATTCATGGGTAACAAGTTCACTGTCCTTGGAAGCTGAAAGCAGACGCTGGATGGTCACCTAGCAGCAGGACTGTCCAGATGTTCTTTTCTCAGGGATTAGTTGGACTTAACAGCTTCTGAGATTCTTTCCAACTCTAAGATGCTGCAATTCTGGGCTCAATTGCCCTGGAGAGTCACCAATGCCAAAGAACCCAAATAGATCCCAAGTAATACAGGGCAATGGGTTGTTCTGGGATCTGGAGGGAATCCTACCCTTCCTTCCCAATCTAGCATTGCTAGGCAGCAGCAATGGGGCACAGGGAGTACAGATGAGGTAGAGTACATGACACAGTGGGTAGAACACTGACCTTGGAGTCAGGAGCCACAGATTCAGATCTCACTTCTTAACTGTACGATTTGGGTAAGTCTCACAGAATCAGTCTGCTTCAGTTTAACCCTCACTGCCTCAGTTTCTTCATCTGCAAAATGAAGACAGTGACACTTGCACCCCCTTCTTCACAGGGGGGCTGTTTGTAAACATTGAAAGTCCTACTGAGTCTAAGTGTGACATGATTATTATGGTTAGCTCTTTATTTCTTAAGCACTTCAGGTTCCTCAGAGTCTGGACAACACTATAAAACAAAAGGCCCATGGTTGGAGGTTTTCTTTTAATTCTCTTCTCTATCTGGAACTCCTCCCCTAGCTCTTCTCCATCAGTTTCCAGCTCCTCAGATGAAGAGTCTATTGCAGAGGAAGAAATGGTCCGCATCATGGAACAAGTGGAAGAGAAAAAGAAGGTCATAGCCACCATCCGGAATAAGCCTTGGCCGATGGTGAAAAAATTAGAAGTGCTCAGGTAAAGCAGAGTCAATCCTCTTTCTGATTGGGCCCCTTCTCCCCTCTCCCACCAACTCCCTGCCAGGAGCCACCAAAGTCAGAAGGAATTAAATGACTCTGAAGCTGGCTGTGTGTGAGGATTCTGAGAGGAATCCCAAGGCTCTTGAGCCATCCTGGGGATGAGCCCAAGCCCTCCTCTGAGAAGGAGACACTAGCTCCTTGTTCACTATGCTCCAGCCCAAAGGTGCCTCTGAAGCTGCCCAGGAAGAAGACCTGGAGTTCGAATCTGCTTCAAATTCTTATCAGCTGTGTGGCCCTGGGCAAGTCATTTAACCTCTGATACTTAGTTCCCTCATCTATAAAACACAGGTGATAATAATAGCTCCCACCTCACAGGGTTGTTGTGGAGATCCAATGAGATAACTTATGCAAGGGTGTGCTGGAGAGCCAATTGTTAAATTTGAGGGGTAAATCTGTAATCCCTACAAAGCAGGGCTTGATTTATTATTGTGTTGAATGTCCAGACTTAAGAAAGTGTTTGTGTAGATCAACGTTAAAAGTGTATACATACTTTGTCCTCCTCCACAGTCCAGTTGTTAAACACCTACCCCTGTACTGCTATATAAATACTACTTGAGCTCAGATGTGCAGTAAAAGGGTCAAGGACTCAAGTCATCACTAAGAGTAGAGGTCTGGTGACTGAAGGCTGATGATGATGGTGGTGGTGGTGGTGGTGGTGGTGGTGGTGGCTAGGTGACACAGTGAACAGAGTGTGAGACTGAAGTCAGGAAGACTTGAGTTCAAATCTGGCCTCAGACATTTACTAGCTATGTGACCCTGGGCAAGTCACTTTACCTTGTTTGCCTCAGTTTTTTATCTGTAAAAGGAGTTGGAGAAGGAAATAGCAAACCACTCCAGTATCTCTGCCAAGAAAACCTCTAATGGGGTCATGAAGAGACAGACATGACTGAAACAACTATTTTATTATATAAATTATATATTATATAAATTATATATATTATTATATAAACAACTATAATTATTTACTTGGCACTTTAAAGTTTGCAAAGTTATTATCTCATTTGAGCCTATCAAGGCCTTTACCTTTGGCTCATTTGAAGTGGCACAAAATGCCACCTTTGTTCCACAAATGAAGGCACAAAAAGAGAAATATTTGCCCCTCTATTAAAAAGACCCTGGTTTCCATATCCTCTTTGCTGTCTAAAGGGGCGTGTGAGTATGTGTGTGTGTGTGTGTGTGTGCGTGTGCGTGTGTGGCCTAAATTCAGAATATTTTCCAGCTTGACCTTCATGGATGTATATGCATACCCTCAAATGCCCTGTTGGAGACTATTTAATAGATGGGCTGGTTCCTATCTTTTTCACCTAAAACATGCGCAGATATTAAAGCCATATTGTTATTATGAAGTCACCTGCATACCCTCATAAGCCTATTTCTTTTACGTGTGGTTTTTAATTAAGCACCTGCCCTATTTTTTGACTAGGGAAGCCCAAGCTTTTGTAGAGAAGTTTGAAGGAGCATTAGGAAAGGGAAAAGGCAAGAAATTCTACGCCTATAAAATGATGATGAATAAGGTATGTGCCACACCAATGAGAGATCAAGGGGAAGGGGGTAGTTTGGGTTCTGGGTCAGTCTTGTCTTTATTCAATCATAATGATGACTCCATTGTGAAGAGCTTATGTTCAAAGTTATTAGGGAAGCCCATTATCAATACAAAATCTCAAATCCATATAAACGCTCTCAGCTGGTAATGACAATGATCCCCAGCATGCTGATGCCATGTGCTGACACAGAGTGATAATGCCTGAGCTCAGAGTCACACAATGAGTTGATGACAGAGGTGGGAAGTGGATCCAGGTTCCCTCGTCCTGCTTCCATGCTCTGTCAATTTCTTTCCCCTATTCCGCCCAGGCCAGTCCTGTTAAGGTGATCCCATATAGAAGACTTCTTTTTTCTCCAACTCGTTGTTGGAAAATTATCTGTTACTTGAAGAGATGAAGAGTTCTTCCATTCCAGCTATAATCTGGGGAGAGGAAGGGAATTAAATCCTGTGGGCAAAGGATTCCTAATCATTTCTTTTATGCTGATGTTTCAAAGTCTCACTTGGGCCTCCTGGCTTGACTGCGTCCCTTGTCCTAGCTCATACCTAGCTGTGTAGAATTAACAGTGAATTTTATAAGGCCTACTATAATTATTTAGGGCGCTAGGTGGCAGAGTGGATACAGTCCTTGTCCTAGAGTCAAGAAGACCTGAGTTCAAATATGACCTTAGATACTTACTATGTGACCCTGGTCAAGTCATTTAACCCTGTTTGCCTCAGTTTCCTCATCTGTAAAAAAAAGAAAAGAAAAGAAATGAGCTGGAGAAGGAAGTGGCAAAGAACTCTAGTATCTCTGCTGAGAAAACCCCAAATGGGGTACAAAAGAGTAGAAACAACTGAAACGACCAAACAAGAAATAATTTTTTGCATGGAACTTGTTTCTTTATGCTATTCCTATAGGTAGCTGAGCTGCAGTAAACAGAAAGACATCCTCAGAGTCCAGAAAAACTTGGTTCAAGCCCCGTCTGGGACATATATCTCAGTTTCCCCAGGAAATTCTCTAAGGCTATAAGAGGCACTACCAATTGCAGATCTGCATTGATTGAAATAGTTGCCTCACTAAAAGGATCCCTACACCAATTAAACCAAAGGTCTAAACCAAAGAATAACCATAACAATTCCCACTCATATACATACTGTCTCTGGATTTGTTACTTCTGTTTTCCTGGTGAGATCTTTAAGGCACAAAAGGATCAAGGGAAAAGAACAAGGAACATGCTCAAAGTCTTTTGGATTTATGGTCTGCTGTGTTGAATTAAGTGTATTCTTGAAACCTATGTTAATAGTCAGGGTAATGTTTGGCTTTTGGATATTATTTTTGGACTTAAATTTGTGCTCTAATCTTTTCTAATAGTATTCAATGCAGTCAGTAAGTGAGCCAGAAATGGAGATGCCACTATAAAAAAATTACTGTCACTTTTTACCAAATATGAGACACAGTAATAGTAAATCATCAGGAATAATCGTCCAATATCAATGCAAATGTCTGCAAACGATCTTTAAGGAGAATGTAATTCAGGTCAAGAATTCAACACACTTCCAGGCCACAGTGAATAAGTGGCCAAAGAATATACAATGATAATTTCAAAAAGAATAAATATAAACTGCTAATAATCACTTGAAAAAGCATTCATCCTCATTAACGGTCAAAAAGATATGAATTAAAACAACTTTAAAGCGCTACCTCCTAACCAGCAAATTGGACAAATTAAAAGCAATGAAATCATGAAAGTCAAAGCCAGAGGAGATGTGGAGAAATATCACTGGTAGAATTGCTAATATGTAAAACCTTTGGGAAGAATAATCTGGCAGCACATGGGAAAAAGCCACAGAACTAATCATTTGCTCTGCCCTAACACTTCCGTTATGGAAAAGCATAGCAGCATTATTGCAACTACCAAAATCCTGGAGTCAACTTTGAGTCCAACAATAGAGAAATAATTAAATAAATTGTGCTGGTAATGACAACAACAACTAACAATAATAACGAACAACTATCTAGTGCCTCAGAGCTCTTTACAACTATTATCTCAGTTTATCCTCACAACAACTCTGCAAGGAAGGCACTTTTGTTATCCTCACCTTACAGATGAGGAAACTGAAGCAGACAGGATCAAGTGACCTGCCCAGGGTCACACAGCCAGTAAAGCTCTGAGGTTGATTTTGAACTCAACTCTCCCTGACTTCAGGTTCAGCATATTCCCCCACTGTGCCACCTAGCTGTAGTGGTACATTAATATAATGCAATGCTATAAAATGTAATTAGGACCAAACAAGTAAAAGAATATACAGAAATCTTTCTTTAAAAAATTATGCTGGTTAGTTTTGCAGAAGTTTTTCTTCTTTTTTCTATATTTTTAATAAGAAATTCCTCTGTGGAAGAAAGAGTAGGGAAGAGTATGCTGGGAAATGTAATTAATGTAAAAACAAAAGTTATCAATAAAATTTATTTTTAAAAGAAATTATCCAAAGTGAAAAAAGCAGAATCAGAAGTACAAAGTTCACAAAGCTACCACCACCTAAAAGAAATGTAAATTATAAAAAATGGGCAAAGCATCCTGGTGGAGACTTAGAGGGAGAGACTGAAAAGTTCTTAGTATATTTTATGCATTATGACCATAAATGTACTAGGCAAATTTAATTAGTTTTATTGATAATCAATGTCAAGTTTGTATAATAAATCATCTACATTTTTAAAGCAGGAATTGCTCGTATATTGAAAATAATTTAACACCTCTAGTGCCTTAGACATAAAAACGTTTTATGTCCTTTTTAATTGGATTAAAAAAAATAAATTCAACCCACATTAACTAGACTCTTAGCATGTGTGAGGTGATATACTCAGCACTAAGTGAACCAAAAAATAAAAAAGAATATATTCTCTGCTTTTATGGATCATACAATCTAGGAAGTTGGCCTTGAGTCTTGACAAACAAGGAAGATAATAAAGATAAAAGGTTAGAATAACTCAGAGGGGGAAACAGTGCCATCTGCAGTGCTAGAGGAGCCTGGCTTAGCCAGGGTTTTATTCTCTCAGCCCATCAGCATCTTTGTCTGATAACAAAACTCCAACAGATTTTATTGATGTGAATGCTCTCTCCAGTGGTACAGATTGCAGCCCATCCATGCCTTCCCATTCTCCTGTCCATGGCTTCCCATAAGTCCACTGAAGGGGGTCTGCCCAATTCACCAGGGACCTCCCTCACTTAATTCACATTTCTATATAACCCTAAGGTTTACAAATTACTTCTCCCACAATATTCCTGAAGTAAGGCGCTCAGGTACCACGATCACCATTTTACAGATGAGAAAGTTGAGAATAAGCTACAACTAGCAACTATTACACAATTAGTTAAGTGACACAGGCAAGATTTGAACCTGAGTCTCTTCCAACTGTAAGTCAGGCAGTCTTTTCATTGCACCATCCTGCCTTTCCATCATAGATTGATCTCCGTTTTTTTCCACTAGGTTTGAGGTCCCAGAATTATAAGATTTCAATTACATTAACAATATGTTTTCTAAAGCTGTATTTGTACTGCCCACATCTACTATTTTCTAGGATAGGATTGTGTTCTCCTAGGACAATGCTTGGTACACAGTAGGTGCTTAATAAATGTTTATTGATGACTAACAAAGCACTCAGTAGATTTGGCAAGTGGATATGTTGCTACTCTCACACTTTTAGTTATTTTTGCCCTTACTTCTCAATTGTTTTACAAGTGAATGGGGTGGGGACAAGGCTTCACTTGTCACCAACCTAAGCACTGTTCCTCCCTCTCTGGCTGGTCCTGCCACAGTTGCAAAGTGCTGGACCAAGATGATACCAACTGGCCAATGCCCCCAAATGGCCCACCGCCCCATCCATTCCCCACCTCCTCAGTCAGCCTTCTTCCCCCTGCTGCTTTAACAAAGATGCTACAATCCAACTGTTTTCTTTCAGAAATGGATCAAGTTTAAGCGGGATTTTGATAATTTCAAGACTCAGTGTATTCCATGGGAAATGAAGATCAAAGAGATTGAAAGTAAGTATTCTTTGGGCTATTTTACTCGGACTGACGAATGTTCAGCTTTGCAAGAGTTTGGGTGGCGTGTGTGTTTGGCGTTCTGGTGTGCTCCCCGAGCAAACGTCCCCAGACTCGGACGCCTTTGTTTTCCCTCATCCCAGGTCACTTTGGTTCTTCAGTCGCCTCCTATTTCATTTTCCTCCGGTGGATGTATGGAGTGAATCTCGTGCTTTTTGGTTTGATTTTTGGGCTGGTCATAATCCCAGAGGTAAGAATAGAATCCTCTTTATTTCTGAACAGTGACCTAACTTTTGTAGGGGGGAAAGAGCAATGTGCTCCAGGACAATAGATGAGTTTGAATGCTGACTCTGCCACTTTTCACCTCTATGTCCTTAAGCAGATCATTTAACCTCCCCAACCCTCAGCTTGCTCATCTGTAAAATAGGGACACAAAATAGCCAATATGCTTCTAAGTGCCTACTATCTGCAGCCACTATCAGATAGCATTGTTGTAAGGAAAGCCCTTAGGAAATCTCAAATACTAATCAAGAGCCATTTTATTCTTCTCATCATGTTGCATTTACCAATTGCTTTCTATTTGTAAGAAAATTTACAGTCATTTAAAATGTCACAATAGCCCTGTGCCCTGAATTAGTCGATGGAATAGACAAGACTAAACTACATGTGCTTCTAACTTAAGTGTTCTCCTGAGGTCAGATTCCATTTTTTTGAGTACCATAAGATTTAGGCTTAGAAGAAATCTTAGATATCATATAGCACAATACCATAGCTCCATTTTATGGATGAGGAAACTGAGGTCCAGAAAGCTAAGTAATTTGTCCAAAGCTATGTAGATGAAGGTAGTAACAACGATAACAATAATGTTTATATAGCACTTTTCAAAAAAGTGTTTATTAGGTAAAAGTCAGCATTTAAACCCAGATTTCCTAATTCTAAATTCAACTCTTCCTCAACTATTCTGAAACAAATCTTTATTGAATTTCTATGATATACGGAGGAATATAATCTAGAGCGCAGGGACAGTTGTGTCTTTGTGTCTTCAGTCCATGGCATGCTGTAGGTGCTTAATAAATATTTGATTCATTGAACTGAAAAGAATACGCAGACTATCATACTACTTGCTAATTATGTGATCACAGGCAAGTCAAAAGTTCTGGTAGCCTCTGTTTCCTCATCTGTTAAATGGAGATGATATTTGTGTTCTTCACCTCAGAGGGTAGCTGTGAAGTTCAAATGAGACAAAGTGTGGAAAGTATTTTGGAAGTCTTAAGGCAATATTTAATTGTTAGCTGTTATTATCGTTCGCATCTATTGCCTTGTTCAGTTCAGCCTTTACAACACACCTGAGAGGTGCCTGAAGCAAGTAATATTGTTCTCAATCTATGGGTGAAAAAAACAAGGCAAAAATATTTAAATGACTTGCCCTTAGCCTCCTGTCTCTGGAACCTGGGCTCTTTCCACTAGAGAACCAAGTCCATTAAATGCATTACACGTCTACAGTTAGCTTTCTCTGCTTATGCTTCCAACAGTGCCCAGTGCATCCAGAGGCATTCTTCAAAAGGGCTACAGGATAACACAGTTTCTACACGTAATATTTTCTGCCTGGTTTACCAATCAGCCTTACAATAGCTGGCCAATAATCATTCCGTTATAAATGGCTCAATGGGCACATTGGACCTAATTCTACCTTTCGTCACCACCTTTGGGACATTTTGCTGTTCAGCCATTCATCATGGAATTCAAAACCCTCAACACAACGCAAATTAAAATGGATGAGTTAGAAGTGGCTGCCAGTGTGTTATAATAACCGCAGACTACAATGCAAGCTCCATTATTTATAAATCCTTTATTCTGAACTATACATTAGCTATGAAGCGTGCTTACAAATACCTTATTAACTTAGCATGACTCCTCTTTGGCAAGCCTTAAAATCAAATGTAACCATTCAATTGAATGCTCCATATATTTATTAAAAGAGATCATTTCCTGACTCAGAGGTATAGTGATTTAAAACTTATGGATATAGTGAATAGAGAACTAGCTTCAGAAGCAGGAGGCTTTGGATTCAAGCCCCATCTCTGACACATATTGGCTGTGTGACCCTGGAGAGGTCCCATGAGCCCTCGTTGCCTCCAGGAAACTCTCTAAGACTTGACAACAAATGTGTAAAACAATTGTCAGTTTCCTTTGGTAGATAGTTCTATATGCAATGGAACCATGAAGGCTAAAAGTAAATAAAGACGGTATTAAAAAAATAAAAACCTGTGATGTTGCATTTATTAATACTTAGCTTAAAGTCTCCAAAGCAGAGAATAAGAAAGATTAAACTCATTCAGTGCATGTGTATTTTCACATCACAAATCCCCTGGTAGCTAAAAGGATTTAATTTACTAATCCACTGCAATCCCAGCCTGTGAGCATTCATTAAGCTACAGGCCAAATCCAGGCCTGGGGATACAAATCAAGAGAAGAAACAGTCTCTGCCTTCAAGGAGTTTACATTCTGCTTGAAAGTAGGAAACAATTTAGGCATCGAGGAGAAAAGCAAGAATTCATTAAAATGCTAATGACATATAAGATTTTCTGCACAATCTCTATTCACATCCTGACTTGGAGGGGCTTAGAACGAAAGGGATATGAAAGGATTCTCCTGCACAGAAAGAAATTAGGAGCTGAAGAGCTCAGGGAAGTCACCCAAGTCCAACGGAGGGGTCAAAAGCACAGCTAAGACATTAAAAACTTGCTGACTTCTCAGAAAAAGAGGGATATATAAGTCATTTGCCTCCAAGGATAACGATGTAATTGATCCACTCATGAGATTATCCATCTTATAGGAGCCTTCTCAAAATGAGATTCAGAGCTCCCTAGGGAGATACACTTCAGCAGACACAGTCTTTCCAATATGCCAATAGCATAGTATGATCTGAAGCGTGCCAAGTAGGGGTCCTTACCCCCCACATCCCAGATGCCTGAAATTCTGCTTTTAAAGACACATGCTTTAGGATGTACAAAGCTTTTTGATCTGCACTGATAATGCAAATATGGGCAGTCCATACATACACACACACACACATACACACACACGCACACTGTTTAAATATTTCATTTTTAAATGAGTTGTTAGAACTTTGAAAATATTTTCCAACAGAAGCAATATTCTACAAGGGGGTTAATTTCCAGAACACCCCACAAAAGCCTATTTAATCTATAACATAACTGAAATACTGCTAACAGTGATATTTCATACATTTAGAGTCTGTCTAGTCTACCTGCTTCATTTTACAGGTCGAACCCACATCAAATGTCTTACCCAAGGTCACATAGATTATAAGCATCAGAAGCCGAATTTGAATCCTATTTGTAAGCTGGGGCCTTCATGTATTTCCAGAAAGGGTGACCCCTTACCCCTTTATCAGTGAACACATTAGCTGATTAGAAAATAGAAAATAAGGCTCAGGGATAGTTTGTCCAGAATAAGGATTTGGAAAGAAACACAGGTATTAGGAGAAGTAAAAGATATTGTACAGGTAGAAGGATTCCAAAGCACAGTTAACCTACTTCACCATCTCCCCCCGGGGTTTGTATAGCAATATTAATATGGCTATAGGTAAATTGTTCATCCTGGTTAAACCAATGTGGGCTCTCTTCAGAGGGGAAAAAATCCTCAAACTCATATATTAGAAACCAAAATCACTCAGATCCTCAGAGTAATTTTCTGTAAATCACTGTCATTTTGTAACGCAAAAGTGCTATCACGCTGTGGTAATCTCCTGCACAACAGTATTTGAAAATTCAACTAACAATGGAACTCAATCTACTGCACAGATGCTGATAATTTTATGAAAGCCAGCATCGTTGGAAGAAGACACCATTCTGAGTATCTCTCTGCTCCTTCTTTCTACAAATAAATTACCCGAGTTTACTTGGAGAGATTTTACTGAG
Organism: Phalanger gymnotis; assembly: GCA_028646595.1. NCBI lineage: Eukaryota > Metazoa > Chordata > Mammalia > Diprotodontia > Phalangeridae > Phalanger > Phalanger gymnotis. Next base: position 35,257,604 of record CM053623.1, on the reverse strand, counting down.
ACCTATCAGCAAATTGAGTAAGCAAGAAAATAACAGAAAATGCAAGTGCCCTGCTCGAACACAGTAGAAGCTACGGAGAGAGGCCCATACATATGTGGAGAGGGAGGAAGATACAGAGAAATACATAGTCAGTGAAATCAAAATATTGATCCTTCTTTCAACCAGGTTTTAATGGGGATGCCCTATGGAAGCATACCTAGGAAAACTGTACCCCGAGCTGAGGAAGAAAAAGCTATGGATTTTTCAGTTCTTTGGGATTTTGAGGTATGTATAAAATCTCTCCCCAGACACCATTTTTGACTATCTGACACACTCAAGCAGGGTATAACTTCTTCACAAAGTCTCCATTTTCTAATCGTGATGGGGAGTGGTCAATGATTTTTGTAAAGATGTTCAAATTCAAGCATTAGGTCATTGAAAAGCATGGGTTCTAAACAGATAGACTAAACAGATCTCAGACTTGAAAAATTGGGATGAAAAAAATACAGCATGCATGAGCAGGGATTCAGGGGGGAATCTAGTACTTTCTAAATAATCATTAGAAGATGGAAAATGGACCCTAGAAGTCATCACTATGTTCTGTACTTCTCTACCCTGACATCACTTTAGAGTCTTGGGCATCCTTTATTCCTCCTTGCCTCTCTAATGGAAAGAAGAGGCTGTTTATAAATTGGGGATTGATGGGGAGCCAAATGCCACAAGTCCAATGGCAATTTACCAGATCTGACCCAGAAGACTCCAAATGACAATCGGACACTTGTCATGTCAATTCTTAGCTATGGCCAAGGATTCTAATCATCATTCAACAAGCCTAGGGTGCTAGTTGGTCCATAGCCCCCAAGGTCACCTCCAAACCCAAGGGGAAAAACTCAGATCCTGAATGGGGGAATTGGTGGAGAAGAGGAAAGGTGAGAAGACAGGATGGGATGGAGTGTCTGACAATAACCCAGTATCCTTAAGGTTTTTGGCATAGGGGCTAAATAGAGTTGATCTGAAGCCTTTGGGGATCACTTCAATTCCCCCAAGGGAACCTCAGTGAGTATAGGTAATAAAGATTCCAGAATGCCATGAGGAAATCCTTTCCAAACCCAGGATGTTTCTCTCACAAACTGACTCGATAGGAGAGGATGATTGACTGCCAGGTAATATATCTTTCTTGCTTCCCCCACCCTCTCCAAGGTACCACTAAATGAAAGGATCATACATAAATCACTAGAGCCAAAGTAATCTAATACAAGTACCACCTGTGGGGGAAAGAGTGAGTCCTCTTTCCCTGTTTACCCTACACTGGCCTCCAATAGCAACACCACTCTCATCAGAAGTAGAAATGTTCCCAAGAATCAAGAATTATGTCTTTGGTCTTCTGCTCCCAAACCTGAAGTCTAACATCTGGATGGAATTATTCCATCATGAAATGGCAAGGACATCTTGAAAACAAGCAAGCAAACACACACACACACACACACACACACACACACACACGCACTCCTATCCAATACTAGCCTGAAGGTAAGTAACCAGGTGTGCCTGATAGCACATTTCTAGAACTCTTTCTCCTATAGAATAAGAAGTGGTCCAAATCAGAGCCATCTCTCGTAACACGGAAAAATTGGTTGCTTTAGCCATACACTGGGCATATACCCAATGTAGCCTGGCTGAGATTTTGACTTACAGAGATGGAACCTAAGGAAAAAATCTACAGATGCCATAACATTTCATTCTCGGTGGCCAGACCTCAAGCACCTCAAAGGGCAAAAAAGCAGATTTCTGTAAAGCCACATTAAATTCAGACATTGAGGCATAATGGAAAGATATAAATGATCCAGAATGGCTTTACACACACACACACACACACACACACACACACACACACACACACACATACACACACACCCTTTATCTCTAAATATAGCCTCAATTTCTAATACTTCTACATCCCAATACCAGTTGGGCTTTGGAGAAAAAGGAACATTGGAAAAGAAAGAAACTAAAATAAAGGAAAGGATATGATGATGAAGGACAGAGGGCAGAAAATGCACAGCAGACCTTAAAAGTAATGGAGCTAGAAGAAAAAGGAAGTCCTTTTCCTTTCCCTTCTTTCCACCTCAAATATTAATTAAAGCACTGCAAAAATAAAAACATAAAAAGCATATGAGTCTCTGTACTTCATATATACTGAGTTTATTATGCATTCATTAAACTCAGTGATATGTCACCAGAGCAGTAAATATCTGACATTTATTATTCTGCAGGGTTATATCAAGTATTCTGCTCTCTTTTATGGCTACTACAACAACCAGAGGACGATCGGATGGCTGAAGTACAGGTTGCCAATGGCTTACTTCATGGTGGGGGTCAGTGTGTTTGGTTACAGCCTAATGGTTGTCATTCGATCGTGAGTAGAGTTCCTTGATTTAAAATATTTTGTCTCCTCTTTGTTAGACGTCCCTTCAAGCTCAGCCCCCATGGCTCAACCAAAAACTTCCTACACAAAGTTCACATTTTTATCCAAAAGGTCAATTATATTGGATCCTCTCTACCTACATGGCTCATGATTCAATCTGTGGTATGATATTCCCTGTTTATTCTTAATATCCAATAGCCAGCTGGGTGGTACAGTGGATAGAGTACTGGACTTGGAGTGAGGAAGACCCAAGTCCAAATCAATCCTCAGACACTTACAAGCTATGTGACTGTGGACAAGTCACTTGACCTCTGTCTGCCTCAGTTTCCTCATCTATAATATAGGGGTGATAATAGCACCTACATCCCAAGATTGCTGTGAGAACAGCATAGGATAACATTTGTAAAGTGTTTTGTAAACCTTAAAGCACCATGCAAGCGCTATC
>CM053623.1:35230132-35254255 GCA_028646595.1 Phalanger gymnotis | reverse complement strand
AAGCATTTTTAATGCCACACTCTTTTTCCATTGCTGTCGTCTCTGAAATGAATCAAGATTAGAGTTCTTAGGATGGTCCAGAAAATGGATGCATGCTGTTCACCAGGACACTGTGGGCTTATACTGATGTTGTAACTAGTCGATTTGGAACACTGGAATTCCATTTTTTTCCTGTCTTGTTCCCCCCGCCACCCCCCATTTCCTTGTAAGGCCAGTTATGCCCCAGAAAGTTTTCTTCATACATAAAATTCTGTTTGTGAAATGACATCATTGCCCCATTCATAATTCTTGTCTTGTTAGGGTTTTTCCAGTTGGTAGACTGGACTTCCAGAGCTCTTTGCTTTTGAAAAGTGGAAGGATCTCAATTTTGGATGTTGTCATGTTTTTGCCATTTTATTTTTTTGGTTGGGTTTTGTCTTGTGTTGGTTTTTTAAAATAAAGCTATATAAAACTTGTGGATTAGACAGAATAAATTTCTAAATTAAAAAAAAAGAATATTCATTCCCATTTAAGCATTTGAAGTTTGGCTGATTTCACCATCTTACTATAACTGCCCTAAAGTTAACATTAACCTTTATCAAGCCTTGCCCTCTGGGGGGGGAGGGTGGTCATTGGCCATCTGTCCCCTTCTCCTAGATATTTTATTCTCATTTGGCTTCTGCTCTTCCAACCCTACCATTTCTATGTACACAATGTCTAAGTAATTTTCATCCCTTGGTCTCAGTTTCACCTCTAAGAAGTTCAGACTATGTTCCTTCCATCTTTCCAGCTATGATCTTGTTTCTCCTACCCTAACCATTCCTTTCCAGACTCTCATCCTACCTTTTGATGCTTTGCATTTTACATTTTCTTTATGAACTAACCAGCTTTCATGCAGTTTATTACCAAATCTACATAGTCACTCACTATTACTCTTCAGAATGACAATACAACACTGCCACTAGGCTGCTGGACCTTTCCACCTTGTCTTCTCATTTACTTATGTATACAACGTACTTCATCTCCTCAGTTAAACCCACCCCCAATTTTCCTCCAACATTTTCTACTTCTATTTAGAAAATTTTCTCCCGGACAAGTTCACTAACTTTTCCCCATCTACCATGGTGTCAATTTTCAGTAGATTTGTAAGTGTAGGCTTTGCTACTCTATAGCCATCACTTTCGTTCAGTCCCTCATCTCTCTTCTGAACAGAGCTTCCTGCTTCCTCTCCTCTCCCCTCCTCAATCCATCTTCAAAACCACTGCCAAAATAATCTGAGTGTGGACACTTACTCAAAAGCTTTTGGTCTTCAAACAGAATACCCAATGATACCACTATTAGTGCCCTACACAGGGATATGCAGGAGCTAACTTGAATCAACTCACAAGAGAATCATTAAATTTTTAGTGTGAGTTTTTCTACCTCAGAAGTCAAAATGCCACAAATCAGAGATAGATTTGTTTTGTTGTCTAGACTTAAAGTCATGGAGAAAAAGTTAAGAATGCAGATAACTTAAGTAGTCTGTACTTTTTTTTTCTAGAGAGCTGATTATTTTTAAAAGGTTTGCCAGTATGCCTCTGACTATACTCCAAAGAGATCAGAGAGAAAAGGAAAAAAATGGAAAACATGGGGTACTCATTAATTGGAGAATGATTGAACAAGCTGTTGGGGTATGTGAATCTATTTAATGACCACAATATTCTGTTAAAAACAAAAAGGGGAAATTTCAGAGAAACCTGTGAAGAGCTTCCCTCAACAAATGCAGAGGGAAGCAAGCAAATGAAAATCAACTTTGAAATACTTAAGAACTCTGATCAACCATAATTCCAGAAGACAGATGATGCATATTATCCACCTCTTCACAGAAAAGGCAATAGATTGTGTATACAAAAAAAAACCAAAAAACAAAAAAAAAAACATCAAGTTTTTTTTGGATATGACCAACAGGAAAAAATCTATTTTGCTTGAGAAAACATTCACTACTGTGGTGTGGTTTTTTCCTTCTTTTTCAATAAAAGTGGAGTGGTATGAGAGAAGGCTAGCAATAGGCTTATCAAAGGTAAAAGAATTACGGTCATTAAAGTCACATACACACAGCATAGCTTTGTAAATTGAATTTATTCCTTAAAAGAATAAACAGCTCATAACAGAATAATGGTTTCATGTACAATCTTTTTCCCTATTTTACTTAGAAATGCCCATTTAACTAGTTATTAAGGCTAGATTTAAAAAAAGTCTTGTCTCCTTTTTACACCTAAGCTAACAGAACCTATACAGTTTTGTATTTAAATGCCCAACTCTACCTTTTTCCCCCTCCTAAACTTCTATTATCTCTTCACCCACTGTTCCAACAAAGCTGGACTACTTGCTGTTCCCCTTCCCATTTCCCCCTCCCCCCAAAAACAGGGTTCACTTCCTTCCTCTATGTATTGGCATCAAGGAGTGTATGAGAGTACACTCGAGCTTCATCTCTCCCATTCTTATCATCCTTCAAAGACTCGGTTTAATGCTCATACTTTCACCACTTCCCAGGCTACCCCATACAGCCCCAAGTATGTCCAGTTTGGAGAGTCATAGCCTAGGTGATGTCAAAGATGGGGAGGCAGGTAGGGCCAGAGAAGCCAAGCAGGGTTAGAATGGGCTCTTCAAGCCCTTCTTTCTTCTCCCTGTCTCCCCAGTAGCCACTTGGGGTGACAAAGGTAGAGACGGCAGACAGCCCCTCTAGGGCATCTACTCTAGCTCTGAATAGCTTTAGAGAAGGGCAAGTGGTGTTCTGGTCCAGAGAGTAGCAAGAAACATAAGAAAGAGGATGAGCCATTCATAAGAAGCAGTTTTCTAGGGCTGAGTTCCTAGAATGACATGTTCTAGCTGAGTCTTGTTTTACAGAGCATTTATTCTGTGTTTAGTCATTAACAGCACATGTCATGGGTCATTAAAGGTATACAGCAAGGCAGCTGGAGAGAACATGCAATGTTCTAGATATTTAGTTACATATGCAGGGAAACCTCCAAAGGCAACAGATTTTCTTCTCACATATGAGGGGTTAACCTAGAGTGACCCTTTCATATGAATATAGATGAGCTACACGATTCTGTTTACATTGCAGTTAATATAAGTTGGACTACATTCTCTTCCAAGAGCTCATAATTGAGTAAGATTTTAAAGGATCTGATTCTAAACACAACACGAGGGCTGTTTCTTTTGTACATGAAAGCCTCAAGCACTCAGTTAAGATTGCTTTGTGTTTACTTCTTTGTAGAAGAAAGTCTCCTTGCTCCGCAGTAAAATATAAATTCCGAGGACAGAAAGGTCCTTTATTTGTGTGCCAGGCTTAGCTCAGAAGCCCACATATACTTAATCTGGGTTTACTGAGCTCAATTGCTAAGCTTTAAGCTTGTATAGGGTTGGTGTAGATCGTGAGTGGTCACAGGTCAAAAAGAATGCATGAATGTAGATAGGGGAGGGAGGTGAAGGTGGGGAAAGAAGGAAAAGAGGGAGTATCTGGCAACTTGGAGCCCTAGCTGAGATCCAGCTTTTGCCTACAAGAGCCAGGCAATGTCTGGGCAAAGCAGAAAGGCCACCATTCCCAGGAAATGCCTAAAACTCCAAAGCAAAAAGGAGATCATGTGGTAGTGTGAGTCCTGGTGCCTTTGAAAAGGGACATTTATCTACATTTGGGAGCAGTAGTGAGACTGCCTGGTCTAAATTACATAGACTTGGTTTGCAAGTTACTGGGTCACTTTATGGGACCCAGCAATCTGGTTCTCCACAAAGCCAGAGTTTATACAAGAATGAAATCAGAGGCAAGAGTGGCTTTACACCAGTCACTGTCAACAGGACTAGAACCCAAGTTGTTCAAGAGTTCATAGAAATAAGTAAAAATTCCAGGCAACTTCAGTAGCTTGACAACTCTGCCTTTAAGCCTTCTCCCTTGGGCCAACCAGGACAAGCTGTGTTTATAAAACTTGGCCTGCAGCTATCTGACAATGGAGGGAGGGGCAGGAAATCAAAAGGGAAAGCTGCAAGAGATCCTCCTAGGCTTTGCCTGGTACAAATACTGTCATGAAGTTTGTGATGTTTAGTGACCCTGGGATCTAGGGGGGTAGTTGAGGTCTAAGTTGTGGTCCAATAGTTGTGTAATGAAGGATGGAGACACCTTAATTTGCTCTAAATAACCTACTCGGCATTGCTTATACATTAACTTCTATAGACTTTGCCAGACTAGAGGTAGGCAGCAGACTACTACCATTTCTATGTTTCACCTTTTTCCTCCCTTGCTTTGTCCATATATACTTCAAGAACTCCATTTCCATCTTTCCCAAAGGCTTATCCCCAGTTGAGAGCTGTCAACCAGAGTTGCTACGGCTTGCAAGACCACTTAATATTGGAGTCCTTCCAGCATGAAGAGGCTACTGAAAAATCTGGAAATTCTCAGTATGACAGGTCAAGGCTTTCAGGGCTAGGGAGTCCAGCATTGCTTTGAGTTTGCCAACAAAAAAGCAAGTGAGTGGGTCTAAGTAAATGCAAATCAGAAATGGGTGATCTCATCACAAAGAAAGCCATCTTTCCTTAAGAGTCTAAGGAGATATCCAAGCCCACAGCATTCCAAGCCTACTTCCCATCTAAGTTGGCCACTGCAAAGTTACATCCTGAATTACATCCAAGGTTACAACTGAATGAGTAATCTATGTAACTCATCCATTAAGATGTGATCTAGGACTGTACAGATGGACAAGTTGGATCCCAAGCTTCCCATAAAACAGGGGCCCATCTTTTTAATATCAAAATGCTACCATTCTACTCATGTTAGTGTACAGCAGAAGGACATGGAATACAATGAGCTCTGAAGAACTGATTCCCAGAGGGCAATGGAAAGCCTTGTAGTGGATATAAGCAGGCTACATATACAGTCAATGGGGAACTAGAGAAAATGATGCTATTATATAATCATATAATGAATGGCATGAGAAGATGGGCTGGTCACAGGAAAAGAGTGAAGGAAGGCAGATTGACAGCTAGAGCATTTCATTAGTACTATTATATCAGGAAAAATTGATGAAGGCCTTTAAACCTGATACCATTTATTTGCCCCTTGAGTGACACAGGATGGGCAGATATGAAGGGTTAGTGATCTGAATTGTTAGAGGGAACTTCTAAATTGAAATGATCATTGAGTATTTGAAGTTACCTAGGAGAAAACTCTTTAGGAGTCACATCAGTTTATGACGAGATACCATTAAAAAAGAAAAGCCATCAACCAACCACCTAAAAGCTGTACTAGACGAAGACCTTGTAGATCTATCTTTTTCTTTTGGCTTGAGTTTTGCATTTCCTGTGATCCCAAACATAGGGAACAAGACAGTGGCTTCATTATGCTACCAAGTCTACCCCAAACAAGTTTCAGACTAGGACTAGATCAATGTCAGAAGTATATTGGGGCCCTGTGAAAGGTTCAATGCTAAAATAAATGTAGGCTGGTCCCATAGTATACTATTTACGACTTAAGGGTATAAAGATGATTCTATGTCTTCCTTGCCAGTAGAAACTCAGCCTGCCTTCTTGCTCCTGAGATTTCACTGAATGTCTCCAGTTCCTTCACTCTACAAGAACCCTTGATTTTCTAAGTCTCTAGCACAAGTATCACAAAGCTCTTCTTGGTAATATTCCCTAAGCTTGGATGTCCTAGTTTAGGAGATTGAAGGATGGTACCAATGCCCCAGGCATTGTGCCACTTCCTGACATGCTTGAAAGCCCTTGCAACAGGGATCTAATGGACAAGAAGCTGGAGTCAGACCCGAAACCCAAGTGGGCAGATGTTGGCATTCCTACAGAGCAAGTTCCCCAGACCAAGCTATGCTATACCAACCTGCATGTTGGTGGAAGGGACACAAGAAAACTACCACTCAGGCCCTCCCTATAGAAAGCTTAGGATCTTTTCTGACTTGATTATGGCTCTTACCTTTCTTGGGGATGGATACCCTTTATCAGCTTATTACCCAGAAGATAATTCAAAATCAGCTTGGGGAAGACAGATTAATTGCCAAAGCCAATTTGAATGGCATGGCGATACCATGGACTCAATGTTTGAGACTCAATAGAGCAGACCTTCCATTTGTGATGGGGGGGGAGGGGCAGTGCAGCAGCAGCATTAAGTCCCTCAGCTTCTACATCTGTGAAAAGGCACAGACCAGATAAAGCAAGAGAAGAGATCCAGCCGAGATGACACCTTTCCATTAGCTGGAAGCTACCAGGTTGGTTGCACAGTAGTTGACCCAGTTCGGGACTGACCTGGCATCTTCTTTCTACGTCCAGTAAATAGAGTTGAAAGGTCATGACTACCACTCTATAAGCAGGAATCATTCTAAACAGTTTTCTTAGTCAATCAGCCTAGAATGTTGGTGTACTAAGGCAGTCCACCATTAGGTCCATTTGATGGGATCTAAGAAGAACTTTCGAAGATGTTAGGATACCTTTCATAAAAAAGGAGACTATAAACTAACAGACCCAGCAGCTGAAACAAGGGTGAGCATTCATTACTTGAGTACATCCAACCATTTCAAATCCAATAATGTAAAACTTAAAATCAGTTATACAAGTAGCTACAGTAGCACCTTTCACAGTTGATAACAATAGCTAGCATTTATATATCTCTTTAAGCTCTTTGGCATAACTCTTTATAGATTCCTATTTGATGTGAACAGCCCTGTTAGCAGCTACCCTGTGATGTGGGTGCCATTGTTATACCTATTTTTCATGGGGTAAACTGAGGATGAGAGCTGTTAGGTGATTAGTCCAGGGTCACACAGATAGTAAGTGTTAAGGCAGGATTTGAACTGAAGGCTTCCTGATTAAGCCAAGAGTTGCTCTGGAATAAGCCTGTTGCTAATTAAGAGACTGAAGAAAGTGGGGAGAGGACCTTAAGCCACTGTAATAACCTGGAACAAGGGAACATTCTTAAAAAAAAAAAAACCAAAAACCAGGAGACTAGAGTTTTTAGGCTTCTCCCCTTGGTAAGGGGTAAAGCTCATCTTCCAAGTCATAGTGACAACACAAAAGGTTACTGAGAAAAGGATGCACCTCCAGCCTAGGTAAACAATCAGCATCTGGAACAACCTTCAGTAAGGTTCTAACATCTGGTGCCCATGTGCTTTTCCTCACTTGAGGATAATGAAACAAGAGCACTTAATGACAAGTGAAAGACCTATGTTTAGTTTTAGGATAAAAGGCAAAGAATTTTTTTCCAGAGACACCAGCCACATGCCTCACTCCAGATTCTCACTCTCCCTTTGAATTAACCTGGCTTCTAGGTTAGCCGAGCTACATGAACACCAAGTATTTCACCAGATATGGTAGGTCTCCATGACAAAAGGATGCCTTCCCTCCCTTTTAGTGACTTCAAGACAACATGCTCTAAGCATAAATCAGTCCCTGCATTGTATTCTGAAAACTCAAGTATCTATTCAGTTGCAAGTCCAGGTGTGTTGGGTGATAGAGCACATACCAACATCTCATTTAACCCCAACTTAAAATATTTTTGTTTTTGACTAATAAAAGTCAGAATGAGCCTCTTTCCTGAGAGATTGTCAGGAATATTTGACTGGTCAGGAATGAACTTGTTTATTCTATTTAAGCTCAATAACCTGGTCTAATCATGCCACGTCCAACTCAATGGATTTCAGTGGTTCCCTCTTGGCTCTATAATCAAATAGAAACATCCTCTGTTTGGCATTTAAAGCCCTTCCCAGTCTTACTCCAGCCAATTTTTCCTAGGCTGATTATGCCTTATATCACCCTCACTTGGCATTCACCTAGATAAGCCATTCCATTCCCTACCTCTGTGGCTTTGATTTTTGGAGCTATCTTTTCCTTCTGCCTCTTAGCCCCAAATTCCCTTGAAGGCTCAGTTCCAGCACCAGTTTCCTACGAGGCTTTTCCTAATTCAACCAACTGGTGATATCTCCAAATTACTTTGTAGTGAGTGGCTGGATTGTGTACTTCTGAGTACAGATCTTCCTGGGAGAGTGTAAACTCTTCAAAGGCAGAGAGCAATTTGCCTTTTTCTCTATCTCCTAGCAAGTGCTTAAATGCTTCTTCAAACACATAGATAAGAAGTGACTCTACACAAGTGAGTTTGCTGCTTAACTCTTTCACCTTTATCTGCCAAAATGTTAGAATAGCATCTAGTTAGCTGCCTTAAAAAGTCATCTAACAAGAGTGACTCTTGGGTTATTTCTTCCAGGTTAGTTTTCTTAATAAGCTAAAGTTCTCTCCCTCTAACCCCATTGCCTTTTGTGGGTCAGGTTCAGTGTCCTATACCTCCTACAGGCTCCCAAAAAGTACAACCGGTGAGATTTTACATGAAGTATTAAGTCCCTCTATCACGAGGGCTTTCCATTGGCAGATTAACAGGAAGGATTGGACAAAATATTTCCTGAGGAGAAGGGACACAGAATCCCAAGAAAATAAAATAGAAGCAACCAACAGCCTTCTTAATACCTTGACAAGATGACAAATCATGGCTCAAGATTAGTCGCCTATAGGGAGCCACTGAGAGGCAGCGTGGTGTAGGGGATAGAGAGCTGGCCTTGGAGCCAGGGAGACCCAAGTTCAAGTGCTACCTCTGACATAACAGGGGTGCAGTCACAGCAAAGTCACTTAGCCCAGAAGTGCTCTAGGCAAATCTCTAAGACTATAGGTTGTACAGAACATGCTGACCTGCATTAGTAGAGGAAGTTTCCTCACCTGGAAGTTCCCCATATCAATGAACAGTTAAGGGTACAAGAATCCCAAAGTCTGCCAAATGAAGGTAGACTTTTTAGCAACCTAGAGATCATTAGTACATCTTTAACTGAGCTAGCAACACAACCTAATTGAACTCTTTGAGAGGGATGAGCCAGAATGAGAGCAGGGCTTTAGTGAATTTGGACTATGATTGCCCAATGATTTTGAGAGGTCCTAAGGCATTGCACCTCCATTCTAGGTTGGAATAGCTGTGATAAAGTGCTATCCCTACCACCATTAAGTTTCCCCTTTCCCAGGGATCCTGTAGGATTTGCAACTTGTACAGCATCCTTATCCACAAGGATCACATCACACAAGTACTTAGCCTGGAATTATGGCCACCTCTAGGACTTCAAAGAGTCACAGGGGCCTAGGAAAGCTGGACCAGAAAGCAGAGGCTTAGACCAATTGAGGCAACTGGTTGGCAGAACTCCCATTTGGAAATGCTCAGATACCATCCGCTCTGAGGATTCCATGTTTCCCTCCCCACCCTCGCCCTCTTTTCTGGGTAAAGAACTACAACCAAAGGGGTGTATGCATGTGTATGTGTGTGATCTTCAGTTTCTTCTGACTTGTTTTTATTTTATATGTTGCTTGAGATCCATAGTCAAAGAGGATACGAGCTGCACTTCTCTCTGGGATAGGGGGATGTTAGAGTTGATTGACTTCAGCAGAGCCATGGGCCAGAATTGAACTAAAAAAAAAAGTTGCCAGTTTCCTAACAGGACACTATAAAGAGCATCCTGGCATGAGAATAATCCGATTTAGCTTGCAAATTTCAAGGGAACTTGGGAAAACATATGATTTGGGCCACACAAAAACTTTGTATTTGTATTTGCTTATCATGGGGATTTTAGAGAGATTTTAGAGAGGCCAGTTTAAACTGATAGGAGTAATAGGTAAAGAGAAGTTGGGTAAGAATTTGTCACAGGAAAGACTCTGCACTAATTTCAGATCTAAGTCCGCAGAAACACACCCAACCAATTACTAATTAGAATGTTAATTATTTACACTAAACTAGAATACTAATTATTTGAGACTCTAAAGCAAGCAGAAGTCAGCAGAGGGTACCTTGGTTCCCCAACTGAAAAACGAAGAGAAGGGGGTGGGGAAATCTGTGGGTGATGCCTCATGGACAGGGCTTGGTCAGGCCTAGAAGCTTTGACACTGCCAGATTGTACGAGGCTGATAGATAAAAAGCAACCAATGCTCAGATTTGAATTACCAAGCACAGAAACATCTACACAGGAGTTATGGAGTAAAATGGTGTTTAATTGAAGGGCTCCTCAGAAATAAGTGTCCATTGGCAGCCTCAGGGTCTATCAACATGGCAACATCAGTGTCTAGACTGGTAGCCCAGTCAGCCATGAGTTGCCATGACTCCAAATTCCAAATTACCGAGCACCAGGCAGGCAGGCTCTGTCAATAAGATAGCCAGGGATGCATGGAAGCAGTCAGGGCTATTACCAAGCACTGAGTGCCTACAGGCCTCTGGAGAAAGATTCTATACCCCAAAAGGAAGGCTGTATTCTTGTGCCCTCTCATGGGAGGATCTTTACACAAAGAATCTCAAGCAGCTCATGACATAACATCCAATGACTTTTCAAAGACGGGACCATGGGAGGCCAGAGAAGTCAATGCCTATCTGTGTACCAGAGATAAAAGCAAAACTCAGGCACAAGTATGTGGTTAGCATCTAGCTAGTGATTGGGGTTGGCTCAACTCAACTGCTACCATCCATAAGGATGAAAGAAAGCTTTGACTAGAGATTGTTGGATCTTCATGAGAAGACCAGGAAAACTGGTAGGTAGCCACTTAATTTGACTATTAGTGTACCAGGTATTCAAGTTGAGGCCTTATGCTATGTACCTAAGGTCTTGTTTTGTTTTACCTTAATTTTTCCATTATGAACTTAAGCAAACACCTCAATGTACAAACAAGAAAGGTTTGGCAGAGGTAGAAGGGTCTGGTTAACCAGCCCTTCCACCAAGATATCCCTAGGAACCACGAAGAAGAGTGCCAGAGGAAAAGAAGATTTAGTGAAAACAAACACCCCTATATATTAAATCATATATAATATGACATATATATAATATATAGACTATATATAAGTCTATATATTAAGTCATAACCCAAATCAGTAGGATGCATAGATTACTCGTGTAGTGATTTTACATTTACAAAAAGTCCGGTAAATTCTCACTTGACTCTCATGAGGCAGGCAGTATAACTATTATCCAAGTGTCACAGATAAAACTGGACCAGAGAAGTTGGATGATTTGCCCAAGATTATTGAAATAAGTGGTAGAACTGGTACCTTAACCCTAGTTTGACTCCAGGTCTAGTGTTCTTTCCACTAAGCTGCTTCTCAGGCTACAAGGACTTCACAAGAAGCCACCCCCTAGGAACTTCCTTGAGGAGTTTGAACAGTGGTTTCCACAGTCTGTAGGGAATGGTCTCTCTGCAATCAAATTCCTCTTATATGCCTCCTTTGGCAATACTTGACTTGAAAGAACTACCTCTCCTCCCAATGACCGATTAGACCTTCCAACTAGAACTCCAAACCTTCCTTAGAATGCCCAGTAATCTGAATGCCTCTGTTTTAGTAGTCAGTGACCAAAAGTCAAGGAAAGTTTCCCTAAAGCCCAGTGCTCATTGAGAATAGTGGCATCGACGGCTTAAAGACAAACAAACATAACCAAATTTTTTCCTAGACTCCTGCCTCGCTGACAGCGAGCCTCGTGGCCACTTTCAGCTGTCACACAGGGAACACTGATGTTGACAAGTTACATTTGTAAGTTTCACAAGGGGAGGGATTGCTCTACCAAAGGTTGGTTGGCCGATTATCTGTAGGACCCTCAATATCCAGTGCACATAATGAGCACTAAGTGATAATTGAGTTGGACCAACTGGTCCAACCACCAAATCCTACTGCAGTGCTTTGCTGTGGCATGAGTGGACCCTGAGGTCTCATGAGGATAGCCATGCAACCAGTCCTGCTCCTGGAATCCCCTTCCTGTCAGCCCCCCAGAGCTGCAGAGAATGTAGAGGAAGCCTGGATTTATCCCAGTACTTCCCTGATCATCTAGTCTTCCAGCTAAAGTTGTGGATAATGGGTTTGGTGAGCATACCCAAACCCCACTCTTCCAATTTAGGCACCTTCTATCATGTGTCATCCTTCTATAGCCTTTCTCCTTGGTGCCATTCCAGTCACTGCCCTGGAATTACCAGGTCAAGCCATTCACCATTGTTCACATAGTGTTACATGTCACCAATTTAAATCCAAGCTAACGGGGAGCCATCCTACCAAGCCTACTAACCATTACTTTATTTTGTCCTTACTGTTTCTTAAACTTTGTTTTGGGGGCAAAGGAGGGGTAGATGCATCTTGGGGTTTACTGGTAATGCATTCAAGACTCTTATGGTGTCCTCTCCAGGTGTCCAGTGTATATCATATTGATTCAAGATAAAGGCTCAGCCCTATTTGTTCCTTCCCATCTCATTCCTCTGTCTCCTTGAGGAAACATCCTTAACAGAATACATCTTTTAACACTGACCTAGCCAGGCTGTTGTACACTGTGAGGGACTTCTCCTTCCTTATACCCAGAGCCTGGGCCATCCTCTTGCTCAGAATTACCCCAATCTCTGGGCACTTTCAGGTAGTCATTAATTGGTATAAATATATGCAACACTTAGGGGCTAGTTCTATGAATTTTCCCATTCATTAATGGCAAAAGAAGACAATGACATCCTTCTACCTTACTTGTTCTCCCCATCTGTTACCCAGCATTTGCTCCCCTAGATATATCTCCCCCCACATAATGCACTTTCCAAATATTCATCTCTACTTAGAGTAGCCCTGCTCTTCCTAAGAGCCACTACAGCCTTGCCTTGCCCAACCCACTGATTTCACAGTCCTCCTGTCAATAAAACAGGGTTTTCTTAAAAAAAAAAAAAAGCCACATCCCTCAGCAGTTCAGGGCCTCTCCTCCCATTAATTTATGTGGTCAGGAGAGGCCAACTCAAAGTGGTGTCAAAGGGGAGAAGACCAAGGAATACTCTCAGGGAGACCCAGAAAGTTGGCTCATCCTTTTGGGGCAGCTTAGTAAGTATGGAGGGCCTTTTTCTTGGTGAATATTATTTCATCTGTTCCTCAGTTTCTAAAGGAGGAGCCAAGCTATCAAAGAACATTGACAATTCACTACAATCCATAGCTGGGATAAGCTTCTACCTGATTCATAGTATCCCAACAAACTGAAAGAATGCATGGACATACTCCCTTTTGGTTCATGGGAAACCAGACTTCTCCAGCTGGTATAGAGAAGGAAAAATGTTCTTAAACACATAGCTTCCTCTCCCCTGCACTGGCCCCCCATGCTTCATGCAAATGGGCATGGAGTTCATATTTCAAAGTAATACTCTATCCCATTTGATTTTCCAGCTTAAATGAACTCAGTGAACTTGTCTTAAGTGACTCCCAATTTAGGCTGAAGTTGATAATTTCTCCTTATCAAGCCTATATATATATATATGCTTATGTCCCAGAGAACTACCAAGACCCCAGCTCTCCAGTCTTCTAAAGTCTCCTTCTTCTTCAGAGCAGCATTCTTATTCTTCAGCAGGTGGTGATGCCTTGCATGGCACAGGATTCTTCACTGATAAAATACCTCTGTCTAGTGGGGGTACAGGAAGGGTCATCATAGCCCTGTTAAGGGCATTAATCTCTCATTCTGGGTGAGGAAGCTGGGGCTTGCTCAAACTAAGCAGATCCAGGATCACAATCTTCTCCTAGCCCAGGGCATTTTCCATTCTGCCTGTTCTCACCAAGATTAGATAAGTCTTTAATTCTTGGTTTCAAACTTAACAAACACCTCTGTCCAATAGTAGCTGACAGGAGTGGCTCTTTAGAAGGTATATAAATGTTTCCTATGCTCAGCTGAGCCCAGTCCAGATACCCATCATAGCCTGGGGGCAACCCTGGTTTTCACAGTTATATATGCCAGAAGCCAAATTTTGACAGGTCCTGCAAAGCTGGAACAGAAAGACCTCAGATGTGAGCCAGTGACATTTGCCATCCAAGGACCAATGAAGACTGGAGGTGGCCTCCAGGTTAAATACTAAGTGGTTTTTTTTTTTTAAATGGGGGGGGGTGGGAAACCAAAGTAACTCAAAGATGTCTATAACCCCATACCTGAATATACTGTTCATAGGATCTAGAAAGGATCTTAAGAGTCTATTCCCCTCATTTTACACATCAAGAAGCAGAGGTTAATCGATTTTGCCCACACTGTCACATAGCTAGCAAATGCATAAAGATTTGAACTTAAGCCTTTCCCAACTCTTATCTGGAGCCCTATCCACTATACTACACCCAGGTGCTTGTTGAAAGAGGTACCTCTTCTCTATCCATGGAATACTGACTGCTCTCGAGTCATGGAGCCTTAGAATCAGAGCAGGAAGGGAATGTGGAGGTCAGCTTGTCCAAAACCCCTTGTTATACTGATCAGGAAACTAAGGCCTAGAGAAATTAAATGGCTTGCTCAAGGTGACACAGGTAGCAAGTGGTGGAAGTGAAATTTGAACCCAGGTCCTCCAACACCAAATCCTGAACAGTTCCCACTTAGGTATTAAAGTGAGCAGAAGTCTAAATAACATTTAGTCTATTCTTTAAAAGAGATAGGCAAAAATAAGATTATAGGTCTAACTTGAGTCAAGTATCCCAATGTTGTCTTCTAGAATGAAGCCTGCCTCTCTGGTCATCTTTTACGATCAACAATCCAACCTTGTCACCTCCATCCTTCCTCTACTCTGCTTCCAGACAAAACAAGTCTTGGAAAAATAAACAGCACTGCCTCCTCATGTGCATAGATGAGGGAAGTAGCCTTTGTTTGAAGAAGGTCCTGTTATTCAAAAGGGACTTGCTTGGTGTGGGAGGAGCAGGGAGGACAAAAGGGTGCAGAGAATTTACACTGACCCCTACACATCAGACTTGGAATAGTAAAAGCTGTGTTGCTTACAAGGGGTCCCTTGCAGTTGATAACCAAGACTACCAAGAACAGTCTATAGAACCTGCCTAGACTGAAGAGAGTGCTCAGAGTTTAGAGATCAAGGTGAGATCTTTGTCTCCTTTCTGGAGAGAAGAAATCGTTTCCATTCCTAGAAGCCTGGCACAGGGTTTTCTGGTCATCTAGGTCTACCTTCTTTGCAGGAATGCTTGAGGGCAGACCTTCAGGATTGCCTTTTTAAAGTTATGTTTTCAATTTACAGAAGTGATTTAGGGTAGATTTGTACAGTTTCGCGGAACTAGAAATCCAAGAGTTATGCATTTGCCAGTCTTCATTAAACATCTCCCACAAAGTGGGCTATTGTCTATTGCTGAGAAGATGGTTATTGATCAAGTTTATAGATCATGTAAGTTTGTACACAGTAAATGATACAGATTGAGCTTTAAATGTGTACCAACCATGTCTATTCCATCTTCCTTCAATGAAGGACTTGTTCCACATATATCACTAGGTAGAAAGCAATTTCTGGACTAGAAAGTTAGGCTGAAGAGATCTTCTACAGAATATAAAAGTGACCCTTAAGGGATATCAGAAGGATGAGTTTCAGCTGAGCTTTTGAAGCAGGTAGCATTTATTTTTACATTCCCAGGGCATAGTGATGTAAAGGATAGCTGTGCCTTCCCCAATCCCCCTCAGCCCAGATATGGAGGAAGTAGTCCTAAATCATTAGAAGGGCCCTAACCAGTTTTCAAGGAACTTTACAGAAAATTCAAGCCTATAGAGAAGTTTTAAGGTGCTTTATTTGGTGTGAAACGAGCTATCCTGGTGCAAAGACGACGACGACATTAGGCTTCCAAGTCATCATTGCTCAAGACGGCTATGGATGAGAAAGGAGCAAGAGATGTTCCTGGCACTAGGGTTGGGGTCCCTTGGGGTTGACAGAGCTGTAAGGGAGAATCGCTTCCTGTTCTCCCTCTGAACAGGTTAGGTTAGTGGGGTGCTTCCCTACGTTCTTTATAAAGTACTGGGACAAGGGCCCTACACCAACTGTGACCAAGGTTTTTCCAAACACAAGGCAACATAAGGGAAATGACATGAGGAACCACTGTGGCTAGTGGAAAGGGATAATAGGAAAAGCCAGGCACAAAGGACTGGATAGGTAGAGCCAGCTGAGAGTCCTATGTAGTGCACCACGAAGTGACAGAGGCAATGCAGGTCTGAGACAACAGCTCACTGGCATGTAGCATCTTCCATGAGCTCCTTGAAGTTCCATTCCATCCAAAGATTTAGTAGGTACCTAGCATGCACAAGGTGTCTCAAGGTGTTGGATATACAACTAAGCCAAATGCCTATCCCCTCAGCACTTACAGTCTAGGAGATAGAAAGGCTACCAATATGTACACAGGTAAACAAAGTACAGCTTGTTCAAAGAGAAAAGGCTGAGGCCTAGTGTAAGAGGTGGCACCTGAGTTGAGCCTTGAAGGGACTGGAGAGGGGAAAAAAAGTATGAGAAGAAAGCATTCCAGGTGTGAGAGTCTATCCAGAAGCAGGAAATAGAACATTGTATGGGACCACATGGCAACCACACCAATTTAAACAGAGTGCATAGCAATTGTTAACATGTCATCAGCCTGTGAAGGCCTGTAGCCAACTCTGGCAGGCTTTTAACTAGTTGAAGTTTGTATTCTAGCCTGATGAGAGCCACTCAAGCTCCTGAGCAAGAGAGAAAGGGTCAGACCAAAGACTAAGTATTTGGGTAAACTATGTAGGAGGGATTAGAGGGGAGGTGGTTGAAGAAGAGGGATGAATGGTGGCCTGTAAGATGCTAAAAGTCCATTGATATACGATATTTGGAAAAAGGAGAAACAAGACTGAGCAAATTGAGTGGAGGGGAACATGCTAAGAGGGAACAGTCATTTGAGGAAGAAGTTCAACATACAAACTCAAGACCATCTACTTAGTTAAAGGTCATGAGGAGTTGTTAGAAGACTCTACACATCAATTAAATTTCTGATCCTCAAGAAATTGATAGGATTGAGACCTTCCCCACTGGTTTTCCAAATGCCATTCATGGGATGTTTTGCTAATTGCTTTAAGTCCTGGAAGGCTACAGACCCTTCTCAGCTAGGTGCCATAACAATGAGAAATGTCTATTTAATTAACCACCCCGGGAAAGTGAAATGGGCAGAAGACAAATGGTGCAGATTACCTACTGTTTAACAAAGCTATGTCAAAGTAGTCCAACATATTTCAAGCAAGTGCTGCGTGTAGACAAGCTGGGCTCAAGGTTAAGGAAGAAAAGCAACAGTTTTCATTTGAAAAGCAATTTTACTGATTCCAGTAGGTTCACTGCCTCCTAAATCCATGTCTAATATGTTGCTCTCCTGGTGACACTACATGGCTAGAATTTATTGACTACCACTATTTTGGGAAAATGAAATTTATTCATCAAATGGGGAAGACACAAGGTGCATAATGATGCAAGCAGATTGCTAGTTTTAATTATTAGAACATACATTAGCACAGAGAGCAGATCATATGAGGTAGAAAGGCCAAATGATAACAGCTAGCATCTATATAGTGCTTTAGGGTTTGCACAGCACTTTACAACTATTCTCATTCTATCCTCACAATCCTGACAGGCACTATAATTACCCCCATTTTACAGATGGGGAAATGGGCACAGAAGCCATGAAAGCTAGTGTCTGAGATCAGATTTGACCTTGGGTCTTCCTGACTCCGAGCCCTATGTGCTGTCCCTTGTACTGCCTTTAGTGGTAACCCCTAAATATTAAGACAACTAAGGCTCTGGGTGGGTCTTAAGGGGAAAATGTACAAGAATCGCAGGATAGGGCAGAGACACTGGGATCTATGTTGGAAGGCTACCAATGAAATTACAGGTTTGAAGGTGGATTCTTCAGATGTCTTTCCTCTTAAGGCATCACCAACCTTTGCAGACTATGAGGGCATAAATCATTTCTCCATGCCACCCCCCCCCCACCATGGTTTGAGTATAAAATCCACATATTAGATTTTGCATGATTAAACACTATGGTTTTGGTTAAGATAGCTAGCATTTATGTAGCACTTTGAGGTTTGCAGAATGCTTTACAAATCTCATTTGATCCTTCCAAAACGTGGGAGCGATATTACCATCCTGATTTTACAAATGGGGAAACTCAAACACAGGTTAAGTAACTTGACCACGGCTGCACAGCTAGTAATTTGCCCAAGGCTTTGAACTCTATTCCTGCTGACTCCAGGTCCAGCATTCTATCCATTGTGCTATCTCACTGCCCAGAGTCAAGTTTATGAAATGGTATAAAGGCGAGAGAAAAGTGACTCCTGAGTACTTGGTATTGAGAGATCATGAACCTAGCAGTCAGCTTCCCAAGTATAGCCTTCCAAAAATGATGAAATAATCACACCAAGTTGCAAAGTGCCTTTACTTAAAATGGTAGAGGTTACAGCAATATACATTGACCACACATAGGTTTTAATTTACTATTTGACTAGTGTGAGGACTTCGCCATAGCTAATGGCATTGCCTTATAAGAAGCAGGCTGCATTGGACACAAACGCTTCCAAAAACCTTTAAGTGATTACGATATATTCTGGCTGATGGACAGGAGGGTGCTATCACAAAGACAGCCTTGGACGAGCACCTCTTGGTATGTTGGCCAAACCTTTGACTGCAGCCACTTAAAAAAAAAAAAATCTACCCTTCCCCCTCCCTACACCCTGAAAAAGGGAGCTCCCTATGTAGTTTTTTTTTTTTAAATAAAGAGACTTGCCTGGGGGCACTGATAATTTCATGATTTGCATTGATCATCCAGCTAATATGTATTAGACGCAGGACTTCCACTAGCTCTCTGTCCACTATGGCAGGCTACTCCTCAACTGAATGAATATCGTCAAAAGAAAAGACAGACTTTAGCATAAGGAAGCAGCTCGGGCTAGGTTCAATTTTATAATCTACTAAATGTGGCCAAGCCTATGCTCACCTCCTATTTTTTCCATTTTTTTAAGTTTTAGACTTAAAAATACTAAAACTTTAAATACACAATAGAGAAAGGAAACAAATTTAAATGTCAAAACTTAAATACAAAAGAAGAAAAAGCATGTCATGTGCACAGTAGGAAATGAGAGGATTCAAAATGTAGCATAGCATTTCTTTCTATAGTAAGAACATAGCATTTGGCCCTCCCCCAGAGAAAATACACCATGTATTCGATCCCACTTCTGTGATCCTTGAGATGTTATGTCCAACTGTGAAGCTAAGGTAGAAGACTGAACCTTGCACTGACTTCTATGACACACCCAATGAAAGAAAAATGTTTTAAGTGCTTACTATGTGCCAGTCACTGTGCTAGGTAGAGGAGATACAGATGAGAGCAAGCCAGCCCCTGCTCCCAAGGGACTTTTAATGGGGGGTGGAGGAAGTAGGTTATGAACAGACCATGTATGTATATGTAGTGGTAGCCAGAAAGGGGAGTTTGTCTGAGGAGTCAGAGGGAATACAAACAAGTCATAAGCCAATGACTATAGCAGTAGAGTACATGGCAGGATGCCCACGTAGGGTCTGTTTGTTTTCCTGATGGACAGACACGATACCCCCTAAGAATGGGGCCAATGTAATTTAAGCATTAAGGAGATACCACAGTGGATGGATTTTCTCTAGAACTATGGAAGAGATTTGTTGGTATATGGGGGGGGGGGGCAGGCAATAAAGATTACTCTTGCTATGCTAAGAGATAGATCAATAAGGAAACAGATGGCCAGGGGGTAGGAAAGAAGTAGGAACAGGAGGGAATTTGTCTGTCCCTAACCCCTTTCATTATTCCACTATTCAATAAAGGATCATATGGCCAGGAAAAAAAAATCATGCAAACACAAGATCAGACACCATCCATGAGCAAGATGCTAATGCTAGATCTTGAAAAAAAACTGAAGATTCTGAAATACTAAGTAAGCCAGTGTTTCAAAAGGGAGATATCTTTTCCAGGGATTTCCAGTCCTTTTCCATAAAGGCAAAACAGAAGAGGAAGATACATGGTTCTTCTTAGTTTAGACATGATGGGTGGCAAATACCAGCAAGGCCCTTAGCCTGAAAGTCTAAGCCTGAACAAGAAAGGGGAGAAACGGCACTGTGCAAAATACTAGAAAAAAAGATGTTTCTTCCTGGAAGAATCTCAGCTCTTGTGCATGATGGGGACACTTTTAAGGTAGCAATTGGCCTGGTGTGCTTTGCCAACAAAACAGCCCCAGTAAACACTTTCCTGGAGAGCAAACGGCTTTAGAAAGACTTGTAACTTCTAGAAGAGATTTGGAATAACAGCTAAGCTTCCTCAAGCCAGCAGCTTTGAGTGGTAAATAGGAATACAAGTCACCTTCAACAAATACTCTCAACTCAAAGATTAATAAGTCAAGCATGGTCTGAAGCCTCCAGGATTAGCAGAGCCCCAGGATCCCAACAAACCTTCTCCTTCCAATTTGTATTTCAAAATAGAGAGGTAATGCCAGAGAAGGCACAGTGAAAAGCCAAGCACCTTTCAAGTGGCAATTCATTTCACTAGATAGAATTCTACACATTGGCCATAGGCCGCAGCTAAAGGAGTCTTAATCAAGAGACTAAAAGAGTCCATATGGGCCTGTCAGCTTTTATATTCATCATCTGGGTCACTGGGTGCATCCATCACCCTCTCTGCTGAAAGAATAGCAATAGTTATAAAGCCCATGTTGATGTTTAGGTTGAGCATGATTCATTTTGATGAAGAAACAGGCCTGTCCCCACATGGTACCTAGAGGTAAGACACTGTCATCCTCCACTATAGGTGAAAAGAATTCTGTGAGTGAATGTGGCAGTTAACAGTCACTGAGGAATGCTGAGAATATCTGAAGAGGATTTTTTTTTTAAGTCTATACTTGTGTATTTCACAGTGGTGGATTAGAAAGTTAGTCCCACTGCTAAAGGAGCCTTCAAAGATGACTACTTCAGGACATGCCCAGAAGTTTTAGCCCCTAAGCAGGGAGGGCATGCCTTAGTTACAGGGAGCTGAACTGCTGACAATTTAATTCTCCAACTCTTTTTCCTTCTAATGGCATCTCCCTTTTTCACCCCTCCATATAAAGAGTTACTCAAAAGTTTCTGCTAGGACACACAAGGAGTCTATTCCCTGCCCTCCTCCATCCCTTTCTCCCAGTTCTTCAGAGTTCTTTCCTTGGGGGCAGGGAGGAGGAGAAAAGAGTTGACCAAGTTTCTTAAATATATTTCAATACTGTTATTTTATGAAACCTTTCGTATAATCATCTGAAACATTGGTTTGTTGTTTTTGATCTGGTTAAAAAGGCAGTATTTTTCTACTTATTAGATATTTTACATTTTCCAACCATAAGGATCCAGAAGAAACAACCAGTGGGCAGCAGAGGATTTTGTGGTTTAAAAAAAAAAAAGTTGAATATGGATGTTAAATTGTTAGAGTGGACAAATAAGGGGTGGGGACAAGAAGGTTCAAGTTTGGCATGGGATACATTCTATGGTAGCACTCATTGCTATGGAACATAAAATGTTTTAGAAGAAGTCAGGTGGGATAGGTGGTGCCCTATTATACAGATGAAGAAATCTAGTTTAGATCTCAAATTCAAAGTCAGGTCCCTCTGCCTTCAAATCTAGATATCACACCACTACATTGCAGCAGTTGTAGAGGATTTGAGGATGGTATGAGGACCTAGGGAGATGGGGGAAGTAAGAGAAAGTCATCTCTACTAACCAAGAAAGGACATAGACTCGTGAGAACCAGGCTACACACATCAAGTCAACCTTGCTGCCAGTCCTGTAACCAAACTTCTTGGTTGCTTAGAACCAAAGAATGCCCTGTACTTTGTCCAAGTCCTTAGTATCTAAACCTCCAATTTATCTCACTCTTCAGATAATTGACCTTCCTGTTTCACATCCCAGTTCCCAAGACTTCCTTCTACATTTGAGCTAGTATTAGCCTGCCTCCCGGATTTACCCACAGAAGCCTCTGCCCATTACTAAGTTTAGTACAGCTGCTAGCCCTTAGGTGCGCCATAAAAATTTACTGACATAGGAGCATTAGGCTGAGGCTACCACTGTCGAGGAAAGCCAGTCAATGTCTGTGTAATGAGGAAACAAAAAGAAACCATAAGTCACACCTTGAGGAAGAATCCCAGAGTAGATAAAAGTGTCAAGAAGCAAGCAAGGCAGTAGTGGGAAGGAGGGGGAAAAAATTCCCCAGTCTTTTACTACAGAAAAGAGATTGGCCTTTTCTCAAGCAAATGAGAAATCTCATCTCTGGTTACAAGGCTTAATCCTGCAAACACTGGTATGCTCATGAATCATGAGTCTTGCACCTGTGCTACCAACACCTTTCCCAAGGCAGAGAACTCACCAGGATCCTCAAGTATCTAGTAAAAATGATTTGAAGAAATCAGCACCAATGTTTACAGCTGCTCCTTGAAAAGGCTGGGGGTGGGGGAAGTGGGGGGAGAAGCTGAAGTCTTTCCAGAGCTAATTTGGGTAGCAACTACAATCAGAATCCAAGAATCAGGATCTCACTCACAACTGAAGCATTATTCCCTTTTTAAGACCTCAACTAAGCTATTCTGTCTCCCTTCAAAAGGCATCCAGTGAGAGTGCTCCTTCCCCTGAATCTTCAGAGGCAATCTACTTTGGGAATGACTCCTTTTAAGAGCTGTTCATCTATCTGGTCATGATCTAAATGATCTAAAGGACTTTGACTGTAGTTATCTTTGAGATTGTGTATTTTGGTCCCTAAGCTTTTTCTCCACTTGCCACAGGTGGCAACAGTGACTATAGAAAAAGTGACTTATATACTTCTCCCAATATGTTGTTTGGGGACAACCTCCACTGTATAGGACATAGGCCAAAACCAAGCAAAAACCAACAGCCAGAGACCTATAATAACAAAGCCAAGGGGGGAGGAAGTGGGGAGGGTGGGCCATTTTGACTTTGACCAATTAGCAGGATGATCCAGACTGGGGGTAGGTGTAGAAAGTGTTTTGTTTTTTTGGTTTTGGTTTTTGTTCAGTGAGCCTCCCCCATTCCCCCAGGCCTACCAGCCCTGCCAGATTGGTTTAGGATGATGACTTCTAGATACCAAAGAAAGGAAATCAAATGGACTCTTGGAAATTAAAAAAAAGAAAGAAAAAAGTCAGTGATGGGCAGAGAAAGGATGCAGTCTGCAATAACCAGAAGCAGCCTTAGGAAAACCACTTAAGAGGAAAGCTTCTAATAGAGGGAAAGGCTTCCACACAATGTGCCATATGCCAGAGACTCTGGCTGTCTTGGCTTTCTGACCAGTTGGTTCAAAACTTAGATCTCATCAGAATATGAGAGCACAGCCTGGATTGCCAGGACTGGAGGGGACAGCAGGACATCTGCTCCAACCCCTCATTTTCATGGAAAGGAATTTGAGGTTTGGAGCCTTGGGGAAGCCCAAAATTCAAGGATACAAGGCAGTGCTGTCTGGAAAGAAGCCTACCACTCGAGCCTTCTGTTTCAGCCAGAATAGTGAGGTTTTATCATCCAGTGAGATTAACAAATCTGCACAATTTATTGTGGCTAAGATTGGTAGTTTTACATAGAAGACGACTGGAGAAAACCTGGAGGAGTTCGAGGAGTGGCAAGCAGCTTGGGGTGGTTCAGGGTTAACAGAGAAAGGGCCTGAAAGGGTTCAAGGAGTGGCAAGTAAGCTAATTAAGTAATCAAGGTGGGCTGGATGCCTCAGGGGAATGCCACGTGGGAAACCAGTGAGAAAATTCAAGGACTTTTTCTATATGGGGGGGGGTCCCATAGCCCCATCAGGAAGAGTTGGTTATGTGCAGACTCTAGGAGGGCGCTGCGAAGTCTCCACAGATTGACAATAACACGAGCATCTGAATTATTTAACACTGCAATTCTCAAGTATCTTAGTAGCTCCAGATATTGAGAAACATCGCTCTGAAGTAGCAGCAGGGACTTCCACTAGAGCCGATTTTTACAAATTAAGAGCGGCTTCCGGTTTCGGACTTCCGGCGTCCGGCCATCGTTAAGGGCAGCCAGAGATGGGGGGGTGACGGCGGGCCTGCGCAGTGAGGCAGGAGCACAGGTCCGAAGGCCCTGACTCTTCCCCTCCCCCCTCCCCGCCCCCAGGGTACCTGAAGAGACCAATCACCGCCCGGGAGGGACCCTGCGGAAGCAAGGTCGCCCTGAAGAAGTGGTACCCAGCCTTCAAGGACCGCATCACCCTGGCGGACTGTGAGATCCAGGACCTGATGAGTCCAGAGCTCCATTAGGGCTAGAGGAGGAGGGGCGCGCCCTGGAAACCGCACCTGC
>CM053623.1:35201100-35229632 GCA_028646595.1 Phalanger gymnotis | reverse complement strand
TCACTGTTAATGTCCATGTTACTAGACTGAGCCTTCAGATTCTTAATTATTTATGGGGTTATAGTAGTTCAGCTCGATATCCAGCTCAGAGGCAGGGAAACCCTGGGAGTGGCAGCCCCTCTCTCAATCCTGACAGTCATCACTCCCATCTGTTTCACACAGGGCAGGCAAACCAGCCTAGATGAAGCAGCAAGGTACCCTCAGGCACAGCGGAGGTGCCCAAGGGCGGCCAGTGGCCTTGGCAGAGAGGGAAGCTGCACCACGAGCCCTGCGCACCTAGATACCCTATTTCACAGAGCTAAGGCCAGCAAGCAGCCTGTGCCCTGAGCTTAACATAACAACAATCCTTTGCTAGAGGGTGAGATCATATAGAACACAAAGTGTACTGCTTTGGCCCGCCAGCACCAGATATTCATTGAAGGATTTAACTCCCCCTATTTGCCAATGACCTTATAACCACCTATCACCTTGCTTTACTTGCTCAAAATCCCTGTTCATTTTAACAACTAAATGAGCAGAATCTGGTACTGTGCCCCACTGTGAGACAATCAACTTGGAGACTGTTCACACAGGACCCAGGAACATCTGTATTATCCATGCGTGAGGCTGCTGTGGGAATAGCTACTCAAGACCTAAGAGTAATTATGTCATAGTCCCACCCACTTATGTATATAATCACTGCCTGTAACCCAACAGGTTAAGTCCTCCTTCTCAGGAAGATCTTCTTGCTTGCAAAAGCTTTTTCCTCACTCTGAAATAAATTATGCCACTACTTTGCGTCCCGACACTTCTGCCTCTGCCTGCTTGTTTGACTCTGGCCATTCCCAGGTTAGACCCTGGTCCTGTCTGGCCTGTTTTCAAAATTCTGTTGACAGCTTTTAATGTTGGCTTATCAGTCTTGGATCAAAACTTCATGGGATTAGGATGTAAGGACAGAGAAAGGCAATTTTAGGTGTCTTTAGTATCATCTATTCCATAGTGAAGTAGGTATGCCAGATTCAGTTCAATGGCTAAAATTTATATAAGAGAAAACCTCTGCCTTTATGGAGTTTTCCAGAATATAGGGGAAAAAATCCCAGAGGACTCTGTGAATATATATCTATATTTTCTTTGCCACTTGGCACTCTAACTTGTGAGAGAATATCTCATCAGACATTATCTGTGTTGAGTTTCAGTCAAGTGGCCTGAGATAGAATTCTGGCCCTGTTTCACTTTATTCGTCTTTCTCATGTGTAGCTTTGAGTGAATCACTTACCTCTCTGACCTTCAGTTTCTTCCTCTGTATGAGGAAGTTTAAAAAGTTTGCCCTTAAGATTCCTTCCAACTCCTAAATCTATGATTCTAATGGTTGAGCAAGAGTCTGCTGTTGAACAGAAAGAGACTGGTCCTATGGATGGCTCTTCTGGTTATGTGGGTGAGAAGTCATTCAGTCTTGCTGCTCTCCTTAGTGTAAAGGAGTTGATTGAGGCTTGTTATGTTCCCTCAAACTCTGTCTTGTGGAGCATTGAGAGGTAAGCGGGGCATATGCATTGGGAGGTCTTTAGTTGGGTGCATAATTTCTAATTTTCTCCTATTAGAGATAGAAACTCTCCTTCTGTGGTGAGTTTTGAAGACATCTTCAAGAATTGAGGTCTGCTTAACTGTTTCTTTTTTTGTCCTTTACCACTGATGGATTAATTCCCAAAAGACTAATAATAGACATTCTGTGGCCCAAGGTTTTAGAATCTGCCAGATACAGTGGTCTATATGAGTTTGGACTTGCACAGTCCTTAGTTGAGAGACAAACATAGAATAGACATCTGGTATACTAACACTGTCAGAAATCTATTAGACCTCCTTGGCAGAGACCAGGAACACAAATCCTCTGGCATAATCTGCCGCCTCAAAAATCCATTCTTACTCTTTTATTCTCTGCTGTGGTTTTATCTATACCATGACTCTGATCATCCTGTTTTGAGATCTCTAGAGCTGTGCTCAAAAACTCTGCATTGGTTTTTTCTCCTTTCAGGCTTTCTGACTTCTGGAGGTTATTTTCATTACATATTTTCAGTGGTTTATAACCTTTCTTGGCAATGGAGGATTTCCTTCATATTCCCAGGTGTTCTGATATCAGGGAAGCCTATGTCCTCAAGACCACACTGAAGAATAAGATTGATGGTAAGAAATGCCTGAAAGTTATGATTGTTCAGTCCCATATAGATTGGTCTTTGGAAAATAGAGCACAATCTAAAGATGACTTAGTAAGACTGTTGGAACAGAGTAAGGGCTTTGCTTTATAAGGTGGGTCTGAGCAGCCTTTTTCCTTTCCAGCCCTAGAACAACTATACCAGAGCAAACTCAATTTGATGTCCTTTCTCTTTTCTGTACTACTGTGCAGTCATGTGTTGGCATGCCATCAATCCTGCAAATCTTTTCATGTCCCCTTCAAACACTTCTTCTAGGCTTTCAATAAGCACTCGATCTCTCTAGACAAACTTGAAGGGCAATGGTGGATAGAGAGCCAGCCTGAGAATCAGGAAGATGGATTCAAGTTTTTCATTATACAAACTAGCTCTATGACCCAGGGCAAGTGACTTAAACTCAGTTTTTGAGGGGCACCAGTAGTTAAGTTACAGTACGATTATCTATCCACTTGGGTGGAAGAAGTTTGTTCACCTGGAGCTCTCTTTACTAATGAACTCACAAGTCCAGTTGAAAAAAAAATGAGCATGAGAATGGATGAGTGTTCCTCCTGTTTGTGGTCATACCACCTCCTTCTGTTGAAAGGAGCAGGGAAGGAGGAGAGTGAGGATGGGATGCATTTCTAGGTCACTGTCATTAGTCTTGAGTTTGATAAGGAAGGTGAGAGATAAATATCACTTTCCCGAGAACTTTGGGGTTAATAAGTGTGATGCCAGTGAGTCACAGATCAAGCTGGGGTCATGGCACTGAGGAAGAAGGAAAGGGCCAGTATAAACTATGTATTTGGCTTTGCTTTACTGTGGCTGGGCTGGTGATAGAGAGCATAAGATGCTGCCATTGGTTGTCTGGTTTAGCTAAACTGGAGAAGTAATGAGATATTCTCATGCTGCCTTCTCCTCCCCTACATGCCTCCCAATTCTCACTGACTCCTTCCCACTTATGTGGAGCCAAGATAGCCAGGAAGGGATGTTGTGTGTCTCACCTTTGTTAGTCTGTGGAGTGTGTTAGTTCTCATTCAGTCTTATGGTTCCTTGGTCCTAGGATGCACTGTAACTAATAAGCCTCAGTTCAGGTTAATTCTCAGCGTGAGGTGAGAACTTGCCACAATAGTGGCTTGGCTCAACCAGATGCAGGCACAAAGTGTTGTACAGGAAGGAAATGAAAAGAAATGCAAAAACAACACAAATATGTGTAAGGTCAGTGAAAGATAAAATTTGTTTCATTTTATGTCAAATACAGTTTCAAGTCAAATTTACAGAAATTCAAAGGAGTTAGGACTGGAAAAATTTCACATCAGCTTACACTGTGGAAGGAAAGTCTCCAGTTGGTGAGCAGGGAGCGTCTCCATCCTCCATGAAGGAGGTGATGCTCATCCTCTTGCAGGGGAAGCATGTCACAGCCAGGGAGCCTGGGGGTGGGTTGAGAATTCCTCCTTGGAAAAATGCTCAGAGATAGGAAGAGCAGCAAGCTGTGATGAGAGTCCACTGGACAGAGTGTCATGGGACCAGGCTTTGTACCTGAAAGTGGGTGGGGGCAGGAGAAAAGGTGGATGTCCCAGGCTCTTTGAAGAGAATGGGGCAGAACCTCTAAATGAGGGAGGGCTGGAGAACATTGTAAAAGACAAGAATGATGGGGATGTTCTAGGTACACCCCAACCCTGGGTCCAGGACCTTTCACTTGGTGGTTGGGCAGGAATATATCAAAGGGTCACTCAGTCAGAGGCCACATGTATGAAAGAAGAGATTGGGCAAGTGTGATGCTGCTGTTGACACAGGAGCTTTAAGCTCTGATATGACTGGCACGACCTAATTGTCCCAATTTTTCCTCAACAAGTGTGGAGCAAACACTTTTGTGGTAGAGGGAATGTGATCCTGGTAAAAGGCAAAATAATTGCAGGGTCCAGTAATGAACTTCAGGTCTAGGGATTACTGTCACTGGAACATAATTTCCTCAGCTGGGAAATGAGGGGATTCAATTAAATGGCCCTTAAGATACCTTGTTGCTAAGTGAAGTGACTTGCCCAAGGTCACGCAAAGGCAAAAAAAGAGCTAGGATTTGAATCCAAGCTCTCTTCTTCCATATCCATCATTCTTTCCACTCAATTCCATGAGCTCACTGTCATGAAGACCTACATAAAAGGAGGGTCATTTGAGTCAGTAGGGAAGGCTAGAGGAGCCTCAAGGCAGTCTCCAATGGTAGCAGGGTCCAAGATCATGTTCTCTGATAGAAAGGGTGCATTGTTCCCTGACACACTGAAACTGAAAAGTTTACCCATCTTCCTTTGATCAATACATTCTGCTCTCACTCTGTCGTACCACTCCCTATTCCGAACTGACCTAGAGACTTTGTCCAACATGGAGTCCCCTGAGGTCACCCATTCAACCAACTCCAAATGATGCTGCTCTAGGAAGTCTGACCCTTTTCCTTCTTGGTGCTTCTTGTTCCTTAGAATCATTTTCAGTCTTTGCCCTTCTATTGGATCCTATGCTTATAGCTCCCTCAGTCCTATCTCCTCTCAGCTCTCCAGAGCCAGTATCCAGGCCTCTTGCTTTCCATGAAAACTGATCAGAAGCATGACATTTCTGTTCCATGTGGCTCAGGGGTGTGCCCTGTCCAGGGAGGTAGTCTTCCAGGTACAGCTTGAATTTCTTCAGCTCCTCATGTTTGGCGTTCCAAGTGCTGAGCCAGGCTGTAGCAGAGGGTCTTAGCCATCAGTGCTTCTTTTGGCCATTGCCAAGCTCTGGTTTTTCGCAGGACTGCCTATTGGAAAAATCTGGGTCAGAGGAGATGGAGTAACCATAGCACAACTGCTGCCAATCCGTCAAATAGTCAACAAATATTAAGGCCCTACTACGTGTCAGGCGGCATGCTAAGCTGGGGATACAGGTGAGGAAAAAGGAAGATGTCTCAGTAGCATGGCCAGGGGATAAATGAGATGTCCTGAGCTGATCTCCCTCGTTAGCTGGAGGCTTTTGGGTTTATGGTTCCCCCTTCTATCAGAGGACAGAGGATAGCCATGAAAGGGACTCCTCAGGCTGACTGGATCTTATAAAGTAAGGAGATTTTTTCAGTAATGAGCTTTGTGGGGAATGAGGGAAAAGTCCAATGTGCCAGAGTAGTGAGGCCAGGTAAGAAAGGAAATGTTCAGAGCTGAGCTCCTTCTTGAAATCCCAGGAATTCAGCTCAGGCACTAAAATCTTCCACTGTTCTTGTTAGTATGGATTTGATCAAAGCTATGGGTAAGTATGAACTAAAGCAAAGGATGAGGCAGAAGGTAGAAGAAGCCTTGGGCTGATGCTCACTGTAAGGGAGAGCCAGCAGGAGTGGGCTGGGTGGTTCATTGGGTGGCATTTCTTGCCCTAGGTGATACTTCTGTTAATTTTAGGTCACACTCTTTAAATCCAGTTGCTCCTTCAACACTATCGCCTGTCGGGTATTTTAAGAATTACTTCTTGATTATCTCTAGACAAAAAACTTCATGTGCCACGTTCTGGTTAAAAGGGTGTGCAACAAATGTCTAAGCAGTCCACAGCTGCTTATCATTTCTTCCACAGCCTTTTCTGAAATTGGGAGAACTTATCCTAAAGAGGCTAATTCACAATGTTGGGGAACTTGGACTTGCTAATTGCCACCAGGGCTGCACAAACAGGGATAAAGATTGGAGATGTACTTTGTGCTTGCCAAACAGATCGAGATGGCAATCCCCTGCCCTATGAAATCCCCAGAAAACTATGTTTTCTGATAAGAGTTCTTGAATGGTCACCCCTATGTTAGAAATATTCACTTTAATGAAAAGACCAATGATTGACTTCCTCAAGGCCTCCTAGATCATCCTTTGGTAAGCTAAGCTGTTTTTATCTGTAATCTGTTCCTGCATCCTCCTGAGGTTTGCAGGGGGAAAATAAGCAGCACCTGTGCAAGTGAGGTGTCGCTCCCCATCCTCTGTCCTCTTCTTTAGTGGGGCTGTAATATTAATGAAGGCAGGACCGTTTTACTGTTTTCTCTTTTAGCAGTTATTTAATCAAGTGCGCTTGATGAATCCAGCCTTTGTTAGGTGTCTTTGTTGACCTCCTTGCCTCATGGGAAAGCCT
Organism: Phalanger gymnotis; assembly: GCA_028646595.1. Classification (NCBI taxonomy): domain Eukaryota; kingdom Metazoa; phylum Chordata; class Mammalia; order Diprotodontia; family Phalangeridae; genus Phalanger; species Phalanger gymnotis. The sequence continues at coordinate 35,223,360 of CM053623.1, read as the reverse complement.
GGTTTACATGGGTTTGAGTGATACATTTGTGATGCCAGAGGCTTTTAGGCCACATGGGTTTGAGTCCCAGGTTTGACGCTTGTAGGTCATGTGGGTTTGAGGTGCACATTGTGACGCCCTTTGACCCTGAACAAAGTTACATAAACCCGGAGGTTGGCATTCTCCCTTGGGGCTCTCAGTCACTGGTAACTAAGAATTGTGATTTGGTCTGTTTATATTGTGTATGTTTGTAATTTGTTTGTATTTGCTCAGAAGTTCAGGTTGCTGGCTTTTCCTCCTGAACTAAGTGAATAATACATGTATGCTGGATTAAAGTAAGATTGTTAACCCCTTAATGTTACTTTCCTTAGTAAAGCAGATCAAAAGAAGCTGTATTAGAGGGCTTCTTTGTGCTGGTCGTTGTTGGTTTTACACAAGACACAGCAGCAGCTAGCCAAATTATTGCTACAGGGGCTCACCCTGAGCAGATGAGCTCTGAGCTGTTGTTCTTTTTGTACTCCTCCTTGCCTGGTGAAGGAGATTTTCTGTCCCTTCTCCAATCAGAATCTCTCTCTCCCTCCTTCCCTCCCTCATGATCCTGTAGAGCTATCATGAGAATGTCCTTGTCTTCTTCCAGCATCTTCTAGCAGCAGTCTGGTTTTCTCTTTCAGTACTTTATTGGCTTTCCTCTTGAATTTGGGCAGCACCTGCTGGACAAGGTCTTTCACAGGATCCAGGTCCTTCTCAGCTCTGCTTAAATTGGCAAAATGAAAGTAGGTTGTGTCTCCTCAAGGTAGAACCAGCTGAAGCTGCATTTTGGTTTTTTTTTAATCTTATTTAAGAAAAAAGGAGTTTATTGTAAAATGTGATGAAGTAGTAATGCCTTCTGCTGAATTTCTGCTTTATAGTCCTATATAGAGCACAACGTGACTGAATGATTTCTAATAGCCAAAATAAAACAAAGGCCCAATTATGTACATGTTGCCACTTTAAAATTTCTCTTTCTAATTTCTGGTTTCCAAATGACAGGATGACTGTCTTCCTTAGCCGAGTCATCTTCTCTGTATAATGCTTTTATCAGCTTCTGCAGTCAGTAATCAACTTTCAGACTGGTCCCAGGGCACATGCAAATATTCCTGACTCACTGTCCAAAGATCTAGGCTGCACAGCTGCATGTAGTCTTTGGAAATTACATCCAGTCCTCCAGCCCCAGAGATGCATAGTGCCATTATCTACTCCAGATACCAGCACCCCATCCAAATTCACAGCCAATGTATTCATTATAGCATTATGACCAGAAAGGTTTTGAATGAAGTTTCCATCAGGGAATTTCCACTGATTGATATTATCTGAAGAACAAGAGGCAAATGTGTAATGTCTTGAATGCAGAACCAGCGCTCTAACTGATTTTTTTGTGATTCGTTAGTGGCAGGAAAAACACGTGTTGTGCTAAGTCCCATAATGAAAATTAAAAGCTTAAAAAAGGAGAATCTAAAAGGACCCCAGAGAAGGGGATACCTATTCACCCCATCTACTTTAGAGCTACTGAAATATATGAATAGTGAAATAGGAAGTGACTTTTCTAAGATAACACATCCACCTGGGGCCCAGGAAAGGATGTGAACCCAGGTCTTCCTGACTGAGGCCAAGCTCCTGTCCACTGCATCTGTAAGCAGAGGCCACATTGCATAAAGCTTAGAATGTTGGTCAGAATTTACTCTCTCCTTTAGATTTTTATCCTGGCTTTTTATATCCTTGGGTCAGTGTATCCTATTAATATTAGATTAAAATCCTACTACTCTTTAAACACTTCATAGACTTTTTTGGCTGATACTTCACCTTTGATTTGGATATGGAATGTGTGCAGACACCTGGAAGATCAGGCCCAGAGGAGATTCCAGATAGGGCAGATAATTATGCTACTGGTCTGTTGGCCCTTCTTTTCTAGATAGTGCTCTAGAGTGAATAGATACCAATTCTAGAGAATCTAGAGCATGATGAGTAAAGGACCAATGACACCTATTTCATTTCTTCCTAATGTAAGAAGGTGCAGTCTTATGGTCTATTCCACAAAGTGAGCATTTAGGATATAGTCTCTACCTTGGTTACCTGGGAACTACCAGGATTAGGATATCTGTTGAACACTCCTTGTGGCTTGGTCTTCTGTCTAGGTAAGATTCCTTCTTCTGATGAAGACTTGTGATTTCCCCTGGTTAGTCATGTTACACACTGTTTTTTTCCTCTAAATCCTGCTAATAGTAGGCAATGTGATGTTAATGCTTGGACATAGAAGCCAAGTTAATAAAATAAGTGGTCATTAAAGCCTATGAATCTTCAGCAGGGATGGAACATGTCATGTTGGCCACAGATATTGGACTCCTCTGAAGCAAAGGTTTAAAATTGAGGGAGATAACATGAAATGTATCAATAGATTCAGTTATATAGAAATTGGTATATCTGTATGTGACAGAGTTTTTTCTGCTAGCATAATAACTATGTATTTAAAGATAAATAAATGCCTTAATCTTGACCACAGATGCTCAAAGTAGTTTGTGTTCGATCTTCCACCTGGTAATGGAAGCGTCTCAGAATTAACCAGAACAGGTGCACATTGGGTAATCCTTGTCTTTTGTAACAAGTGTTGGGGTCACAACAATTTAGAAGAGAAGGATGCTGGCATTCTTCTGGGCCCCTGTCATGGGGTTAACTAGGATTAGATGCTATAAAAATGCCCCTAAAATAACCAGTGGCTGTGCTGTAACAATCAGGTTGCCTACTTGTGTTTAGAAAGGATCCAAGGGAAAATGAAGCAAAGAGTTTAGGCTCCTTTATTAGCTTATAGCCATAGGGTAGTAAAGATTCCTTTACTTGGTGTCTATTATGTATCACTCTCAGTGCCTAGCTGGGGAGTCTGGCTAAAGCTTAAATAAGAGAAAACTTTTCCTTTCATGGTTTTTTCCAGGATAGAGGAAATTATCCCAGAGGCCCCTGTGAATGTATCGATATTTTCTTTGCCACTTGGCACGCTAGTTTCTGAGAGAATATGAGATCTTGTTATCTGTGTTGGGTTTTAGTCAAAGGGCCTGAGGTAGAATTCTGGCCTTGGTACACCTAATTCTTCTTTCCCATGTGTAGTTTTGAGGGAGTCACTCACCTCTCTGTCCTTCAGTTTCTTCCTCTGTATGAGGAATTTTTAAAAGTTTGCCCTGGAGATTTCTTCCAACTCCTAAATCTATGATTCCAATGGTTGAGCAAGAGTCTGCTCTTGAGCAGAAAGAGTTTGGCCCTATGATGGCTGTTCTGGTCATGTGGGTGAGAAGTCATTCAGCCTTCCTTATTTCCTTGGTGTCAAGTTGTTGACTGAAGCTTATGCTCCCTCAAACTCTTTGTATTCTGGAGCATTAGAGAGTAAGTGGAGCATATGCTACCACACTGGGAGTTCTTCAGCTGGGTGCATAATTTTTTTTTTTAATTTTTAATTTTCTTCTATCAAGATAGAAACTCTCTTTAGTGGTGTGTATTGATTCAACATGCTGAAGATGTCTTTGGAAATTGAGGTGTGCATAACTGTTTTGTCCTTTACCATTGATGGATGAATGCCCAAAGTCTGAGTAATAGACATTCTGTGGCCCTGGCTTTTAGAAACTGCCACATATAGTGTTCTATGTGAGTTTGGACTTTCACAGTCATTAGTACACTAGATGTATTTTCTATGTTTGTCTCTCAACTAACATTGTCAAAAATCTGAGACTCCCTTGCCTGAGACCAGGAACATGAATCCTCTGCCATAAACTGCTGCCTCAAAAATCCATTCTTACTCTTCTTCTCTACTATGGCTTTATCATACCATGTCTCTGATCCTCTTGTTTTGAGATCTCTAGAACTGTGTTCAAAAAGTCTGCATTGGATTTTTCTTCTTTCGGGCTTTCTGACTTCTGGAGGTTATTTTCATTGTATATTTTCAGTGGTCTATACTTTTTCTTAGCAATGGATGCAATTGGCTTTCCTTCATATACCCAGGTGTCCTGATACCAGCGAAACCTAGGTCCCCAGGAGCATACCAAAGAATAAGGTTGATGACAACAAATGCCTGAAAGTTCAGGCCCATGTAAGTTGGTCTTTGGAAAATGGAACAAAATCTAAAGATGACTTACTAAGACTCTTGGAATAGAAATAGTGGGTCTGAGTAGCCTCTTTCCTTTCCAGCTCTAGAACAACCATAATTGAGCAATTTGAGTTTGGTGTCCTTTCTCTTTATTGTGCCTTCATGTATTGGGGCATTCCATCAATCCTTTAGATCTTTTGTCTCCTTCAAACGCTTCTTCCACTCTTTCAATAAGCACTCATCCTCTCTAGACAAACTTGAAGGGCAATAGGGCATGGTGGATAGAGAGCCAGCCTTAGAATCATGAAGATGGGTTCAAGTCTTTTATGATACATACTAACTCTGCAACTCAGGGCAAGTGACTTAATCTCAGAGTTTTTTTGGGAGGGGGGGCAGTGCTGAGTGGTTAAGTTACAGAACAATTACCTATCCACTTTGGCGGAAGAAGTTTCTTCACCTGGAGCTCTCTTTACTTACAAACTCACCAGTCCAGTCCAAAAAAAAAATGAGCATGAGAATTCATGAGTGTTCCTCCAGTTTATGGTCATGCTATCTACTTCATTGAATGAATGAAGCAGGAGCAAGGAAGGAGGAGAGTGAGGATGAAATGCATCTAGAGATCACACTAATTAGTCATGGGTTTGATAAAGAAAGTGTGGAGTAAATATCACTGCCTGAGAACTTTAAGTGTGTTGTCAGTGAGTCACAAATCAAGTCAGGGGTATGAGAATGAGGAAGATGGAAAGGGCCAGTACAAATTTAGTATTTGGCCTGACTTTTCCAGTCTTGGGCTGGTGATAGAGAAAGCATATGATGCTGTCATTTGTCAGGAGCAGAGTCAGAAGCCAGGAAATTGCCATCTGCTGGGCTCAGGAATCTGAGCATGTTCTCCTCCCTGCCTCAGTTATCCACCTCATGCCCAGGGCTGCGGGAGCTAGCAGCAGAGGGGAAGAGGAGGGAGGGGGGAGAGGTGGAGCCAGGTGAACCAGGTTAGGATTCACACAACAGGAGGGCTTTTGCTGTTTGTTGATGGGGTAAGGAGGCATGGACTCAAAAGACTGGTAGAATCTGAGCTGCCCAGACATCAGGAAGCTAGATTTGGGTTGAGTATCCAGATTCTTGGCCATTCCCTTCAATTTTCTCTTCCTTTCAGAGTCCCCTGAGGATATCAGTTCTGCACAATTGAAATGGCTTGGTTTGCCTCCATGCCCATTAGAAGAAGCTACCTCACAGGAGATGGAGTAGCCCTGGCACAGGGAAAAAGACATATGCCTCAGAGTGGCATGACCAGGGGAGAAATGAGATGCCCTGACCTGAGCTCCCCTTTAGCTGGAGGCTTTTGGATTCGTGATTCTACCCTTCTATCAGAGGGGCAGAGGATGGCCATGAGAGGGACTCCTGAGGCTGACTGGATCTTTCAGAATCATGAGATTTTTCCAATAATGAAGTTTCTGGGGTATGGGGGAGAAGTCAGATGGGCTAGAGTAGTGCAGCCAGGTGAAAAATGAAAAGTTTTGAGCTGAACATCTTCTTAAAATGCAATTCATCACTGAATTTCAGCTCTGGTGCCTAGAACCTCAAGACTGTTGTTGTTAGTATAGTCTTGATCAAAGAGAAGGGTGCCTGAACTGGAAGAAAGGGAGGGCAGAGGGTGGAGGAGTCCCTGAGCTAATGCTCACTGTGTGGAGAGGCAGCAGGAGTGGGCTGGGTAGTGTGGACCACAGATACGAGGAATAGTTTCTGGCTGTCCCAGGAAGTTGTGTGGACGCAGTTCTTCTACATAGTTGTATGGGCTAAGTTCACTTTAGCATCTAATTAAAGCCTGCCAGGCCATCTGTAAGCATCTTCTCATGCAAAACTCTCAGGAGATGAATCTGACAAGGTGGTATGATCAACCAAGGTGTGCTTGGGTATATTTTTAATTTTCAAATGGTACAAAACCACAAACAACTTCATTCAGGTCATTTTTCTTTGCTGATCAGTGTACAAGAGGCGATGAAATTTATGAGTATTTTCTTGAAATTCTGTACTCCCAAAAATCATGAAGAGTTGGAAAGATGCTTAAATCAATGAAACTTTAAATATATCTTATACAGTATTGTTTGTACAGAAGTACAAGTTAAATAGAAACAGAAAACAATCATGATACTTTTATTTTATGTGTTTTACATGATATTGTTACATATAAGTAAGATTTTCAATTTTTTTTTGTTTGTGACAAAATGAATACCAGATTGAATTTCAAGAGATTGGCCAAAAGTCCTAAAAAGTTTATTTCAACATTAAATCTCTTACACAGTTAAGTTCCATTTCCTAATTTGAGATCTTCTAAAGACTAGCAGAAAATAAATATAAACAAACAAAATAAAATAGGGCTGTATGTCTATAAACCAACAAATAATTTGTCTGTGATATATCATAAGTCACATAAACCCCACACATTTCTGTACAATATAATCTATGCATTGCATACTTGCACAGGCAGGTGCAGACACAGTCACAGAACAAAGCTCAATGAGGTATCTTTTCCAGTTCACTAGTTAACTGGGCATTTGTCCTTATTTCATCAAATGAATAGCTTTTGTCACCTTCCCATTCTTGAAGATAGTATGGAGAATATCATGACCACATTCTTCAAGATCTCCTTTTCCTTCCTCATGGGTAAGAGAATGTCCAGTAAGTATCCTATATAGAGAGAGCCAGTTCTTTTTTGGCCTTTTGTTGGAATCAGCAACTGGGTTCATAAAGACATTAATTCCAAGGCCATTGGTAAGCACATAACTGCATTTCAAGGAACGATTAAAAAGATCTCTTGAAAACTTATGTGATAGATCTTCACCAGAATCAAAAGAAGTATTTCGAATAGTCCATTTTTTTCTTCGTGCCTTCAACAATTTCTGGTAAGGTGTCTTAACTCTTTCCCCCAGATTTTCTCACATGCATTAAAGATTAAAGATAGCACAGATTTAGTTAGCTTCATAATCCTTAAAAGAAAAAAAAACATAAAGGCAGGTCTGACTACAATGTCTTGTGACAATCTGAAAGAGAAATAAGAGTCATTAAAGGCTAATTGGGTCTCACAGTTTTGAAATCATTAAATATTTCTGTTTTATATTCCAATTCTCTAAGTTCCAGAATATACATGTAAATGTATATGACAAATCTCTGTACACAACTCTGTCTGCAAAAATATCCTCATAGCAGATGTATAAGGACTAAAGTCTCTTCGTGTACGTTACCCACTCCACACCCCCCAACCCCAACAGCAAATCCAAATTCCAAAGCCTGTTGAAGTGAATGGGAGCATCTGAATGCTGGTCAGTATGCTTCCTTGGAAGAATCCAGAGCCATATGGTGCAGACTCTGAAGGGACCTGGGCAGTCTCAGGAAAGGGGGTAAGAGGGGGGAGAAGGCTATAGGAACACTCAGGTCAACATCTTTCCCCCAAATGATACTAGCTCTTTGGAAGCAGTAGTTGTAAAAGATCCTCCCTGCCTCTGACTCTTCCCTAACAAGGTCAGTAGCAGTTGTCTGGGAACCACCTGTCTTTACAACTTGTTTTGCCAACAACCTCCCAAATGGCTATGGCTGGACACACCCTGACCTTGGCTAGGTACCTGAACATAAATCTTTCTTAAAGCCTGGGATGTGACCTTTGGACACCCTACCCTAAACACAAATACAGGTGTAATCTTTGAGCACAGTGCCCAGTGAGCAAGGCCCACCTGGCCCTGGAAGGTTCTGCTCCAGGGTGGAACTTAGACACAGATGGTGCTACCAAGCAGACCTTGCCAAAGAAAATCATTAAGGTACCAGATCGTTCCAGTTCAACCTACCTTGGATCAGGGTCTGCCCACAACGTGAGGATCATGACATTTTCAAACAAGGCCTTTCAACACCACCATGCCTGTCTGGGAAAGTTCCCTCACTCTTCAAAGAATTCTATTCGTTTGTGCTAAGACAACAGTCTAAAGTCCTCTAAGCCGAGCCATCTGCCATGGAGCAAACATCGATGCAGGCCTATGTGGGGGAAAAGACTTCCTTATCCTACTTCAGGATGCCTCTTGCCTAGTTGGTTGCCTGTGGCCTGCCACCTGTTTTGGCATACTGTTTGCAAGCTTATTTGGCTAAGGTATTGGTGGGTAGATGTAGGAGCCTCTTCCACTGACAAGTATCAGCTCAAAGATGCTGGATACTCAAGCATCTCTCTCTTTTCAATCAGATCCAGGTCAAATCTTGACAGTAAAGACTGGTTCTGTTGAGTTGAGCTTACTGTGAAAAGGTTCACTCGGTCTTTTAATGCTCAGACAGCCAGAGGGCTAGACAGAAATATGCTATCAATTTTGACTGCAAACAATCTGAAGGATGTGCTCCTGCTAATGCAGATTTCCTATCTGGGGAAACTAGAGAATCCAGATTGCTATTCTTAATGAATCCCAATAGCAGAGTCAACAAAATAACCAAGCAGCCATCCCCAGTGAAGGGCAGCCCCACTCCAGGCTAGCCAGAAAGCAGGCACGCCTGAGGATATGGGAAGAGAGAGGGAGCTGCTTCTCAGGTGGCCATCTGGTACAATGCCAAGTTGGGGACAGAGGGTAGTTGGGGAAACTGAGCTGGATGCGAAGGAAAAGGAAGGGCTATTTTCAGGCCACAGACTCCCTTAGAGAAGGAACTTTCTAGTGCAAAGAAACCCTCACCAAGCAGGTGAAAGACTGAAAGGAGGAATACTTTGGGGTATTCAAAGAAAGAGAGAGGGAAGGGATTAAGGAGGTAAGCCCAGAGACTCACATGACTCACAGTGGTTCCCTGAAGATCTGTAGGTCAGGGCTCTGACTCTGGAAGAAGAATATAGGGAGATGGATGACTCAATCTATCTCAGCCAGATCTCATTCTGTTCCAAGAGCTGAGAGCCTGCCACTTCTTTGGAAGGGGTCCAAACCAAAGCCCCCAACTCTAAATATACCTCAAGCTGCTTCCATTTCTTTTTCCAGGGCATCACCCAAACGATGATAATAATAATGCCTCTATCGATTTAGTAACACTGCAATTAGAGGAAAGGGGTCTAGACCATTGGCCCAAAAGGGAGGAGAGGCACAGAGTTAGAAAAGATGCATTTTCTCTCATATAAAAATAGACCAGCGTCTCATTAGCAAGGAATAAAACTGGCCATTTTCAGATAAAACTAGAGAAGTTGGAGTCCTCTGGGACCATGGAGATAGTGCACGTGATGCAGGCTGAAGACAGATGCCAGTCACCAAAGGAAAAGCATTTCAGATACTGGTCTCCCAGGGCCCAGGGTCTGGGGCCAGCAGGAGCATTTGCCAATAGTAAACATGAAGCCAAGCCCTGGGATTGGGCCCTCTGAGAAGCCATCCAGTGAGATGGCCAGAGAAATGCCTGCTTGACCCATGAAGGCTCAGGAGCTGAGCAAGGAGACCAGACAGCTTCCATATAAAGAAGATGCTTTTTAGGCTGGTGACTAGGCTCCAAAAATGCACCCCCACAGTGGTGCCCCCGTTACCTGTGGGAGAGAGAAGGGGAAGAACCAGAGGACTAAAAGCAGCCCAACCAGGGACTGACAACTTGTTGCTCACTCAAACCTAGGAAACCAAGGATTTCCCCTGCATGTTTTCCCCTGGAAGTTAATGAGAGAGTTTTCTTTTTCTTTATTTACTTTTTCTTAAATAGACACATTTTCTTTTCTTTAAACTTTACCCTGTTTCCCACACACACCAAGAGGGGGAAATTTGAAATGCCTGTGGCCCTGAAGGAGCCAGTTCAGCACAGTGGTGGCTCCAGAGCTGTGGCCAGCCACAAGTCCGCCCCAGGCTCCAACGATCCCTGGCGCACAGGTCACTGCCTAGGCTAGAGCTGCCCCTGGTCATACTCTGCTATCAGTTTCTTGATGTGACCCAGATTGTTGTGTGGATATTCCAAACAGTACTTTTCTTGGCTGTAGTTAGTGTTGGTCTTTTTGATTTTTCCAATATTCTTGTAAAATCTGACCACAGGTAGTCTCATACTCCTCTGAACCTTGGGAAAGCTGTTTGAGCTCAGCATCTAGTTGTGTGAACCATCGAGTTATTCTATCTGTGCATGCAGATCTCAGTACTCGTATTCAGCGTCAAAATCGTTCTTATAACTTTGACATTTTCCCAAGGAGGAAACGGCGGCATATTTTAAGAGATAATCTGGCATTTCTGAAGTTGATGTTGGAACGCTAGAATTATTGCATGTTCCACTTAAACCTGTGCCTTCCTGCAGAGCCCCACTCATCTGTTTCAGAGTTCTTCATGAGTTCACAATCCTGCTTCTCTTCTCTATGTTTCTCCTACTTCACCTCTCCTTTTCTTTGTGCTTCTTGGATTTCTTCTTGGTTTTCATATGCCATGAGGCACAACTTTTTTTTGCTGGTCTGGGGAGGGTGACTGAAGCTTTCAGAGGCCTCGGCATTCTCACAGTCTCTGCCATTGTGACATATGTCATTGCTGACATCATTTGAGGGGGTCTCGAGGCTGGGGGAGCTCCAGGTTGGGCAGGTGGGAGCTAGAGCTGACTGAATTGGCCACAGAAGCTGGGCTGGGAGCAGAAGGGACTTCTTTCCCATTAGAAGAGTTCAATTTCCCATTGAAAGTGGGCTGAGTTCTTTGAGTACAAAGAGATATGCTCCACTTCTTATTTGCTAGTGGGTCAATGAAATCCAGTGGCTGAGATGGTTTCTGAGGGGGTGATGAGGAATACAAAGGATCTGTCAGTGGGGAACTTGAGGAAGGTGTGTCTCCTGGAACACTACCTGTATTCTGTGGCTGACAGACTTTCCTAACAAGAATTCTTTTTAGTAACTGCTGACCTCCTTCTGAGTATCCACGCCAGTCCTTCTGGATATCCTTGTACATGCAATCTTTTAATGTGTATGTGCTGTCCTTGGCACTCAAGTTGGTAACCTGCTGTAAGAGGCTGTCCGGCATGTCCTCGTCCTGCTGCAAAAGGCCATCCTTTTGCAACCTCAGGATCAGCTCAGGTTTCTTGTGAGGCTTAAGCGCCAGTAAATGAATGACTCTGTCTGAAGGGCTGCTGAGAAATCGCACTATTGCTCTTCTTGATGGCATTGGTGACATCGATTGGCGTTGAGCAATTCCTTGAGGGAGCAGTGTCTGCGGTGGCTGGGGCTGGCTTCCGGAACTGAACCTTTTCGCTGACATAAAGAACTCCTGGCTTAATGACGATGGCACTGTAGCTGGGGGTCTCTTCCTCTGCCTGGGCCATGCTCTGCCAGGCTTTTTGGTAAGAATCATCGGTGGCACACACAGTAATCTTGTCCTGTATACTGCCCAGGTGGTTCAGATGGACATTTCTATTGCTGGACACATATTGCTAAATGTAATCAAAGCTCCCTTGGGGGCTATCCCTTGCCAGTATTTTAAAGATAAAATGTGAAAGTTCATACCTCTGTTGGATAACCAGGCCAGGGAATTGTGTTGTGCCCTTGGCTTCCTTGAAATCAGATAGATAGTCTCAAAGGAACAGATTCCTGGCTTGCTGCAGTAGCTCTTGAAGGCCCTTAGAACATTGTCCCTGAGCTTCACATGGAATACTGCAGGGAATTTATCCTCTTGGCTCAAGACAAAATTTGAAAGCAATCCCATAAATCATCTGTCCTCCCCAAGTTTGGAATGGAGCTCTGCTCAGCCAGAGAGGATGTTCCCAAAGGAAGGACTAGGACACGGCACACTCAATCCATCTTTTCCATTCTGAAAACCATACCAATCTACCAGGCCTAGTTCTGTGCAGCTGTCACTCAGAGCATACTCCCAAGGTGGGGCTGGGTAAAAGCTAGACAGCCTGGAAGGGAACAAGAAACAGTGTGTGGAGATCCTTGGGAAGGGCCCTCTCTGCTTTCTGTTCAGCAGAGTTGGCTGTCCATGCTTAGCGTGGTCCTCTAGGAAACACTGGATATGGGCTTCTACTTCTTGAGCCTGGTCCACTGGCCAGTGGCACAGTTCATTTCAAAGACTGTGTCAACTAACATGGCGGTGCTCCCTGTGCCGTCAGCTTTGTCAAGGACTTCCGTGTGCTCACTGAGCTTGATCTGAATGATGTCACCCTGCTCTTGGCAAGGGTTCTTCCTGGATCCAGCCATGAAGCCCAGGACAAGTGCTTTCTCAGGCCTGGTCACTTTGTTTGCAGTCTTGAACAGTTTTTTGTGCAGCACACATTGGCTCCCTCATGAGAGACAGGCCTTTCTTGGGGTGCAGCCGTGGGGCTGGCTGAGTCTGTGGCACCACTGGAGGAGTCTGGGCTGCAGGGACAATGGCAGGCAGGGTTGTAGGGGTCAGAGGTGAGGTAGGCAGAGCAGCAGCTGCAAGTGCAGGGTTGGCGTTGCTGTTGTACATGGGTGTTCTCTGCTTGAACTGAGCAGGAAGAGTAGTGTTTGGGGTTGCAGGCTCATTTGGCTGCTGGATGGTCTGCAAGGTCTCTCCAGCCGAAGGAACTGGTTGTGTGTTGAGCTTGGTCTATAGAAGGAGGATGGAACCACACTAGGAGTTGCAGGCAAGTAGCTTGTAGAAGGCAGGGCAGGCTAGTTGTTCAAAGAACCAAGCTTCTGGGTAGAGATGAGGCCATTAGCATAATCAGGAGTAGCATTTTTGACAACCGTTTCTTCTTTGGCTTGCTTTTCCACAACTTCTGTACCTAAAGTATTTCTCCTTCTTTTTGCCTCTCTGCCTGCCCCAACCATCTCCAGCTCAGAAATATCTAGGAACTTCACTCCCCATTCTTTTTGTAGAGGGGTTCGAGTTGGGGGGATTGGAGTCCAGTTTCCAGAAGGGCTAAAAACATTGGGTGTGGTTGGTCTTCTGAAAGGAGCCTGTTTTGGGATGCCTTTAAGAGGTGTTGTGGCATCAGTTTTCTTGACCAGTCCCCTTCCTTTGGCATGAAAAAGTACTCCAGCTGTTTTCTTGAGCTGTTGGGCAGTCTCTGTGGATTTCTGCAAGAGCTCTGCTCTCAGAATGGCACTTTTTGGCTTTCTTTTCAGCTGAAAATGCTTCATGGGGGGTGTGAGTGGTCCAGCAAGTGTGGTCAAGGCATTTTTGTTCAAGTACAGACACTCTAAAGGCAACATAGCAGATGCTTCACAGTTGCTAACTTTTTCTCTAAGCTCTCCTAAAATATCCTGAACAATGGGATTCTGTTCTTCAAGATCAAGGTTAAATGAACCTGTGTCTGGGAAGGATTTTAAAATATCAGCTACCATTAAGACCCAAGGGTCTGAATCCATGGTTGCAAGCTGGATAATTTCAGTCAATGCTCCTTTCATCTCATCCACCACACGTCGAGGGAGATGCAGGGTTCCCAGCAGCAGCTTCAGCTTCACGGCAGAGGAGAGGTTGTGGAAACAGAGTCGGATGTTGTTGATGTCCGTGGCCGTAAGCAGGGACGTGATGCTCCCTGGCACCCACAGTTCATCCCTTGCCCCCAACTTGTTGTGCAGCCACAGGCAGGTGTCACTCTCCGGCATGGACACCATCTTGGGGGAGAAAAGAGGGGGGAAGCTCTCAGCTGACATCTTATGGAGACACCTACATGCCCAGAGCCTGGAAGCTGTGTGCAGGAGCCCCTGACTGGGCCTGGAGGGAGGGTGGATGGGGCAAGCTTCTTTCTGCTCCTCTCTTCACTGGAGTTGCCTCATTGAGCCTGGTTCAGGGCTGTGATGAAGGGGAAAAAGCTTCTTTGCTCCCCTTCTGGGGAGCACTGGGGAGTCCACTGGGACTGAGGGGGAAGGAAGGAGCCAAGCCAGGTACCAGCAGGCTCTACTCTGCTGCACTCAGCAATCTGAGTGAATTCTACTCTTCCTGGCCCCTTTTATCCACCCCACCACAGGGAGGGAAGGAGAAGGGAGGGGCCTAGCCAAATGCACTGGTTAAGATTCACACCTCAAGAAGTCCTTTGACATTGCTTGTGGAAGCACTGACTCTAAAGACTGGTAGAACCTGGGATGCCCAGACAGCAGGAAACTAGATTTGGGTGAGTATCCATTTTCTTGGCCATCCTCTTCAATTTTCTTTTCCTTTGAAAGAATCCCCTGAAGATATCATTTCTGCACCATCAAAGTGGTTTGTTTTTCCTCCATGCCCATGAGAAGAATCTGGGGCAAAAGAGATGGAGTAACCCTGGCACTCCTGCTGCCAATCCATCAGTAGACAATAAACATAAAGGCCCTACTAAGTATTAAGAACTGTGCTAAGCTAAAAATGAAAATAGGAAGAAAAGACAGATGTCTCAGAGTGGCCTGGCCAGAGGAAAAATGAGATACCCTGAGCTGAGCCATTTGGCAAGCTTACAAAATTAGGGAGGATACAAAGGGTCCCCAGAGAAGGGGCTTCCTATTCACACCACCTACCCTAAGAGATACCAAAATATGTGAACACTGAAACAGGAATAAGGTAACACACTCAAAGGGGATGCATGAAAGGATGTGAGATTAGGTCTTCCTGACTGAGGCCAGGCCAAGCTCCTGTTTACTGCATCTGTAAGGAGAGCCCATATTGCATCAAGCTTAGAATGTTGGCCTTGGAATCCTGAAGAAGGGATCAGGTTTTTCTCTCTGTGACCCTGAACAAGTCCTCCGACTTCTCTGATTCCTTAGAAACTGAAGGCAAAACTCTTAGCTTAGATCAAAAGAATCTGGAGAGCCTGGATACACAGACTCTGCTTTGATGAGTAATTTCTATTCATAACAGAGTTTAGAAGGACTTAAAGGTATAAATAGAATGTAACACTGGGAAAAATTGTCCTTCCTACTGTATTCTCTTTTTTGCCCTGGAAGTAGCTAATAATCATTAAGCATTCTCTTCTTCCTCATCCATATCTTCAGAGTCAGCGGCAGAAGCAGAAGTATCATCTTTATCAGGCAACTCCATGTTCCCAAAGAGCCCCAGACAGACTCTGCTCACAGAAAACAAGGGTTGGTTTGTCTCCCATCATTTAGAAGTTCTCACCCATTGCTTTGGTGCTGGGACCCAAATGAAGAGAGGAGGAAGCTCTGCAGCAGGAATGAAGTCATATTCCCACTAGGTCTTCCTTCCAAGGCTAGGAACACATGCTAGAGATGAGTAAAAAGTGTGAATAGAACCTCAAACCCAATGCATGGTGATGAAAAAGAGTATTTCTTTCTGAAATTAGTACTAGAACCTTCTACCCAGATTCCCACTGTGTCTAGAAGAGACAAACACTCAAAAGTGAACTGCCCTTAAATAGCCATTCCCATACTACCTTAGCAACCACACTAGCACCCAGAGTGGGCTGCTAGCATAGGTTCTTGATCTGCTTTTCTAAGGAAAGACAACTTGAAAGGGGTTAATAATCTTACTTTAATTCAACAATGCGGAGGAAACAGAGAGACATAGAGAAATTAGCACAGAGACTGATGAGTGACCCAATAGACAGGGCTCCAACTGTGTTAGTAACCTTGCTATATACTTTAACATTTAAGTTCATCACCAGACCCAGGAGCACCAACATCTGGGGGGAGGAGTGGGAGGGGCTCTCCTTAACAAATGACCACCCAAAGTCCAGTCTGGGAAATCAAAGGTCCTTTGCATGAGCCCTAGAAAAATACCAATTTCTAAGAATATATACACTTTCTCAGAGCCAGAATCCTACAAAATCTACTTGGCTCAGTGCCATCAGGTTAGAAAGCCTACATGACTCAGTACCTGATTGGCAAGGCAAAATATCTGGGAACAGGAGATTGTTATGGCCATGGATCCTGGAAAATGAAACTCCAAGAAATACTTACAAAAATCAAATTTTATTATTCCTTTGAAATTAATTTTATTTCTGATGTGCCTAGAGGGACAGCTTGTTGGGGAAGAAGGAATAAAATACCTTGTCAGGGAGTCAGGGGGTCTTTTTATTTTTTTTACTTCAAATCTAGCCTCAGACACTTAGTTGCTCTGTGACCCTGCAAAGTCATTTAACCCTGTTTGCTTCAGTTTTCTCATCCACAAAATGAGATGGAGAAGGAAATGGCAAACCACTCCATATCTTTGCCCCCTCACAAAAAAATAAACAAACAAAAAGTCCAAATGGGATCACAAAGTGTTGGACAGGACTGAAACAAAATGAAAAACAACAAAAATATGTATAAGCAGAATGAAGGATAGAATGTATTTCATCTTATATGAAATAGAGCTTCCAGTTAGATTTACAGAAAGGGGTGGGGAGGGGCTGAGTCCTGTGAACCTGGTTAAGATTCACACCTCAGGA
This sequence comes from Phalanger gymnotis, assembly GCA_028646595.1. NCBI lineage: Eukaryota > Metazoa > Chordata > Mammalia > Diprotodontia > Phalangeridae > Phalanger > Phalanger gymnotis. The sequence goes on along the minus strand of CM053623.1, from coordinate 35,207,009 downwards.
GGCCCTTTGATAATTTTTAGGGTTGTGTGGGGGACAAAAACTAAACCCAAAATTAAACTCAGAAGCTACTCAAGTAGAAAGTAGAAAGTAATTTTATTATGATCCTGTGGGAAAAGGCAGTCTCTGAAACTATGGACAGTCAGTAGGGAGAGGTGGAGCCCAGAAGGCAGATCTTAGCTTTTATACCCTAGAGCAAACAACCCACCCCATCACTGACCTTTTACTCTCATTGGTGGAATTCAAGCTCACAATCTGGTGAAAAATCTAACACAGGAACAAGGGACAAGGAAACGCTAATTTGGCCAATAACAATTTTTAAGAACACTTATATCCTTATTTGGCGAGGCTTGTGCTGAGGTGGTAGTGGGGAGGAAGTGGGTCCAGCTTCTCTAAGTTCCAGATTTCTATAGGTCAGGTGATTTCTCAGTAACTGGAGACTTAGGCCTAGCTGTCAATCAGAAGCCCTGAGTCACCCCAAAAAGTCCCCCCCTCCATTTATCCCACTCAATTCACAGAAAGGCTAAGACCCAGATTCTATGAGTTGTTCATAGAAGACCTCTCACATCAGTCTTGGTACATCTGAATTCTTCCCCTTAACTATCACCCCTTTTAGTAAATATGGAAAGGATTGATCAACACGTTGACAAATCAAAGGGGGCAGTCCCCTTTGTAATACAAATACAGAAACCCAAAGGAAAAACAACAATGCAATTGTTAGCGAGGCCCCTTGGTCCTTGGAATCTGTTCAGCCATCTTCAGCATCTTCTTCCTCTTGTCTCCTTGTAGGAACCAGCTTTCTGCCCATCCTCCTACAAAAGTCACCTTACCATGATTTTAAACTCCTATTTCTAATCCTTATACCCTAATCATTTTACATTTTCAAAACTGGAACTTTGACCAATTGTCTTTTTCAAGAAATTCACATCAGAGCCCAGTTTTTTTATTTTACATTAGCCCATTATTAATTTCCTCATCAGGAGGATGAGATTTCACTAAGGAATTAACAACAGGCTCCATCCAGTATATATATAAATATATTAAATAATCAATTTTTAATACAGTACATATAAAATCATAAACTTCTAGTCATGCCATGCTTCTCTGATGGTATTTACAAAATAAACCACAAGCCATTCTTCTTTTAACATTACTAATACTTTTAACTTTACTAATTTAACATTACTAATGAATTTACAGAAGCTTGATATTAAACAAATAACATTCTCACAAGCCCTTGACCTAATTGTCTCCATGCCATTACCAGGAATTAGAAGACCCTAACTTATACAGGAACACTACAGGGAAAAAAATACTAATGGTCTTAGAAACCTTTTAAACAAAGAGAACATTTTAAGGTGAGTCTTAAGCAGTTTGCATAAATTTCTGCACATGTTCTAGTTCTAGATAAAAATATTAGACTTCCCAGTAAAATAATACTAAAGAGCTCATTTCTTTCACTGACTCCTTGCTCAGATCACAGAGATTTGCTATAGAAGGAAAAAAAGCAGGGACATGTGCCCTACCAAATATGACAGGATAAAACATCCTTGGCTTTGTTTAAATTCAGATATAGTTACAGTTCTTCAATTATGCAGTATCTGTTTCCATAGCTAAACTCAGGAATAGTCAGGTGGGAAAACACTCCTAAATGGGGAAACAGCCAAGAGTATCCCATACTAGATTGAGACTATGATTGTCCCCTCAGCTTTTTCCCAAATACAGACCTCCACCTGTTAACAGCACAGGATTACACTCCCTCTGAGTAGCTTATCTTGTGGCATTTCTCTCAGATGTTATATTTCTCTCAGACAACTATAGCCAAATTTAAATGCAAAACAAAATTAGTTACAGTCCCAAGTGCCTTTTGCCTTAAACAGCAAGTCTCACTAATCACAGCTTAGAGCCAAATACAGTTGCTTTTAATCTCATGGGGACTGCAATAAGCAATAAAGATTGACCAGGACTCATATTTTCTTTTTTTTTCTTAAAAGCCAGTCACTATATATCATCTGCAAATTCTCAGTTAGTCGAGTTCCTCCCTTAGTAATTCCATACACAAAAGTTTACCAATTAGCCCTGGCCAGCTAATAAATGATGCTCAAAAGATTTTTAATTTGGCTTGGTCTGTGTTTCTCAGTCCATCCATTTCACCCTCTTATCCTGGATCATAAAACTCCTAGTCTCCCCTATTTTGTCATCCATCTTTAACCACCCTCCCCCAAGGCCTCTATAGAAGCCAATATGTAAGTATTAATCACCCAAATATCACCCAGAAACTCGGAAAATTCACAGTAGGTTTGAACTGCAGCTAATTAGCTTACAAATGGAAATTCAGCAAGCTTTCTAATAATTATACAAAAGATTTTACAAAACATTTTTCAAAAGTATTTTTCTATCTTTAAAAACTGTTTAAAATATATAACAACTCAATTCTTAGTTATTACAGAATTTTGGAATACCACAGAGGCACTAAGCTACTGCTCAATGTATGGAGAGCAAGCAGGAGTGGGCTGGGTAGTGAGGAGTAGTTTCTGGATATCTCAGGAAGTTGTGTGGAGACAGTTCCTTCCACACAGTTATATGGACATAAGTTCACTTTAGAAGCTAATTAAAGCCTGCTGGGGCATCTGCAAGCATCTTCTCATGGAAAACTCTCAGGTAATGAATCTTACAAGGTGGCATGATCAACCAAGGTGTACTTGGGTATATTTTTCATTTTGAAATGGTACAATAGTACAAACAACTTCATTCAGGCCATATTTTCTTAGCTGATCAATGGACAAGAGGCGATGAAATTTATCCTTGAATATTTCCTTGAAAGTTTGTGCTCACAAAAATCACGAATAGTTGGCTGAGTACATGACCTCCACAGTTCTGCTTGTTTTGCTTCTGACTTAATTTGCCTCCCAATTTTCAGTCTTAACCAGAGATCTTTCACTCCAGGGTGAGCAGACTCCATACTCCTAAGTCTACTGGTAGCAGAGGTCCTTGCAGCATCTACTTGGGCATGCTGGAGCTGCTCAGGGTGTATTCTCATGACTGCTCTAGAAAGCATCCCAGGGACCAAGGACTCCAACCCCTGGGGCTCCTTCACATCTTCTTCAGCATTTGCTGAGACTGCCATTTGTGAAATGTATCATAGGCTTCATAGGCTGTGTCTGCAGCATTTCTTCTATGTTCTATTCTATTCCAATACTGGTTAGGATTCACACCTCAGGAGGCCCTTGGACATTTATTGATGGGCATAAGGAAGCACTGACTCAGAAGGCTGGGAGGACCTGCTCTGCCTAGGCACCAGGAAGCTAGATTTGCTCTTAGGATCGAGATTCTTGGCCACAGCCTTCAATTTCCTATACCTTTGTGCCCAAATGCTAATCTCATGGGCTTCTTTCTAAGTGGTTTGTTTTGCCTCCCTACCCATTAGAAGAAGCTGGGGCAGAGAAGATGGAGTCCCCCTGGCACTCCTATTGCTCATGCATCAGAAGTCAGTAAATAGGAAGGTCCTACTATGTGACATGCACTGTGCCAAGTGGGGACACAGGTGGGAAAAAAGACAGAGATACTTCAGACTGGCTTGGCCAGGGGAAAAAATGAGATGTCCTGAGCTGAGCTTCCTCTTTAGCTGCAGGGTTTTGGGTTTATGGTTCCACCTCCTCTCAAAGGGCAGAGGATGGCCATGAAGGGGACTCCTCAGGCTGATTGGATCTCGTAAAATCAAGAGATTTTTCCAGTAATGAGCTCTGTGGGGAATGAGGGAAAAGTCCAATGTGCCAGAGTAGTGTGGCCAGGTGAGAAATGAAATGTCCTGAGCTGCTGAACTCCTTCTTGAAATGGAATTAATCCTGGGAATTCAGCTCTGGGGCTAAAAACTTCAGGAATGTTCTTGTTAGTATGGATCAAATCAAAGGTATGGGTGTCTCAAGTGGAGGAAAGGATGAGGCCATAGGAGGAAGAGGCCTTGAGCAGAGGATCCCTGGGATGGAGAGCCAGCAGGAGAGGGTTGGGTGGTTCAAACATCACATTACTTATCTTAGGTGAATCTTCTGTTTATTTTAGGTCACACACTTCAAGAAATACAATTGCTACTTCAACACCATCACTTGTTGGTCTTTCAATAAGTAAGGTGAACATCTCTAGGCATAAAATTTCATGTTCTGCATTCTTTTATTTTTTGACCATTCTCATTAAAATTTTATATAAATGGGTATCCGGGACTGACAATATTTGACATGTACATATATAGATTTTTTTTCAAGGAACCTTAAAAAACATTCTTTAGTTCTATAAGCATTTATTAAATATTTATGTTATGTACAAGGAAATGAGGATACAAAAGCAAAACAGTCCCTGCAATCAAGGAGCTAATACTTTACAAGGGGGAACAATATAAATACAGATAAACAAATATCATACATCTAAAGTAAATCCATCAAAATATTTTGGGGAGGGGGCAGCACCTAAAATAGGAGACATACTTGAAGTGATCTTTGGAGGGAGCTAGAAATTCTGATAGGCAGAGGGGGAGGAGGAGGAGGAAGAGGAGAAAGAGGAAAGCAATTCTAGGTATGGAAGACAGTCTGTGAAAAGGCAAACATAGGAGGTAGAATGTCACCTATGAAGAATAGCAAATAAGCCAATTTAGCTGAACTAGAGAATTTGTGTGAGGGGGAATAATGGGAAATGTCAAAAGATTGGAGCAAGAATGTGAAGTTTTCAATGCCAGAGGAATTTGTATTTTATCCTATTGCTTGCAATTGCATGAATACACAGGGCAGATGAAATCCTCATTTTACAGAAGAGAAAAATAAGGCTTAACTAGAGAGGTGGAAGTGACTTGTATAAGGTCAAACAACTAGTACAAAAAAAGACCAGGAGTATTTTTGTTTGTTCAGTCATTTCAGTCATGTGCAAGTCTGTAACCATATTTGGGGTTTGCTTGGCAAAGATATTGGAGTAGTTTGCCACTTCCTTCTCCAGCTCAAATGAGGAAACTGAGGCAAACAGAATTAAGTGACTTGCCCAGCCTCACACACCTAGTAAGTATCTGAGACCAGATAGGACCTTGGGAAAATGAGTCTTTCCAACTTCAGGCCCAGAAGACCTTGTGACTAACTGCCAAAAATGTAGAAGATGGGTTTCAATAGGTATTGACTCAAGGGCACATTATGGAACAGCTTTATCAAATTCCTCATAGGAGTTTTTAAAAAAGTCTTTCTCTTCAAATCAGAATTTAAAAACAACCGAGTGCTAATTACTTCAATTTTGACTGACAAACCACTTTGAAAGAGACACCTGAGATTAGCATTTGAGCTGAAAGGAAGAGGAAATTGAAGACTGTGGCCAAGAGAAAGACCAAATCTCTTTTCCTGGTATCTAGGCAGCCCAGGTGCTTCCATTCTTCTGATTCAGTTCTTCCTTGTGTCCATCAATTAACATTTGACCTGGATTATAGCAGCTCAAGGAAATTCTTTGTGATGCCTTGAGCAATGGCTCTCACCAACCTAGGAGTCTTCCTAAATTCAGTAAGGGGTCAAAGGAAAGGAACAACTGGTTCTTAGAACAACTGAAAATGGCCACATGGAAGAATTACTCCAAACTGCCAATAAGACATATCAATTCCCAACAATTCCAACAAATCAGCAAAGGTGGCTCCAACTTTGAAAGGGCCAGTATTTAAGGGAGCATGGAAAGATAGGAGGCAGAGTTACTATTGAAACTATAGCATTAATCCAACCATTCCAGAAAGTAATTTAGAATAAGGTCATTAAAATGTCTCTACTGTAGGACCCCTCCCCCCAAACCTCACTGTTAAACATATAGCTCAAGGAGTTCAAAGACAAGTGGTCCCACATACACCAAAACATTCTTAGCAGTACTTCTTGTGGCAGCAAAGAAATGAAAGCAAGTAG
>CM053623.1:35179915-35200600 GCA_028646595.1 Phalanger gymnotis | reverse complement strand
GGAAATGGGGAGAAAATTTGTAATTCAAACGCCTGTGAAAATCAATGCTGAAAACCAAACATGTCAAAAATAAATTAAAAAAAAAAAAAGAATGGATTTCTGAGGGAGCAGATTATGGCAGAGTATTCATTTTCCTGGTCTCAGCCAAGGAGGTTTCATAAATTTTTGACTGTGTTAGTTGAGAGACAAATGTAGAATATACATCTGGTGCACTAATGATTGTGCGAGTCCAAACTCACATAGAAAACTGGGTCTGGCAGATTCCTAAACCTAGGGTCACAGAATGTCTAGTACTTAGTCTTTGGAAATTCATCCATCATTGGTAAAAAAAAAAAGAAACGGTTAAGCCCACCTAAACTTCTGTAGATATCTTCAGGGTTTTGACACAAGACACACCATTAAAGAAGATTTTCTCTGTCTAACTGATAGAAGAAAATTAGAAATTATGTACCCAACTTAAGACCTCTCAATGAGGTAGCATATGCCCCACTTACTCTCCAATGCTCCATAAGACAAAGAGTTTGAGGGAGCATAGCAAGACTTAATCAACTCCTTGACCCCAATAAGGAAGACTCAATGACTTCTCACCCACATGACCAGAACAGCCATCCATAGGGCCAATCTCTTTCTGCTCAAGAGAAGACTCTTGCGCAACTACTGGAATCATAGATTTAGGAGTTGGAAGGAATCTTAAGGGCAAACTTTTTATAGAAGAAACTGAAGATCAGAGAGGGGAGTGACTCACTCAAAGCTACACATGGGAAAGAGGAATAAAGTGGAACAGGGCCAGAATTCTATCTCAAGCCATTTGACTAAAACTCAATACGCATAACAATGTCTGATAAAGTATTCTCCCACAAACTAGGGTTTGTGGCAAAGAAAATACAGATATATTCACAGAGTCCTCTCAGATTTTTCCTATGCTCTGTAAACTCCATGAAAGCAGATGTTTTCTCCTATATATGTTTTAGCCAGAGTGCCCAGCTAGGCACTGTGATACGCAGGAGGTACCAAGTAAAGGAATTTTTACTACCTTATGTCTATAAGCTAATAAAGGAGCCTAAACTCTTTGATTCATTTTCCTTTGGATCTTTCCTAAACACAAGTTGGCACCCCGATTGTTCCAATCCAGCACCTGGTTACTTTAGAGGCATTTTTAGAGCAACCAATCCTAATTAACTCCAGGAAAGGGGGGGCCAGAAGAATGCCAGAATCCTTCCCTTTCAGAAAGTTATGACCCCAACACATGTTCCACAGGATAAGGACTTGCCCGAGGTGCACCTTTTCTGGTGAATTCGCTTATATCTCCAGAAGAAGGTGGAAGATTGGACACAAACTACTTTGATTGAGGATCTTGTGGTCAAGAATGAGGCACTTATTTATCTTTAAATAGATGATTGAGTCATTCTGCTAGTAGAAAACATCACATACAGATATACCAATACCTATAGAACTGAATCTATCAATACATTTCATGTAATCTCCCTCCATTTTAAAACTTTGCTTCAAAAGACTCCAAGGTCTATGGCTAACAGGGCATGTTCCAACCTTGCTGAAGATTCATAGGCTTTAATGAACACTTATTCTATTAACCTGACTTTTATATGCAAGAATGTACCTCACATTGCCTCCTGGTAGCAGAATTTAGAGGAAATAACAGTATGTAATATGACTGACCAGGGGAAGTCATGGGTCTTCTTCAACTGAAGAGGGAGCCATCTTACCTATGTAGAAGACAAAGCCACAAGAAGTGTTCAATAGATTTCATAATCTTGATGTTTCCCAGATAGCCAAAGTACAGACTATATCCTAAATGCTCATACTTTGTGGAATAGACCACAAGACTGCCCCTTTTTACACTAGGAAGAAATGAAATAGATGTCACTTACTCAGCATGCTCTAGATTCTCTAGAGTGGATTTCTATTCACCCTAGAGCATTGTCTAGTGAAAAGGACCTTCAGAGGAGTAGAATAATTGTGTACCCTCCCTGGAAGGTCTGATCCTCCAGATGTCTGCAGAAAGGCCATGTCCAAATCAAAGGTAAGGCAAAGATGGAGTGTTTTACCATTTCCTTCTCAAGTCAATTTTATGGGTGAGGAAACTGAGGCAAACAGGGTTAAATGACTTGTCCATGGTCACAGAGCTCCTAAGTGTCTGAGGCTAGATTTGAAATTAAAGAAAGACTTTCTGACTCCAGGCCAGGTATTTTATCCATTTTCCTCCATCTGTCTGCCCCCTTATGTACATCAGAAATAAAATTAATTGCAAAGGGATAATAAAATTAGTTGGCAAGTATTCACAATGCCCTGTGATCCACTTCTTGCTCTCTCTCAGGAATATTTCTATTCCAAATTAGGAATCCCTCATGTATATATGGGCTGTATATATATATATGGCTAATATATGTGAGTATGGAAATGGGTATTTAAGGGCAGTTAACTCTTGAGTGTTTGTCTCTTCCAGACACAGGGAGAATCTGGGCAGAATATTCTAGTACAAAGTTCAGAAAGAAATACTTTTTCATCACCATTCCTTTGGTTTGAGCTTCTATTTTCACTTTTCATTCATCTCTATGATGAGTCTCTAGCCTTGAAAGCAAGACTTAGCATCAATATGACTTCATTCCTGCTACAGTGGTTCCTCCTCTCTTCATTTGGGTCTCAGCACCAAAGCAATGGGTGAAAACTTCTAAATTGTGGGAGAGAAACTGACTTCTATTTTCTGTGAACAGAATCTCGGCACCTCTGGCAGAAGTTCCTAGAAAAAATGGAATTGCCTGAAGATGATGCTTCTCTTGCTGCTACTGTTGCTGCTGCTGCTGACTCTGAGGATGAGGAGGAAGAGAATACTTAAGGACTATTAGCTACTTCTAGGCCAAAAGGGAGAATAGAGTAGGAAGGACAGTGTTTCCCAGTGTTACATTCTGTTTACACCTCTAAGTCCTTCTAAACTCTGTTAAGAATAGAAATAATACATCCTATAAGGGCTAGTGAATCCAGGCTATCCAGATTCCTTTGATCTAAACTAAGAATTTTGCATTTAGTATCTGGAGGATCAGAGAAGTTGGAGGACTTGCTTAGGGTCACAGAGGCACAAACTTGATCCTTGTTCAGGATATGAAGGCCAACACTCTAAGCTTTATACATTATGGCCTCTCCTTACAGTTGAAGTGAAAAGGAACATGGCCTCAGTGAGGAAGACCTAGCTTCACATCCTTTCCTGGGCCACATTTGGCATGTTACTTTAGGAAAATCACTTCCTATTTCAGTATTCACATATTTCACTATTGTCAAATTTTGGCACCTCTAAGGGAGATGTATTGAATAGAAAGCCCTTTCTCTTGAGTCCCTTTGGATCCTCCTTAATTTTGTAAGCTTTCCAAAGAGCTTGTTTGGGTTACTGAGTTCTTAAACAAGGAAATGGGCTTGCTGGGAATCTGCAAGTATATAGAAATGATCTCTAGGAATCGGCTTTTGTATGAAGAGAAATTGACATTTGAGACTTAAGCCCTGATAAATCTTTGATTAGTGAAACTTGCCATCTGAGGGAAAAGCTAGTGAGACCATAAGGAATAGTGTTTTGAGTTATCTGATGGATCACAAAAATCCATCCACAATCAGTGGTCGATAATCCACCATCTGAGAGAAATGTCACAAGCTACTCAGGGAGAAGGTCACTGTTACAGGGGGAGGTCTGCATCTGGAAAAGCTGAGGAGACAGTCTTAGCCTCAGTCTAGGAATGTCTCCTACTATCTCAGTTTCCTCACTGTGTTCCTTTGTAAAGGAGTGTTTCCCAGCTGACTCTTCTTGAGTTTGGCTTTGAGATGGAATCAATACTACCTGATCAGAAAACTATGATGTTTTTTTAATAATGCCCTTGGTTTTCCTTTTGATAGCAAATTTCTGCAATCAAAGCAGGTGGTCAGGAAAAGATGTGACCACAATGCAAGTGTGTGAAATCTTGCTGTTTTTAATCCAAATGTGCAATCATCCCATATCCCAAGCATTTGGGGAAATTAGTTCTCCTGCATAGTCATGTGAAAGACTAAATCCCTGGAATAGAATATAAATTCTGAAAGATATGGGAATAATTAGGCAAAAGGAAAAGAAGTTTGGGAAACAAACATACAAGCACAATGTTGAATCATTACACCATAGACTAAGGCTGAGATATATTTTAGCTAATATAAGAAAGTATGTGTGTGTGTGTGTGTGTATAAGAGTTGCCTGTTTAAGATCTATTTAACACCTATTCAAAGACCCAGGAGTTTCCATTTGGAATCTTAAATTGATGGCAGGAAGGGAGGTACTGAAGAAGATATTCAGTACTTGTCAAAGAGACATTCTCTAAAAGTTTAATCAACCCTTACCAAATGTCTCTCCCAATTCCAAATGTTTTACTTCACATTAACCTCCACTCATATGATTCTATCTTTCTTTATCATTCTACCTAATTCTCTTCTCATCCCTATTTAAACTTTCCTTCCTCACCTTTTTATATCCATCCAGGGGACTTCGATTAAAGTTCTTCCAAAAATCTCCTTCCTTATTTCTTTCTGTATTCTGATCTGACACATATTTCATTTTTGCCTACTGGCTTAATTCCTCTAGACTCTATTTCCCAGTCATATCCCAGGCTATCTAGAGAACTAATCTTCACTGAATTTTTTCTTTATAATTTACCAAAAGTTTTTGTCATGTGATATCAGTTAATTGCAATACAGTTGCCTTGGGGTTTCTTAAAGCTTACCCTAATACCTATTGGTTATTTTGCTTTTGGTTTGCCTAAACAGGTTCTGTTCTAACATTCACAGAAGAAAATATAGTGGTAATGATGCAGTTTGGAGTGCTGAGAGGCTTTAGAGGTGCTAGGAGACCCAAAATGTTAGGGAAAGAATTCACACAAACCATCTTCCGATCGAGTTGCAAAGTTCGTTAGGCAACTTGAAAACTAATGAGTATGATGCAGCTTGGTGTATACATATGAAAAGGACCCTGAAAGGCTTGGGTGGGATTAAGGAGTGGTTATTAGCCTAGGGTGAACCAGGTGGGATAATTATGCCAAGGAAGAATGTCAAGGAGACTAATTAGGTGATTTGGATGTCATTAAGGAATGGCCATGATGTGCAATTAGTCTGGGGTGGACCAGGTGCCTTGGCCTAGGGGCCAGTGGTCTGGGCTGCAGAAATGTATGGGAAAATTCAGAGAGTCAGAGATAGCTTTGTCAAAGGGACAAAAGAGTTCTGTTTTTGCAAAGGTTTTCTAGACCTATGGTTGTTGGTCCTGCACGCTGTACCTGCACTGACAGATTTTGTGTGAGGAATTGCAGGGTCAGGCCTGTATATGATTGGGTTCCTTCCAGAGATTTGGTATTTTTCTTTTGGGGTCCAGGTTGCATCACCACATCATTAATACAACATGTTCTTTCAAATTAAATTTTACTTACATTTAAATTGCTTCATGATTGAAACAAGCTTCTCTTTTTTCATGGTCAAGAAAGAGTTGATACTAGGAGGTTCTGAAATTTAAACTGCAAATCCAGTTTTTTCCTTCAGTTTAGAATTTCACTGATACTACTTTCAAATTAGCTTCAGTTCTCTTTCTTTTTTCTAATTGGTGAAATCACCTCCCTCCCTTGTAATAAAATAGCAAATCTATCACTTTGTGCTAAGAGGTCTGAAGTGCTGTTTCCATATAACTTTCACAGGATTTTATTCCTATTTTTTTCCTTAAAACAAATTCCATACAGTTGTACCCAAAATATTGCTGAAATATTTCAACAATTACTTAAAAAGTTCAAACCACAATTTGGAAATTTACAGTAGAGAAATTAAGTCACTACTTAGTTTTTTGAATTCCTGCAGACTGGGAACAAAGATGCCTTTCCTTCTTATCTGTTTTTATCTCTGCAATCCAACCTGTAAGAGTTAAAAATACAGAGAAAGAAAGGGAGAGAGAGAGAGAAAGAGAGAGAGAGAGAGAGAGAGAGAGAACACGCTCTGAAGACTTTGAAAACTCCTCCAAAAAATATTTTAACTTTTTTTTGACTGAAGAAACCACAGAAAGAAGTTAGTTGTATTTACACAAAACAGACAATATGACAAGATAGACACACAGAAGTACTTGCTTTCTTATTTCCTACTGAAAGTTGAATAGTAACTTCCTGTTTGAGTTGGGGTTGCTGCTTTGAAACTCCTGCCTTCTCCTACAAAGTGGTTTCTTAAGAGTTCAAGACTTTCCTTGAGCTTTATCCTTAGTCATTCCCTTTTGAATGAGAAACTTCCCCAGTTCCAAGGCTAATAAGAATTTCCCTAAGAGTGTGTTTGCTGGTACCCTCGTCAGGGACCACTAATTACTAAGGAAGTACTTTTGGTTGTAGTTTAAAAGGATACAGAATGCCAAAACCATTATGATGGGGGTGGGGGGGGGAGAGAAACCAATGATGACTTTCACAATGCCTGCAGTTATAAAACAAACAGGATCCAGGCCCCAATTCTTGGTCTCTGTACGGTAATACACAGTTTGGACAGAATGAAAATATAGGATCTAGGGACCGAGCTAGTTCAATCCCTAGCTTTGAGCTGGTTGTTCGTAATTGGTGGAGAAGGTCAGAGGATACTCAGGAGAGGGTGGTTTTGCAACATTTCTGGACATGGGTGACAGTGGAAAGGGGGAGTAATCTTGCAACTTCTCCAAAATTGAGGTGATTTAAGACCTAACTTCGCAAAATGTGGGATAAAGGCAAAATGGAGTCAGTAGTGTTTTTTTTTTTAATGTTACATCTATAAGCTAATGACTGGTGACTACTGAGGTAGTCCATTCTACACATTTGATTCCTGGAAGACTACCTATATATAGGAATATGTTCCCAAAGGACACAGCAGCAGAAAATCCTCCCTTTCCCTGCTGCCATTCAGGGTTACACATACTGGTCCCCTAATCCTAGGATGCCTGGTATTTCACATTCAGAGATGAGATCAAAACCTACAACCATTTCCCTACCCTGCACACACCAGCTAGTTCCTTACTGAAAAGATACTAAAACAGTTTCTAAACTTCCAAAAGTATACCAGCACTGGGGCAAAGGATTGGAACATGCTAGCAGGCTATGCTCATGACATCCAGAGAAAATCAAGTCTGCTGAAAAAAACAAATATGGAAAAAGGGATTCTCATCCCTACTCTCAAATCTAGACTGTTGATCATTCTGGTTGCAACTCTATACTTTCAACCCGAGTATCATTGACACCAGTGGACAGCTCATTCTACCACCATGTTTCATCCATGCCAATCTTTCCAAAGAGGTTGAGATGGGTTGGAATTTGCTGAAAATAATAAAGAAGCTGGCATCTTCCCATATCATCTCTGACAAAACAAATGAGGTATATTTTCCATTACATATTTAAGTGACTTGAAAGGTCTACTGAACCTCTAAGACCTTGAAAAACAGTGTAGGGATCTTCAAGCTAATTTTCTCTTTTTTGTGGTTTTGGGAAGAGAACCAGACTGATGACTCTCTTTCTGGAAAGCTTCTCAAGTTATTACACAGGAACTCTACAAAGCAGCAGAGATTAATCTTCAAGTGAAGGTCTTATTGAGGAAGATAGTCCTTAGACAGGACCCTTACATATCTGCTCAGTATTTTCACAAGCTCCATGAAGGCCACAGCTGTGTCTTATCTAAACTCTATATCTCTTCCAGGCCAGAATTCTACACACCTAAATGCTCAATAAAAATTTTTTTTGAACTGAATCTGACATGACTACCTCACTGTGCAATACATGATACTAAGGACACCTAAAATTGCCTTTGTCTCTCCTTTTTGATTTTTTTTTTTGATTTTTGATTTTTTTTATTTTGATTTGAAATTTTAAGGCTGACAAGCCAACATTAATATTTTCACGGTCAAGAAAGAGTTAATAATAGATAGTTCTGAAATTTAAATTGCAAATCCATTTTTTTTACTTCATTTTAGAATGTAATGTTACATCAATTAGCTAATGACTGGTGTTAACTGAGATAGTCCACAGAATTTTGAAAACAGTCTAGACAGGACCAGGTTCTAACCTCGGAATGGCCAGAGTCAAACCCAGCAGGCCAGAGGCAGAAGTGTCAGATCACAAGATAGTGGTATAATTTATTTCAGAGAGAGGAAAACAGTTGCAAGCAAGGAAGTCTTCCTGAGTAGGAGGGCTTCACATTTTGGGATACAGGCATCGATTATATATACATAAGTGGGCTGGACTATGACATAATCACTCTTAAGTCTTGAGTGGCTATTCCCACAGCAGCATCATGCATGGACAATGCAGGTGTTCCTGGATCCTGGGTGAACAGTCTCCAAGTTGATTTTCTCACAGTGGGGCACAGTAACAGATTCTTTTCATTTAGCTGTTACAATGAACAGGAATTGTGAGCAAGTCAAGCAAGGTGATAGGTGGCTAGCAGATCCCTGGCAAAAAGGGGGAGCTCAATCCCTCAGAGAATACCTGGTGATGGATGGCCAAAGCCATACACTTTGTGCTCTGGATGATCTCACTCTCTGGCAAAGGATTTTTGTTATGTTAAGCTGAGGGCACAGCCTGCTTGCTGGCATCTTCAGAGACTCTATAGGCTACAGCCCAGTGGCAAAGCACTGCCCCCAGAGAGGTGATGGCAGTTGGACCATATTTCACTATGGCAGAAGAAAAGAAACGAAAGTTAAGCAACACTGTTTTGCCCTTAGGGTCAATGAACGGTATGGCAGGATCCATGGGCATTCCTCAGATGTCTGGAGAGACCTGTCAGCTATTAATGGAGGAAGTTAGGTATCTTATTAAGGAGATTGCACAGGATGCCCTGAAGTTTATGCATACGGCGAAGCGGCGGAAGGTCACAAGTGATACCGACTATGCCCTGAAGTGGAAGAATGTTGAGCCTCTCCACGAGTTCCATGCTCAGGAATTCATGCCATTCCAGTTTGCCTCTGATGGGGGCCAAGAACTTGATTTCTGTGAAGAGAAAGAGGTTGATCTGAGTGACACGATTAACATTCACCTACCCCATGTTCCCCTTGATGTCCACCTCAAAGCTCAGTGGCTGAGTATTGACAGTTTTCAGTCAGCTATCCCAGAGAACCCACCCCTAGGCTCAAAACAGCAGCAAAAGGCTGAAGCAACAGAGCCCTGGAAGTCTGTCAAGCCAGGACAGGAAAAGGCTGGACCACTGAAAGGCAAAGGTCAAGGAGCTGTATCTGCAGAGGGGAAAGGGAAAGAAAGGAAGGCTCCACCTCTGCTGGAGGGCACCCCAGAGACTGAAGCCCAGGAGCATCCTGGAGTTGTCTGTGGAGCAGGAACTGTACTACAAGAAGGTATCTGAGGCCTGTGTCTTGACATGTGAGGCCAAGAGAGCTGAAGCTTTCCGGAGCATTGCTACAGACCCTGGACTTTATCAGATGCTGCCCAGGTTTAGCACTTTCATCTCAGAGGGGGTGTGGGAAAATGTGGCTCAGAATAATTTGGCCCTACATGTCTACTTGAATGTAATGGTGAAGGCTCTGATGAATAATACAATGCTGTACCTGGAGAAATATGTCCACGAGTTAATTCCTGCTGTGATGACTTGTGTTGCGAGCCTCCAGCTGTGTCTTTGACCAGATGTAGAGAACGACTGGGCACTCAGTGATTTTGTAGCTGGCCTGGTAGCTTGGATCTGCAAACATTTCAGCACAAGTACCAGTAACATCCAGGCCGGGATCACAAAGACCTTCACCAAGAGCTGGCTAGATGAGAAGACTCCCTGGATGACCCGCTATGGCTCTATTGCTGGCCTGGCAGAACTTGGACAGGATGTTATTAAAGCCCTGATTCTAGCAAGGCTTCAGGAGGAAGGTGAGCAGATTCAAAGTGTCCTAGACGGCCCTGTGCTGAGCAACATTGACCTTACTGGAGCTGACCGTGTACAGAGCCTCCTTTTGAAATATTGTGCCCCAGTGCTGGCAAAGCTGCAGCCACCACCAGATAATCAGGATGCCTTTCAGACAGACTTTGGTGCCCTGGGACCTCTTCTGTGCTCTCATGTGGTCAAAGCCCAGCACTAGGCTGCCCTGCAAGCCCAGCAGGTTAACAGGACCACAGTGACCATCACACAGCCCTGGCCTACACTGACACTCTCCCAGGTCCCCCAGTGGGGCCCTTGAACCACTGGGCTGCTGAAGGTCCCTAGCTCCATTGCATTACCTGTTCAGACACTGGTGTCCACAAGGGCTGTGGCACCCCCCAGCCTTCCCCACCCCAGACAAACTTCGTAGTCATGTGGTCTTCCTCTGGTGCCTCATCTTCACAAGCAGCTCCTGTCTCTTAGCCCAGTAGCCTCTGACTCTGGCTCAACCACTGCCTCTCCTGTTACCACTACCGTCCCTAGTGTCTAGCCTATTCACAATAGTCTCCACTGCAACAGCAGCCCCTCCTAGCCAAGCTCCTTCAGGAGCAGGCAATGTCCAGAAATACATTGTTGTATCTCTTCCACCATCTGAGGAAGGCAAGGGAGGGCCAACTTTGCACACTTCTCAAGCTCTTCCTCCATCATCTTCTTCCCCTTCTCCCCATAGGGGTGGCCCCCTTTGTGGAGGAAAACAGGATGTTGAGGATAGCCCCCCTGCCAGCTCCTAGTATCCCTAAGGTCAATGGTTCACATCCCTCTAGTTGCAGCTCTCCTCAGCATACCCCCTGAAGGCTTCATACAAAGGCTCCTACAGAATGGTATTCTCACATTCAAATCCAAATTCTCACCAATGTTATTACATTTTGGTTTGGGGTAAGGAGTAGTTGCCTCTCCCCATCAGCTGTCTTCAGGTATGTCCCCCTGTACAGACCCCTCCCCAAAATAAAACAGGTCAGTTTATAACCACAAAAAAACCTCACTACTCTGAGTGAAAGAAGTCTTGAATGGTCTCAAATTCTTTTGGGCAGACCTACCCTAGCAACATTAACATGGCGCTACACCAACCTTTAGAAAATTGTTTGTGGTTTAAAAAGAGAGCCACTGAAGTCCATAAATTAATTTCACTTCTTACATGTGAAGACATAATGCAGCCTGAAAAGTTTTTAGTGGTGTTTTTTATTGCTGTCCCCAGTAGAGGATCCTAAAGGTCCTTTTACTGAGACATTTTCTACTTTCTACCAAGAATTAAGAGCAAGGGACCATAAATATCTTGGTAGGCCCACAAACAGATTCACAGTGGAAAGATCTTTGGCAAGTCAGATTCTCAGCTACCCACCTCACAGATGCATTACTACTTTAAGTCTTGAACAGTTGAGTGGCGGTATTCTTACACTAAACATTCAGACTGAATCTCCTTTAAGATTTTTGCCATCAAATGGCTCTCCTATCATTCTCCAGAAGAAAGATGAAGACTCTATGACAGCCATGGAAATCCTCTGTGAAAATGAATGCAAAGGCACAGACTAGAGAAAGATAAAACCAAATTCATTAAACTCCAGAAATCCCAAGAGGAACATTTTTATCTAGTTGGAAAAGTTTCCTGGTGGAACTTCTATTTTCCTCTGAAAACTGTACTTTATCTTTTATGAAAAGAGATAGTTATTAAAAAGTTGAAGCAATGATACAATCTTTAGCAAATTCCCCTGAGGAAACCTGTTCAGAAATAATCAATTTGTATCACCATCCAGGCTATGAAGAGACCACAATAGCAATACATATTGTCTGGGAACTGAAGAATAAATTCCAATGTGCAGTGCTGAAAAGTAACACATCTGACTTTGGAGATATTGGAACACAGCTGACGACTCTACTTACTTCTTGCTCAGAGAATCAACAATGCTACTTGCCTGTGCTCCTGCTGGTAGACGACTTTGAAGAACAGGAAACTGAGTTAATGTGATTGCACAAATCAGATATAGCAGTTAAAGAGGCTTATGTTCTATAGGAAACACCTTCAATTATCATTCTAAATTGCATGAGATCCCAGATGCCAGGAAAGGATGCTAAAAACCATGACAGTGTAGCAGTGAAACAAATTCTCCGGCCAAGAGCATTTGATTCCAAATTTGAGGAAACTGGAAAGCACCAAAATGGTAGAAACTTATTCTGTTACGATCATGAAAGAAAATTGATAGGAAATACATTAAAAACATTGTAAAATGCATCCTGAAAGGGTTGAACTTTGGCAGCAAAGAGCACAGTTAATTTCTTTCCTGTCTCTGCTTAATTCTTATATTTCTGATTCTGACTTCTCTGTGGTACAGTGTGAGAACTTCTTAGGATTAACAAACCAAAGGGAATATTGGAGCAGAAGGTGCTTAGGAGACAAAATGGGGAATTACTCTCCAATTCCTATCTGTACCCAAAGTGGTAGATTGTGGGAGGTATGAAGGAATCTGTATCATTCTCCCATTAATTGCCAGCCCCTGTTTAGAAAAATTGCAACACCACAGAGACAAATTTGTATGGATTGTACAGATGCTGCTGCTGAAAAGACAAAAGCAATACAGTAAAGAAATACTGAATCCAAGATATAAATAACTATTTTCTCCTTTCATTGTGAACATCCGGAAACAAGAAGGGGATGATCAGGTTCAGAAAGTCTTAGGTGAAGGAATTATCAGATTCAAGCATTATGGCTTGATCTATCAAGCCTTAGCAAGACATTTTTATATTAATGAAAATAATTTTGAAGATATCATTAAATGGGCAGAGAAAGCAAAGAAAAGAAGAGAATTCTTTTGTCTCTGATACACTTGATCAAGTCTATAGAAGCCAGCTTATCTAAGGATAAAATTCAACGAGGGAGAACTGTATCTCTTCAGGAACTGAAAGTTCTCCTAAGGATAGCCACGAAAGCTTCAGATGCCTTCAAAGAATCTCAGCAACACAATGAGAACAGAGACACAACACTGGGCAATGTGTAGATCTAAAAGGAGATGTGGGATGTACCATACATTGAGTTACATGGGAGAAATAGAAGTTTGAATGCAGATAATTCAGCTTCTAGAGAAAGTCCTCCATTTTGATGAAAGGAATAACTCATCTAGAGGGGTTATTGCCTATCTTTTGTGTGGAAAGAACCATCTATTAGATCCCTCAGTTCAGCAAAATGGATATTACCCAATAATCAAAAAGCATATTTTTTATTTAAATGCTCTTCAATGCCTTTGAAAAATAACTTTTGATACTCTTCAAGACAACTTTTCTCCTCTGAAAGTAAGAGACAATGAAAGGGAAATTGCGGAAGAAAAAAAGCCAGGCTAAAATGAAAGGTTTACTCACGATATAAGTACTGTGCTTAGCACAGTGCCTGGCACATAGTAGGTATCTAATAAATATGTATTGGTTGATAAGTGTTGATTTGAGTACTCCTTTTGCCTGCTCTTAGCAGAGTAGGGAGTGGGAGGAGAAAGTGAGCCTGGTGACCTTGCACAGCCCTCCCTCACTCAAATCAAAGTCAACTGCAAGTCATGTCATCATTTCCCTGATGCCATGGTCTTCTTCAAAAATGAAGGACAAGCACACCCTGTGAGTAGCCTCTCCCCCTTCCTCTCCCCCCTCTCAATGGCTGAAGGCTGCCTCCTTAACTTTGGGTTCACTGGCTAGATTTCTTTCTCAAACACCAAGCCTTAAACCAAATTCGCTCAGGAGCTCATAGATTGGAAAATGCCTCCCTGCCCTCCTAGCACAGAGTGAATGTAAATACTAAATACTAACTTTCTCTTTTTGCCAGGAATCCTGAGGGTCTTCCCCTGTCCGTTTGTTTTGTTTTTTGAGTTTTCATTTTTAGTTAAGTCAAGCTTTTTATTTAATGTCACAAAAAATATTTAGTCAAAGAGACCAAAGCCCATGTCGTCATCGGACTCCTCGGATTCTTCTTTTTTTGCTTCCTCTTTCTTCTTCTCCTCAGCTGTGGCGGCTGTGCTAGCAGCACCACCCTCTCCAGTAGTGGCAGCACCACCAGCTGCTGGGGCAAGTCCACTAACGCCTACATTGCAGAAGAGGCTTGCAATGTTTACATTGGACAGGGCCTTTGCAAATAATCCAGGCCAGAATGGTTCAACATTTACACCTGCTGCTTTAATGAGGGCATTGGTTTTATCATCCATGACTGTAACATCATCATTGTGAAGGAAGGATGAGGGCAGAGTAGATGCAAGCAAGCTGGGAGATGGCCATTTCAGCAGATGGATGAGGAGACTCGTTCGTAGTGGTGCTAGTCGCTGGCTGAAGTGAAGGTTCACCCCAACGTGGCCTTAGCTTCTGAAGAAGAACCAAGCACCTTACAGACAACTGTTTTTTTGGGGGGAGTTTTAATTGAAGGGAGCCATCCTTTGATTAATTTCTTAAAGAGGCCTATTCACTGAATGGGCATTACCTCACCCAAAGTGAGAACCTGAAAAGACCTTAGGCTAAAAGGGCCAGGGTCTCCCAAAGCATCTTGGGCCATCTCCATTCATCCTGATGAATATCAGGCCACTGGATCAAGGTGGCTATTAGGAGAACGTGAGGCTGGTGACATTGCACAGTCCTCCTTCACTCAAATCAAAGTCAACTGCAGGTCATGTCATCATTTCCCTGATGTCATGGTCCTCTTGGAGTTTGAAGGACAAACACAACAACAATCTCTAGAGAGGAGTTCTCAACTGACTCCCAGGCTCCCTGGCTGTGGGCCTTCAATGGTCAGCCTTCCCCTGCAAGAGGATGAGCATCACCTCCTCACCAACTGGAAACTTTCCTTCCACTGTGTAAGCTGATTTGAACTTTTTCCAGTCTTATCTACTTGGAATTTCTGTAAACCTGACTTGGACCTCAGTTTGATATAAAATCAAATAAATTTTATCTTTCACTGTGCTGATATATATTTTTGTTGTTTATCCTTTCATTTTGGTCCTGTCCAACACTTTGCCACCCCATTTGGGATTTTTCTTGGGGGGTGGCAAATATGGTGGAGTGGGTTGCTGTTTCCTTCTCCTATTTTATGGATGAGGGAGCTACAGCAAATAAGGTTAAATGAATCGTCCAGGGTCACAGAGCTACTAAGTGTCTGAGGCTAGATTTGAAGTAAAAAGAAATAAGACTTCCTTACTTCAGGCCAGGTATTTTACCCATTTTCCCCATCTAGCTCCCCATTATGCACATCAGAAATAATATTAATTTCAAAGAGGTAATTAAATTAGTTGACAAATATTTTGAATACCCTATAATCAACTTTTTTTTTTATTCCCTTGGAATATCCCTATCAAAAATTGGGAATCCCTGATATATATGGGATATATATATATATATGTATATATGTATATATATGCCTAATATATATGGGTAGGGGAATGGCTATTTAAGGGTATGAATCTTAACCAGGTTCACTCTGCTCTGCCCCTGCCCCCTTCCTCTTCCTCCCCTCTGCTCTGAGCTTACCACCCTGTGGGTAGGTAGGATAAAAGTGGCCTGAGGAAGTGGCAGGCACTCAGATTCCTGAGCCCAGCAGACCACCACATCCTGATATCTTGCTTGGCTCCTCCCCTCCACCCTCTGGCCCCCAGGTACCTTAAACAGTATCAGGCACAGAACTTCCTCTGCCCTTCTGATAGCAGGGTAGAACCAGGAACACAGAAGCCTCCAACTAAAGAGGAAGCTCAGAGGACTCGGTAGTGAGCTGAGTCCTGCCCTCCCATTCCCATCAGGCTCCTGGGATTTGTAGTTCTGTTGAGGAAGAAAAATCCAGGGATTTAGGAATCCCAAAATTAAAGTTCCCCAAAATACTGAGAGTTGGGGCTGTCTGGAATGAATTCATGATCTCAAGCATTCTTTTAGGCAAGGTAGCAAAGATTTGTTATGCTTTACAGTGGGCAACAGTTCTTAGGGAACCTGCAACCTTAGAGGGGTGCAGGGAGAGCTTTCATAAGAGATTTAGGGGTAAAACATGTGAATTATATGTTTTGGGGTGGGATTACAGAGTGATTAAGGGGTGGTCAGTTCCTAAAGGAACATGCCCTTTTTATATCTACTGGGCAGGCATATTACCCAGAGTTCACTAGGAAATAGCCCAAAGAGGGAAGGCTACTAGGAGGAGTGTTTTTTGATTGTGAAATGTCACTAAGTTAACTAGCAGTCAGGGCTGACTGGGAATATCTAGGTGGCTTTCATCGAATGTCTTGTTAGACAAAATAAATGTAAGAGAGTATACATTTGACTATATCTAGGATACATACCAGTAAGGTCAGTAAGTAGTAAATATGGTCATGACCCAGTGCACATTCAATTATCAGTACACAGGTAGTAGATAGGCACACCAATCTATATGGGACTGAATATTCTTAACTTTCAGGCATTTCTTGCCATCAACCTTATTCTTCAGTGTGGTCTGGTATCAGAACACTTGGGAATATGAAGGAAAACCTCCATTGCCAAGAAAAGTTTTGGACTACTGAAAAAATACAATGAAAATAAACTCTAGAAGTCAGAAAGTCTGAAAGAAGAAAAAACCAATGCAGACTTTTTGAACACAGCTCTAGAGGTCTCAAAAGAAGAGGATCAGGGCCACGGTATTAATAAAGTGAAAAGAGAGAGTAAAAGAAAAAGAATGGATTTTTGATACAGCAGATTGTGGCAGAGGATTCATGTTCCTGGTCTCAGCCAGGAGGTCTCACAGATTTTTGACAGTGTTAGTTGAGAGACAAACATAGAACATACATCTGGTGCACTAATCACTGTGCAAGTCAAAACTCACATAGACCACTGTATCTGGCAGATTCTAAAACCTAGGGCCACAGAATTTCTATTATTCATCCTTTGGGCACACATGCATCAGTGGTGAAAGCCAAAAAAAAAAAAAAACAGTTAAGCACACCTCAATTCCTGAAGATGCCTTCAGGGTGCTGACTCAAGACCCACCACTAAAGACAGTTTCTACCTCTAACTGATAGAAGAAAATTAGAAGTTATGCACCCAACTGAAGAACTCCTAACATGGTAGCATATGCCCCACTTACTCCCCAATGCTCCATAAGACAAAGAGATGTAATGAGCATAACAAGCTTCACTCAACTCCTTGACACCAAGGAGAGCAGAAAGGCTGAATGACTTCTCACATACATGACCATAAGAGCCATCCATAGAGCCGATCATTTTCTGCTCAAGAGCAGACTCTTGCTCAACCTTTGGAATCATCAATTTAAGAGTTGGAAGGAAACTTAAGGGCAAACTTTTTAAACCTCCTCATACAGAGGAAGAAACTGAAGGTCAGAAAGGGAGTGACTCCCTCAAAGCTACACATGGAAAGAGGAATAAAGTATAGCTGGGCCAGAATTCTATCTCAGGACATTTGCCTGAAATTCAACAGACCACAATGTCTTATGGAGTATTCTCTCACAAACTTGGGTGCCAAGTGGCAAAGAAAATACAGATGCATTCACAGGGACCTCTTGGATTTTTTCATAAATCTGGAAAACACCATGAAAGCAGAGGTTTTCTCATCTGAGCTTTAGCCAGAGTCCCCAGGTGTGAATCCTATCCAGGTTCACAAGTCTGCCCCTCCCCACTCGGCACTGAGCGTGATACATAGTAGGTAGTAAGTGAAGGAATCTTTACTACACTGTGGCTGTAAGCTATTAAAGGAGCCTAAACTCTTTGCTTCATTTTCACTTGGATCTTTTGTAAACACAAGTAGGCAACCTGATGTGTCCCTAAGGCAAAATGGGCTCCTTAGTACTTAGTTTGGCGGTGCCCTTGAGGAGTTTGGCTTTTGTTTACCTTGAGTGAAAATACTTTCAGCTGTTAAGTGCTAAGCCCCAGGCCCAAAGCCCTATCAGGTGTGAAACCTGTGTGGGCATAGATTAATGACTTAAGAGAGGCCAGCTAGGGAACCAATGGTCTCTGGTAGTTGAGGCCGAGCTTGAGAATGCCAGAGGCTCGGCTGTGAGGAGAGGCGAGCTAAGAGACGGCTACAGCTGAAGCCAAAGCAGAGCCAACCCGTGTGTGTGGACCCAGGAGTTCAAGCAAGGACTTGAGACCAGTGAAAATGATTTATGCCATCTTATTTTTCTGTGGCCTCCT
Source organism: Phalanger gymnotis (assembly GCA_028646595.1). NCBI lineage: Eukaryota > Metazoa > Chordata > Mammalia > Diprotodontia > Phalangeridae > Phalanger > Phalanger gymnotis. The sequence goes on along the minus strand of CM053623.1, from coordinate 35,182,562 downwards.
GGTTACTCTTGTGAGGTGGGCCTACTGGGCCTGGAGGCTTGTGATCACAATATCAGAATGGGGAGGCTGGTTCGCTAATTTGTTGCTGTGGGGCCTGAATAAATTTTTTGATGCTATCTACTTAGAGAATCTCTCATACCTTGCGATTTCGAAACCATTCAAATATATATATGATTATATTTGAGCTTATTAATTCGGCCTTCCTACTACACCTGATTGTTACAGTACAGCCACTGGTTATTTCAGAGGTATTTTGAAAGCATGAAATCCTACTTAACCCTAGGAAAAGGGGGCCCAGAAGAATGCCAGAATCCTTTCCTTCCAGAAAGTCATGACCTCAACACATGTTCCAAAGGGCAAGGACTTGCTGAGTGTGCACCTGTTCTGGTGAATTCTCTGATATCTCCATAAGCAGGTGGAAGACTGAACACAAACTACTGGGATTGAGCTCAAGATTGAGGCACTTATTTATCTTTAAATAAATAGCTAAGTTGCTTTGCTAGCAGAAAAAAATCTATCAGATAGACCAATATCTGTATAACCGAATCTAGCGATACATTTTCTGTTATCTCCCTCCATTTTAAACATTTGCTTCAGAAGAGTCTGAAATCTGTGGCCAACATGACGTGTTCCAATCCTGCTTAAGATTCATAGCTTTAGTGACTATTTATTTTACTAACTTTCCTTTTATATCCAAGAATTAACATCACATTGCCTACTGTTAGCAGAATGTAGAGGAAATAATAGTATGTAACCTAAGTGACCAGGGGAAGTCACTAATCTTCTTCACTTGTCAAGCTGCAGAACCACAGATCATTACAGGAAGCCATGATGCTACCATTCGATTATGGGACTTAGTGGCAGGAAAAACATGTGTCACACTAACGAATCACAGAAAGTCAGTCAGAGCACTGGTTCTGCATCCAAGATATTACACATTTGCCTCTGGATCTCCAGATAATATCAAACAGTGGAAATTCCCTGATGGAAACTTCATTCAAAACCTTTCAGGTCATAATGCTATAGTGAATACACTGGCCGTGAATTTGGATGGGGTGCTGGTATCTGGAGCAGATAATGGCACTATGCGCCTCTGGGACTGGAAGACTGGATATAATTTCCAAAGACTACATGCAGCTGTGCAGCCTTGGTCTTTGGACAGTGAGTCAGGCATATTTGCATGTGCTTTTGACCAGTCTGAAAGTCCATTACTGACCTCAGAAGCCGATAAAACCATTAAAGTATACAGAGAAGTTGACTTGGGTACTGAAGACACTCATCCCATCGTCTGGAAACCAGAAATTAGAAAGAGAAAAAGATTTTAAAGTGGAAACATGTACGTAATTGAGCTACTGTTTTATTTTGGCTTTTTGAAATGTATTCAGTCACATGGCGCTCTATATAGGACTATAAAGCAGAAATTCAGCAGAGGGCATTACTGCTTCATCACATTTTACAATAAACTCCTTTGTTCCTTAAAAATAAAATCAAATACATAAAAATAAAATGCAGCTTCAACTGGGTCTACCTACAGGAGACACAAGCACCTTCCATTTTGCCAATGGAAGAAGATCCCTAAAAGACCTAGAGGCTGTCAAAGACCTTCTCCAGCAGCTGCTGCCCAAATTTAAGAGGAAACCCAAGAAAGAGCTAGAAGAGAAAATCAGACTGCTGCTAGAAGATGCTGGAAGAAGACGAGGACATTCTAATGATAGTACTTTGGAATCAAGATGGAGGGAGTGAGGAGCCAAGATGGCTGCATGAAAACAGCATCTTGCTGGAGCTCTCTCACAAGTTCTGTTGGATTCCCATAAAAAAGTGAATCTGAGCAGATTTGAGAGTTAGAAATTGCGAGCAGTCTGAGTGGGGCAACTTTCACAGCCGGGAGAATCTGAAAGGCTGAAGGAATGAATCTGTAGGCTAGGAGAGCGCTCGGCGTGCGGAGCTGCCCCAGACGGGACCAAAGCAGAAGCAGCTGGCCAGAAAACCCACGTGGGAGACAGGCTGGGAAAAAACTGGGCTCTTGGAACCAGCACAGATCCCAGGCCTCCCAACATAGGACGACACTCTGTGGAACCAACCAGAGGCAGCGCAAAACCACCAACTGTGAGATATCAGCTCCTGAGGCTTTCAGCCCAAAGGTTTCTTGAGCTTCCGAGACATAATAGCCAGGTAAATGGCTCTAATCCCTCCCCTCCCCACCCAGAGAACTCCTGGGGAGGGGGGGAGAAAAAAAAAGGAACGCTGGAACAGAGGAGACAGAAGTGGGGCTTCAGTGGCCGAGTAGTTGGAGTACCTGAGTACCAGAGGGGCAGAGCCAGCAGGGGTCAACGCCAGGAGCCCAGACATACTCTTCCTCCCCCAGGGGAAGTGCCAGACACTCAGCTCGAACAACAAAGTGCTGAGACCATTGCTGAAGAGCAACAGTGCTGGAAAACAACCCCAGGGGAAAAGATTTTGAGCAGCCAGACCCTCTTCCCCACACCTCGGGAAACTGAAGGCTATAATTTACCAAGCCAACAAAGAGACTCACACTCCCCAGAACAAGAAAGCTGGGACAGTGAGCCCTGAGCCCCAAAAGCAGAAATTTACTGTAAAGCCAGGAAAAGGCTAACCAACATGAAGAACACAAAAAAACCGAGGACCA
>CM053623.1:35146616-35179415 GCA_028646595.1 Phalanger gymnotis | reverse complement strand
TGGTTCTGTTTTATAATATCTTGATTTTTCATCAAGTCACTAGCTTCCACTTGCTCCAATCTAATTTTTAAGGTAGTATTTTCTTCAGTGGTCTTTTGGACCTCCTTTTCCATTTGGCTAATTCTGCCTTTCAAGGCATTCTTCTCCTCATTGGCTTTTTGGAGCTCTTTTGCCATTTGAGTTAGTCTATTTTTTAAAGTGTTATTTTCTTCAATATTTTTTTTCAGTATTTTTTTGGTTCTCCTTTAGCAAGTCATTGACTTGTTTTTCATGGTTTTCTTGCATTCTTCTCATTTCTCTTGCCAATTTTTCCTCTACTTCTCTAACTTGCTTTTCCAAATCTTTTATGAGCTCTTCCATGGCCTGAGACCAGTTCATGTTTTTCTTGGAGGCTTTTGATGTAGGCTCTTTGACTTTGTTGACTTCTTGCTGTACATTTTGGTCTTTTTTGTCACCAAAGAAAGATTCCAAAGTCTGAGACTGAATCTGAGTGTGTTTTCGCTGCCTGGCTGTATTCCCAGCCAGCTTACTTGACTCTTGAGTTTTTCAGCAGGGTATGACTGCTTGTAGTGTAAAGAGTACTTTGTTCTAAGTTTGAGGGGATGCGCTGTTGATTTCAGAGCAATTTTTATACAGGCAGCTCTGCCACACCAGCACTCATCCTTCCTCAAGAACCACCAACCTGGACCTGAAGAAAATCTTAAGCAGGCTCTTCAGTCCTGCTCTGATCTGCCACTTAATTCCTCCCACCAGATGGGCCTGGGGCCAGAAGCAACTCCAGCTGTAGTTCTGTTGCTGTCCTACCTCTGCTGCCCCTTGGGCGGTGGCTGAACTGCAAACTCTTTTCACTCTGCCCCCCACAGGTTTTCCCACTAACCTTCTCTGTTGTCTTTGGTTTTTGTGGGTTGAGAAGTCTGATAACTGCCACAGCTCACTGATTTAGGGCTTGTTCTGTCCAGCTCCTGGTCTGGTTGGTCCTGCTGCCACTGGCACTGGGCTCCCCTCCCCTCCTCTCTGTGTGCAATAGACCTCATCCGGTGACCATCCTGGCTGTCCTGGGCTGGATCTCTGCTTCCCTCTGCTATTTTGTGGGTTCTGAAGTTCTAGAATTTGTTCAGAGCCATTTTTTATAGGTTTTTGGAGGGACCTGGCAGGTAGCTCATGCAAGTCCCTGCTTGCAGTTGCCATCTTGGCTCCGCCCCAAACAAACAGTTTTTAAAAGAATTACAGAGTATTCACAAACACATAAAAGACTGCTTGAGATCACTAAAAATGAAAGAAATACACACAAAACAACCTTGGGGTTTCATATCTGCCAACTTTTACCCTGCAAATTAGAAAAGATGACAAAAAAGGCATTCGTCAGTGTTGGAGGGGTTGTACACACCATTGTTGGTGGAGTTGTGAATTGGAACAATCATTTTGGAAAGCAATTTGGAATTAAGCAAACAAAGTAGCTAAAACTGTCTATACCTTTAGACCTAGGCTTCATGGCCAGACACAAATCTCAAAGCATATCATTAATAAAAAGAGTGGCCTCATATATGCCAAAATATTTTTAGCAGTACTTTTGTAGCAATAAAGAGCTGGAAACCAAATGAGTGCCCCCTAATTATGGAATGGCTAAATACATGGTACAATTCATTTCCTGTCAAATTTTTTTGATCTATTGATCAATTTTGCTGATTATTTGTTATTTCTCTTTTTTTCCTTTTTTTTTTTTTTAAAAATTCTTTCTTACATTGAATGACTCTCTGGCAGAGAGGAAAGGGAAGGATATAGGAAAGTTTATGTTACATGAAAATTAAAGCTATCAATAAAATTTATTTTAAAAAATAAAAGGCACAGAAGTAGGAGATAGAATGTTGTGTAAGGGAACAAGGAGCTCAGTTTGATAAGTAGGCAGCGTGTATAAAGGGAAGTAATGTGTAATGTGTAATCAGACTGCAAAGACTGTAGCCATCTTCTCAGGTAACTCCTCGGACAGGACCGTTATGGTAGGAACAATCCAGTCACGTTTCACCTTACTCGTGACATCGCCCTCTCCAGAATCCTCTTCCTTTCTTCTCTACCAGAATTGGTAAGAGCTTGAGAGGAGAGAGATTCTGGTCTTCTGATTTCCAGCTTTGAGGAGATGGCACTCTTCCAGATTCTGGTTTCAGATAGTGCCTGAAGGGAGAAAAAAATTCTAGGAAGGAGCCAACAGGTGGAGTAGCTGGTGCCCTCCTCATATCCATATTCCCATATGCTAAAGACTTCAGGGAATTTCCCCTTGAGTGAAATCTGAGTCTCTCTGTGTGTCTCTCTCTGTCTCTCTCTGTCTCTCTCTGTCTCTGTCTCTCTCTCTCTCTCTCTCTCTCTCTCTCTTTCTCTCTCTCTCTCTCTCTCTCTCTCTCTCTCTCTCTCTCTCTCTCTCAATTGAGCTATTATTTTAAGCCCAGTGAGAGAGTCCATTCACCCTGTATTGTCTGATATGTTCATACGTGTGTGTGTGTGTGTGTATAATACACCTTGTCTGATTTCTGTTTTGCTATCAATTTTGATAAATAGGTTCATTTACTATTTACCATATGAGTTTGTTGTAGAGTTGGCATTTGGTAGGAAGGGAGTCAAGCCTTGGAAATAAAGTTTGGGGTAGTCTTTCTCTATTGAGGAATAATGATCAGGAGTTCAATTTAAACCTAAAAATTATTTCTGCTAGATTAATAATATTTAACTGATCAGATGGATATAATATCCCAGCCTGGTACTCTTTCTTTGAAGGGAGTAGAGTGCCCAGCCTCTAGCATCAAGCTCCTGATTCCCTTCCTGGCAGGAATCAATGTTTCCCTTGGATACAAGAGAGGAGAGAGAAGGGGAGATTCTAGAGATACCTATTTTTACCTCCCCATAAGCCACATCTAGATAGAACCATGTGGGCACATTAAACCTCATTGGCAAAACACATACCACACAAACCCCTTACATGTATGTATGTGTATAAATTTACAATCTTTGCACAATCTGACTCTGACCCAACAAAGGAGTTTGTATTGTAGTCCAGTATAATTTCTACTACAACATGATCATTCTCAAACTTCTAAATATCAGCTAATGGGTCCCCCAGTTCATGGAGAGCATTTATTTAATTCATTCCATTCATGCTTCTCTATTACTGTGATAGGTACATGAAGATGCTCTGGAAAAGAAAGAGAGGCTGGTGACAGCACAGCCCTCCCTCACTTAAATCCAATTAACTTGCAAGTCATGGCATCATCTTCCTGATGTCATGGTCCTCTTTTAGAACACAGGACAAAACACAATATACTATTTTTTTTCTATTTAAAGCTAGGTCCTGATTCATGAAAACAACAAATCCTGGGAATTAGACATTACATATTAGCCCCCTTCACAGGATTTATTATTTGCAGTAAATGGATCCTAGATGCATTTGTCAGAGTAAAAAAAAAAAATCTCTCTCAATTTGGGTATATGTAACTCAAGTACTTTCCTTTCCTTTTCTTTTCTATTTCCTTTTCTTTTCTTTTTCCTTTTCTTTCCTATTCTTTTCTTTTCTTCTCTTTTCTTTTCTTTTCTCTTTTTCTTGGTGGCAATATTTTGAGTATTTTCCCACAAGTATTTAAGTGATTGCACTGCTAAATCACTTCTGCCTGAGGGTCTGTGAGTAAAAGGCTTCCCAGCTACCAACCTCTCCAGAGGTTAGCAAGCTCATCAGCAAATCAAAAGCCCCCTTCAAAATAACATTTCCTAGGGAAAAGGCAAACCAGCATATCTAACTGCAAATAGCTCCAGTAGTAGACCAAGACTGCCTGTGGAGACTAAACCAAATCCAGCTCAGAGTCTAGCAGCGTTACTGGTTCCCTATCATCTGGAGTGCACACTGACTGTGATCTTGGCGGAGAACCAGACATAGTTTTGATTGTGGCTTTGTGCTCATTCTAAGGCATATGAACTTTGGAGAAACCTAATAGATTGCTACTGTGTACCCGGTGCTGGCCCCAGATTGTCAAGGGGAAAAAATTAAATGTTCTATATCAGTGCCTGCAAGTCATTCTCAGCCTTGGGCTGAGCACACCAAAGCATAGCTTCCCCTAAGATTTAAATGAACCCAATATTACAATTTTTCTCCATGTCTACATTATAGACTTCCTAGTTTCCTTCAAAGGAAAAACTTAGATTCTATGTGCTACATGAAATATTTCCCAAATGCCTCAATAATGAGCAACCTTCCATTCTCTTAAAATCATTTTGCATTACTTTGTAAATATTCTGTTTTTCTTACTTGGCCACAAGTTACTTCCCCTGAATAGAATGTAAACTCCTTGAATTCTCCACTTTGCTCAAGGTCACATATGCTAGCAGCTAATAGGCTCAAGAAGCAAAGTTAGGTCCCCTAACACCTGATGGTCCCATTTCATCATGCTTCCCATTGGGTTAATTAAGATCTCACTCCTATCCATAGCTCATAAAACCATGGCTTTGAGGCTGGAAGGGACCTTAGAGATCATTTAGTTTGAAACCTCCCATTTTACAGATGAGGCATTTCAGTCCTAGAGAAGTTAAATAACTTGCTTATGGATCAGAATTTGAACCAAAATGATTAGAGGCAGTTAGGTGGTAACAGTGGCCAGAGGGCCAGACCTAGAGTTAGAAAGATCTAAGTTCAAATCTGGCCTTGGATACTTTCTAGCTGTGCGACCCTGGTAAATCAAGCAATCTGAATCTTCTTCAATTACCTAATCTGTAAAATGGGGATAATAGTAACATACACATCCCCTCTCCTCCCAGCGTCAGATAATATTTGTAAAACACTTTACAAGCCTTAAAGTGTTATGTAAATACTGGGTATTATTGATTCCTAACTGATTGCTCTTTCTCTGATACCTGCTGTTTCAAATGATGAGTTTACAAGATTTGGCAGCTCTTGCTTTAAGTTACATCTCCTTGCCTTCAATATAAGGGTAACTTTTTAAAAAGAGTAGAAAATCAGGAGATGGATTCGGTGGTCTTCCATCTCTGATCCCTCACCAATGAGGAACTGCTGCTCTTAGCTAGATGAGCTATAGTCATCAATCTATTAAGAAAGGGTTAATGTGGATTTATAATGTTGAACTCTTTCTTTAGATAGCAAGGCTGGCAGTAGAGAATGTTTCAGAAAGAAGTTTACATGACCTTAGATTTATTCATGATGATAAAACAAAGACTATAGGAGTATGTGATCAGAATTAATTATACCTTGTATTAACAAGTTTTGCAACTTACCCACCTTTGTTAAAGTCATTTAATCTCCTGAGGTTTCAGTTCCCTAATCTTTAAAATGAGGAAATTAGGCTAATAAAAATATCTTCTTACATTTTTATAGTGCTTTACAATGAACAAAGAACTTCAAATTATCTAATTTGCCCTTCCCAGAAACCTGGGAGGTAGTAGGGTAGGTATTAATCTCTCTAAGTCTCAGCTTCCTCATTTGTAATATGCAACTTGCCTTATGTCACATGGTTTACACAGAAACTCTGAGGGTCTTCCGCTCCCAAATTGATCCTTTTGGGAAGGTAATTACCTCAATTCTTACCTAAACTTTAATTATTGAATAGGTGATGCCTCAGACAAACTGGGAAAGACCTTAGCTTAAAAAGGTCATGGCTTCCCACTGCATCTGGGGCCAATTGCCAGTCATCCTGACCTATGTCTTGCCACCAGACAGCAATGACTCTGGAAGAGAGAGTAAAGCTAATTACTTTGCACAGCTCTCTGCCTCACTTAAATCCAATTCATTTGCAAGTCAAGACATCATCCTCCTGATGTCACTCTTTGAAACTGAAGGACAAACATGGCTTACTAAGTGGCGGTGCCAAGGCTCAAAGGTGGGCCTCTGAGCACCTTGTGGTGCCAATATTATCTTTCTCTCTCTTATCTAAGGTTTAGGATGCCTTCTAGGTATAAAATACCTTATATAGAGAGAATGACAAAGGTCATTATCCTCCAGTGTGTAAATTTAGTTGTCTTTTCTCTAAGTAGTATTTCAATATCTTGACCATCAAACACTGAGAATTCCAGTGCAGAAAATGTTTGCAGAACGCCAGAAACCCCATTCTCAAAACCAGAATAATCTTATAGAAAGGAACTAATCCCATTAGACTTACAAAAGTGGATTATTTAATGAATTATAGTAAAAACATTATTTGGACCTCACTAATTCAGATTCTAGTATTTAAAATTTATATAATTCTTAGAAGGTAAAAGTGAGTCATATGACAAAAAATTGAAAATAAAATTATATAAATCCACAGAGTCCAAAATGATGATTTTACCAAGAACTAAAGGTCTAAAGTAGACTGGATTGACTGAGATATTAGCATGAAGAATGAAGCAGGAACTGCCACTTGATATCTTGCCGAGAGAGATGCAACCGATACATAAATAAATGCAGTACTTTTTATGCAGCTAGGTGACACGATGAATAGAGCACTGGACCTGGAGTCCAGGAAGACTTCAACTCAAATACAGCCACAGAAACTTTCTCCTTATGTGATCCTGGGCAAGTCACTGAACATCTCTCTGCCTCAGTTACATTTAAAGCACTATATAAATGCTAGCTATTATTGTCATAAATAGATTATAAGCATAAATGCCAATCCAAGTTCATGTTTTATAGTAAATAGTATATACCATAATTGGGGAAATAAACAATGAGTGTGAAGTTAGAATCTTTCAATGCTGGACTATTCAATCCAGACTTCCTAAGGATATTGAAGAATTGCATTCAGGGCACAGGGCAATGTGCCAAGTTGGAGGCAAGTAAGTATACCTAACTAGAGGCCAGTATACATAGGAGTAGGGAGCTGGCCATTACCTAGTGTGACATTTTTGTGGTGGTAGTAGTAGATTAGCTGAAGGAAGGGAGGCTAGAAAGAACAGAGGGAAAGCAACAAAAACAAATCTCATGATAAAGCCAACATTTTTATAGCATGTACTATGTGTTGGGCACTGTGCTAGGTGCTTTATGATTATCTCATTTCGTACTCATAACAACTCTGGGAAGTAGGAGCTATTATTATCCCCATTTTACAGATGAGGAAATTGAAGCAAACAGGAATTAAATGACTTGCCCAGTTAAATGACTCACATAGCTAGGAAATATCCAAAGTTGGACTTGAACTCAGGTCTTCCTGACTCCAGGCCTGGCACTCTATCTACTCTGTCACCTAGTAGCTACTTTGTAGTTTTGTTGGGAGGGGATGTCCTTGGATTATTTTATTTTATAATTAATATGCTGCATTATTAAGACATTACACTATTTTTAAATGGCTTAATTTACAAATGTAGCTCATCCCATTCATGTGAAAATATATCTGACTTTCACTCCATTATTTCTAATTAGTGAGAGTTTACTGAATGTTACTCTACCATGGATCTATGATCTTATGATGCATGCATCTTATACATACCTATTTATACATAGAATTTATTTTCCAGTAACGTTTTCTTAAGGGCCGGGACTGTTCCTCGTTTTTCTTTACATGCCTTTCATTTAGCACAGTGATTAGTATACAGTAAGCAGTTGATTGGGTGTATAGGGATGTCTCCAGGGCAGCATGAAGTCTACCCATGCCTTTTAATGCTCTGTGATTCTTATACACATCTTTCCATAGACTTTGTGTTAAGGATTCTACCCAGTGGGCTGGAGGCTTTCTCTGTTTATTTGTGAATCCCAGTACATTATACAACCTATCTTCATTTTCTTTTTAAAATCAGTCTACCATGTCTTTCTAGCCCTTCCTTAATAACAGCTTCTCCACTTGTTTTTACCTTATCATCACTGAAAAATACTCCACAAACTACTTAATATCCACCATGTAGTTTTCTACTTCCACTTTGCTACTTCTGCTTCTACTTTCTACTTCTCTTTCAGTCATCAGAAATATTGAGTCACCTGAGATTGTGGGATTCTGGGATTTTGAGTTATATAGCAACATATAGCATATAGCATATAACATATAGCATATAGCAATAGGAGAGCTTGTAGGACATTGCAGTTACTGATACTGATGCAGTTCCCACTTTGTGGAACCTTCTACTTTTCTCGTCTCTTTCATTCTGGATCCAACTCACTGAGCTTTTGCAATGCCTGTCCAAGATGTAGGTATTGAGGGAATATCTCCATCAAGATATTTTACTAGAGAGAATATCTCAGGCTGCATCTTGCTATACCAATTGACATGCTTTTTTGAAATTAACTTTAATCCAGAGTAATCTCGAATTCTTGGCAACTACTGGTCAATATGTGAAAATGTAGTCTTCTATAGAAGATTATCTGCTGCTTTCTTATGTTTCCATCAGGGATACACTTGTTTGTGTGTATATCATTATCATAAATATATTATGTAGATAAAATATTCCAACTTCAAACCTGGCCCAGACCATGATTCCCAAATAACCTTCTCACCTCCAGTCAGCAGTCTGGCACTGACTCCCCCTGTAGCCTTCTTTTCCAATTGGTAAGTCCTTCCCTGAATCTTCCATTTGAGGAAGTACCCACACCTGTCATGCTCACTTGAAACCTGACTCAGCCCAAAGACGCCCCAGACTATTTTTCTACCTTTCCCCTGTATGGATACTCTTCTCCCTACTTTTTTTTCTACCTTTTCTGTGTTATCTTCTCCCACTGGAATGTAAGTTCCTTGAAGGAAGGGACTTCTTAATTTTTGCTTTTATTTGTATTCTCAACATTTAGCACAATGCCTGGAACACAGTAAATTCTTAAGAAATGTTCCTCTGTATTTCTCATCTATCTATCTTTTAGAAAGAACAATTATGTTGTTGTCTTCTTGATCGATTTTTAAAGTAATATAAACCGTGATTTTTACCATTGCTTTGACATACTTCCCTCTTTGGTTAAGCTTGAAAATAAATTACAGGGTGCCTTTAAAATTACACTACCCCCAGCACATTGCATTTAGATTATATTTGGTCAGGTGCAGCTTCTACTCTTGATTTCATCTTCTTAAGTGTCATTTCTATGAGATGTTAGGCTGGTAAATTTCAATAGAGTACATTGCTACATAAATACTGACAAATTTCACCTACATCTCTTTGTCATCTTTCCAGTTTCATTCAAAAGTGCTCTCAGGATCACTGGACTTAGTTGGGCCTTAGATCAATATTTATGTAGGTTCATGTTTTCCTTTCATTGTTTTTCTGGGGTTTGTAAGGTGATATTTCTCATAATGTTCTATAAATCTGCTGTAACATTTTGCAAATTAGCTTGGATATCAACCACTGTTGTACTTGACTTCCACATATTTCTGTTTGGCAAAAAGATCAAGAGTTCGTTGGCCAAGGTGATTCTTGTGTTTCTTGGCCTTCTTGTTGTGGTGACTTATTACCACTATTTCTGAAAGAAGTTATATAATATGATATCAAATAGGGTGTTTATTTTTATTCATATCTCATTTGTCAAGGTCACTAGTTTAAAAAGTACAGGTAAGAGCTCTTGTGATTCCATGAGGCATATTCTTATTTTTATCTTTCCTTCTAGTTTATATTTAATTTTATCTTTGATCTATCATTAGAAAACAAGTTATGTATTTTAAAGTGCATTAATAAAACTTTTTTTCAAAAAAGAGAAAATATAAGGTCTCTTTCCATATAGCTATTTGAAACTTTTATTTGCTTTCTTGTTCCATTTATAGTAATAATATTAAATTACAGAAATACATTAATTTTAGTAATACAGTAAATAATATCAAATATCATTTGTAGTAATAATATCAAAAGCTGTCACTTAGTTCCTTCAGGTTCCTACTAACATATTAGTTCTCTAACTATAATTTCTTTGTTCAAACAGTTAAATTAATTGATAAAAATAGATTCTTAACATTCACTGCCCCCATCTTATGATGTTCTGCCAATATAATTGCAGAAACAAAAAGGGGTACAGAGGACTATTTTACGGAACTATTTTGTTTTTGTCCATTTTATGGGTCACTGTGTCTAGGTGATTTATCACCTAGTGGCCAATCAAGGCTCTGTCCTATGGCCTCATCTCTTCTCCCTTTATACTATCTCATTTGGTGATCTCATTAACTCTCATAGGTTCAATTTGAATTTCTGTGCACATGATTCTCCAGTCTAATTTATCCAGTTACAACCTCTCTCCTGACATCCAGTCTTGAATCTCCAACTGTCTATTGGAAACCTGACACTGGGTATAATATAGAAATCTCAAACTCATCATGTCCAAAACTGAACTTATTCCATTTCATTCCAAGTCATCCTCCTTTTCCAATTTCCCTATTTTGGACAGCTCCACATCATCTTAGTGATTTAAGTTCACAACCTCAGTGTCATCCTTATCTCCTCACTTGCACTCATACCACATAGCCAATATATTGCCAAGTCCCATTGATTCTACCTTCATAACATCTCTTGGATATGCCCTCCCTTCTTCTCTGACACTGACCCCACCATGTTGTAGGGCTTCATCACTTCACATCTAAGTGATTGCAGTAACTTTCTGGTTGATCTCACTGCTTCAGGTCTCTCCCAGCATATAGTCCATCCTCCACTCAGCTGCCCAAATGACCTTCCTAAACCACAGTCTGACTATATCACCCTCCAACTCAGTAAACTACAGGGACTTCCTATCATCTCCAGCATAACATATAAAATCCTCTATTTAGCTTTTAAAGCCCTTCATAAAATGGCTCCTTAGTAGTTTTCCAGTCTTCTTATTATTTTACAATCAACAAACTCTACCAGTCTGCACTCTATTCCTCACATGAAACACTGTATCTTGAGTCAGTGCCTTTTCGTTGGCTGTCCCACATACCTTGGATGCTCTCTCTCCTCTTCTGTATCTCCTGGATTCCCTGTTTTCTTTCAAGACTTGTCTCAAATCTCACCTTTAGCAAGAGGCCTTTCCTATCCCACTACTCACTAATTAAACTATCTGTAAGTAGAGGACTTTCCACCAACAGGAGCTGTCCAAGGTGCTACAGACAAGTTAAACCAATACTCTCCATTCAAGAAGTCCCTATTACTTGAGAGATGTCTACAACACTGGCAAACATATTAATTACAGACTTTTCTGGTTGAAAGGATCATATTTAGATGATAGGCTCACTAAACATCAAAACAGCATTTGTTGAGCCTGACAAGAGTCCCTAATAAGCATGCCAGCCATAAGTTAAATAAACAAACCATTATATTAATATCAATACTGAAGATAAGGAGGTTAGCAAATTGCCTTACATTAGCCAGTTGCCAGACAAGTACTTTTGATACAGACACTTAGCTTTAGCCTTCAATGGTAAGTAAAGGATGGACTTTTCAGATTTTAGGTTTTCATGCTTCCATTTACTTCCACTGAAGGATGAATAGGCTGGACTAGATGATCTCTGAGGTCCCTTACAGCTCTAGAGCCAAGATCTTGTATTGTAACAAACAGCATAGAGGCTGAACTACACAATTGAGTATACCATTTAGTTTATTTTTGTATAATAGAACAATTAGGAAATCAGCCAATATAAGTCCTGCCCTCAAGGAGCCTGTAAATACACATATGGTATCTAGTTAGAGAGATAAGACTCTCACATGTATATTTCTAAATCTATCTTTATATATATATATCCACAAATATGTGTATGTGTGCATATATATAATATATGTATATTATGTATATTATATATTGCATATATTATCTATATATACATATTCTCAAACTCAATATTATTGCAACACACACATATGCCTCTAGAGAGTTGAAGTGAAGTATTCTCCATTATTCAAGTGTGTCAGGTAATAATTCTAATAGGAGCACATTAATATTTGTCTTTAAGAAGAATGATCAAAGACTTCTGAATATTCAAAAAAAGTTGCATTAACTTGGTCGCAGTTTTGTTTTCTGACAAATAAGTTTAATAATACTTGCGCTGCTGGCATCAATGGGATTTTGCAAGTAAAACATTTTGTAAAGGTAAAAGTGTGAAAAATGTGAGTTATTACCACTATTAATATTAGCACTGCTCCTGCATCGCTAAGATGATCATATTACCAGTTTACTGGCCCAGGGCCATGCCTGAAATGCTGTTGCTACTCTCTAAATGAGTGATTTCCTAAAGTTTTTGATCATGAACCTCTATCAATTAAAAAAAAATGAAGCACACATGACAGTATGTGTATGTTTACTTGTTTTAAAAATTACATAAATGTATTACTGTATTAATACATACATTATGAAATATATACCAAATAAAAATTTTACAGGATGAGAGGAAAATGATATATTTAATTTTTAATGGTATGAAGAAATCTTTTTGCTCTCAGTAAGATGTTATTAATAGTGATTTTAATAAAAGCAGCATGATTGGCTTTGCTGTATTATTTTTGAAAATCATAGTTTAATATTCTTTGGTATTTCTAATTTTAAAGGCTGACATAGATAAAAAAAATATAACTCATGAAGACACATAAATCCTAATGGAAGAAGCACATTGCTGGCTGTGCAAAAATCATGATGCTTATTTTTCAGTCCCATGCAGAAATTATGTAAAAATGTGGCTAATGAATGTTCACCTTCACTGGTAAATCAATTTCTTTTGCAAATTAATTAGAAGTTGATTCATTTTTCTATTTTTAAAAAATAGGTTCAAGAACTTAAATGAAACTCATTTGAAAGATTTTTAAATAGATTAGAAAATTTATTTCCAAGTTTTTAAAGTATGTGGATATGAACATTTTATAGGTTACATATTTAATTTTTTTCAGCAACCCAAAAGATGATAACGAGTGTAGAAGAGAAGATGATTAATATGGTCAAATGCTACAAAGAGGCTGGGAGGGTTGAGGACTAAGAAAAAAAATCACCAGCATTACTAATTAAGAGATCATTGATATGTAACTTTGGAGAGCAGTTTCACTTGGTCAAGTGAGTCAAAGAGTTAAGGAGTCAAAGAGTTAAGAATTACAAGGAGATTGAGAACCTGGGAAACTGGAAAGATGGGAGGGAAGTGAGGAAGAGGAATGTGTTTTGGGGGGAAAGAATGTAATGAGGTCTGAATGCAAAGAGCAATTTCCATGCTTACTTAGACTATGCCTACTCACTTAAAAAAAGTGGAGAGATTTTAGCAACCACTGCTTTAGAGCCAATGGCTTGAGACAGCCACGAGGTAGCCCAGAAGGAAGGGGACCAGTGTATAAGGGATCTGGGGGTTTAGGGAATCGGAATTTAGCCTATGCTACTGCTGAGAGTACCTTGGTCTGGTAAAGTTCTAACTCCCCTCTTTGAGGGCCCAACACCAACACTAGGAAAGCAGCAGTGGGAGGGAAAGAGTGGGAAAAATGTTCAGATATAATGGGTGAAGGGCAAAGTATAATTGGGTAGGATCAAATATCAGATTCTCTCTTTGGGATTTAAAGCCCTTTGGAACCTAGTCCCTTTCTACCATTGCAGTCTTCTTACACTTGACTTCCCTCCAAGTACTTTATCATCCAGACACTGACCCTTACAGGCCTTGCACGAAACATTCAGTTCCTTCTGTCCATATTCTGCCTTTTTCACTGGCTAGTCCTCATGCCTATAATACTCCCCTTTCTCACTATTACCTCCTGACCTACTTCGAGACTCAGTGCAAACCTTCTGTAAAAGGTCTTTCTTGGCCTTCTCCCTCCCCAATGACTTTCCTCTGATATCACCTTTCATCTGCATTGTGTGCATGTGTGTGTGTGTATACACACATTCACACACATATATATCTATAGTATATCTGGTTAAATGCACATTGTCTCCCCAAGAGAATATGAGGACAAGAATTGCATTTTTACCTTTCTTTGCATTTCTAGCACTTAGCACAGTACCTGTCATGTAGTAAGCAATCAGTGTTTGTTGGCTGACAATGTTAGAGACAAGTCCGTAATTAGGTATTCTGGGCAGCATGAAATGCTATTCTTCTTCCTGGTCTCTAATAAGTTCGCTGCATACCCCTTTAGGTCAGGCCATAACCCCTGCTTTGGAAGTCATTGGTCTAAATAACAATTTTTCACATGATGTGTTATCGTATGATTCATTTAAATTTTTTTCTGATAAAAGTAAGAAGCGGACAGCGGCACTAAAAATACTAAGAATAGTATATTGTTGTGATGGCTGCATTATTTACACAGTAAAATCAGTTGCTAGGAGATTGTTTAGAAATGTGCACTTAAGAATCCATGGATTGTAGCTGGGTTCTGAATCCCTTTGGAAGGTCAATCCTAAAGACAGCAGAATAGGGCTTTGATTCAGGGCCCTTCAGCCATATGTATGTGAGAGGGGGAGGGGTAAGAGACAGGACTTGAACCCAGGCCTTCCTGACTCCAAAGTCATCTCTCTATCCACCATACTGCTGCTTACCACTATTATCATTAATAGATGGACTGGAATTTAAGAGTACCTCAGAAGACTAAGCTATGTCACCTGACACAGACCATTGTTTTTATCCATAAGGCAAAGAAAATAGAGATAGGATGAAAAAATTCATTTCAAGGTAATATTACAATGCAGTTTTTGCATCAATTCATATTCCTGGTCCTGCTAGGGTTAAGACCCATTACTGGCAAGTTAGCTTTGGATTCCTTTCTCGTGCACTGAGACATACGGGGAAAACACCTACCACTACACACTTGTACATGATTGCCAATTCCAACATCCCAGCCTCAATGTTTTACAGCTGTTGGTTTCAAACCATCCTTTCCTTTTTGTTTACAGAGGACACAGGAGGGTTGCTGAAAGAATGTGTGAAAGAAGCTTTATTCTCCTACATTGGTAAACTCTAACCTGCCGATTCTATAATGTTTAGACTGAAGTAATTAAGGGACTGTGTTAGCCTCCTGACAAGGACAGCTGACATGAGTGGAACGCTACGGGCTAGAATTTTTTCTCTGTTTTCATTTGTAAATTTCCTAGCAATGACATGTATGTCTACAAGTAGACTAGATGTTACAAGGTGAAAACTAGAGTCTCTACAGCAGATTAGACATCTGTTTTATTGGGAGTCAGATCATTTGTGAACTTCTGAAAATGGTCCAGCTGTGATGATAACTTCATTAGCTTCTCTTTTGATTGAGGCATAATCTATTGAAACTTTATTCCAAAGAAGAAAAAGAAAGAACATATACACATATATGTACACACACACACACACACACACACACATATATATATATCTATATATATATAGATAGATATATTTACATATAATAGTGTACCTTACACTTTTGTTCTTAGGGAGCTATTGTTGATAAAAAAAGTAGTTGATCTTTTCAAAACAGATCAACCTAATCCTTCTTCAGTCTTCTCTGGTGCTAGAAGGAAATCTTATTATATGTCTGCTAAAACGAAATCGAAGTTTTCACTTAGAAACAAAAATGAGTATTTCAAAATTAAATGGAATTCATTGCATAGTGAGCTTTCCAGGAAGTAACTGTGGCCAAGATTTTTGAAGGATCATGCCAAGTATGCAAATTAACAGGGGTTTCAAACCTCCCAGGACTGGAGACATTGGGTTGAAGCTGGAATATATTGTACTATAGCCCCTATCAAGTCTCACTTTTCAAAATCCCAGTACAATGAAATCTCAGTTATCTGGATATTGGCTTTTGAAGCAACCTTGCATATGGATCTAGAGCTGTTTTTGATATATCCAGTTGAATACTGTTGCTATATTTGCACCTGTTCCTCTTTTCCTCATTAGAGTAACAAGAACATGAAATTCATTTTTCATTGAGGGGTATGTGTGCACTGGAAACTAGGACTGAGTCTCTGAACTGGTTTTGAACTGGCTCCTCACTCAGCAAGGGGGCAGAGTGATCTATGCCTCCCCTAGGTGCAGGTCATCTACTCAGCCCATCCTAGATCTGTAACCTGGAACCAAGTAGTAGATGGCAGTGTTACTAGATAGCATCTATTCTTGGAACTTGTGCTAATTCCTGGATTTCTTCCTGCCCCAGTGATTCCTGCTCTGGTGTTCAGTCTCAAGTCTCTTTCCTCCTCTGGGCTCTGGGATGCTCTGTGGGGTGCACTCCTGGTCAACTGATCCCCTACCCAATGTCCAATGTCCACAGACTACTGTCCCTCTAAGCTCTCCTAGGTTTGAAAAAATGACTTACTGTGAATTTTTCTTGGATTTCCCAATCAGAACTTGAATCAGAATCTGATATATTTTCTAGATTTTTGTGATGGTGAGGGAGCTAGGCTATACTCATTCTTGCTATTCTGTCCCATCCTCAAAGCTAGTGGCTTCCCTCTGTGATTATCTCCAATTTATCCTGTATATATCATGCTTGTACATAGTTGTTTGCATGCTATCTCATCCAATTAGATTGTGATAGATAGGGCAAGAATCGTTTTTGCATTTCCTTGTATCCCTAGCTGTTAGCACAATGCCTAATACATAGTAGGTACTTAATAAGCATTTGCTTGTTGACTTGTCCCATCTCTGATCATGGAGCATTTATCCATACATATATTCAGTCCCATCTCCCCCGCCCTACGATCACCACCACCTCAAGCCTTAGTCTGTAGGAAAGTCTGAGAAACCTAACAATGCAAAACTTTAACGGAAAGCAAAGGCTCCCTGGATAGAGGAGGCATTGGCATCCATATGAAAACATGACCCATTTCACTGCCTTCCTATCCCACCCTCAACTCCAGGGCTACCTTACCCCCAGTCCCTATGAAGACAGGCACATACACAGTAGCAATGGAATAGAGGATAGCCTTTTGTCTCCCTAGCAGTGTTCCCATGCTTTTTCAACCCATTTTAGGGTATAGGGTGGCAGAAAACCATAAAGCATGTATTGTGATGATGTTCATCTCTAAAATGCAGTGGGGAGTAAACAGTGCCTTTCCTGCATCCCCAGCAGATCTGAGGGGTCAAAGACCCCACCTACACCACCCTAGCTAACGCTCTGCTATGGATCCCTGAGGGATGACTAGAAGGAAGGAAGTGGGGAGGGAGTAGAAGACAAAGAAAGAGAGAGAAGCAAAGACAGAAACTTTATTTTCTCATCTCTTTTAAGTGGTAGTGATGGTAGATCAAGGTGAGATTTATGGGAAATGCCTCTCCTCCCCACCCTAAAAGAAACCTCATATTTAGGCCAAAATCTTTCTTCGGATTTACATATATATTCAGAAATAATGATTGCTGCTTTAAGTATTTCTATTTTGCTGTCATTCTTTTATTTAAAAACAAAACAAGAAAACTTTCTTCTATCATATTGTCAATTTCATGCTTCTAAGTGTCAATTGGCCTCTTCCTAGAGGGTAGGAAGAGGTGACTATACATACATTTTTCCCATGTTTGCTTAGTGGAGGCTACAAGCCAAAAGAGTGAGAAACTCCCTCTCTAACTGTTGGGCCCTTCCAGTTGTGAACTGATCTCTGACTCTAAAATTTCTTAAGTAAAAGCCATGAAGAAATACAAAGGGTGGGAGGGACATACCATTATTGTGGCAGAAAGGAAAGGAATTGGGTCCTGAGAAACTATGACAGCAACCTGAAGAATAGATCTGAGGCATTTGAAAGATGTATTCCTCCAATTGAAGGGAAGGCAAGTTCTGACTTTCCAAGGGTGAAGGGATGTTTATAAATCCTCTCCTTCCCACAAAACGTCTAGAAGTACAGGAAATGAGACAATGGACAAAAAAGAAGAAAGACAAAGGGACAGAGCAGGGCAGAGCAGATGGAGCAAGCACTTCCCATAGAGAAGAAAAGAGACAGTGACAGAGAGATTTCAGCTAGAACAACTCTGCCCTCAGGGGGAAACTGGACTTAGGAGTTAGCAGGGAGTCCCTCATGATCATAATCTTTGGAAGATGCCCTATTTGTGTGTGTGTGTGTGTGTGTGTGTGTGTGTGTGATATTATGTGCAAGAAACAGTCAATCTCCCTCCCCCTTAGGGCATCACTGTCCTCTGCTCAAAGCTTGCCACCTTACTCATACAACTTATATCATAGCATTTTACATCACTAACAATCTAAATTCAGCAAAATGTTGGTACAATTTAGCACTTTTACAAGTTATTACAAATAAATTTAGGTACAATTTACCCACTGAAAGGAGGTGCTTCCAGCAGGAAGGCACAATGGTATACTGGCATAATTGGGAGAGCTCTGAAGTCAGAATCAGGAGAGAACTGGGTTTGAATCCCATCAATAAATGAATATTGAATAAATGAATAAATGAAATTTGGGGGGAGTGACTGGGTCTTTTCACCAGGGGATGAAATCTAGAGAGTGCTAACAGTGCTTGGCATCTTTCACCAAAGTTAAAACAAAGGGGATTAGTAATTTGGAATATTCACAGACTGACAGAGAGGCCACAGACTGAGGATGCAGGAGGAAATAATGAAGGGTTTAGTTTTGGGATATGGTCATTGTGGGAATTATACTTAACTATGCATCTTTATTATGAGTTTTATTGTTCTTTTTTCTGTCTCAAATGGGGGAGTGGTAGGAGGAAGACAAGATGAATGCTTGTTAATTGAAAAATATTTTTTTAAAAGGAAATAGTTAAATTAGTTTATTAGTTAAAATAAGAATCAGTTAGATAAACTCTTACCTTAAGCATCTTCCCCACCCCTCTGCCCAGCCATATTGTGTTGACCTCTTGTTGTCTTTCTCCCCATCTTGGCATGGTACCCTGAATGCCACCTCCTCCACTAAGGACATACTTCCTTCCACTTGCCCATGAAATGGGCTGGGGTTCTTGCCCCAGGAACAAAAACTCCAATATACAACTCTTATCCCAAACCTGACAATAACTAAGGATGTGACCTTCAAGAAGTAATTTAACCTCTTTTTGCCTTCCTTTCCTCAAATCCATTCAATGGGCATCAATTAAGCTTCTTATCCATGAAATGACAATAATAATGCCTGTAGTACTTACCATACTGGGTTTGCTGTGAGGATAGAATCAACTAATGTATGTAAAGTGCTTCAGAAACCTTGCTATGTAAATGTCACTTGTTATTATCACACATAATTCTCTATTTAAGCCCATCTTGGTGAGCATTATCTCAAACAAAACCTTTTGATAATTTTTGGAAATGTCATAAGCAGCCTTTTGAATCAGGCTCTTCATAGTATGTGGGTAGAAGCCAATCCCATGGGTGTCCTATCCTTTATCTCCACCCTATTGTCTTTTGTGCAATATTAGCCAAGAGATTTTAGAGATATAAGATGATCTTGGGAAGGATTTGCTCCTGCACATCCTAATTTCACCTCTACTCTTACTCCTGACATTGAGTTTCATCATCAGTCTGATCATGGTACTGAAACTCACAGAAAGATTCAGGAGTCATGCAAAAGATCACATTTGTTTGAATAAAAAATGTTTGCAAGAAAACATCAGAATTTAAAGCCATGTCTATATGAAAAGCGATGAGGAATAGTGTC
This sequence comes from Phalanger gymnotis, assembly GCA_028646595.1. Lineage (NCBI taxonomy): Eukaryota > Metazoa > Chordata > Mammalia > Diprotodontia > Phalangeridae > Phalanger > Phalanger gymnotis. The sequence goes on along the minus strand of CM053623.1, from coordinate 35,159,984 downwards.
AAAACTGCCTTAAAACCTAACATCGAACAAAACAAACAAAACAAAAACTTAAGATCTTGGAAACTGGTTCCATTACTTCCTGTCAAATAGAGGGAGAAGAAATGTAAGCAGTGTCAGATTTCATATTTTGGGCTCAAAGATCATTGCAGATGGCAGATTCAGTCATGAAATTAAAAGATACTTGCTCCTTGGAAGGAAAACTCGGGCAAATCTGGACAGCATACTAAAAGGCAAAGAAATCATCTTCTGACAAAGGTCCATATAGTCAAAGCTATGGTTTTTCCAGTAACGATATATGGCCATGAGAGTTGGACTATAAGGAAAGCTAAGTGCCATAGAATTGACACTTTCATTTGTGATGCTGGAAAAGACTTTTAAGAGTCTCTTGGACAGCAAGGAGATCAAATCAGTCAATACTTAAAGAAACTAGACTATTCACTAGAAGGTCAAATACTGAAGCTGAAATTTAAATACTATCACCACATAATGAGAAGACAGGACTCATTGGAAAAGACCTGATGTTGGAAAAGACTGAAGGCAAAGTAAAAAGGGGATGGCAGAGGATGAGATGGCTGGATAGTGTCATGGAAACAACATATATGAACTTATGCAGACATCAAGAGAGACAGGAGGACAGAAGGGGCTATCATACTATGGTCCATGGGGTCACCAAGAGTTGGACATGACTGAACCACTGAACATACTAATTTTAGATAACACAAATATTCAGAGATATCCTGGTACAGTGGGAAAGAGTCCTGGCTTTAGATCAGAGGACATGGGTTCTAATCCTGTCTTTAGTCTCTAACTACCTCTGTGACTCTGAAAGTCAATTGTCCTTTTTAGGCCTCAGCTTTCTCATCTGTAAAATGAGAGAGGGTTAGACTAGATGGGAAGGTCCCTTCCACATCTAAATTTATGATCCTAGAACTCCTTCAAAGGAGTTTCTTCAAAGGCAACTGCCAGGAGGAATTCACTTCAAACATAGTGAGTACTTGTTATGTGCAAAGAACTAGAATGCAAATAGCACTAAGCCAATTTAATGAAAGAGAGAACACTAATAGCAAGAGATTGAAAGGAATGTTTCTTCTAGAGAATGGCACTTGAGTTGAGCCTTAAAGACAAGGACACTTAAAAGCAAAGGTACAGAGTATAACAGGGCTTGTAGAAAGGGACAGATTGGAGATAGAATGCCTACTTCAGAAGACGATTAGGCCAGTGTGACTGGAATGGAAAATATTTGGAGGCAAGGAATAAGACTGGAAATTGGCTCTGTAATATTAATTAAGGTGGAACTTTTTTACTGTTTTAGAATGCTAAACTAATTAAGTGTCTTTGAGCCTTACTAGGTGCAAAGCCCCAGGCCCAAACCCCTAATTACTAGGTGCTAAGCCAATGTGGACATGAAGCCCTCAGGGTCCTAAGGGGAGTTGCAAAGACCAGAGCAAATAGCAGGTGCCTAAGTTCTGGTCGCTCAGATGATGTTTGATGACATCTAAAGACTGTATTAAAAAGAGAGAACAGAGCTGTTTGCTTGAGGCTATCACTTCTAGAAGAGTGTTGATGTGGAAACTCTGGGCAGCCACTCTAAGAGCCTCCCAGCTCGTCAACCCAGATGTTGATGCTTTCCTGGTAACTATGCATTGTGACTTGGTCTGTTTGTATTGTGTATGTTTGTAATTTGTTTGTGCTTGTTCTGAAGTTCAAGTTGCTGGCTTTTCCTCCTGAACTAAGTGAGTTTATATGTTGGATTAAAGTAAGATTGTTAACCCCTTAACATTGCTTTCCTTAGTAAAGCAGATCAAATGAACTTGTGCTGGCAGCATTCTTATTGTTGTGCTTGTGTTTGTCTTTCACCTTTCACCCCCACAGCAGCTGCTAGCTGAATTGTTGCTACAAAATGGCAATTGTTGCAACAGGCTCCAGGTTGCCAATGTTTTGAATTCTACACTTTGTAGTTTCTATTTGTCTTAAAGACAATACATTACAAATTACAAATTTTTCAGTAAGAAAGTGACCTGTACATTTGGAAGATGATTTTGGAAGCTATGTGGAAGTTTGGTTGGGGAAGATAGAGCCTAGAACAGGAGTCCAGTTAGGAGGTTATTATAGTGAGAATGAATTAATGCCTGCTCTAGATTGTGAGTCATGTAAGTTGAGAAAAGAAGTCTAATATGAGAAATATTGTGACAGAAGAATTGGTGAGACTTGGCAACTGACTAGATATGTGGCAGACAGGTGAGAATTTGAAGATAACACCAAGGGTGTGAGCATGGGTGACTTGGAGGATGGTGGAGACCTCAACAAAAGAGGGATATTTGGGGGGAGGCAGTTTTTGGAGGGGACATGATCAGTTCTATTTGGAACATGTTATTTGAGGTGCCAATGAGATCTTCAGAAGGAGCTGTCCATCAAGGAGCTGGTTATACAGCTTTTCATCTCCAGAGAGAAGTTAGGTCTATATATGTAGCCATCTCCCAATTAGTGTAAATAATCAGTCTAGGAAATGATCAAATTATTTGAATTCTCACTATTTGAAGTTATAGGTTATGTATAAAGAACATTTTTATTATTGTTGTTGTTCATCCATTGTTTTCAAAGAGAACTAACAACATCACAGGGTAATGTCTTGACTCACAGATAAATTGGATTTAAGTGAGGCAGACTTGTACAAAGTCATCAACCTCACTCTCTCTTCCAGAGTCATCAAATTCCAGTGGTAAGACAAAAGTCAGAATGACTGGAGATAGCCCCGGAAGCAGTGAATGACCTTGGCATCTTTGATGCCTGAGTGTTTCCAGCTCAAAGTAAGGGTGCAATGCAATATTTTAAAATAAATTTTTGTCTGTGTATTAAATAATATAACAGTAAAGGATAAGAAAATGTATCTATGATTTTAATTTATTACAAAGTAAAAAGTAGTCAGAGAAAGCAACATTTTAAAAATTATCGGAGACCATAAATAAAGATAAGTCGAAAGTAACAATATGACAAAAATATCACTGTTGTCTAAAGTATATTGGAGGTGTAGACTGACCTATTTTCTCTTTTTTAAAATCTTCATACAAACACTTATAGATGTATTCAAACTTTATCCACCTCTAAACAAAATCGTGTTCTCACATTCTCATATAATAAACCAAGAGTAGTTAGATGAACTGGAGCATTAACTAAAATCAGTAATGTTTAAATGGAATGTTGTCCTTGCAATATTTCAGTAGCTGGGCTAAAATAACTTGAAAATCAGTCTTTGAACACATCTTTAATCACCCATCAATAGTTGTAGCCTCTTGAAGCTCAGGGATTTCAGATTATAAACAAGCATTGGTTTTAATTTACAATAGTCTTTTGTGTTACCTTCCAATAAAAGGCAATCCTTAGATATTTTAAATCTAAGTTCAATTTTTTTTTCTTTCTTAGGAATGTAAGTTCTGGAAGGCATCCTGTTCCAGAATAAGGCTGTTTCATCCATATTAAATGTTTATTGATCAGCGTATCCACCTTCTTTGATCATTTTCTTCAAAACATCAGGCTATTTAGCTGCTGCACCTTCATCTGCCCTGACTGCTTTTCTGGTAATTTTAACCCTGCGCAATTAAACTCAATTTGCAAATCAATTTAAGCAACAAACACTTGCAGTAAAAGTTTCTTCACTGTCTACTTCATTTCCATTTTCTTTAGCTACCTTAAATAAACTTGAAGCATTTTTCTGAATGGCTTCTGTGCTAAGACATATGGCTTTTTACTTGCAATATTTACCCCAGACAGACAAAAATGCTCCATTCTTTTCATTTTAACACTCGATTCTTTGTAGCTGTTTGCAAACCACAAAAGGATGCTGTAAACTTTGCCTTTTTCTTTTACTTTGCCTCTGTGTTTTATAATATCCCATACCATAGACTCGGCATCCCATCCTGATTTGAAATTACTACTGCTACATTTGGGCCACCAGATTATGTCAAATTTTTGTCCCAAAGTAATAGCTAACCTTTTCTTTTTAGCCCTGGCAGTGTTTACACTGGAAATATTCTTCCTAGTACTCATTTTGTTAAGAATGATTTTTTAAAAATTAATATCACTATTAGTTGTGTTAATCAAAAATATGGTATACAGTAATATCACATCCACATGCAATGATAGGCAAGGGCAGATTGTCATGTTACAACTCTCCATTAGTTCATATGCATTGCACTAATTGAACTTTGATTCACCTTAAGTACGACCTAGTATCATCTGATAATTTATATTAAGTCAAATTTCACATTATTTGAACTCATTAGAACCTCAGTCTAGCTATACACAGATTCAGCAGTCCTCTGAATTGATAACTAAGACTATGAGAGACAATGACGTCATAGAGATCAATTAACTAGTCAACATGTATTTATTAAGGACTTGTAATATGCCAGAGGTTGCGTTAGGCTATGACAATATAGATTTCATAAAATGTTACAGCCCTTGCTCTCAAGGAGTTTACAGTCTATTGAGGGAGAAAACATGCACATAAATAAGTGTATAGAAAAAATTACAAAATAGATGTTGTGAGGGGATTATGGCCCTAGCAACTGCTGGGAAGAGAAGTGCCAGATAGAGGTTGATGCATGAACAGAGTATTGAAGGAAACAAAGTAATCTGAAAGAGTAAGGCAGTAAGTAAGACATGCTTTCCAGATACAGGGAACAGCTGGTACAATGGTGCAGAGGTGGGAAATGGAGTATCTGAAAAGAGGTGCTAGGACCTTGGGGAACACCTAGGATTAGAGGGCCCTTAGATGGATGACAACTGATAATCCAGCAAGGAGATAGATTACACTAAGGTAGGGGATATGTCCACCAGAACACATCTAAGAGGAAGGATTGAAAGGATAGAGCTACATTAGAAAGGTAGCAGAAAACAGTATGAGGGTGAGGATGCAGGTGAATGGACCATTTATTTTGTTAACCTATATTAGCCATTAAATGATACCTGATCGTTGGAAAATAGATCTGGAGCAGAAGGGTACCTTTCAGACCATCTAGTCCAATCCCCTCAATGTATAGATGAGCAAACCTCCAAAATCCACTGACTATCAAGATAGGAGTTATTTCCCTCATCTCCCCAAGTTCTCAAGCCCCCTTTAAAATATGTCATATAATCATCTTAATATTTCAGGACCATCTTCCTTTTAAAGGAATCTTTGTTCTATGTGAAGAGCTCTCAAATCTTACATTGAAACCTCTATTTAAGATGAAATAGCTATTCTAACTGGCTAAAAGCATATCTATGATTTCTAAAATCTTTTTGAAATATACTCATAGCAATAATTCTTCATGCATTGATACAGTCACTTATTAGCAAGGGCAACATTAAAACAAAGACCATTCATCCACTCCCAAGATGCAATCTTATGCACACCTTTCTATAGGTAACTTCATCCTCACACTTCTAGGATCTTCTAAGATATGTTTTATATTCAGGGCTGGCATTTTTAGCTAATTGTTGAGCTAATTCTGTCAATTAGATGCATCCTCCTGTTTGTGTTTGTTCAAGGCAATAATTAGCCTTCAAAGTTTTGTCTGTTTTCTCTTTAGCTGACAAAAGTGATTTCCAGGATGTGGTGTACAATGAGAGAAATCACTTGAAAATTTTTAAAAAAATTGTAATAACCCCACCCCAATCCCCCAACTAAGAAAAAATACACTACATTTAAGGTAATGGGATATGTTCATGGGAATGTCCACGGAGCCCATGTCCTTTCCTATGTATAGGACTGTAGGACTGTAGCTCTATAGTTTATGAAAAATTATCCAAGACAGCTACTGCTGGTTCTGACAGCCAAGAATTCACAACAGAGGTTAATATTTCCAGGACCTTCAAGGACTAACAGTACACTAGTAGATAAATGAAATGATTCCAATGTGACAGCTCCTCCACATTCCAGCTTGGCTACCGACCCCTCAGAATTTCTAATTCTAATAATTTCTAAAGTCCTTATAGCTTCACTGTTAGGTTGAAATGGAGGTAGTGTTAGAGTAACATGGGTAAGACAGTGAAGCTAGCACAAGGAAAATGAAAAATGAGCCTAGTCTTGATCCAGTTGGGGAAGCAGTAAGATATTTATTTGCCTTGTGATTTTTGGCACATTTCTCCCTATGTATATGTTTGTTTCTATCTGTTGAATGTAAGCTCCTTGAAGGCAAGGACTATTTTGCTTTTATCTTTGTCCGGCAGCACCTAGCAACACCTAGTACATGATATGCACTTGATAAATGTTTTCTGATTGAGACACGAATATATGTTTGTTGAGATATAAAAATATAATGCTTGTTGTCGTTTGCACTCGAAGAAGACATCACTGTGTGAGGGTTAAGGTACAATGTGTCTACTATGACTGATCAGACCAATATGAGCTTGGAAGGCTCTAGCACAAGTCAGGCACAAATGGTCCATCTGAACATTTGGAGTGGAGATGTGTCTAAATTTTTGCGTCTCATATTTCTTTTGAGCTATTGCTCAAGTATATGACACATACACGGAGAGGTTCAACAGAGAAGAGATTTAGAGGAGAAAGTTTACTTTAGGTTGTGGTGGGAAAGATCAGGCTCCATGGAGTTGATGGTATGTTATCTGGGCAGTGAAAAGAGAGAAAGAAGCCAGTTCCAGGTATTACATTGCCCGATGCTCCAGGGCACCCAGGACCCCTTCTCCAAGTATTCCTCTTCTGGGTTCTGTTTCAGAAGCAAACTCTCCTGGCTGGTATCTCATCTTACAGTTTTTCTTTTTACTCCCACATAGGGTATACATAGGGAGAGTAAGTGAGAATGGGCAGGGCAGGTGGGGGTGGAAGTAGACAATCTCGCCCAGGGCTGCTCCTTCACAATGCTCCTCCAATCAGTCCCAGCTAAGGAAACTCTCAGCTATGCTCATGATCATACTTAGCTGGCTACTTTTACTGCCCTTACCTCAAGTTCCAAATGTGTCTCCAAGTCTCCCTACAATTTAGTCACTCCAGCATGTTCTGAAAGTGAACACATTTTGCTAACACATTATAATCCCTCTTAAATGGTGCTTCCCACCGGCATGGATTCATCACCCGTGCTATGACAGCATAGCTTCTAGGTCTGCTCTCCAAGTGACCAATCGATATTTAACAGCTCCTAGATTCCTCTCAGAAACCCACGTGAATTTGTCCTGTCAGCCCCACCATGTCCCAAGCTCCTGATATCAGGAAGGGGAATGTTGTATATAAAGGCCCTGGGATGGGAGATTGAAAAAATCCAAGCTGACCAGAAGATGGAGGTTACAATGGAGAATAGATAAGGAAATAAATCAGGAAAAAGTAGTTGAGAGACTGAGTTGGGTAGGAGTTAATCCTAGGATAAGGAGTCTATACAGATCAGAAAAGTGACTGAAAGTATGTTGCTGTTTTAAACAGAAAAAAATAACGTGGTTAGATTTGTGCACTAGGGATTATAGTAACAGTTGCATGAAGGATGAGCTGAGTGGAGAAGAAGATAAGAATAGAAACAGAAAAAGTACATTAGAAGACTATTATTCAACTAGACCAAACAATAGATAATGTGAGACTGAACAAGGGAGGTGATAGTATGAATGGAAAGGAAGAATCTTTTTACCTCTGTGGTACCTCCCGAATATAGCAAGCCTAGGTAGTTGATTGAGTGTAGGTTTAGGGAATCCAGATGATGCTGAGGTTTTAATAAGCCTGTTTGATAATGATAGCGGCACCATCAACAGGAATGGAGACATTAGGAAAGAAATTTTGAGAAGATGATGAATCCAGTTTGGAATTTGGTAAGTGTGATGTATCAACTAGACCTATAGGTGGAGCTGTCCCACAGGCAGCTAGAAATACTAGAAAAAAAGCTAGAAACTAGAGCTCAGAGAAGTCAGGTCCAAAGACATACACTCACACACACACACACACACACACACACGCACACATGCACACACACACATACATATATACGTATATATATATATACATGTATATTATATGTATATTCAGGATCCATCTATACAGAAGGCAATAACTGAAGCTCTGAGAAGGAATGCCAAAGGGAGAGGGACAGAAAGAATACACGAGGGATGAGGATAAGGATTTCCTTGGAAGATACTCATATAAGAGGGTATGAAAGAGGGAAAGGAATGAGCAAAGGAGAGCAAACAAGTGAAAGGGGAAACAGAAGAGCATGGTATCACAAAGGCCAAAAGTCAGTATATGAAGAAGGAGGGAATGGGCAACAGAGTCAAACGCTGCAGATCAGTCAAAGAGGTTGAGTACTAAAAAGGCTCCTGCATATGGTAATGAAGAGGACCAGAATTGGAGAAGAGGTAAAGAAATGTCTCTCCCCTCCTTTTTTCAGAAAGGTGAGGGGCTATGGATGTACCACAGTCTATGCTGTCTCTGAGACACAGCCACTGTACTGTGTCTTTGGTTTGCTCAGCTGGTTTTCTGTTGTTACAAGGGAAGGCTCACTGGATTAGGGTGGGCATATCGTAAATGACAGACAAAACCTAAAGGCATAAATAAAGCTTTTCAAAAAAAAAAAAAACAAGGAAGGAGTGTCACTGGGGAGTTTGAAGAAAGCATCTTTTGTGTAGTGGAGGATATGGAAGCCAGTAGTTGAAGAGTAGGATGAAAGAGTGTATACAACAAGCAACTATTCATTCCTCAAGCAAATGAGTATTGATGTTCTAATGATAAGTTAAAAATTACTTCAGTTTTTTCAAAACTGCTGTGGTTTTTTTTTAATTTTAAATTAATTTAGGATCCAAGGAAGATGAGAAAAAATGAATACTTTATTTCTTATAATGGTTAATTATGCACCACTGAGTAACACACAAAATTGAACTGTTTCAAATACATGATAGACTATATATTGTCATATCACACTGACAATGGAATTGTGACTGCTCAGTGCTGAAAGGAATTGTGGGTAGGTGGGGATGTGCAATTTGGATCGAGAAGATAGGAAACTTGATAAAATGGGAAGTTCACTATCAAAAGTCTCTCTGACTCCAATCCAACATCTCCTCTGCTATCCTTGTGGATAAACCAGATAAAAGCAATTAGGTGAAGTCAGGAACAGGTTAAGTCCTTGGACTGAAAGAGTAGTCATTAACGAATCATGCCAAGTTGGAGGGAAGTCCATGATTGTTCCAAGTTGGGCTTGCCTCAGGCGTCTCCCCCGGTAGTTTAGGTTTGATATTGGAACAAAATGAGTCACTTGTAGATCATTCAACAGTTAACAAAAAGGGTTCAACATGTCCATAGCAGGAGAAGGATATTCACCAAGAACAGACATGCACAGTTCCTCCATCTGATTTGGCCAAGCATAGCTGCCTTGCTTGAGATGCGCATTAGATTTCTGACCAGTCAGTCAGCAGAGGGCTCCAATAGTTCATTGCAGCTGCTTTGTCCTCAGGCAACCAGAAGTGATGTGCACAGCCAGAGCTTTCCAAGTTTCTAGAATGGTTTTAAGGAAAAACTAACAACTTTCATGGTGAATGTAGAATGAATATTGTTCCTAGTACACTAAGGGAGTGGCCTAGCGATCTGTCCTTGTGCTGTTTAATATTTTCTTGATGAATAGGTTCAAGACATGGATGGCATTTGTCAGATTTAAAGAAGACACAAAGTTGGGAGGAAATTTTTAACATATTGGATGATGGCGACAGGATGCAAAAAGATCTCAACAAGAAGAACAATAGGTCAGATATAATAAGATGAAATTAGATACACGTAAATGCAAAGTCTATGGGGTAGCTAGGTGATGCAATGGATAGAGAACTGGGCTTTGGACCAGGAAGATCTGAGTTCAAATTCTGCCTCAGATACTTACTAGCTGTGTTATCATTTGTTTGCCTCAGTTCCTCATCTGTAAAATGGAGACACACTGGAGAAGGAAATGGTAAACCACTCCAGTAACTTTGTGAATATGACCCCACGGGCAAAAGTCCATTTGGTAAGTCCATAGGATCACACAGAGTCAGATAAGACTGAACAACCACAAAAAGTATAAAGTCTTATGCTTGGCATAAAAAAAAAATTCACAGTTTAGGAAGGGGAAGGCTTGGTTATACAGTCTATGTGAAAAAAAGTCAGGAAGTTTTAGTGCAGTATGGACTTAAGGTTAAAGTAGCAAATCATGGCAGAGAGCTCTAAAAAAGCAAATTTAGAGTTAGGCAGCATAAAGAGAGGCACAATATCTAGAAGACAGCAAATGATGATACAGCTGTATGCAACCCTGGTCAGACAACATCTACAGTATTATTTATAGGTCGAGGTGATGCTTTCATACGCGGCATGTGAATGAACTCAAGACCTTTACCCTGGAGGAAGAGAAAACTTGTGGGAGATGAGGAGGTATTAAATAGATCTTCCACTATTCAAGGGGTGAGTCCATGAAGGAGAGATCAGAGTTGTTCTGCTCATCCCACAGAGCAGAACTAGAAGTAACAGCTGGAAGTTCCAAGGAAGCTGATTTAAACTTGATGTAAATAATTAGAGTTTTCCAAAAGTGCAATGAAGTCCCTTAAGATACGTCATAGGAGGTGCTCAAGCAGAGGCTAAATTGTAAAAAACACTGTACAGGTGATTCTTCATCCCTGTTTAGATATAGATTTAACTAGATGTAATCTCTTTCCTTGATGTTATGTGTAAGGGGTGCTCCTATCAGGCTTGGAAGTTTTTGTTAATTGAAAGAAAGAAAAAAAAGTAAGAACAGTTATGAGAGGTAGGCTGAAAATGCAGAGAAAAGGTACTTATTCAGGAGAAATATTGTGATATATTCCTATTACTGAGAATCTAATTTGCATATGACTGACATGAGGATGTGAAAGTTAAAAAGTGGGGAACTCTTATCCTTAAGAACTGTTGGTAAACTGTTGGTGCTAATAAAGTTTTTTTTGTGTTTTATTTTTTACCACTTTCAACCAATGCACAATTATAGTCCAAGTAGAGTGAAGAAGTTAGGTGGTATTTAAATTCCGACAAAGACAGTACAGCTTCAAGTCCTTTTGTCTAAAGTCAATCTGACAATTCTTTCCATCAGAGATGAAAATATTCTAATAAGTCCTTAGGAGGCTGAATTCAGTATCTAGGTAGCACATATTTTACTGAATTTGACATCTTTTTCAGCTTGAACTCAATTCACCTAACTCCTGTAGCTAGATTAGAGAGATTAGTGGCTAAGAAAAAAAATGTGGGAAGAGAACACTGACGCACATACATCAATTAAGTAGTTATTGGCCACAAATTCATAGCCCTCAAACCAGAGGAAAGAGCCTGGCATGCGAGGAATAGCATTTAGACTAAAGAGAAAAACTAGGGAACCTAAAGAGACAGATAGTACTGCCATGTCAAAAAACAGGAATATCTTGATGTACCTGGAAATCTACTAGCTCTGAAGGCAACCTTAGATGATGATGATGATGATGATGATACAGCATTTATATAGTACTTTAAGGTTTGCAAATGCTTTACTCATTTTATCTTTATAACAACCGTGAGAGGTAGGTACTATTATTATCCCCATTTTACAGATGAAAAATTGAGGCAAACAGAGGTTAAGTAATTTGTTCAGAGTCACATAGCTAGAAAGCATCAGAATCGGGAAGACATGCATTTCATATCCTGCCTCCAAATCCACTAATCTACCACTACTTGAGCCACTGAAATGCCTCAAAGCTCGATTAAAAAGGGTGCTATGAAATGGTAGTCACAATTCACATACAGCATGAGACTGAGTTTTGCACTGCTGAGTCTTGTTAGCCTTTCATTTACTGTCTCATTATTTTAATAATTATAGTCACCTTTCATATACAGTGTAAGACTGAATTTTCACTTTTATGTCTTATTAGCTTTTTATTTACGACATTATTACTTTGAAAATTATAGTCAATCTTTATATAAAGTGTTAGTATTTTAATGTGCAATACTCCATTTTCATAATTACTCTGTAATATTATTCTCATTTTTTTAGGGAAGAGATACTACTCTATCCATTTTATATTTGGAGAAACTGAGCCACAGAGAGTTACCTAAGGGCACACAAAGAACAGAGCTGGGACCCCAACCCAGTGATGATCTAAATAAGATGACATCTGCAAAATGAGGAGAATGATCCTAGGTCAGCCTAGGAGGCAACTTGCCACAATAACAACAATGCTGCATGGGAACCAATGTGAAAACCCTGGGCTCCACTACTTGCTACCTGAATGACCTTGAGAAAGTTTCTTTATCACTCTTGTTCTAAGCTTTCTCTAAAAAAATTGTGTATTGAGCTGGGTAACCATAAAGTCCTCTCCGAATATCAATGTATGATACTTTGAACTGGCATGACATTGTTTCAACAAGAGAGGCAAACTTCTCAGTGGTATATAAAATAACATTAAAAAAACCACTTAGGCAGCTAAGTGGAGCAGTAGATAGACCACCAGGCCTGGAATCGGGAAGACCTGGGTTCAAATTCAGCCTCAGAAACTTACTAGCTGTGTGACCCTAGATAAGTCACTTTAACCTTGTTTGCCTCAGTTTCTTCATATGTAAAATGAGCTGCAAAAGGAAATGGCAAATCACTGCAGTATCTCAGCAAAGAAAACCACAAACAGGGTCACAAAGAGTCAGACACAACTGAAATGACTAACACAACAAAAGACTGTTTACTAGCAATCCATGGGTTGTTGGGTTTGTTTGTTTGTTTTTGCAAGTTTAATATGTTGGCCCGTGAAGCCTGTGATGTAGTCCTTTTGTCGATTTCTGAAAGGGAAAGAATTTTCTTTCTACAAAAAAAATCAGAATTTACTACAGGGCACAACATTGTCTATAGGAACTATCACAAAACCAAAAGAAAACTTACAGTCTTAGACCAAAATCCCTCAGTAGAACGGAGATCTCATTGATATGGGCCTTCCCTACCCCAAAGAAACCTATCCATGTCTTCTTATCCATACTCTTTTATAAATAATCCAAAGAGAATCTACCCAACAAGTTTGAGGGCTTCCCCTAGATCTTCAAAATTAGTGAACACCAACGTAGGGTTGCTGGTGTTCAGTCGTGTCTGACTCTCTGACCCTGTTTTGGACTTTTCTTGGCAAAGATAGTGGAGTGGTTTGTCATTTCCTTCTCCTCCTCAATCTCCAGATGAGGAACTGATACAAACAGGGTCAAGTGACTAGCCCAGGGTCACACAACTAAGAAGTTTCTGAGGTCAGATTTGAACTCAGGTCTTCCTGACTCCAGGCCTGCACTCTATCCACTGTGCCACCTAGCTGCTCCAAAGTATGACCCAAGAGATTCAACTGCCATTCCTGGCTCTTTCTTCCACAAGATGTCCCCCTTTTCCCATCAAAATATTCTAAATAATA
>CM053623.1:35054590-35146116 GCA_028646595.1 Phalanger gymnotis | reverse complement strand
GAGTGCTGTGGAAGGGTTATACATAATGATATGCAAGTGGCCCATGTTGAATTGCTTGACTTCTTAGGGAGGGTGGGTGGGAAGGGAAGAGGTGAGAGAATTTGGAACTCAAAATTTTAAAAATAGATGTTGAAAAACAAAAACAGAAAAGTTTTTGCATGCAACTAGAAAACAAGATACACAGGCAATGGGGCATAGAAATTTATCTTGCCCTACATGAAAGAAAGGGAAAAGGGGATGGGAGGGCAGTGGGGTGACAGAAGGGAGGGCTGACTGGGGAACAGGACAACCAGAATATACACCATCTTGGAGTGAGGTGGAGGGTAGAAATGGGGAGAATATTTGTAATTCAAACTCCTGTGAAAATCAACGCTGAAAACTAAATATATTAATCATTAAAAAAATTAAAATAAAAACAAAAAGAAAAAGCCAGCCCAAACTCTGAGATGGAGTGTCCATTAAGGAGGAGGAGAGAGATAAAGATAGCAACATAGGGAAGCAGCAGAGAGTGAGGGAAAGGCAAGGAAGAAGAAGACCAATTTAAGGGATTAATGAAAGAGCTGCTAGAAAGGTTAAGATTAGAGGTGATAGGTGTATATTCAAAGATAAGACAGAATGATTAACAATATCAAGAGACAGAAAGAGTTAAAAGATGAGGAAGTGCTTTCATATGGCTGAATAGAAAACAGTGGAAAACTTAGAGTCATCTCTTTCTTGGAAGAGAAGAAGGAAAAGCAGAAAGGAAGATAAGGAGACGAGAGAATGTAAAAAGCATACTTTAGGAACATGAGGCAGGTGTTGAAAAGAAGATAGAAAAATGAAATATTCATTATTAAATGGAAACAGTGTAGAGGATTGGATAGAGGACCAATCTGGAAGTTTGGGAGACTTGGATTCACATCTGGTCTTTGACACATACTAACTATACGACCATGGGTGAATACATTAACCCCTCATTGCCCTTAGACTACTCTCTAACACTCCAAATTACAAACAATGCTGATCTCCATTGATAAAACACAACACAAACAAAATCATAGTATATATACTGACATGTAGACGTGTGTGTGTGTGTGTGTGTGTGTGTGTGTGTGTGTGTGTGTGTGTGTGTGTGTAACCAGATTTTGAGGCAGATCTCTGTGGGCAGAGATAGTTGGAGCTTGTCTGTGTACGTTTCTGGGAGATGTAGTCTTGAACAAACTATGTTTTTCCTCTCATCCACAAAGGGACCGAGACTCTGGAGAGCTGTGAACAATGAAAAGGATTTCTACCTCTCTGGAGGTCCTTAAATTAAACACTACAGCAGCAGTCAGTTGTGGCAGCAACAATAAAAGCAGCGGTGCAGTGGGTCAAGGATTTGGATAGGCAACTGGAGGAAGAGACTAGAGCCTGGGGAAACTGAGCATGGAGACCACTGCAGCCTACAGAGTCACTGTCCAAGGTCTGGTGCGGTAAGAGAGTAGGGCTTTGCCAGAGTCTCATGTGTCTCTCTAGTGGCCTTTGCTTTCAGTAGCCAGAATGGGGTGGTAACTGCTGACCTTCTCTTTGGCAGAACAGGTACCAGACTAGGAAGTACAATCTTCCCGTCATTCTTCACTACTCTCTGCCTGAGATAGGGGCAGAAGGTGAGTTTAAAGGCTATCCTAAATTCTTTAGTTATTTTTATTCAAATTATTCCAATTTCCTCTGCTGGCTACATAAATACAGTAGATATAATTACTATTGACCTTATCTGTGCACAGGGGTGCTGTAATAGGGAGAAACAGTGTTTGAGTGGGGGTATGCACAAATGCAGAAAGGTCCAGGCAGGGGTTGCTGGAATGCTATCTAAGGCTGATTGTTAAATTTTCAGTGTAAGTATTTATGGGAATCAGCAAAGAGTACAAATCAGGGCTTGATTTATTGTTTTATTGATTGTCTAGAGCAGGGATGGGGAACTTGCAGCCTCAAGGCCGCATGTGGCCTTCTAGGTCCTTGGGTATGGCCTTTTGACTGAGTCCAAGTTTCACAGAACAAATCCTTTGATTAAGGAGATTTGTTCTGTGAAATCTGGATTAATTAGAGGGTCACACTTGAAGACCTAGAGGGCTACATGTGGCCTCGAGGCCCTAGGTTCCCCACTCTTGGTCTAGACTTAAGAAAGTAACGGAGAAAATGTTAATGATGCAGATTAAACTTAAAAGTGAGTCCGGAATACATTGCCCCCACCTCCACTCCCAACCAGTTGTAAAACATTTACCAACACCCTCCTGGGTTCAGGGTTAGAGCCCAGGTCGGAAAATGCCAGGCTTTCTTCAGGCTAAGAGCTGAGCTAAATTTAGATAATGACTTTTGCAGTTTTTCTATTAAATTTTTAAATAAAATTCCCCCAAAGCAGAACTAAACTAGATTGGCAGTTTTTTCCTTCCTCTGCAGTAGTCCAGGGGTTCTTAACCTGAGATCCATGTACTTATTAAAAATTTTTTTTAATAACTCTATTTCAATATAATCCATTTCCTTGGTAATCCTATGGATTTATAAACATTGTGCTGAGAAGTCTGCAGGCTTCAAAAGACGGCCAAAGGGATCCATGACACAGAAAGGTTTAAGAAACTATTCTGCAGGCTAAAAAAATGTCAAAACAGTCTTTTATTGTTTGGAACAAGGCTGGCATTCCCCATGCATGTATAGAGAAAATTCTCTGGTGGGGTAAAGTCAGTACTAGTGACTTAGGTGCAGGAACTGCTTGGTGGGAAGGGAAAAGGGATGCCTCCTCCTGGCTAGCAAAACTTACTATGTGCTGGGAACTGAGGAAGCACACATGAAGCAGCTCTGCTTTCACTAAGGTTATATTCCAATAAATCAGGCTTTTTACCTTTCTTTGCCATGGGCCCTTTAGGCAGTGTCTGGTGAAGCCCATGTCCCCCTTCTCAGCAGATTAAATGCATAAAATATGTTCCATGTTCAAATTTTCTTGTAATAGCTCTGCGCCCTTTGATCCAGCAATACCACTATTAGGTCTGTTTCCAAAGATAATTAGGGAAAAAAGGAAAAGAATCTATATATTCTAAAATATTTATAGTGGCTCTTTTCGTTGTGGCAAAAAACTGGAAACTCTGGGGATGCCTGTCAATTGGGGAAAGGCCGAATAAGCTGTGGTATATGATTGTGATGGAATATTACTGTGCAGTAAGAAATGATTTCAACGATCCTAGAAAAACATGGATAGACTTGCATGAAATAATAAAGAGTGAAATGAGCAGAACCAAGAAAACATTGTATACAGTAATAGCAACATTGTTTTAAGAACAACTTTGAGCAACTAAGTCATTTTGATGATTACAAATACCTAAATTAACTACTACAAAGGGCGTATGAAAGAAGATACTATCTACACCCAGAGAAAGAACTGATAGACATATGTATAGAATGATTTTACATACACACACACACACACACACACATTCGCACTGGCACTCTCAGGGTAGTCACTATGGGGTGGGGGAGGGAAGAAAAAAGGGGAAAAAAGAAACATGTTAATTTTAATGTATATTTAAAAGGAATGGCAAAGTATACATAATAGATTTGCAGTTTCATGTGCGATCATTTTTTTTTCTATTCTACTACATCATGGAAATGCTTGCTTTATTTCTTAAGTTCAGAATAAAATGAAATGTACAAAAATAAAATGCATAGGCTTACAAAAGGAACCAATAATATCAAAATACAGTTATCAAAATAGATATTTTTAAAAAGTTCATAGACATCAGGTTAAGATCCCTTGTCTTAGAGGCAAATAGTGTGTACTTGTGCACACACACATGCACACACACACACATACATAAAATTTACATGGCTATTCAAACAAACTTCAAGAAGGAGAGGGGGCTAAAAACTAGTGATCAGGAAAGACTTCCTGTAGGAGGCAGCATTTGTATATTTTGAATGAGGCTAAGAAAGTCTATGAGCTGGAGATAAGGAACAAATACATTCTAGACATGCAGGTGCAAAAGTAGAGGGAATGTTGTGAATGGAGAACAGCTGGCCAGCCAATTCACGATCCTTGGAATTCTACGACCTCATTTTATGGAAATTTGAAATTCATCTCATTTGCTTGATTTATTTTTTTTCCTTCTCTAAGCTATACCTATGATTGCATTGGTCTAGGGACATGCTAGTGAGCAAACCCCCTCTCCCCTAAGGATGCTCAGTAGTTGCTTTGCTGATAATCTCGTGGTGTTTCTGATATCTCCTCATTTCCCACCTGGCTGTACTAATTTTGGACTTCTCTGATTTTTCCCCCTTGCTCTCAGTAAACTCATCAATGGAAATGTCATCATTTGCAGGGAACAATCAACCTCTTCACTTATACTTTAATTATTAGTCTCTGCTCTTCTGATTGGAGAATGGAGCCATAACTTCCATTTAAGGAGAGAAGACAGGACAGACATCTTCTGCTAACTCATATCCTACCCAGCTGCACTGATTTTGGACATCTTTGACATCATCATGCCCTCCATCTGGCTCAATTTCACCGCTCACTACCACTTTCAGCTTTCTTTTAGATGCTGTATTCCATTAGATTGTAAGCTCCCTGAGAGGAGGGACTGATTTTCTTTTTTGTATTTGTATCCCCAGCACTTAGCACAGTGACTTGCGTATAGCAGGCATGTAAGAATTGTTTATTGATAACTGACTACTTCTGGGGGCACTATAAGATTAAATGACTTATCCAGGGTCACACAATCAGTATGTGTCAGAGGCAGAACTTGAAACCCTATCTTTCTGACTCTGACACTAGCCTTCTCTTCAAGATATCAGGTTACCACTCCTGACTTTATTTAACAGATTTTTTAAATAGGACAAAGCTTTATAATTACACATTCAGTTTAAAGGACCAGGCTAAATCTGGAAGCAAAAATATTAACTTGATGAACTGCTTTTAAATGAAAAAAAATGTTCAAAAACAGAAATAGACTGTTACGGTACATTACATTGTTCTATCAGATTATAGCTTTTATTTGGTCAAAATCTGCCCTAAAACTTGCAGTGGGATAAAGAAATGCAAGAACTTTAATCTTCTAGTAAAAACATTGTAGATGATAGAGATTATTAAAAATAAATCACTATGGGAACCAGGAGACGTAGATCTGCCACTTCCAATGTGGTATTGAACTTGCCCTATCTGTGGCCTATCGTCTTCATCTGTCATGGAAAATAATATACTTTAAATGATAATAAGATTGGGAGCTGAAATGCTACTTACTCCACATTATCTTGGATCTTTGCTATTATACAATTCACTATAAAGGGGATGTTCCATAAAATCGGTTCTCCTTGGCCTTGAAACAAAAGAATTGTTTCTTAGGAACAAGTAGAGGAAAAGCTGAAATTGAGGGAGACCAGAACCATGAGGAGAGAATATATTCAATAATCTGGAGTGTGCGTGCTTATTAAATTAACCAATTATATAATCTATTTTATTGGTTTTCTTTCATAAAACAAGATTTTATTTATTTATTTATTTATTTTATTAGTTCAATGGCTTTCTCTTTTTACTTACAATTTTGTAAGATCTTCTTTGATTTTGGGGAAGTCTATTTTGGTGTTTGATTGAGGATTTTTAAATTTGTTCTTTTTCTAGTTTTTTTTAAGTTGCATGGTCAATTTTTTTAATCTTCTCTTTCACTTTTTCATTAATGTAAGCATTTATAGATATAAATTTTCTCTTAAGTACTGCTTTGGCTGCATCACACAAATTTTGGTATGTTGTCTCACTTTTGCAATTATCTTTAATGAATGTTCCTATGATTTGTCCTTTTGCCCACCCATTCTTTAGGATTAGGCTATTTTGTTTCCAACTAAATTTTAATCTATGCTTCAAGGAGCTCCTTATTGAATATAATTTTCATTACATTCTAGTCCCAAAAGAGTGCATTTAATGTTTCTGTTTTTCTGCATTTTTTTGTGAGGTTTTTATGTCTTACTGCATGATCAATTTTTGTGGAGGTGTCATTTTTGTGAAGGTATCATATGTAGCTGAAAAAAAAAAAGTATACTCCTTTCTATTCCCATTCAACATTCCCTAGAGCAGAGCTTCTTAAACTCTTTCTACTTGCTACCCCCTTTCACATTTTGGCAGCATTTATTCGCATTGTGTCTCCTGAGGGCATGCATAGTGCAAAGCACAGGTGCTTTGTGTTCAGAACCAAGGCTGCAGTGAAGTTGTGTGATGCAACATGGGCAAGCACTGCTAGAAACACCTCAGATTCATTATGCACTTGATTTTGAATTAATTTTTGGTCATTGCACATTCAGAAACCTTTTACCTTGCCAAATTTTTTGTTACCCCATATGGGTCATCACCCACAGGTTAAGAAGAGTTGCTTTATAAGACTATCATATCTAACTTTCCTAAAATTCTATTCATCGTCTTGACTTCTTTCTTGTTAATTTTATGGTTAGATTTATCTACGTCTGAGAGAGGAAAATTGGGGTTTTCCACTAGTATAGTTTTACTGACTATTTTCTCCTGTAGCTCATTTAACTTTTCCTCCAAGCATTTGGATGCTTTGCAATTTAGTGTGTATATGTTAGATATTTATATTAATTTGTTGTTTATGGTATCTTTTAGCAAAACTTACTTTCCCAGACTATCTCTTAATTAGGTCAATATTTGCTTTTGTTTTGCTTGAAATCATGGTTGCTACCTCCTGCCTTTTTTGCTTCAGCTGAAGCATAATAGATTCTGCTCCAGCCCTTTATTTTAACTCTGTGTGCGTCTTCTGTTTCAAGTGTACCTCTTGTAAACAACATATGGTCGGATTCTGTTTTCTCATCTATTTTTCTATCTTCTTCTATTTTATGGGTGAGTTCATCTCATTCACATTTATAATTATGATTACTAAGTGTATTTTCCTCCATCCTATTCTCACCTATTTATCCTTTTCCTTTTTTAACCCTGTCTCATCCTCTAAAGTCTGTTTTGCTTTTAAACACTGTCTTCCTTAATATACCCTCTCTTTCATTACCACTCTCTCCCTTTCTCTCAGCCCTTTCTCCTCCTGTTTCCCTATTGGATAAGATGAATTTCTAGACCCAACTCTGTTTGTGTGTATCTCTGTATATTTTCCTCTGAATAAGTTCGAATGAGAATGAGATTCACCTGTCCATTTCTCTGTTCTTTGTAAACAAAACAAAACAAAAATTCTTTGTGTATCTCTTTTAAGTGAGATAATTTCTCCCATTGTTCCTCTCGCTTCCCCCTTCTCCCAGTAGATTTCTCTTTCTTACCTTTCCATTCTTTTTTTTTTTTGGACACCATACCAACACTATAGATTCATACTCATGCTTTCTAAGTAGACTTCTTCTAACTGCCCTAATGATGATAAAATTATGAAAGATTACATATATCATCTTCACATATAGGAATGTAAGCAGCTTAATCTTATTAAGTCCGTTATGACCTCTCTCCTATGTTTAGCTTCATATGATTCTTTTGAGTTTTGTGTTTAAATGTCAGATTTGCTATTCAGCTCTGGTCTTTTCATCATTTCATGAAAGTCCTCTATTTTATTAAATATTCATTTTTCCCTATAGAATTTACTCAGTTTTGCTGAGTAAGTTATTCTTGATTTTAATCCAAGCTCCTTTGCCTTCTGGAATATAATTTTCCAAGTTCTACTCTCTTTTTAGATTTAGCTGCTAAATCTTATGTGATCCTGACTGTGGCTGATGGTATTTGAATTGTTTCTTTCTGATGAATATTGTTCCTTTCTGAGAAATTTTTTTCCCGTCACCTGAGAACTCTGGAATTAGGATATCATATTCCTGGGAGTTGTCATTTGGGGATTTCTTTCAGGAGGTTCTTTAAATTTCTACATTGCCATCTGGTTCTAAGATATCTGGGCAGTTTTCCTTCAGAATTTTTAAAAATGTGATGTCTTTTTCATTATGGCTTTCAGGTAATGTAGTAATTCTTAAATTATCTATTTTCTAGGTTAGTTGTTTTTCCTATAAGATAGTAAATATTTTCTTATTTTTTTTCAGTCTTTTGATTTTGTTTTATTGTTTCTTGATGTATCATGGAGCCATTAACTTCTGCTTGACCAATCTTATTTTTAAAGAGTTATTTCCTTCAGTCAGGTTTTGTTTGTTCGTTTTTGCTCCTTTTACCATTTGGCCAACTTTGATTTTTTGAGGAATTATTTTCTTTAGTATTTTTTGTGCCTCTTTTGCCAAGCTATTAATGCTCTTTTCATAGTTTTCTTTCAGTGCTTTTATTTCTTTCCTTAATTTTTCCTCTACCACTATTATTTGATTTTTTAAAATAATTTTTGTTCCTTCAAAAAACCATCTTTCTTTTGCTCTCCTAGGAATTCCTGTTGGGTTTGTGTCTTATTTGTTTTTTTTCCCCTTTGAGGCTTTGCTTGTAGATGTTTTAAAATCATTGTCTTCTTCTAAGTTTGTGTCTTGAGTTTCTCTGTCAACATAGAAACTTTTTATGGTTTTTTTTTGTTGTTCTTTCATTTTCCCAGCCTGTTTCTTGACTTTGGACTTTATTAGAGTTGGGCTTTGCTCACCTCTAGCAGGATGACTTGACTAAGCTTCAGAATTTTTTATCTTACTGCTTTCACAGCTAGGTCTGGGGGCTCATAAGTTTTTGTGATGGTATGATCTAGGGAATGGTCTGGTCACTGCCCTCCTGGTCTGAGCTCTGGTCCTA
This sequence comes from Phalanger gymnotis, assembly GCA_028646595.1. NCBI lineage: Eukaryota > Metazoa > Chordata > Mammalia > Diprotodontia > Phalangeridae > Phalanger > Phalanger gymnotis. The sequence goes on along the minus strand of CM053623.1, from coordinate 35,137,412 downwards.
ACCCACATAAGTAACTTGTAAGTAACTTACTCAGAATTCAGTTTGATGCACTTTTTAAAGTTATTTATAGGTATGAGTTGGGACAGATCAGCAAAAATATTTACTTTACTCCACCATCTTGACTCCATCACAGTGAGTGCTTATCTATAAGGAAATGAATATGCTGTTTAAACAAGGATACAATATTTGTATTTTATGTCCCTGATATTCTTCTTCTACTTCATTGGGACTTCAAAAGAGCCATTATTTCAAAGATGGTACACTCCTTTCATCAACACAGATCACAACTATTACTACACACACATCATCAACACTATTACTTAATATATTATCTCCTAAGTTTTGTGACCAAAGGGGAAAGAGTAGGAAGGATTGCCACCCTTCTGGTAATAGAGCCTAGTCAAAATGGTTCTTATGTAAAAAGCAGAGACCATTTCATTTTCTTTCTCTGTATTCCCAATGAGGCATTGTGATATAGTCCAGAAGTTCCCATTGAATAGTTCAAGGGGCCCATGCTAAAAATTCTTTGATTGTTCCCTAAGTAGAAAATAATTGCCCAATTATGTTACAAATATAGTTTTGTCTGTGACAACAAGCCTGTGCATGTTTGAAGCATTGTAGGTTTGTAAATTTTAACTTGAGGCTTTATAAAAATCATTGTAGCTACCATAAGCACTTAAAGAAGAAATAAAAAAGAATATTGTGAGTTGTATATTAAATTTTCCTAGGGGTTTGCAAAGGATTCATGGGACCAAAAAATTAGGAAACCCTCAAGTATTGGATAGAAATGTGATTTTTGAGTTAGGAAAACCTGGGTTCAAGCCATCCTTCTGAGGCAGTGCTTATCAGCATGCCTGGCACATAGTAAAACACCTAATAAATGCTTGTTGATTGCTTGACACATATTGGCTGTTTGAATCTCGACAAGTTACTTAACCTGTGTACTGGATAACTTTCCAAGACTATGAATTATAGCATGATCACATGTCTTCATTGGTAGATGGGGGTGGCATCACTAAGGAGCTCCCTTTACAAATGAAATTATAGTTATAGTCCAAAAGAAAAATCCCCAAAGTTTAGCACCATGCCTGGCACATAGTAGGTGCTTAGTACGTGTTTGGTGACAACTGATTACCATACATTTTGTTGCTTAGCCCATACTCAGAGTATCTACAGTTTGTTAATATCTGCCAGAGCTTGTCATCCACTGGCATAGCCTTAAAAAACCTGAGCTGACCTCTGTGCCATGATGAGACAATGGCATAGTTCCTTATTTCAGTTAGTCAATAAACATTTACTGTGCATCCACTATGTTCCAGGCACTGCACTAAGAATACAATACCCCCCAAAAGGTAAAAAAACAACCCAGTTCCTGTCCTTTAGGGGCTTACAGTCTAATAGAGGGGAAAGTGTGTAAATAACTGCACAAAACAAGCTATATAAAGGATAAATTGAAAATAATCAATGGAGTGAGGGCACTAGAACTAAAGGGATTGGGATAGGCTTCCTGTGGAATGTGAAATTTTAGCTGGAACCTGAAGGAAGCCAGGGAAGCCAGAAGACAGAGATAAGGAAGTAGAGTATTCTAGGCATGGGGGGCAGCCAGAGAAAATGCTAGAAGCTGGGAGATAGAGTGTTTTGTGTGAAGAAGAACAGAAAGGAAGCCCTCTCACTGAATCACAGAAGACCTGGAGGCAGTAAGTAAGAAGACTGGAAAGGCAGGAGGAGGCCAAGTTATGAAAGGCTTTGAATACCAGAGGATTTTATATTTGATCCTAGAGATGATAAGTAGCCATGGTTTGTGTGTGTATACATGGGAGTGACATGATTAGACTTAAATGCTTTGCTATCACTTTGACAGCTGAGCAGAGGATGGGCTGGAATAGGAAGAGACTTGAAGCACGCTGACCCATCAACAGGCTACTATAGTACTCCAGTCATGAGGTGTTAAGGGCCTGCACCAGGGTGGTGGTAACATTAGAAGAAAGAAGGGGGCATATGTGAAAGATGTTACAAAGATAAATCAACTGACCTTGGCAGCAGACTGGATCTGGGTGGTAAGAGAGAATGAGAAGATGAATATGGTGCCTAGGTTATGAGCCTGGCAGACTGGGAGGATGGTGGTACCCTTCAAATAATAGGGAAGTTAGAGATAAGAGAGAGGCTTCTGGCTGAAAAGATAATTAAGTTCAGTTTTGGACACATTGAGTTTAATAGTTCAAGATGTCCAATGTACAGTTGGAGATGTGAAACTGGAGGTCAGCAGAGAAGTTAGGGATGAATGAGTAGATTTGACAATCATCAGGAAAGACATGGTAGTTGAATCCCTAGGAGTTGGTGAGATTACCAAGCCAGATAGTGTTGAGCCAGAAGAGAAAAGGGCCCAAGACAGAGCCCTGAGACACACCCATTGTTGGTAAGTGGCTGAAGATCTGCAGAGGAGACTGAGAAAGAGCAGACAAGTAGGAGAACCAGGAGGGAGTAGTAGCAGCAAAACCTAGAGAGAAGAGGGTGATTGACAATGTCAAAGGGTAGAGAGAGGTCAAGAAGGATGAGGACTGAAAAAAGTCCATTGGATCTGGCAATTAAGAGATCCAGATGTATCTTTCTTAATGAAAAATGTAGGAAGAAAAATTGCAATCATGCCAAGTTTGAAGAAGTTTGTATACAGAAGAGCAAGTGACTGGAAATTAGGAGACCTGAGGTCTCATCCTTACTCTGCCACCACTTAGCTATATATCCTTGGGCAAGTTGAATAGTACAATGGAAAGAGCACTGGCTCTGGAGTTAGAGGACCTGAATTCAAATCCTGTCTGATACTTCTTGGGAGACCTTTGGAAAATCATTTGCTATCCTGGGCCTCAGTTGCTTCATCTGTAAAGTAAGTAAGCCTCTGATATCTTTTTGATACTTCACCTATGGGTATCAGCATCCTCCTTCAGATGTAGACACTGGCTCGCTCTCTATATATATATTTTAAGGTTCCTTCCAACCTTAGCATTTAACCCCCACTAGGGTGAAATAGCAGTTATTTTGACTAGGTGAATGATACAAAAGAACAGATGCTTTGAAAGAAATCTACCCTGTTTCTGTGATACTTACCTAGGATTCATTAGTGGGACCTATTATTACTATGTCTAAGAAATAACTACTGCTGATCCTGACTTAAAAAGAGAGGGTGCATTCTCTCTTCGCACAAGAGTCAAAGACTTCTTGATAATGGAAGCATTTTTCTAAAGTTTTGACAATAGCCAAGATGAAAAAGCTCTTGCAAGGGAGCAGCCCCGGTTCAGAAATCCTTAGGAACAACATAGATAAATGGTGTTTGCTGGAATCCATGCTTGCACTGATTATAGCTCATGGACAAGAGTAATCCTAAAAAGTGGAAAGTGATGTCACCAGCTCCCCAGTCTCATTGTTCCCTTAAGTCATCCTCAAATGGCAGTTCTTTGAAGTAGAATGTTAAAAATCAATCATTTCTCCCATTGAAGATTTGAAAATCAGAACTCAAAAAGCCCTCTCTTTCTTTGTGTTGTTGTATACCCCCATCCCCCTCCTCAATTCAATTTCACTTTCCTATTTGTAGTTCCTCCCTGACTTTCTTCATGACCTTGTACAAATCACTTAGCTATTCCATACTTCACTTTGCTCTGTGTAAAATGTCAACAACTTCTGAAGGGTGTTGGAAACCTTTACACTGCATAGTTCTGCACCATGACTATGACTATACAAAATAAATATTTATAATCACACTATACCATTTAACTTATCTAACCTTGGTCACCCTTGTCAATTTATGCCCCTGGCTCACAGTCAGAGACCAGATTCCCCATCAACCAATGGGTTTATGGCAACACTTTGGACCATTAAGGCAAACTGCATACTCTGTCTACCATGGATTAGTAGCATTATTGTCCTATGTGAAGAATGACAAACTTTTCTGTTACTTGATTCCAGGTGTGGTTGATGGGTCAGTTACAAGCCTTAAAAATATTTTTTTTCAGATTTTAAAAACACTGTCATACACTACAGGGCTTGGAAATCTATATAGTTTGGGGGTTTCAGAGATTGGTTTACTCATCACTTACATATGGTACATTGACAGTCTTTCATGAGCTGTTCATGGACTAAAGAGAATATTAATTAAACATAAGCTAACAGTTTTGCCTGATTTATGTTGAAGGAATGAGGGGCAACTTGGTATAGTGGATAGAAAGGTGGCCTCAGAGTCAGGAAGAAGGAGGACCTGAAGTCAAATCTGGTCTCTGATATGTACTAGTTGGGCGGGGCCATCCCTAGCCATCCTGATCTGTATCTTGCTCTAGCACCCAGATTGCTCCAGAGGAGAAAATAAGGTGACTTTGCATGGCTCTCCTTCACTTAAATCCAATTCATTTGCAAGTTGTGGCATCACCTTCCTGGTGTCATGGTCCTCTTCCAGAACAAAGAACAAAGTTGTGATAGGCATGTTGCCTTACCTTGACAATTCTCTAAGACTATAAATTTCAGAACCATTAGCAGTCTGCTTTGGTAGGTGGAGATTCCTTATTAGAATTCTCCACACCAATGAAATAAAAGGTCCAGACCAAAAAAAAAATAAACAAAAAACAACCCAAACTATAATAGTAAAACACAATAAAAAAAAGTCTTGTCTGATCTCTACTGAAGGAACTTCTTATTTTCAACCTGTAGAAGAGAAGACTTGTAGAAACATGATAACCATCTTCAAGACAGGCTGTCATGAGGAGCAGAAATTAAACACATTTTGCTTGGCCCCAGAGGGCAGAATGACGAATGGTTGGTAAAAGTCACATAGGGGCCTATGTCAACTACATAGAAATAAAACCTTCCTAATAAAGAAAGCTTTCCAAAAGTTGGGAAGTTGAAAGTGCTGCCTTAAAAGGTAGTAGGTAGCCCCTTAGGGGGCAGAACAGAGGCTGGGTAACCATTTGGAGAGATATCTTATGCAGAAGAATATTGTTCTTGCCTGGATCAATGGACCTCTAAGGTCCCTTCCAATTTTGAGATTCTGTGTTTTGGGGATTAACTCCCATCAATATGACAATTTTTTTTATACACCACCATTCAGGGTACGTCACTTTGATTTGAACTGGCTGACATGTAGCAGTTAAAGATAAGGATCATTTGTAGGTTCTCTTTGGAGAGGTGACAAAGGAGTGACAAGAATTAGGTTCATTTTGTGCCCAGAGGCAACAAAAACACATTTCACTTGGCCGTCTCATCTTGCAAGGATCGTGTTGATTATGAGCACCTTGAAAATCATTGCCAACATTCCATCCTCGGGAGGGGATAAAGAAGTAGAAAAGCTCTGCAAAGAAGTTACTAATCTCCCTCAAACAAAATAAGCAAACGGACAATAGTTTATCGCTTCAAATAGAAGGTGGGCATTGAGGAGGGGATACACACATATACACAAACACATTTCATATATAGACATCTAAGTGGTACAGTGACTGGGTCTGGAATCAGGAAAACTTGAGTTCAAATCCAACCTCAGACAATTACTAGCTGTGCAATCCTGGGCAAGTCAGTTAATCTCTGTCTGCCTCAGTTTCCCCATATGTAAGTGATGAGTAAACCAATCTCTGAAACTCCCAAACTATACTAGATTTCCAAGCCCTGTAGGGTATGGTAATGTGTTTAAAATCTGAAAAAAAAAATGTTTTTAAGGCTTATACCTGATCCATCAACCACACCTGGAATCGAGTAATAGAAAAGTTTGTCACTCCTCATATAGGATAATGATGCTAGACTGATCCATGGTAGACAGGGTATGCAGTTTGGCTTGATGGTCCATGCCATAAACCCATTGGTTGATGGGGAATCTTGAGCCAGGGATAATAATGCACGAAGATAATACTTGTAAAGTGCTTACAAACTATATATATGTATGTGTGTGTGTATGTATGTATGTACATATGCATGTACATATGTATGTACATATATGTATATATACATATATATGTGTGTATACATATATATAAGCAGACACATATGAAAATATGGTTCAGGATTAAGAAATGAAATATTTGGGCTAGTAGATCAATCATTAGTATAAATACTTTGTCAAGCAGAGAGTTGAAAAGTGCTGGTTGTGGCCAGCAGTCAGTCAGTCAATAACGTGGCAAACATTTACTAATTACTTACTCTTTACCAAGCAGTATGCTAAGAGATGTAGCCACAAAGACAAAAGTGAATGCATTTATATTCAGAAGGAACTTACATTCTAGTGGAAGAAATGATATGTTCACATCTAAGTTTATACACAATATATACAAAACGAATACATGGTGGCCGTGGGATGGAGTGCAAGGGACAGTGAGCGATTAGAAATGCCTTCACATAGAAGGTCCACTTGATGTGTGTCTTAAAGTAAGCTAGAGATTCTGGGAGGCAGAGAAAGAATGCTTTCTGGGCATGGAGTACAGGTACAGGTACAGAAACAGAAAAATGAAAAGTTGTGTGTGGAACAGTTGGTAAGCTAGAATGACTAGATCATAGAGTACAAGTAGGGGAATAATATATGAGTAGAAATATGTAGATAGTAATAGATAATAAACAAGTGGTTACAGAGGTAACATTATGAATTCAGATCCCTGAAGGATTAGAGCAAAGGTCAAGGTAAATGCCAAATTGGAGGTGGGGGGGGGACCGTTACTCAACAAATATCAATTAAGTGTCTACTCTGTGCCAGTCACTGTGCTAAGCATGGGTTAGGGGTGGGTGAGGCTATAAAAAGAGGCAAAAAGATAGTCCCTTCCCTCAAGCAGCTCAATCTAACAGGAGAGATAACATGCAAACAAGTAAATACAGTCTATTTACAAGATAAATAGGAAATAGTTAACAGAAGGAAGGTAACAGAATTAAGAAGGGTTTGGAAAAACTTGTAGAAGATGGGATTTTAAAAGAAGCCAGGGAAACCAGAGTCAGACATAAGGTGGGAGAGTATTCCAGGCATGGGGGACAGGCAGAGAAAAAGCCAGGAGATAAGAGTTGGAGGGTCTTGTTTGTGGAACAAGCAGGAGGCCACTGTTTCTGAATCAAATTGTATATGGCAGGGAATAAAGTGTAAAAAGACTGGAAAGGTAGAAGGGGTGAGGTTATGAAGGACTTTGAATGTCAACGGCTTTTTTATTTAATTCTAGAAATGATATAGAGCTGCTGGTGTTTATTGAGTAGCGGGGAGGTGACATGGTCAGACCTGTGTTTTAGGAATATCACTTTAGTGGCTGAATGAGGAGTGAATTGGAGTGGGGAGAGACTTGAGGCACACAGATCTGCCAGCAGTCTATTTCAATGGTCCAATCATGAAATTGTGACTGTGTCAGAGGACAGAAGGGAACATTGCAGAGATGCTACCAAGGTGAAATTAACAGGCCTTAGCAACAGTGTGGGGTATGAGTGATAGTGAGGAGTAGAGGATGACACCTAGGTTGCAGAGTGTGAGGGATTATGAGAATGGTGTTTTCATCTATAGTAATACAGAAGGATGGAGGGGAAATGGTTTTGGAGGAAGATAATGAGTTCTCTTTCGGACATGTTGAGTTTCAGACTATTGGGCATCCAGTTTGAGATGTCTGAAAGGCAGTTGAAATGTTAAGTTCTGATCTCAGGGGCTGGGGCAGGATAGGTAAATCTGAGAATCATCAGCATAGAGATGGTAACTAAATTCATGGGAGCTGATGAGAGGGAGAAGAGAAGAGGGTCCAGGACAGAACCCTAAGGGATACCCACAGTTAGAAGTTGTGATCTGGATGAGGTTCCAGAAAAAGGGACTGAGAAAGAGTGGACAAATAGGTAGGAGAAGCAGGAGAGAATGGTTTCCTGAAAACCAAGTGAGAAGAGAATAAATATCTTTGTCTTTTCTCAATTGTCATTCTCTTCAACCTCTCTGCAGCTTTTGACATTGTTCATCACCTTTTTTCCCTTGATAAAGGTGAAAAGATAATGATATGTGATTACATAATCTCCAATCTAGTGTCCTTGAATAGGCTTTTGGGCTCAAAAATACGAGAAATTAAAAAAAGAAAAAAATCACTGGACTCATATGTTCTTAAAGAAATTTAAATAATAATGTAGACTCCCCTTCTTCACTGATTCCCAGAAAAATACTCTAGGTTCTAAGAACTTTGTGAATCAAAATACTATGCAAACCATAGCTCCTGAACCCCCACTATTTTGATCAGACATTGTTATAGATATATATAAAGGATGTAGGTATGCTCTATTAGAATTTAGTAAAATTTAAAGTTGGAAGAGGCAAAGGATAGAGACATTAAAATGCAAAGTGGAAGCCCTGTGAGAAATAAAGGAAACACTTTATAGCTTAGAAATGGTCCAAGGTTTGAGTAGCCCAAATGCATATGAAAAGGCGAGCAAAGACAACAGTTTTGCCTATCAGACATAGATCCCTTCTATACCTTCCCAGTAACTCATCTACATAAGACCCCAACAGGAGTCTGGGAAGTACAACTAGCTGATCACCAAAAGTAAGACTAGAGTCCACCCCAAGTAAGTCCCTCGCTGAGGGATCTTGCCCTGAATGAGGAAGTATTGTCTATCAGAAGAGGATAGACTTCTGCCTCCTCTCTAGAGGTGGCAAACCTCAGAGTTGAGGCCCCTGAGAATGTCAAAGAAGAGAGGCTTCTACCAACTCTCAGTTAACCCTTGCCAAAAGCACAATGGCACTCTGGCTGAAAAGAGTAGCATAACATTTCAAATGAAGAGAGCAGATCGACACTCAGCCCAGCCAGCATGAAGGTGGTAAAGACTATAGCTGCCTACTAGAGTGAACCCAAGGAGTCCAGAGGATAAATTTAAGAGATATTTAACTTGGTGAAAGTCCCACAACAGAGCAAACTGCCCAACCCAATCCGGTAGTAGCTGTCCAGTGGCAGAAAGACCTGCCCAGTTCAGTCCAGCAGCAACTGGGTCCAGTAATTGAGCATCCCGGCCAGTCCACCTATTTGACCTAGCTTAGCAGGGAAATGACCCAGCTGAGTCATTGTGCCTTGTAATGTACAAGTCCAGCTGTGCCACCTATACAGCAGAGATGCTATGTTTGGTGAAGAGCCCAGCTTAGCTTAGTAGTAGAGTGAGTCATCCATCACCAGCACTGGTTCTTCACTCCCACAGCAAGATTTCTTTTCTTTTTCAGAGGAAGAAAAGATAATGAGGCTCTGCTGCTCCAGAGGTTCCAGAGTTACAAGTTGCTTTGGCCATGTATGTTTCCTACTCATGGGCTTCACTGCCATTGTACTATAAGTTTGTGTTTGCTCTTCTCTCCATTGATTCCTGGATATAAGGGGTCAGTTTTGTGGGATGGTTTCTCCCATGTTTTAAAAGAAAATGTTTTGTAAATACTGTTCTTGCTGTGCCTTTTGAGTGTCTTTTCCGATAGTCAACTGAGTTTACTGGCTGATTGTTACTGGGAAGCACACTAGTAGGGGCTCATGAGCTACAGTGTTAGGAAGATAGCTACTCATAAGGTTGTCATTGGAACTCTAAGAGTTATAGAAGCATTCCCTCTGTGGACCCCAATCTGCCAGTGTGTGGATGGGAGAAATGAGCTCAGAGGGTGTGCTATATGAGAAGAGAGGAGAGGAAAGGAAAAGGAAGAGAATCTTGAGTAGGCACTGCAGATATACAATGAGTTGAGCCCAGATCTGAATAGGAGATTGATGTTAAATTCGAGGATACTATGTAGCACCTTCATTGACCCCCAAAGCACTCATTGCTTTTTAACATTGTCATCTCCTGTTGATGCTATATGGCTATGAATCATGGAACACCAGGATCTCAGGAACATCAGAATTACAAATAGCCCAAAGGACAATAGAAAATTGAATGGTGGGTATAAGTAATGTGCAACATGTTACTGGTAATGACTTCTATAGGAAGGAGGGCACCATAAGCATGTAGTATGATGACGACAATAACTATCATTTCTATAGCATTTTGATGTTTGCAAGCCATCTTGCCTCTTACATTACATTTATTATATTTAATTCATTTGATCCTTACAATGATCTAGTGATGTAGTTGCTACTACCATTATTGCCATTTTACATAAGAGCAAACTGAGGCACAGAGAAGTTAAATGACTTCTTTGGTTGCCCAGCTGGGAAGCATGTGAGGCATGATTTGAATTTGGGTCTTTCTGTATCCAACCTTTACCAACAGTGTCTGGCACATAATAAACACTTAGTATATGCTCGATTGGCATGTAGTGAGGGTAAGGGGACAATCTCAGAACTGGAGTAGTGGTTGTGAAATATTTAAAACAACCAGAGAAAGGCCCCAGGGCATTGTTTGAGCCTTCTATAGGAGCTATTTGGAAAGACATTGACAAAGCTAGCATTAGAAGAGATGTGGACAGGGTTATTAGGTACACTGGTAGAGGGACTATGGACTGGTAGTAAGTGCTTGATCCATTAAAGTACCAATGTAATATTTCTTTGTAATTGGTTTTTACCAAAGTAAAATATTTCCTTGTAATTGTAATTCCACATGTGAATGCTAATTGAATTGCAAACCCTTGCAATTTGTTTTTTAACCCCCAACAATGCCCGTTGTATATACTCAATAAATGTTTTGACTCTTGGTCCCTTACTAGGGTAAAACATGGTGATCTGAAACAAACATTTTGATGAAATGTTTCATTGGTTGGATTTAGATACTATACCAAGTCTGTTGGCCACATTTCTTGGCATAAGCTTATTCTCTTTCAAAGTATATGCTTGCCAGTATTTTTCTCCCTCTCAAAATATCTGTTCTGTCAGACATAATATCTTACAATACATTTGAACAGAGGGATCAGCAGTCAAAATTCTCTCTCTCTCTCTCTCTCTCTCTCTCTCTCTCTCTCTCTCTCTCTCTCTCTCTCTCTCTCTCTCTCTCTCTCTCTCCTTCTCTCCCTTCCTCTGTCCCTTGATATTTGTGGTTCTACATACTAACAAGCAAAATTGAGCCAGCTGTTTTCAGGGCATAAATCTGCATACTGGGAATATCATCATTGCACTGGCCTGACGGAGTTATCAGAGCTTCCAAAAGTACCAAGTGTATTTCCAAAGTGCTCAACTCTCAAAGAGTCCCTCACCTAGAGGGGGAGACTCTAAAGTCCTTTCACTGTAAGAATCTTTAGTCCCAGGACTTTTCTTCTAGTGAGTATTTCAAATCTGTATCTTCAAAAACTAAGAAATCAAATGCTCAGAATCTTAAAACTAATTACCTAGAGACCACCTCCTAAATCTACTTCTTTGGAAAAAAAAAACCACTAATATGTAAGTACTTTTTTACCCAGACTTCTTACTTTGTAAATGCAATCATAATTAGAGAAACAATTCTCTAAAATATCTGTTGTCACATCTCAGGTAGAGATGGTACTGTTTGAGGAGAGGTAGCTACGTAAAACAATTTTGATGAAAATGAATATTCCTCATAAGTAGATTTTCTCCCAGCTTAGTTTTGTTTGCTGAATGCGTAACTCATTTGATGGAAATGAACAGGGCTATGGTGTTTGTCCGAGTTTTTGCTTGTCATTTTTGAGCTCTTATCTAGCCAGTAATGGGACAATTAAAAGAACTAGGACAGTAATGAGTTGCTTCTGATACTTTTAACTTCAGCTCTGTTGAAAGTAAGCTTGAATGTTAAGACCGATTTGGTTTCTGAGACATGGAGGACCTTACTTCAACCCTTCAATTAACTGAACGGAAGCCTTGCGGGGAAGGTTCCCAGGGATACTTGGTAACCAAATATTCGCCCAACGCTTTCATCTGGCGGGTTCCCGTTGGAGAACTGGGCACCTCCACTCTACAAGAAACTGCGTGGATGAGTGTGTGTATGAGGCAAGGAGTGTGGAATGTTCGTTAAATGAAATGATTAGTCCAAGGTCGGGGAGCCAGGAGCTGGTGCATCAGGAAAAAGAACCCAGGTCTTGCAGAGCCTTGTCTGCAAGCCTAACCACTTGACTGCACTCCTTGGCATGCTTCAGCCCTCTACTGCAGTGGTCTCCGGGAGGTGGGGGGCTTTGCCAGGCCGTGAAGCGGGACAGCTTAGCGGTGCTCCCCCCTTTCCCTAGGAGTATCAGGAATGTGTCCTATCTCCTCTTTAACCCTTTTCCATCTCGCATCCCTTTTCCCGCTCCACCTCATCCCCACTTCCATACCCACTCCCAGCCCCCAGGCCAGCAGCAGCAGCAGAGGAGGCGCCCCGCATCCTCCCCTCCCCCGGTCTCCCCAGGCCAAGCTGGCAGCGCCTGCTGGAGCCTAGCAGACCCACGCGAGTTACCGCACCGCGGGTGCACTGATCTCGGAGCGGGGGAAGGGGGACAGAGGGAGTCGAGGGTGGGCCAGGGGTGGGCCAGGGGTGGGTCAGGGGTGGGTCAGGGGTGGTGCGTTGAGGGAGGGGGTTTAGTGGCGCGTCCATCTGCTTGAGCCTAGCGGCAGGGCCCGCGCTAGGTGCGGGTGTCTTGGTGTCAGAATGCGAGCGTGCGCGCGCGCGCGCCCTCCCGCCTGCCCGGCGAGCCTCCCCCCGCCCCCGCCCGGGGCTTCTCTGATTGGCCGGCGGGTGTCGGCCAGGTGTCAGCAGCAGGGACTGCCGGGCTCAGCTGTGGGGAGAGTGAGCTACAGCCACAGCAGCCGCAGCCAGCCTCCTTCTTCCTCTTAGTTCCCATCCTCTCTCCGAGCGTCTAAAGCAGCAGCTGCGGCCGCACCAGCCCTAGCACCACCGCGGGCTGCAGCGGCATTGAAGCGCTACGCTGACCCAGCCAGCTCCGGGCACTACCCAGCCCAGAAGGCACCCGCGTCCTAGGGCAGTGCAGGGAAGGCTGCGCCCAGCTCTAGCCTCCTCCGCGGGCACTTCCCATCTCGCCGCTCCTCCTCCTCGCCTTCCCTTCCCTTCCTTTCCTTTCCTCTCCGCATTCCCTGGAGCCCGGGCAGCCCCCGCGGGCGTTGCTGCACTTGCGAGCACCCGGGCACCGGGAACTGCCAAGGTCTCTTTTCGCTCGTTTCCCCCTTGCTCGCCCTCGCTGCGGTGCCCACCAGAGGAGTTGGGGATAGGAAAGGCAGGTGCCCGCAGGCACCCGGGAGGAAGGAGCGAGTGCGGCGGCCCCGAGGGGACCCAAGGGCTGCTGGGTGGGTGCGGTGCGCTCTTGGCCGAAAGCTGTGTGCCAAGCTCTGGACGTGCAGCCGCTCGGCGCCGCCGAGAAGGAAGGACTTGTTGACCCCTGCCCAGCGTCCGTGTCTGTGCCAGGGAAGCCCAAGGGACCAGGGATCGATGAACCAAGTTGCTGCCCGGCTTCCATTTTGGTGCATCTCTCTTCGCTTCTCGGGGTGAGTAGAGGAGATCCCCGCATCCTCGGGGCCTTTCCCCAGGAGCCTCGATCCCCCTCCTCTCCTCTCGCCTCTCGGAGGCCGCGAGGCTCTGTGCTACTGGGGTCCGTGTGGCGGCCGGCAAGGCTTAGGTAAAGGGCGCACGGACTGTGGGGACGTGGGGTGGCTGGTGGTCCAGGCTCCGGTTAGGGGCATGGAAAAGAAGCGACCCTTTAAAGCGAGGAGGGAGGATGACGAAGGAGGAATGCGTGCTTGGGGGCCCCAGGGACGGGGATTGCCCTGCAGAGAAGGTTCACTCCCGCGGGGCGAGCAGAGGGCCCTGGCCGAGGAGGAGCAATGCTGCTCCTATGCCCGGCTCGGCTCCTGCCTCCATCACGCCGCTGCGGCTTTCGAGGGACGCGAGCTACGCCGCGGCTAAGGGTGTCCGGGGGTCTCCAGGTGCAATTGCGGGACAGGGGGTTGTCACTTCCTTTCCCGGTGCTGCAGCCTTCCTCTTCCTGGCTTAGCTTCCTCTGTTCCTGCAAGTGTCTCTCCAGTTATAAAGGCTAACTTCAGGGCTTTTAAATTGTATTGGGGGTGGGGAGTGGGGTCTTATACCCTGGAAAGATGAGTCCCAATGTTTCGCTTCCACCCGCCCCCCACCCCCACCCCAACAAGCTAATATGCTGCCCAAAGAGTTGAAACTACGATAGGCGGGAGACATCCCTCACCCCTCCCACCCCAATCTTCTACTTGTGCCCCTGGGAGATAGAATTAAGAAGGAAGCACCTGGAATGTCGTGGATTTAAACATGTACTATTTGCGTATTAAAGATCAGAGACAAAACGTAACCAAACTGCCTTCTCACAACCTGTTCCCCCCCCCTTCAGATTATTATTATTATTATTGTTGTTGTTGTTGTTGTTATCCTCATCTTCTTCTGCTCGGGCTGTCGGTTCATAGGGGGTTTCACTGACTTTGATTTGGTTTAAAGATTATTCACTTTCTCCTCCTCCCACTTAAGAAAAGTCTCTCGGTTTTGCCGAGTGCTGGGTTGGCATTTCATTGCAGGGTTAGACCCGCAATGGACTGCTGGGGCAGAATAGCCCCAGGAGATAGGTGTGTGTGTGTGTGTGTGTGTGTGTGTGTGTGTGTGTGTGTGTTAAAGAAACCTTCAAGTGCCCTGCTGATCTCCATATCCTCAATGCTGTTTTCATGTACTCTCATGTCATTTCTTGGTTCGTGGTTCTATTCTCCTCCAGTCCCCCTTTCCCTCCGTTTCATTTACAGACTGTAAAACAGTAGCCTTGTTTGTTCAGATTGATTAGCCGCCAGCTGTTTGGATCTCTGTGATGGTGACTTTTAGCGCTGGTGTTTTAATAAAGCTCCACCTCCCTTCTTCTAAATAAATGCCTTGACTTTGGATTAACTTCTGTAAGTATATGTATGTGTTTGGAACTGAGTCCCTTCGGCCTGAAGCACAGTGCCTGCTTTGTATTTGTATAAGGTTTAAACACATAGGTACATATTTCTCTGAGGCCAAATCATTTGCCCTCTTTAGTACTAAGTTAAAAAAAATACACGCACCCCCCCCCCCGTGTTAGCATTTACTTTGAGAATTGCTGCAAGTTTCTTGCTGATGTGGAAACCCGATCTTAAATCTGATATTGATGATCAGCTTTTAAAAAATCACTTTGCTCTAGAGAGCCTCAGCCCACTTTAGTCCTTCTGTGCATGGCTGAGAACTGTGGCTCGTTCCTGGAGTTCAGCTTTGCTGATGTCTTCCTTCCTTTATCCTCTCTGACCTTCCTTTCTGAGCCCCAGTTCTTCCCCTTAATTTGGAAATTCACTAATTTTAGAAAGTATCTTGGGCTGGATTAGAGACTGAAGTTTAAAATCACACTCACAGATACAGAAGGAGAAGAAATAAGGTGGTTGTCCCTCCACCCCACCCCAAATCATAGAATGCTCCTTGTTAGACAGGCAGCCTCTGAGAAGAGTCTGAAGTATTTTATTACCTTTCCTCCTTTTCCTGGTCTATCTCTACAGCAATGCCAGTGTTATTCTGTTTAATTCTTTTCTCCCTTTGTGGAAGGGAATTCTTTGGCGTGGGGGTCAAATACTCTAATTAATCCATAAGCATTTATTAAGCACCTACTACATTCTAGTCATTGAAGATACAAAGACAAAGAAAGAAACCATTTTTACTGAAGGAAGCTTTTGAGGAATAAGGTGTTATGGATTCTCTAACAATTAAGAATCAGCCATTTTAGCAATTCCTTTCATAATCTTCTGCATTATTCCGTACCATCTCTTACTTCACATACATTCTTAACTAATCAACAAGTATTTTGCATTCACTCACTGGGTGCCAGGCACCGTGGAGTCAGAGAATGAAACAATCCTTGATATCTGGGGAGCAAATTTCCTTGAGAGGTATGCATTTTCTCCTTTGTGCGGTTATTAAAATGTGTGTCTCTCATTTTGGTCCCACAAGTAAGCACTGTAGGGATCAGATCATTCAATGCCTCTATTTCTCCGTATATAAAGCAAGAACAGCTACAATCCTGTTACCCCAGAAGAGTGTTGAAGGATCTATGCAGATGCCCAACAGCTCCAAGGACATGAATTCTAGGCCAGTATTTGTTCTTGGAAGTGCTATTACATGTTCCAGTCTAGCTGATTTTCCCATCACTTCTTCTGGTTTCTGGTGAACTGTCTCCTCCCTACCCTGTTATTAAAATATCCTCTGCTTCAGGAATCCCATAGAGGTAAGATCAGTGGGCACTAAAGTGCTCTGGGAAAGCTTCAGACTTCTGAGTTCAGCCTTGAAGAACTGGCTAAGCAGAGAGGAGAGGGCAAAGTCCACGTTGGAGAGGAGACAACCATCAAGTTGTAGCCCTAGCTCCTAGTCCAGTTCCAAGAAAACCAATGCCTATGTGTGAGGGATAAAAACAAGCCAAGATTATACTGAATTAAGATTCTTACTACCACTCTGTACTTTTGGGGTGGGGGACTTTAACAAAGAAGATCCATCCAGAAGTCAGATTGAACACATTTAATGCTTATGGAGTTTCCACAAATACTGTCCGTATTTCACAAAAGGCAGAAAAAAAACCCTTGTATTTCTAAATAGGCATATAAAATTTTCCATGAGTAACCATGACAGAAAAAAAAATAAATGAAAACACACTGCATCCAGACTCCTATTCCAAGGACAGCATCAGAGTGTGCTCGATACAACCAGAGGAAAGGTCAGCAATTGAATGACAAATGAGACTCTGATCAGACATGGAAACCTCTCTGTTAGAGTTAACAACCATTCAATCAACAAGCATTTATTAAGGGTTTATTATGTACAATGCAATGTGATACAAAGGCTGGGGATACAAAGAAAGACAAACCCTACAAAAATAGTCCCTGCCCTAAAGGGGATTACTTTGTGTGTGTGGGTGCATTATGGAGCAAATGACAGCATTTTTGCAAAATACTTGGCAAACTGTAAAGCATATATGAAAACACAAGTTCTAAACATTTGGGATCCAGCTCCAATAAGGGCTAAAGGGGCCCATCCATTTTGGTTTCCTTACTCTTCAACAGCACTGACAGAACCACGTATTTTGGTCCTTAGATATCTCAGGACTTTGCAATCTGAGATTTCCTCCATGTGCATACTCTTTCCTCATAGGCAGACTAGAAGACCTCCATGTCCTCCTCAGTAAAGAGTCTTCATGAGGTGCCATGGCCATGAATTATTTCACCTTTGGCCACACAAGTAGAACCTCTCCAAACATTGCTCGTGGCTCTGCTTTCTAGTTCCAATCAATTGAACAACTCTTCCACATGATGGTCCTTTGAGTATTTAAAGATGGCTATTATATCCTCTGTGAGTCTTCTATGAGTTAAGTATTTCCCAGTTCCTTTAACCTATCTTCATGTATAGCATGAACTCAAGGCTCTCTGCCCTTTACTCTGAACACTCCTTAGTTTCCATCTTTTAGTGCTTCATCTGGAACTAATCAGATGAGGTCCAACAGGGGTCAGTATGATGGGACTGTTTATTGCCTCCTTGTTCCTAAAAGCTATGCCTATCATAATATAGTCCAGGTTGATTTTTATAGGTGCCACATCACATCGCAGACTCATTTTAAACTTGTGTTCTACCCAAATCCCCAGTTTTCTTCAGATAAAATGTTGCCTGATTATGCTTTCTCAATGGCATATTTCTAAAGTTGATTTTTTGAGCCTAAGTGCAAGATTTTACATTTATCTTTACTGAATTTCATCCAATTGAATCCTTGCCATCAGAGACTATCCATTAATTTGATTTTTTGAACCTAAGTGTAAGATGTGACATTTTTCTCTATTGAATTTCATCTGATAGGATTCAGCACAAATGCTCTAGTCTAGACTGTAGAGAGCTGGATCTTTACTGTCAGAGATTATCCATTAGCTATTCTTGACACCTTTGAGTAATCTGCAAAATGTGATGATATTCATATATCATATCTCTACAAAATAAATACTAGTATGAAACGGTATAGATTTTTTTTTCAAATTTTCCTCCTCTCCCCCAATTTTACATTCCTTGGGGAAAAGAACTGTGTGCTATGCTTTGAGTATGTCTTCTACCATATCATATACTCAGTCAGTAAACATTTATTAAGTACCTACTACGTGTTGGTCTGTGCTAAGTGCTGGGGATACAAAGAAAGGCAAAAGACAATCCTTGCCCTCAAGAAACTCCCAGTCTAATGGAGGAAACAATATGAAAAAACTGTAAAAACAACATACATACAAGGCAAACTGGGAAAAAAAAAACTAACAGAGGGAAGGCACTAACAATAAGGAACACTGGGAAGGCTTCCTGTAGAAGGTGGGAGTTTAGTTGGAACTTGAAGGAAGCCAGGAGGCAGAGATGAGAAGGGTGACCATTCCAGGCATGCAGAAAATCAACATGCCTGGAATGCATAGGTAGAGTATCCTATCTTAGGAACAGCAAAGAGGCCAGTGTCATACTGGCCCAATTTATTGGAAGAAGTTATAACCATGGCTTGTGTTCAAAGCAAGAAATAAGCACGGCTTTGGGAGAAGAAAGAGACCAATAGTTGTAGGCTGGATTCGGTCTGCTTTTGAATTATCTGAAAGTGCCACTCTCTGGGAGGCTTGATGGGGGGCAGGGGGAAGGAATAAGCATTTATGAAGCACTTGCCATATGCCAAGTGCTGTGTTAAGCTCTTTATAAACATTATCTCATTTGAGCCTTATAACAGCCCTGGGAAGTAAGTACTGTTTATATCCTGATTTTACAGTTGAGGAGACTGAGGTGGACAGAGGTTCAGTGGTTTGCCCCTAGGGTCATCCTGCTAGGCAGTATCTGAGGCTGGATTTGAACTCAGTTCTTCCTGACTTTTGGACGAGCTCTCTGCTTTACCATGTAGCTACTCCTAGATCGTGCCAAGGGTGGAGGTGTCAAGGGGGGCTGGAAGCAGGAGAAGTTTGGGCAGTGCAGAATTAGAACTGAATACTTGAGTGTCCTCCTTGTGACTCAAGAAGGGAAATAGACCTGAGCCTTTACTTTTGCTGCCAACGGAGAGTGTAACAGGATCATTCCCAAGGGCGCAGTATAATTCCTCTGCACACCAGTACTAAGTATTCCTGTGCTCTGAAAGAAATGTAATACCAGGTAAAGGAAAGAAGAGATACAGAAAAATCCCATTAGAGTTTGTTCCACAGTCTTATCCCTTCCTTTTATTGAACTCAGATTTTTTAACTTAGATTTTTAAGCCTAGCTAAGAGCTATACTTATTTTAAGCTATTTTTCCTTCATTTGATATGTCTTTAGTTCAGCATTTATCAAAACCCTACTACGGGCAAGGTATGGTCGTCTTACTGGGGGATTAAAAAGAATGATATAAACCTTGCCTTCAAGAAACTTGCAATAGTAATGCTATTAGAAATTTGTAAGGCATTGTAAGGTTTGCAAATGGTTTCACTTATATTGCTATTTGATCCTCAAAATAGTCTTGGAAAGAAGGTAGTACAGATCAGTCAGTGAGAGAATAAGCATTTATTAAGTGACTGTTATGTGCTGCATACTGTGATAAGTGCTAGGGATCCAAATGAAAGCAAAGACAGGTCTGCCTTCAAAAAGCTCATATTCTAACGGGAGGAGACAACATACAGATAAGATATGTACAGTGTAAATGGTAGTAAGTCTCAGAAAGAAGGCACTGTATTAAAGAACACCAGAAAGCCTTCTTGTAGAAGTTGGCATCTTAGTTTGATGGAAGTCAGGAGGAAGCACATTATTGCCATTTGACAGATGAATACAATTAAAATTCTGAGAGGTTTCAGTTCTTGAAACCAGATCCTCTTACTTAATTCCTCTTTCTATTATACTTAGTGAAGAAGAAAATCTTACTTTAAAAAGGCCAAGGTGTCCCACTGCATCCTGGGCCATCGCCAGTCATCTTGACTTATCTCTTGGCATTGCGCTTCAGTGACTCTGGAGGAGAGAGTGAGGCTGATGACTTTGTGCAGCTCTGCCTCGCTTAAATGCAATTCACGCCAAAGTCAAGACATCACTCTCATCATGTCATTGGTCCTCTTTGAGAATGAAGGATGAACAACCATCTACACACAGATATTATAACGTAAAACAACTTGTGTAGGAGAGGTACAAAGCTTAGTATAAAATGCAGTGAGAAATCTAAAGAGAAGCAGCTCAACTCCACCTGGAAGGATTGTGGAAAACTTTATGGTAGAGATTACCATGGATTGGAAACTCGAAAGATGGTTTAGAGGATGTAGAAGAAAGAAGCTGCACTGTAGGCATTGCTATCCTCAGAGCACTGGAGTAGATGTAAAGAAGAATCAGTGTCTGTCTTTGAGCAGCTTCAGTCTAACTGGGGAGATCCTATGTATACCCATGTGATAATTAATTACGACAGATAGGTTTAAAAGTCTTCAAAAACGCCCAATGAGTGGTATAGACCAAAAAAAGTGCTAGAAAAGAAATTGAGATGAATTAGACATGTCTATGGGTTAGGATGCTCAATGAAAGTTTCATGGAGCAGGTGGAACAGGAAGCAGCCCTTAAAGGAAGGTTAGAATTATGGTAGGTAGCGAGTATAGCATGAACAATGGCGTGTTCAGGAAGGAGCTGATCCATTACAGCAGTATATTTCAAGCACGAAATTCACAAAGGGGAGTCATTTAGTATTTTCCAAACCATCAAATGCTATATAAATGTGAGTTGTTATTATTATGTTTGATGTCTCTCATATCACAACTCTTTGGAATATTTAGAGCAAGTGTTATCCCTATTTTACAGACGAGGAAACTGGGGGTCAGAGAGGTTGACTTCCTCCAACTCTTCTCTACCCAATGTCTTAGTGCTTATAATTCTACCATGAGAAAATCATTCATTCCCAAGCAGTGATGATAATAATAGATAACATTGATTTAGCTCTTCCTGTGTTCTAGGCACTGTGCTAAGGGCTTTACAATTATTATCTTATTTGATCTTCACAACAACCCTGGGAGGTAGATGCCATTATCATCTCCATTTTACAGATGAGGAAACTGAGGCAAACAGCCATGAAGAAGCTTGCCCATAGTCAACTGCTATTAAGTGTCTGAGACTGGATTTGAACTCAAGTCTTCCTGACTCCAGGCCCAGCGCTCTATCCATTGGTCCATACTCCAGTGCTTCTCTTCGTAACGCAAATCATTGTTCTTCCTTCACTTCAAAGAGGACAATGATATCATAGGCTTATGTCTTGACTAATTTTTGAATTGGGTTTAAGTGAGGCAGAGTTGCACAAAGCTGTTACCCTCCCTCTCTTCCAGAGTCACTGAAGTTCAGCGGCAAGATAAAAGCCAAGACAACTGGCAATGGCCCAGGATGAAGTGCATGTCCTTGGCATCTTTGATGTCAGAACAAGCTCTAAGCTCTCTACAATACCTTCTTCAGCTGTCTTCATGGCCATTAGAACAAATATTCCTTTGGAATATAATATTTAGTCATTGACCCTTAATGCAAATGATTTTATTAGATCACATTCAGAGGAACAGGATGGGAGAGGTAGAGGGAGACTAGACACTGAACCCCAATGATAAGCTTAGATTCAAAATTTTGCCATTTTATTTTTTGGCCAAGATTTTTCCAAAATACCTAAATGTAGGAGAGCTTGATGCTATAGCCTGAAATGAAAACTTCATGTTTTCTATGGATTTCATATGTATAGGTTATCTCTTCCTCTTACCTTGGGTCATTTGAATTGGATGTATTTACTTCATATAGAGTGGGGAAACATTTCATGGAAACTTCCATTATGATGATTTATGACAAGGTTCTAACAATATGGTGGACCTCCTCCTGGGAAGAGGAAGACATATGTTTTACTCAGAGGGCTTAGAATTAAATTTGACGACAATCCTGGGAAAGAAGAATGTCTGTAGGATACAAAGGCTGGAGTTATTTGCTGTTGCAGATTTTGTGGTAATTATTTATCAATATCCTATATTATATCAGTTCAGAAAAAGAGATTTCATCAATGAAAAGGAGGCAGCAGTAATGTAAAGGGAAGGGCAATCAATCGACACACATTTATTACACACTTACTATACGCAGGCACTATGCTAAGTGCTAGGGGTACAAAAAAGGTAAAATGACAGTCTCTGCCCTCAGTGAGCTTACAGTTTAATGGTAGCACCAAATTTGTAACAAGATGCCCTAGGTTGAGATCTGATCTTTGCCCTTCACTATTTGTGTGCTGTTGGCTAAATCAGCCCATTCTTCTCTGCCTTAGTTTCCTCATCTGTGAAATGGTAATTTACCTTTTATGATTATTGTGAGAATCAGATGAGAAATTGTTATGTGAACCAAGTTAAGTATTACAACATTGTCTCTTCTTTAACAGTTGACATTTACAAAGTGTGTCAAGATTTGAAAAGTACCTTTCATATTTTATCTTTTGACTCTCATAAACCCCTGTGAAATAGGTCCCATGGGTACCCATTTAAATATTTAAATGAATATCTCTAATTAAGAATGAGAAGACTGAGGCTTACACAAATTAACTCACTTGCCCATGGTCATGTCAGCTAGGGTAGGAAGCATGATTCATACCCAAATCTCAAATCCAGTGTTCTTTGTGTTACCTTTAATGATAATTATAGCTCACAGTTATATTGAGTTTTAAGGTGTGCAAAATGATTTTATTACAGCAATGACTTGATATGGGTAGAATAAGTGTGATCATCGTCAGTGAATAAGTGAAGAGATTGAGACTCAGAGGTGCCTTATGCCCATGATTAAGGATTATCACTAACATGATTCGTTGGAAAGAGCAATGGATTTGGAACAAACAGACTTATATTTGGAGTCAAGAGATATGGTTTCAAACCTGGTTCTGGTACTTACTGTGTAACCGGCAATTATATGTATGTGTGTACATATATATGTATGTGTATGTGTATGTGTATGTATGTATATTTGTATATACGTGTGTATGTATATGTATACATATATGTGGGTATGTATATGAATATACATATATTTATAATATGTGTACATATAATTTATATATAGTAAAAATTTATAATAAAATAATATGATAGAGTGCTACATATAGGGAGGCAGTGGGTTCAGTGGGAAAACAAGCATGGATTTTGATATCAATTCTTGCTTTAAATATTGCCTCAGTCACTTTACCTGTGTGACCTTAGGTAAGTCACTTAACTTTGCTGAACATCAATTTCCTACATAAAATTAGCAGGTTAGACTAGATGGTCTCTTAGTTTCCTTCCACTTCTAACCCTATTATTCCATCACCCTGATGTACAGAGAGGTATTGTGGCTTAGTAGATAGAGGGCCAGCCATGGAGTCAGGGAGATCTGGGATCATTTCCTGCCTTTGACAAATTCTAGTACGTGTAACCACAGGCAACTAATGATTTCTCAGTGCTCCAGAAACTTTTTAATACTCTAAGTTATAGACAATTTTAAATTTTCATCAGTGGAGAAAGTTTCTACACCAGGAGTTTGCTACTGTTACAAAATATCAGATCGAGCCCCCCCCCCAAAAGAAAATAACTGAGTAATATGGCATGGATTCCTCTGAATATCAGGCACATCACTATCATTCATCTATTAAATTACAGAGATTTCAATCTCTTTTGGTGAAAAGAGTTTCCATAGCTACAAAACCACAGATTTTTTGATGTATTTACCTTTAGACTAATTAGTAGTAATAGTTCACTGACAGTGACTTTTAGAAACTCCTCAGTGAAGTATTTCATATGCTGTGATTTAGCTTATTTTTCAGTGTAAAAATATTTTTTGTAGGTTTAAATAATCGTTTTTCAGTTTTAGATGCTTAGATTTTGGATAAATTTCACACAAAAATGTAATGAAACCTAAGGGAAAAAATATCTTGGCCCCAGGATATATGGGCAGGTGCCTCCATTTAGTTGCATATGATTCCATCATCGATATAGAACATTACTTGGGTCCCTCGTCAGACCTTCACTCCTCCCCGCACCCAAAAGGACTTAAAAAAAATCAAGTGATAAAGTCTCTATTCCATTTTGTTGCTATTTCTCATTGACCATGTTGGTATAGATTTAGAGAATTTAGACTAGGCAATGTGCTTGTGTGTGTGTGCATGTGTATGTGTGTGAGAGAGAGACACACAGAGAGAGAAACTCTGCATGAGAGAAAGAGTTCCTGATTCTTTTGTCCAAAGCACTTGATATACAGAAATACTCTAATTAGAATTCATGTGAAATAAAGCCGCATTCTAGTTTGATTTCATTTTCTGGTTAACAGAAGGTTAATGAGGAGACTTTTTTTTCCCTTGCTTGTTTGCTTGTAGCCTGCTGGACACTGTCCTAGAGGCCACAGTTCTACCTCAGACACTATGGGACACCGGCCTCAGTGGAATCTTTCTTTGATGCTTCCTGATACTGCAGGGCTTCAGTGATCTTTCTGAATATAGGACCACAGGAGAAGGGACTTAGAACCAGAAGGGAGACTACCTAGTTCAAGTCCTTCATTTTGTAAATGACAAGGCACAGGGCCAGAGAGGTATGAAGTTTTTTGCGTAAGGACACAGCGCTTAAAAGCATGAAAGTCAGGAAAATTTCAGCTCAGGTCCCCTGGATCCAAAGCCATTGCTATATAGGCTTACATGGTGATGATCTTGTCTTATGTTTTGCCTCATTCTCTTGGAAATAGTGTAGAAAAAATCAATGGTTAATTTAGGGCAGATTCCCCACCCCTGATTTAGGGGTTTCACTCACTTATATTACATCTATATGTGTGTATCACAAACTTACAGGGTTTAATCTTTTTCAAATTCAATCTATTCCCATAAGCATTTATCAAGCATCTAATCTTTGTAATGAGCCAGGCTAGATGCTGTAGGTACAAAGACAAGTACTTCAAGGACCCTTCAGGAAACTTAGGTTCTAATCAAAGTGTTGTTTGGCAAATTTATTCTTCTAATAAATTTTCATCAAGATTGTTTTTGTATGCTTCCTGTATCCATCTACTCAACCACTCTACCCATTGAGTAATATCTCTCAATAGGACTTCTTTATTTATATCCACTTAACTACCCTCCCCCCAGTAATATCTCTAAACAGGTAAATAATATGACAGACTTCCAGGTCACTGGTTTCTTTGCTAAGGTTATAGGAGATTTTATACATTTATTTAAATAAATTAAACTGACAATTGGGGCAGTTAGGTGGTGCGGTGGATAGAGTGCTGAGCCTGGAGCCAGGAAGACTCATCTTCCTGAGTTCAAATCTGACCTTAGACACTTATTAGCTGTGTGGCCCTGGGTAAGTCACTTAACCCTGTTTGCTGCAGTTTTCTCATGTTAAATAAGATGGAGAAGGAAATGGCAAAACCACTCCAATATCTTTGCCAAGAAACCCCTAATGGGGCCATGAAGAGTCAGACGTGCCTGAAAACACTGAACAACGAAGATAATAACATACATTTATATGGTGATGTTAGGATCACTCAGTGTTTTACATGCATTTTCTCATTTGACCAATACAACAAACTCCTGAGATTTGTAGGACATCATTGCACCAGTTTTAGAGAAGAGGAGAAGCTGAAAGGTCATGTGATTAGTAAGAGAGAAAACTGGAACCCACATTTCCCTGACCCCAAGTCCACTGTTCCTTCCACTGCATCATACTTTTAATTTTTAGATTCATGTAAAAGATTGTGCTTCATAATTTCCCTGTTTCTGTGACTGAGATGTTATTCATTTGGTTCCTTCTTCCAGTGGTGTAGTGCCTAACCATTCCCAATTGAATTGAATTGAAGAGTTTTTATTTTCCATGTCCTTCCGTGAGTTCTCTTTTGAGGATCCACCCAATATTCTGGTGACTTTGTTTGGTGTCTTTGAACATTTCCCTGGACAGTTAAGTCAGTCAATAAGGATTTATTAAGTGCCTACCATGTACTAGGCACTGTGCTAAGTGCTGGGGAGGCAAAAAGAGACAAAAGACAGCCCATACTCTTGAGGAGCTCACAATTTAATGGAATACCATTGTAGCACTCAGGCAATCTATGCATCACCTTTCCATCTATTCATACATCCAGCAATAATCATTTATTAAGTACCTTCTGTTTTATCTTGCTCTATGCTAGATGCTGGGGAAACACACAAAGAATAAAACAATTCTTCCCCTCAGGCGGTTTATGTCCTAACATAATGCTTCATAACTCATCCATCTCCTTTTTCTGTTAGAGATTTCTGAATGAAATTCCACTTTTTTCATGCAAGTCATCTTTGGTGACATGCCATTCCTCATCTCTACCTCAGTCTTTGAATCACACTATGTATGAAATCTTCCTTGTATGCATGATCATGTGATGCTTTCCTGTCACATCAATATAAAGACTGACATAATAGATATTTTTAATAGCAAAGAGTAAAATCTACTTCCAAGTCTCAAACTGCTTTTGCTAGTGACATTTACTATATTGTAGGAAAGAAAATTTTGTAATTTAACTAATAGGGTACATGCCTTTGAAACCGATATAATCTCTTGAAGTAATTCAGTAAGAAAAACCTAATGGCATTGTAATGTGAAAGAATGGCTCTGAAAGTAGTTTTAAATTAAGCATAGAATTATTAAATTGACTTAAGGTTGAATGTGCCCAACTTATGCATGTTTTGCTCAAAAAAATGGGTTGAGATTAGGGAACCTTAATAATTTGAAATCAGTTTAATCTGTCAACGCACATACATTTGTTAGGAGTGTCACATGTTGAAATAAACATTTTAAATCATTGAATTCAACCAAGTTCAAGTCTCTTGTTTCACAAAATAAAAAAAAGAATCTACCATGTTAGCACAAAGTAATAAGGATAAATATAGGGACTTGAGCTGTATTTTCATTGGTAGGAACAACTCCCCAGTAAGGAAAGTCCTGCTACCAATGTAATTCAGTTTATAATTCCTGGAGCAACGAGAAGTTGAACAACTTCCCCAGGGTCATCTGTTTAGTATATACCAGTGGTGATACTTGAACCTAGACCCTTCTGGCTTCCAAGATGCCTCTCTATCCACTACAGGTGGCTCTGAACAATAGACAAAGAATAAATCTTTATTAGTAGTAACTATGCCCATAGGTTTCTCCTCAGAGCTATTTTAACCAAACCAATATTGTATAGGTTTTTTCCTGATCATTTTTCCTTCTTACAATATTTCATGTGGCATAAGGGACTCCGTCATGAAGTGCCTAATTGGAAAAGAGGATTCTTCTGTGGGTCCTCTATAGAGCATCTGTGGCAGGACTTGAGCTAGAATCACCCAACATCAGAAGACATAGATGGGTTGAGATTGGGAGTAGGGTAAATAGACCAATACTTACATCCATAGATTGATGTTTATTCAAAACTAGCTGATCATAGACAAGACAAGGACTATACAAAACATTTGTTTTTCCTACTGTTTAATTTTTGTGTTGTGGTTTTATGGTAGTTACTTTTGGGATTGTTAGAATAAAGGTTGTTCTTTTTTTTAAGATTATTTGGGTAAAAACCACATGGCTGCCACGTAATGGAGTATTTGATGGCAGAGCCCAGTGATGCCAAAGTAAATGGCCCTATGCTGTCTGGTCCTTATAGTTTTCTCAGAGGCTGAGCTGAACAATTAAAGCTTTGCTCATTTCGGTTAGGCTAACATCAGGAACATTGACAGGACAAATATAGAAGCATGGTGACACACCTTTAATTGCCCTTGAAATAGCTCATTTTAATTAAAATATGTGTTTCTGAACTTCCTGCTGGTGGTGGGTATATTCCTGAAACCATTTAGTTTGTGATACTAGCACAGACAGAACCAGCTCATGTGAAAGATACTTTAAAGTAAAGTAATTCTCAAGGCCAAATTAGCCAAGAGTTTGTTTGTTTTAAATTGATCAAAGCATCTTTTCTGTCTCTCTTTTTTATGACTTTCCAATGAGATGCTAGTTCCTCTGAGGAAATCTGTTTAAGACTTTATTGCTTATGGTTCCTAGTGGATGATCATAGTTTAAGAGTTCCGGACCAGCTCAGGTGCATCGCTTCCTATTGGTTCTACAGTTCTGCTCTCTTACTAGGTACTTCAGGGCGTCCACTTTGGATATACTGTGGTCTTAAAAAAAGTCACCCATTGTTTTAGAAATGCTGTTTGGATCAATGCAAAAACTGTGAAATACATAACATTTATATAGAAAAAATAGCTCAGGGCTCTAAGTTTTCATACATAAGAGACAGCCAGGTGCTGTGTTAGGGAGAGCGCTGAGTCTGGAGTCAGGAAGCCTCATCTTCATGAATTCAAATCTGACCTCAGACACTTAATAGCTGTGTGATGCTGGGCATATCATTTACCCTTGTTTGCCTCAGTTTCCTCATCTGTAAAATGAGCTAGAGAAGGAAATGGCAAAACCAATGTAGTATCTTTGCCAAGAAAACCCCAAATGGAGTCATGAAGAGTTGGAAACGACTGAATAACAACTTAAGTTTTCCCTTCTTCTTTCTAACTATGCAGTTACCTGGAGTCACCCTCCCCACCTACACTTCCCCCTGCCCACCTGCACTTCCCCCTGCCCATCTGCACTTCCCCCTCCCCACCTGCACTTCCCCTTCCCCACCTGCACCTCTCTCCCCACCTGCACCTCCCCCTTCCCACCTGCACCTCCTCCTCTTCACTCACACCTCCTCTCTCAATGTCTCCCCAAGCTATCTTAAATTCTAATCTATCATGTCCATGTGATAACGTGAGAACTCTGAAGACTGTAAACTTTGTTTTCTCCATGATAGGTCCTATTGCCCCACGCCATTTGTCATTTCTCCCCTCTGGGCTTCAGTTTCCTCACTTATAAAATGAGATAAGCATACTGAATGGCTTGTGAGATCCTTTTAAGTTCCAAACCTACAATCAATCTCATGATTCTGTTGACATTTGCTATGAGAGAAAAGTGAAGAAGCCAAACAGTCCTCCTGCCCATGATTTTCCCCAGCCATAGCTAAGGAAGTGGGCAGGATATTTCAAGACACTAAACCTTCACTATGGATTACAGAGACGGAAATAAATAAGGGTTTGTTGCTTGTATTAAAGCAGTCTGAAGATAAGAGATCTGGCAGGCAGAGACACTGTAGCTCACAGAAAATGTTATTAAAAATATTTCAGGTAGTTTTTCACACATAAGAAGTGAGATAGGTATGATTGAAAAAAAATACAAAGCCTTTACACAAATGTAGTGCTTTTCTTTCCTCCTTTGGGTTTAGGAGAGAGCAATTAGTACTACCACTCCTCCTCCCCCTACCATCACCACCAGCACCACTACTTATCATGGTTTGTAAAGAGTTTTACAAATATTATCTCATTTGACCCTCACAACAACCCTGGGAGGTACTATTATTATCCCCATTTTACAGATGAAGAAACTGAGACAGACAAAGGTTAAGTGATTTGCCCAGAGTCTCACAGCTAATAAGTATCTGAGGTGGGATTTGAACTTAGACTTTCTTGACTCCAGGTCCAGCATTCTAATTACTTGGTTTTGTCAATTCTAACACCTTTTTCACTCCTTGGGTTAGTAAGAAGTAACCAGAAGAGAGACTAGAGATTTTCCTATCTAATGTGTCACACCAATAGGGCGTATTCTTAATTCTCACTCATTCATTTTTATCTGACACTGAGAATGTATTTTATCTCCATCTCTCACATCTCCAAGAGAAAGGTTAAAGGATTTAATTGTTCTCACAAGCCTCTGATCTTTTGTATTTTCAATGAGTAAATATTAAAGGGACAAAGAGAGGCAAAACATATCAGAAATTCATGCAATATTTATAGACATGTTAAATTCTTGAAGTTAATTTTCAGCCCTTCAGATTATTTTTTTTTATATTTCAAATGCTAGGCATTGTTTCTTGTTATTGAACTACCAATGGTCTTTTCTTCTAGAAATATTAATTTCTAGTTATTGCTAACCTCTTCTGAAAAGAACTTTTAATAGCTAGAGTGAAAGTGAGGCTAGGTCTTTTTATTTTTCCTGCACAAGGAATTATATTTGTGTGGTAAAGTGGGAGTAGAGAAAGTGGAAACCATGGAAGAATTTGAAATGTGGCTAAAGAGACCTTTCTACTTCTTTTTATTTCCACCTCCCCAATTTTTTTGGGGGGGGGGGTAGGTGCAGAGGGAGACTCGGGTTCTCTATCACACAGCCTGGAAAAATACAGGGGTTATTTGTGGGCCTAGTCACAATCCTGTTTGAGTAGAAGTTTTAACCTTCTCCCTTTTTCCTTCCTGGGTTGGTTCCTTCCTTAGCTTCCTGGGAGCTTGCCATATTGGTGTGGGATTTAATGTGGACTCTCAGAGTGGCTTTAACCCTACTGCAACCCAAACTCCCGAGTTAAGCAATTAAGCCACATCAGCCTCCAGAATAGCAGGGACATCAAGCCTGTGCCATGACATACATTTCCACTTCTTTAACCTTGTTCTATCTCCCCCAACCCAAACCTCAAAAAACACATTTTTACAGAAAGGGAATCTTAAATTTGATATAAAATGTGTCTTGTGAAGCAGGAAAAATGCCCAAAATGCTCATTCTGCTGCGGGAGAATGCTGGAAAAAGGGGAACAATGTTTAATTTGAGAATAGCTAAGTAAACAATGGTATAACAATGTAAGAAGCAACAAATACGAAGAGTTCAGAGAAGCATGGGAGGATTTCGAGGAAATGGAACAGTGAATTAAGCCAAGTCAGAAGAAAACACACAATATAAATGAAAAACCAACACAACAAAATGAAACTGGACCTGTATCAACATGACCAAACTTGAAACCAGAAAAGAACACTTCTTCCCCTCCTCTGCAGAGGTGGGACACTATGAGCATAGAATATTGTATATGCTGTCAAACGTGTTGGGTGTATTGGATAGTTTTGCTGACTTATTTTTTTCTCTTTATTTTTAAATCTTTTTTTTTAATAAAGCATGGCTCAGTGGAGAAAGAAGGGGAATATGATAGATGTGTTAGGCAATGTAAAACAAGAAATGTCAACAAAGTAAAAGAAAAGAAAGGAGAGTAGAGGGTGCCTAATTTTTTGTTTTAAGATCATCTAACAAACTCACCACTGGATTCAAATCCTCTCCAACCTTTACTCATTCTCTGACCCCCTGGCCAAGTCATTTAACTCTTATGAACTTTGATTTCCTCCTATATAAAATGGGGCTGATAATACATGTAAAGTTTACTTCAAATGGTTATTGTGAGGCTCAAAAATATGTAAAGCATTTTATCAATGGTAGCCCTTTCTAAAAACAAGCATTAATTTAATTGTTGGTGTGGCACCCTTTGTTAACTCATAGTCCCACGATCAAAAATTTGATATGTTACTAGTAGAATTGGATGACGTCCATGTTGACATTCTCAATACAAATGAAACAGGAAGAGATAAAGTTATTATATCTAAATGGAACAGTGGCTTACAGGTTCTATTCAGGCGAATAAAGAAACTACAGGCATTGGTTTCTTAGCATATTCAAAGGCAACAAGAAACATCATTTCATGGGGAAGACAATTAGTCATCTAACCTTGCAGTACTCACCAAATAAACATTTATTTAACCCCAATTATGTACCAGGCACTGTGCTAAATACTTATATACAGAGTAAATGGGGATTAATTTCAGAGGGAAGACACTAGAACTAAGAAGGGCTAAGGGAAGGCAGATTTTAGCTGAGACTAGTTGGGAACCAAGGAAGCCAGGAGGAAGAGATGAGGAAGCAGAGAATTCCATAGGGAATAGCTAGTGAAAAAATGCATGGAACTGGGAAGTAGAGTGTCTTGTTTGAGGAACAGCCAAGAGGGAGGCTGGTGTCACTGGCCCATAGAGTATGTGGAGTGAAGTAGAATAAAAGCAGATTGGAAAGACAGGAAGGGGCCGTGCTTTGAAAGTCAGAGGATTTTGTGTTTGATCCTGCAGGTAATACAGATCCACTGGAATTTATTAAATAGGTAGGTGACATGTTGAGACCCGTGTTTGAGGAAGAAAACTTATAGCTGAGTGAAGCATGGCCTGGAATAGGCAGAGGTTTGAGGCAGGGAGACCCACCAGCAAGCTATTGCAATAGTCTAGGCATGAGGTGATGAGAGCTGTACAAGAATAGTGGTAGAGGAGAGAAGGTGATATATTCAAGAGATATGTCAAATGTTGAATTGACATAACTAGTCAAAAGATTGGATGATGAGCTAGAGTTAAGGAGTTGAGTTGAGGAAACTGAGGCAAACATGGTTAAATGACTTACCCAGGGTCACATGGCTGGAAGTGTCTCAGGCCAGATTTGAACCCAGGGAGATGAGTCTTCCTGACTCCAGGCTTGGCATTCTATCCACTGTGCCACCTAACTGCTCTACTCAGGAGAGAAGTTACAACTGAATATATGCGTATGAGAATTATCTGCATAGAGATGAGAATTGAATCCATGAGAGTTGATGAAATTACCAAGTGAAATAGTATAGAAAGACAAGAGTGTCCCGCTCAATTGGGGATACCTTTGATTAGCAAGTGTGATTTCAATAAAATCAGCAAAACGGACTAAGAAAGAATCGTCAGTCATGTAAGAGGAGAACCAAGAGAGAGCAGAATAGACCATTCACTTTAAAGATAGTCATAGCTACAGCATGAAAATCCAGTGAAAATGAAAAAGGAAAACTCTATAAAGTTGTCAGTCTTTTCCAAACAAGTTACCACTAACTTTGAAACTTGGTGATTTCAATTTGAATAGGCACAGGAAAGGATAGTAAAAATTATTGTTTGGGATCCCAAAGACATCAAAGACTTGTAGAGCATTCAGAAGTAATATACCTATACTCATAAACACATTCTTTAAGAGGAATGTTAGATACACTAAATGTGTCCAAGGCCAAATGACATCACCCTAAAATGCAATTGACCACCTTCGATTGGATACTACTGGTTATAGATTTAGCACTCATTTCAGCTGTTTGGGACAGTTGACCAGTTGGAACAAAAGTCAAAATAAAAACTAAATTAGAAGAAAAAAATGAGATAAAGGTGATAAGACATTGTGTGATTTATAGCAGTGGCGAGCCAATTTGTTGAAATGAGCTCCCTAAAACTGTCAATGGGGAAACATTAGCTTTAATCATCTCTTCCACAGCTTAAATGATACAAAATAGTTACCACCATCTTCCTGAGTTCAAATCTAGCCTCTGACACTTACTGGTTGTGTGACCCTGGGTAAGACATTTAACTCTATTTGCCTCAGTTCCTTCAACTGTAAAATGAGCTGAAGAAGGAAATGGCAAGCCACTCCACCATCTCTGTTAAGAAAACCCCAAATGAGGTCACAAAAAGTCAAACATGACTGAAACCACCATATGCTTCTTGAAGGTAAAGACTTCTTTGCCTTTCTTTGTATCCCTAACACTTAGCACCATGGCAGCACACAGTAAGCTTTTACTGAATGCTGATTGACTAATGTAAAATGGGCCTGAAGAACCCAGTAACCACCTCCATTTTTGCCAAGCAGAGTCATGGCAGCCAAGAGCAACATTGATTTAGGCTATTAGCTCATTTGCCAAAAAGAAGAGCAAGATGAAGAATTATAAGCTATACTGTTTTACAAAACTGGAAGAGAAGACAAGTGGATAAAGAGTTTGCTGTGGAGTCCACCAGACGTGCTCTCCTGACACCTTTTGCAAGTGAAATTAGAAGGACAATGGATAGACCTAAAATGGAATAGATCACCCAGTATTTTTAAAATGATTCATTTTCAGAGGTAAAGTAATCAGAGTAAAAATCACTCTAAGCTGGAGCTAGAACATCCAGGAACAGGGTAATGCTGGAGAGACTATCTAGGCCTGACCAATTATGTATAGAAAAAAATGGAGTGCAGATGGTACAATTCAGAGACATCCAAGGATCAATTTCCAAGAGGTCTCAAGGAAGACAAGATTCTCAAGTTATAGATTCCATAGGTTATGCCCTTACCAAATTCCATAGATTATGCTTTTACCAAAATTTCATTTTTTCAGTTAATAAACATTTATTTTCTTACACTTCCATTCCTCTACTTCCATTAGAAAAACAAAAACGAAACCTTTATAACAAATGTTTAGTCAAGTAAAAAATGTGGGAATTTTCCCACATTGGCCATTTCCAAAAATGTTTTTTTGTTCATCTTGAATGCATCAGCTTTCTGCCAGGAAGAGGGTAGCATTCTTTATCATCTACTCTTATGTATAACCAAGAAGATAGCAAATCCTTAACCATATATGTACTTTGTTATAAAATATTTATGGGATTAGTCTCAGTATCAAGGCTATCATTGATGGCAACTTCGGAAAGGAACAAGCAGGTTTTCTACAGGTGACTTTCTAAAGCAGATCATGTCTTTAAGGTATAAGGGACTGGGAGATATAAAGAAACCAAGATCTTTGTGTTTATGGTTTGACTTGAAAAAATCATTTAACTTCATAAAGCAGAATGTCCCAAAAGTCCCAAACCACCTGTCTTCCAAATGTAAATGAAAATTATACAAGAGTCTATGACAGATGTAATTATCAATAGACCCCTTTTCAATAATTTGCTGAGTACTAACACAAAATGAAACCTAAAACAAAACATATGTCCACCTAAGGTGTTCATCAGTGATTGGAAGACATAGCTACTATAAACATATAAAGATTGCCTTATGCTGGTGAGTTTCTCCCAATGTGCCTATTCATTGAAGATAGTATACATTTGAATCCTGGGACACCACAAAGCCTCTTCACTAAAATCCACATATATTCGCAATGAATATGAGACTGATCTCCCTGCCTAGACTAAAAAAGTAGAAGTATCAGAAATATTTTATCTACTCTGCCATTCAGCTGGATGGAAGAGTCAATCACCTTTGTCTCTCTAATTGTCGTGTGTGTGTATAGAATCATGTATCCAAAAGTTTCAGTGAAGTTTAAAGCTATTAAAGCTTAAACATTGTCTATATAAAGTCATTGCAGATGAATGATAAACTGAGACCAGCCTTGAATAAGAGGAAGTGATTAGGGTTTGATCATATTTGAGAAATATAGCATCAAAAGTAAAATATTTATATTAAAAATAGAATCCTACAGCAGAGAACAGTTTAGCATCATCAAAACCACTGAGATATGATGGCCAGTTATGGACCATAATGATCCTGAGGAATAAAAGTTATTTTAAATAAAAAACAAGAGCAAAAGAATTATGCAGGGAGAGTGGAACATAAATAGACCGCCATATGTTTTCAATGATGACTTGCACTCAAGAAGTGGCCCAAGAGACCTCAAGGCCAGATTGATCGAGGTAACATTGTATTCAGAGTCAGAAAACTCAGGTCCATGTTGTAGCTGTGTAACTTACTATCTATGTGAATTTCAACAAATCATTTATGTTTTCTGGGTCTCAGTTTCCTCATCTGTAAATGAAGTGGGGAGAGGGGAAAATTCTAGATTATAAGGACACTACCAGTGCTACATTTCTGATCCTATGGTCTTACATATGAAAAGGTTATCTATGAAGAATAAGAGACAACCTTTTAGCCTGAGTGGAGTATCAGTAGCTCTGGGAATTTAAAAGAGCCACATGAGTCATTTTAAGAATGACTTTGAGCAAATAAGTAATTTTGTCTATTAGAAATACCCAAATTAACTATAAAAAACATATGAAGAAAGAGGTTATCAGCATCCAGAGGAAGAACTGATAAATAGAAGTATGTATAGAATAATTTTACGTGTGTGTGTGTGTGTGTGTGTGTGTGTGTGTGTGTGTGTGTGTGTTCAGTAGCAGCCACTTTTAGGGCCAAGGGAGTTGGGAAGAAAAAAAGGGAAAAAAGGAAATTTACATGATATTTTTGTTGTTTATTTGAAAGGAATAGCAAGTTGTGCGTAGTAGATTTGCAGTTTCATGTGCAATCATCTTTTTTATTGTACTATGTTGTACCAATGCTTGTTTTATTCTATAAATTAAAAATAAAATATTTTTTTTTTAAAAAAGGGCCACATGAAGACTTTTAAAACTTTGGGTAAATCTCTTATCTAAGATTTACAGAAAGACAGGGAAAAGAAGGAAACCAGATGGCAAGGTAAGGAGAAGCAGTGACTTGTATGCCGAGTGTCAAACATCCATCACAGTATAGAACATGTCTCTCGATGGGTGAGAAGACCTCCTTTCCTTTGGGATTCATTCCACCCCAATTTATAAATAGACTTGATTCACATATAGGTTAAAGAAAAAGAATTAGGGTGCTTTTACCAAGATATGCCCTTCTAAAACTAGGAATGTCATCTAGCCATCCACAGTGTAGACCCTAGTCATTATTTCCAAGCCACATGAGGGAGTGGGTGAGAAAGAAAATACTTTTCTATCATGTTTGGAAGGAGGCAGGATAAACGATTGTATTTAGGGCTTAAGTAGCAATAGGGTAGTCTTTCCCTCTAGTAAGTTGTGTAAAATGCATGAAACAACCCCTCACCACCATAATCCCATTTGTCCTCTTAGAAAAAAAAGCATTAACGTTCTGTCCCTTTTACCTCTCCCACAGCCAATTAAAAAGAAGAAAAAAAACTCACACTTTTTTAGACATGGCCACTTAACGAGATTAATTTTGCTTCCTCATCATCATTTTGGGGGCTTGAGCCATGCTAAGTGAAATTGTTTTCCCAAGCATTTCCCTTTATCCCCTGTCTCCCCATCCCTATTCCCTAGATCAGCTATGGACTGGCTTCCTGGGGTAACAAGGGAATAAATATGAAATGCAGTCCTGCCGCTCAGGATTCATTCTCCATTCATCCATATTGCCTTCCAGAGAGCAGTGAAGCACCTGAATCAGATTTCTAGTCTCCTTCTATGTCTAAAAACAAAGCTGTGGCTTTGTAAAGAAAAGAGACAATAAAGAGATTATTAGTGCACCTTATCCTCTTTTTCCCCCATATGTCCCCTTCTTAGCAAGTAGAGATATTTATGAACCACCAATACTGGGTTCCATAGGTCCTGAGGCATTTCTCCATGGTATATATGGAGAAAAGAGGCAGCTTTTTGATAGTGGCTAGAAAGCCACATTCAGAGTCAGAGTATCCAGGTTTAGACTCTCCCTCTGACAGACATTCCTATATGATTCTAGGCAAGTCACATGATTTCTTGGCAATCTCAGACAATTCTACAAGATTATAAATTGCAGAGCACTTACTGTCGTTATATGGGTAGAGGGCATTGGGAAATTCTTATGCAGATGAAATCAGAGGTCTGGTCTAAAAACATTTAGATACACATGTATGCAATGAAGCCTCATCAATTAACAGGAGCTAATAAGGAAAGGAGAGGTATGAATTAGTGATGAGTCAGATTGGTCATTAGTGTCAAGTATTGACAATATGGAATTAGGCTAAGAAAGGATTGCCTGACACATGTAATATATAAGGAAAAGGACTTTGAAACTAGTACGTGGTAAGAGTAGCTGACATTCTTATGGCACTATAAGGTTGACAAGGTACTTTACATACATTCTCATTTGAGCTGCATCAGAGTCCTATTATTTAGGTCTGAATTTCCATGGAGGTTGTGGATTATCTTGGCTTTATGTTTCTTTTTGTTTATGGTTTCATGACCTTTTCTGCAGAATGGAAATCTTGTTTGTTGTGGCCTACTTTGACTTATGTGAAATAATTATTAACTCTATAACATGAGGAGGTGGTTAGGGCACAGTGGATTGAGAGCTGGCCATGGTGCCCAGAAGATCCATGTTTAAATACTGCCCCATTTGTGCTGACTATGTGATCCAAGACAAGTCACCTAACCTTTGAGGGTTATAGGCAGACCTTTAAGACTCTCATATTCAGAGAAGGTGCCAACCTGCATTTGTAGAGTTTCTGCATCTGAAGGTTCCCTAAAACAATGAAATCACTAGTCCAGTTCCTGTCCAAGTCCCCTCCCTTTAAGGATATGGAGGTTTAGAAAGAATCAGTAACATGCTAGCCAAAGTGCCACCAATAGAAGGTAGTGGAGCCTCCACATCTGAGTTTAAATGGAGTGTTCTTTTTAACATATCATGGTGCCATAGAAAAAGTACCAGCTAGGGGCAGCCAGGTGGTACAGTGGATAGAGCACTGGCCCTGGAGTCAGGAGGACCTGAGTTCAAATCTGACCTTAGACACTAGCCATATGGTCCTGGGCAATTTTCTTCACCCCAATTGCCTCCAAAGAAAAAAGAAAAAGCACAGCCAAGGCCCTTTGTCACCTCTACTCATATTGTACTTACAAGCTACATATATGAAAAAAATCCCTTTTACATACTCAAAAAATAATTTATTCTCTTGGCAGTGAATATTCATCTAATTATATCATTGACACTACCCATTTGCCTATAAAGCCTCTTCATTCCCCCAATAACATAAAATTCAGCTTTTGTGTGCATGAATAATCAATTGCAAAATCTGAATTTGTAAGACTTCTATTAATGAAATATTGCTGTGAGGGCCTATACAGATAAATGTGGGCCATAGAATAACTTAGTGTTAGAGTCTTGGAATTCGATGGAACTTTGGAGCCAACCTGCTTAAGAATCTCCTCTTTTCCAACAATTAGTCATGTAACCTCTGCATGAAGAACTCAAATGAGGGAGAATCCACTACCTTTAGAGTAGACTCAACTGCTTTTTGAAGGCCTTGATCAATAGGAAGCTTTTCCTTCCATAAGATCTAAATTTAACTCTGCAATTTCTCTGTACTACTCTAGGTTCTCTCTGCTGGGGCCACACGATTCCCCCTTCTGATACTTCAGTACGGTTTTCATGCTTCCCTTGAGTTTTCTCTTTTCCAAGTTTAACACCCTCAGTTTGTTCAAGCTGTCTTCATATAACATGGACCCAAGGTTGCCCTCCTTTAAATACTGTCCAACTTATCAATGTCTTTCCTAAGTTGAAGCTCCCAGAATTGAAAGGAGTATGCCAGATGTAGTCTAAGGCAGAGTAAAATGGAACTATTGTCTCCTTATTCGTGGTCTTTCAATGCAGCCTAAGATTGCTTTAGCTTTTTTTTTAATATCATTGTATGCTGTTGATTTAATTGAACATTCAGTTTATTAAAACCCCAGTTCTTTTGCAGAGCTGTCAACGTGACTCTTCCTCCCTTATTTTGTACTTGGTGAGCCGATTTTTGAAACCCGGGTGTAAGATTTTGCATTTATCTTTATTAAATTTTCATCTTATTAGATTTGTCCCAGTATTGTAGCCTGCCAAAATCAATTTGAATCCTGATTCTGTCACCCACTGTGTTAGCTATACCTTCCAGTTTTATGTCATCTAAAAATTGGAACTTCAAGCCATCTATGACTTTATTCAAGTCATTGACAAAAAATGTTAAATAGCATGAGGCCAAGCACACATCCCTGGCGCATTCCCCTGGAGACTGCCTTCTAAGGTGACATCAAACTATTCATCATGAGTTTTGGGGCTGAGCCATTTCATCATTTCCAAATCCACGTGCCTAATGGTACCATCTCCTTACTGTTCCATATCAGCCGAGTTCCCAAGGCAGCCAGCCGTCAGATCTATGATGAAATTCCCCAACTGCTCTATTATGCACAATAGTTATAGGACAGGAAATAAAGAGCAATCATTTGCTTAATTGAAGCCATAAGAGAAATTTTAGATGGGGGTGAACATTGTTATTTACATTTATAAATAAGTACCAATTATCAGATCATGTAGGGAGGCAGGCAGGCAGGCAGTGTTAAATGCAATGAATGAGGAGGAAACAAAAGGCAAATGGAAATAGAGTAAGGCACTGTTGACCCCACTAAGCAAACAGGATTTCTGCTGTGCTCCAAGGGGTGAGAAATCTAAACAAAGGAAATAATAAGGGCCAAGATAATTCCACACCTCCATGGAAAAATATTGAATGTGTATTAGTGGTAATAGCACAAACTAGGAAACAACTTGTATGTCCAGTGATCAGAGGATGACTAAAGGCCTTGTGGACTAGGAGCGTAAAACTAGATTAGTCTGTTAAAAGAAATAACTACTGTATCATGAAGAATTTACTACCTGTGGGAAAACTGAACTGGGTTGATAGACCTAGAATAGGAAGGTGCCTCTCAGAGACCATTTAAAAGGGAAGCAGGAGAAGGGGACAAGCCTTTATGAAGTGCCTACTATGTGCCAGAAAATAAAGTGGTGACCGTTTTACAAACATTAGCTCAACTGATCGTTACAACAACCCAGTGATATAGATGCTAGTCTTATATACCAGTTTTACAGTTGAGAAAACTGAGGTAGACAGAGGTTAAATGACTTGCCCAGGGTCACAAAGATAGCAAGTGTCTCAGGCTAGACTTGAACTCAGGTCTTCCTGACTCCAGGCCCAGTGCTGATTTGAATTCATTTAATCTAATCACCTTATTTTACAGTTGCAGAAACTTGAAGGCCAGGGAAGGAAAATAATTTGCCCAGGATTACATAGGTACTAAGCATCAGAAACAGAATTTAAACCTACATCCTAGCACTCCCTGGGCAATGCTCCTTTCAAAATACCAGGGTACATACCTCCCCACATAATACGTAATCTTGCATATTATCCTGTATCATGTTATGTTATATATTATAAAAAGAATGACCTATGGCCTTGTAGTAAATATCAGAGTCAGAATTTGAACACAGGTCTCTTGGCTCTTGCGCCATTATTCTTTCCATGGTATCCCCCTGTTTCCAGTGAAACAATAAAAAAAAAGAAAGGAAGGGGAACAGCAACACATACACTGTTGACAAGTGAATAAGAAATTTAACCATAGCAACCAAATATTGAAAAATACAAAGAAGAGAGAGTTCAGAAATGAACAAGGAAGCAAACAGGATGTTTTTGTCCTTATTTTGCTAAAGTTAATATGTACATTTAAAAAAGAATGTTGTAAATGATGATTTTTAGTTTCATATGTAATATTTTTTGAAGGTTTTTGTTAATCAAGTTTGGAAGAGAAAAAAGAATATTTTTTTAAAAATCTTGCGTGTACTTTAGTCCAGGTACCATAATACCTTTGTTTCTGTCAGTCAAAAAGCTTTTTTAAGTGTTTGCTATGTGGTCAGGTCACTTGAAGATATAAAGAAAGGCAAGAGACTGTGGCTACTCTCAAGAAACTCAGTCTAATTTTCCTGTGACATGGACCTGAAAGAACACTGACAAGGTGAAAGAAATAAAAGTGCAGGGCTATGGGTTTATCTGTTATCTATGTATCTATGTATCTGTGTATCTATTTATCTATCTATCTATCTATCTATCTATCTAGTCTGTGTGAATATCTATCTATCCATCTGTCTGTCTTTCTTTCTAGCAATGTATGCATATATTATGTATGTATGTGTCCATATGTGTTTATATATACATACACACACATATATGTATACAATGTATGTATGCATGTGTGTATGTATTTGGAATCTCACCATCTGCACGAAGAGACAACCCCTGGTGTAGTTCTTACTTAAGGAACTCAGCTTCTTAGAAAGCTCCACTAAAGACTCCTGCTTTCAAAACCTGTCTTAGGTAGAGATATATACCTTGCAGTATTTACATTCATCACTCTTTAGGCTTCAAAATTGGATTCGGAAGGGTGCCTTAAAAGCATTGAGCATCTGATGTTAAGAATGTAGATGGGGGGGGGTCAAAAGACTTTTAAGACCAGCCCCCAACTCCATCTGCTGCAAGATACAGCCAGAATGAAATAGGAAATGACTATCCCACTCTCCTGCAGCCTTAATTTAGAAGTAGCATTCACCCAGAATAATAGAGGGAAAATTCAATAAAGCCTCTTCAGGATGAAGATGATCAGATTACCCTGTGAATTTGCAACTTCCAGCCCCATTTTCATTCGCTAGAAATGAGATCATAACAATGCTTCAGCTTGGTGCAGGAGGAGATTTCTGCTAAATGGCAGGTGCGTGGCACCTAACCAGCTTTGGAGAGGACTTCTATGTGGGATCAATAAGAGCTCTTCCAAAGCTATTGGACCAAAGATGATTCATAGACTGCTAATAAAGCAAGGAAAGGCTATGTTAATAGCTTCGTAGTATCCAGCTCGCTATCAGGGGGAGGCTCACAGTCAGATCCCTTCTGGAGTATTGTGTACATCTATGGGTACTCCATTCTAAGAGTATTTCAATCAATCAATGAACAAAAATATATAAAATACCTACTATGCACCAGGCACAGTGCTAAATGCTAGGGATACAAAAAGAAGTGAAAGAAAGTACCCTGAGGGAACTTACAATTTAATGAGAGGAGACAAGGTGCAAATGAACATATATGAAACAAGCTGTGTATGGGATTTATTTTGTTGTTGTTGTTCAAGATTCTTTGTGACCCTATTTGGGATTTTCTTGGAAAAGATTCTAGAGTGGTTTGCCATGTCCTTCTCCAGCTCATTTTATAGATGAGGAAACTGAGGCAAACAGGGCTAAGTGATTTGCTCAGGGTCACACAGCTAGTAACTGTCTGAGGCTGGATTTGAACTGAGGAAGATGAATCCTCCTGATTACAGACCTAACACTCTATGCAGTATGGTGCTATCTACCTGCCCAAGGATAAATAGGAGATAATTAACAGAGGGAAGGCACTGGAATTAGCATTCAAAGAGGTTGGTAGGATGGTCAATTCATGGAATCCATTTTACTGTAGCAGAAAAACCCAAGGGCAGGAATCTTAAATATCATCAGCTATACAAACAGCTACCACATGGTAGGAGGAAAACATTTATTTTGTGTTACTCTAAAGCGAGACAAGGCAAACATTCTTGCATCATTAAGCATTTACTATATACTAAGCCAGGGATGGGGAACCTGTGGTCTCAAGGCTACATGTGGCCCTGTAGGTCCTCAAGTGTGACCTTTTGACTGAATCCAAACTTCAAAGTTAGTCAAATGTTAAGCTCTGGAGATATAATTGCAAGCAAAATGATAGTCCCTTCCCTCAAGGAGCATACATTCTAATGGGGTAGAGAACCCCATTAGAGAAAGCTGAAAGATTTATCATGTGGGACATGGGGCCAATGTTCAGAGAGTCAGAAGCACAACCAGGAGGGATATGGAGTATGACCAGCCTGGATCAGTCTACAAAATGGAGATCCCAGAATGAGCTCCCCCATGGGAGAGGAGGAACTGGCGTGTATGTGGATTTCTTACATCTTTCAGGGTGAGAAGGCTCCAGGGATTGAAAGAAGTTCCAGCTTGAGAATGTGGGTGAATCATGGTGGCAAAATCCAGAGAGAAACCCAACTGAGTGGGGCTGGAAGGGAGCTCTAGAGACAAGAAGAAGTGGGAGCAAAATGGGTAGAAATCATAGGAAAACAGATTTTGGCTCACTGCAAAGGAAGAACTTTCTAACCAGAGCTTTAAAAACTAGAACAGGCTGTTTCTTAAAGCACTGAGCACTCTGTCACTGGAGACATTCTATCATGGGAGGCTGACCATCTGTCAGGGGCATTGGAGTAAATGTTTTTATTGTGAGTATAAAGTTAGAGACTTAGAATTGTACAGAGGTCACCCAGTATGTTGTTTTCATAAACTCATCCTGGTACTTAAGGTAAAGTTATTTGGTTGGTTTTTTTGTGCAGTTTTCA
This sequence comes from Phalanger gymnotis, assembly GCA_028646595.1. Lineage (NCBI taxonomy): Eukaryota > Metazoa > Chordata > Mammalia > Diprotodontia > Phalangeridae > Phalanger > Phalanger gymnotis. The sequence goes on along the minus strand of CM053623.1, from coordinate 35,093,905 downwards.
ACAAAAGGGATTATTGCTTCAAGAAGTAAAATTCCTAACATTTCAATTTCAGGAGTACATGGTATGAACAAAAAGATTAGCAAGATTCTAAGTCTTTCTAATTTTGTAACTTTTCTTTTTAAGAGAAAATTATAATTTCTTTCCTAGTCTTTTTCCCCTTTCAAAATGACATACAAATAACTGTGGATAATGTGGAAAAAAACCACTTTCTTATGTATTGTCATTTGATTATCATCAAAGGTACTCTTATCCCCAATTTACACAGGCTCAATGAGTTTGCCACTTGCCCAAAGTCATCAGGCATACATTTGGGGGGAGCCATCAGTATGATTTGTAAGTCCTACATGATATACAACATTGGGATAGTCAGTTAGTGATAAATATTAAATGGTGGAATTGTAAGCACTGTCAATCCAATTCCATTTGTCAAGCATTTATTTAGCATTTAGTGCTGAATATTTGAAGACCAACAAAAGAAATTAAAAAGAAGAAAAAGTCTCTTCCCTCAAGGAATTAATATTTAGGAGCCCTTTTCTAATAATAGTACCAGTGAGTCTTAATGGATGCAGTATTCCATTATGACTTCTCAGGAAGAATATCAAAGTTTTTGGGGATTTTACCTGGTTGCTTGAAGCATCAGCAAGAATGTAACATAGGCATCATGATCAATGTTGTATTCAACCTGAAGCCAGGTTGAATACTGGATTTGGACTAAATTCTCATCCTACCTCTTATTTTCTCACTATCAAGTCCTGGGGTAATGACTTTACCTCTTTGGGCTTCAGCATCCTCATCTGTAAAGGTGAGTGTTGGACTAAATAAAGTGTTTTCCACCTTAATATTTAATAACCTATACTGACTTTGAGCTAAAAAAAGAAAACCTCTAAATGAAAAATAGATTGGTGACATTCTTTAAACCATGTGGGTTGCAAGACCATTTTGGATTGAATCACAGTAAGAGACACAATAACTTTTTTTATTTATAACAAGTGCAACTAAGTTACCAATTGACTTAATTCTTATCAGAAGCTCTCCTCTAGTCTCTGGTTTTGTCCAATCAGAGAACTCCCTACTGGTTAAACATTTTAATTGACATTTATCTTATAAATCTTTCCACTCAAGCATAGTCATTTATATTCATGGAGTCTGATTGGATTCTATTCTGAATGCTAGCATAGCATAATGTTCCGTACTCAGGAATGCTGCCCTTTGAGGACCAAACCATGTATGTTCTTGAAAACTTGATGCCATTTGTCTGGAAGAGGAAGATTTGCCCAGTAGCACAGATAGCATAATAATAGTTGCTTCAAGTTCATTAGCAGTTCCTGACATAAGTGCCTAAGATGCTAAATTTATCTCTGTATTCAGAAATAAGCCAATGTATATGAAATCAAAATTGTATCCTAGTGGAGAAAGCCAGTGACCTGAGAGACTGGCCAAGCATTTTGATTTTTCTCCACTTTGGACTATTCTGCTGCTTGTTAGCAGTCCTACTAATTGCTCCCCAGGAACAGAAAGAGGAAGTAAGAGACACTCCTTAGTCAATTTTGTCTGTTGTGAACAGCTCTAAGACTCAAAATAGCTGCACAGCATTAGATTTTGAGATTCATCTGTGGATCTCAATATTCCATATTATCCTGACTGTCTCAAAAGTGGGCAGAATTTTTATTCACTCCCCAATTGCTTTTGAGTTCAACTGAGTTTGTTACCCATAAAGTAAAAACAATTTGTGACCATAAACATTTGAAATGTGTCTGAGTTTTATAAGTCCCACTGTTAACTGATGAATGATCATAAAAGTTTTATATTTCCAGAAGAACTATATAAAGGTTTACTAATAGCTTTAAAGTCTTCTGTTTAGGTTACTTGGAAGACCATTTCAGTTGTGTCTGCTTTGGTGGTGAAGTAAACTTCTGTCATCACAGAGTGCAATATATTATTTTTATTTACTTTGTCTGGATGGATTAGGACCAGGTAGGGCTAGCCTGTCATATCACTGAAGTTGGCTACTGTCAATTGAATGATGTGATTTCAGGGGCAATGAAATCTAAAATGCTACCTCAAACTCTTCTTCATCTCTGGGGCCATGTCCAAAGTTCCAAAGAGAAAAGAGGTTTAGGAAAAAAAGGCTATAGACATGTAGATTGCTTATTTTATTAATTTTTCTTAGGGCTATCCCTGAAGTAAGGCATCATCCCAGTATTCAATTACTCAGAAGTGTTAGGACCCAAACGATAGGGAGAGGCATAAGCAGACTTTTCCTTCATCCTCAAGATAATTAGTCCAAGATTATTAGAACTCTGCCATGATGGCATAGGGGGACTGAAATTCTTTGAGCTGGCAGTCATTTGAAGCAGCTGGGAAGTAGAGAAGACCACTTGCAAGAGACATGATAAAGCTAGAAGCTGTGGAGGTATTGATTCAAATATAGTTCTTAAGATAAGAGATGAAGTTGGGTGGTAGTTTGGGGAGTTTGAAAGCTGAGTAGATAAAATCCCTTAGGATATGATTTCTACAGCTTTGGTAGTCTGTAGTGTCCAGTGACAGGGCACATGACAAGACAATGGCTGGGGTGGTTGGCTGGAAGGGATGTGAACCATGCTCTTTTCCTGTCTAGGACCAGCTTGATTTAGTATGCTATGTGAGTTTCTGTTTAATCTACAATGCTTGACTAGAGGGTGGAAATTCCAAAACTGAGGTAAGTCCCCCAGAACATGGTACCTGGAGATCCAGTGGCCCAGAGCATGCAGTAGTTGGGTGACTGGCAAGAAAATGACTAAGGCAGATACTCGAATGGGACACAAATCATGGAGTGACTCAGAAAGAATTACTTGCAGTTGCTTTCTCTACTCGCTTACCATCCATAGTTTTCAACCTGTTGTAGAATGACTTCTAACCCCAACACTTTATAGAAACTGTTTTCTCAAAGGATAAAGCCAATGAACTTTTAATTGGTAAACCTCCCTTGACCTTTATGAAGCATTCAGCACTAACAGTCACCTCCTTCTCCTAGATACTCTTTTTCTTCTTTAGCATCTCTGACCTGCTTTCCTGGTTCCCTTCCTTATTTGGTTTCTTGTTGACCTATTTCTCTGGTCTGTCCTCCTCCTCCCATCTCAGTGTGTTCCCAAACCTCTGCCCAAGGCCTTTCTCTCCCTATGTTATTTCCCCTAGATGATCTCATCTAGTCTCATGGATTCTGTTATCACCTTTAGGCAGATGACCCCAAGAGCTATACTTTTAGATCAAATGTATCACCTGAACCTGAGTTCCTCGTCATGAACTCACTCTTAGACCTTTCTACCTGGATATCCCACCTCCAATTCAAATTCAACATATACCAAACTGAGGTCATCACCCCCCCCCCAACTTTCCTCTGTCCACTTAAACTTTCCTAATACTAATGATGGCACCACTGTCTCCCATGGGATGGCTTGACACTTTCTTTAACTCTGCCTTCCTCCTTATATCTCATGTATATTCAATTGCCAAGTCTTCTCAATTTTCTCTCCATAATATCGCTCACATCAGGGCAGCTAGGTGGTTCAGTGGTTAGAGTGCTAGTCTAGAGTCATAAAGCATCATCTTCCTGAGTTCAAATCCAGCCTCAGACGCTTACTAGCTGTGTAACCCTGGGCAAGTCACTTAACCTTGTTTGCCTCAGTTTCCTCATCGGTAAAATGAGCTAGAGAAGGAAATGGCAAACCACTCCAGTATCTTTGCCAAGAAAACCCCAAATGGGGTCACAAAGACTTGGACATGATTGAAATGAATGAACAACAAAAAATCTCTTCCATCTGCCTCCTTCTCCCCACTCATGTTGCTATCTAGTTGAGTCCCTAGACTAGTCTATTGCCTAGACTAGTGGTTCACAAACTTTTTCATCTTTGAGAATTAGGGAAGGAAATAAGCTTTTAAGTACCTACTATGTGCCAGTCACTGTGCCAAGCACTTTCTAGATGCCATCTCATTTGATCTCTTTTAATGTTTAGTCCCCTTTACAGTATTAGCAATTATTGAGAACCCCAAAGAACTTTTGTTTATGTGGGTTATACCTTTTTAAATTTATGATTTAGGAATTAAAACAAAATTTTAAAATGTGTTAATTAATTTTTAATAATAATAAGCCCATTATATATCATAAATAACATTTTCAATAAAAATTATATATTTTCAAAAATGTGAGAAGTGACTGTTTTACATATTATTGTGACTCTCTTTATTGTATGCTATAACAGAAGACAATTTGATTCTCATATCTGCTTCTGCATAAAATCTGTTGTGATGTGTTATTTTGGTTCAAGTATATGAAGAAAATCTGGCCTCATACAAATATGTAGTTGGAAAAGAGAGAAATATTATAATACACAAATAGCATTTTATTTTTTCCCACTATAAATATGTTTAATCAAACAAAATACATAGCCAGGTTCCCCTTGCCTCCCAAATGGTCTATGCCTCATTTTGCTCTCTGAGGGCATCAACTCTTTCTGTAGGTAGGCAGCATGTTTCGTCATGAGTCTTCTAGAATTGTGGCTGGTCATTGTTTTTATCACAGTTCCTAAGTCTTTCAAAGTTGTCTCTTTATTTTTTTATTTTTAGTTTACAGCACTCAGTTCCACAAGCTTTTGAATTCTAAATTTTTCCCCCTTCCTCTCCTCTCCCTTTCCCCGCTAAGATGGGGTTCAATCTGATATAGGTTCTACATATACATTCACATTGAACTTATTTTCACAATGGCAAAGTTGTAAAGAAGAATTATAACCAATGGAATGAACCACGAGAAAGAAGAAACAAAACAAAAAAAGAAAAAAGAGAGAGAGCAAATAGCTTAGCTCAATCTGCATTTAGACTCTGTAATTCTTTCTCTGGGTGTGGACAGCTCTTTCCATCATGAGGCCTTTGGAGCTCTCTTAGGACATTACATTGCTGAGAGGAGCCAAGTCTGTCAAAGTCAGTCATCTCAGATACCGTGTGCCTGTAATCATGTATAATGTTCTCTTGGTTCTGCTTCCCTCACTCAGAATCAGATCGTGTAAGTCTTCCCAGGTTATTATGATGTCTGTCTGTTCCTCATGTCTTATAGCACAATAGTATTTCATTACATTCATATGCCACTTGTTTAGCCATTCCCCAGTTGACGGGCATCCCCTTGATTTCCAATTCTTTGCCACCACAAAAAGAGCTGTTATAAATATTTTTTGTATGTATGGGACCTTTTCAACCTGGAAAGGGAAGACCCTTAGGGTTGCAGTTCCAAAGAGAAACAATTACCATTGACATTCACTCTAAGCCTATTAACAGGGGCAGCTAGATGGTGTCCTGGATACAGCATCAGCCCAGTCAGAAGGCCCTGAGTTCTAATCTAGACTCAGATGCCTTAGCTGTGTGATCCTAGGCAAGTTACTTAACTCTGATTGCCTTGCCAAAAAAAGATAGCCTATTAACCATACTCTTTACCTTTAGGCCTGCTCATCTCTAATCCATTCTTAACATGATCTGTGTTTGAATAGGTCATTCCCCTTCTCACAAAGCCTTCAGGCTTTCCCCAGTGTCCCTAGGATAAAATACAAACTATTTAGCCTGGATTTTAGACTCTCTGCAGCCTGGTCCCTGCCTAGTTTCTTCAACTTTGTTCTATCTTACTCTCTTTTGCATAGCCCTTAATTCTAAATTGCACCACTGGTTCTCTGTAGTCAGTATCTTGTCTGCCACCTCCATGCATCAGTGTAGTCTGTTCTCCCTGCCAGAAATGTATCCTACCACAGCTCTTCCTTTCAGAATTCATCAAGGATCAGTTAAGATACCATGTTGATTTCAGCAGCTGATAATATCCTGGGAACTGGTTTTGATTGGTGGACTTCCAGTAAGAGAGCATGAGAAAGAGAAGAATCAGTATGCCTCAGTCAAGAACATGCTAAATTGGTTTTATTTCTTTTTTTCAATAGGATGCCTAAGCCAGTCAATGAGGGGAATGCTATGAATATAGTTTAACTATATTGTAGCAATCCCTCCCCCTAGGCTTTTTTTAAATTCTGAAGGCCATTGAAGTTAAGTGACTTATCCAGTGTCACATAGCTAGTAAGTATCTAAGACCATATTTGAATAGCAAAGCTTTTAATGAAATATCTCATACTATTTTTGTGAAGATGGAGAGAGATGGATTTAATCAATGGATTTATTGGTTATTCAATCAATGGAGTTATTAATTATTCAATCAATGGATTTATTGATTGTTTTGAACTGTTTCAATGGGGGTAGCATGTATGGAATACCTCCAGGTATCTGTGCTTGGCCCTGTATTGTTAAACATTTTTAATCAGCATACAGATAAAGATATAGATGTTACATTTGACCATGACACAAATCTGAGAGGGGTAGTTAAAACAATGGATGAGAGAGTCAGGATCCAAAAGGAAATAGTTGATACTTGAGGGTCTATGGGAAGACAAATACTCCTGGATCTCAAATAAATATGCCTGTTTGTTAAATTGGATTTTATTTCCTTGATGCAAATATAATTCTTCTTTTATTATGATACTTTTTTCCTGTGAAAAAAGGAAGAATATTTTATATTAGTCCAAAGGAGTGTGGAATTTTCCAATAGGGGCTATGAGTCAAAGGAGTATGTTTTCATTTTCTTTTATTTGTCCAGTACCCATAAACCTGAATCTTCAATACTGTAAATGGAAACAAAAAAAAAGATAACAAAAAAGCAACTTGAATAAAATAATGAGGGTATTATTTAGGGTAAATAGAGTAATTTACTAGGGTAAATGCATTATGAATACTTTCCCCAAACTTGTTAGCTTTTCTGTTGAGAAATAGAACCAAAACTCAATTTGCCTTTATTTCTGAAATTTCTTTCAATGGAAATTTCATCAACTGCTTCTGCACTAGGAAAATTTAACATCATGGCTTTATGCTTCCAGCAATCTTTTATAATGTGGCTTGGTTATATATACCTGACAAGTGTCTTAGGTATGAAACAAACAATGTTTGGATATTCTGAGCTTAACTACGGCTAGAAAATGATCAGCTTCTAAAAGAACATAGAGAATTTTGCTCTATCTTGCCCATCCTCCACATGCAGAAATACTTTCAAGATCCATTGGAGATTTATAGCAGATTCCAATGTTATGCAATTCTAACACAACTGTCTGTCTCTAAAACATATGCCTAGAAATGGATGAGGGTCAGTCTAATTTCAGAAGCAGATTTTTTGGAAGAGCTGCAGGGAGATCAGAAGAAAGAAAATAGGGCTATTCTATTGAGCAATGTTTCTGTGATTGCCATCAGAGCCAGATGTATTGTTCCACTAAAGTCTTCACTTCCATCCTGACCCTGTAAGAACAGCCTCAAGTCTCTTGCCTCTGACATATACTAGCTAAGTGAAAATGACAAGTCATCTAATATTCAGTGTACTAGGTAACTTAATGAGACTTTTTGGTTATAGATGGGTCTGCAGCAGAGGGCATTTCCACACTGGGAGTTCCTTACACTGGTAAAGTCACAGGTGAGGATCTTTCTCACCCTAAAATTAGGACATGACTCAAAAAGTACTCAGAATATACTTCTTGAATATCATAATGGAGCTAATGTGCATATGCATGTGCAAATATAAATATAATCCTATAGAAATATAGAAATCCTTTAGAAATTTACTGAACCCTTTTTGGATGATATAGCAGGCCTGCATGGCCTATGGGCCACTGCTTGTGGCATGCCAAAGGACTTTGGGCAGCCCACAAAACATTTTCCACATTTTTCTTGGGCCTCCCGAAATCCTTTGACATGCTACAAGCAGTGGCCCACAGATTGTGCAGGCCTAATGATATACTATGGCTAATTTTCAGTTTTCTTGTCACCGAGATTTTGATTTGCATAACACTCCCATCACTGTCTTTATTTTTATTGTGATTTTTGTTGTTCCAGGTCTTTTTTACCTATTGGCTTTCACAACTGATCAAACCATGGGGAGGAAACTAGACCTTTCTAGTTTGACAGATGATGAAACAGAACATGTTCTTCAGGTAGTTCAGCGAGATTTCAATCTTCGTAAGAAAGAAGAAGAGCGACTAAGGTAAGATGATTTTGTTGCATTTGTGATGGTGAGCCATATGTAAATGAGACAAACAGGTTTGCCAACCTTTTCTGCCAATAAAACCCGGGAATTAATGCTGTTATGTCACATAAGCAAATATATTTATTTAGGGGTCAATCATTACCATTTGTTAATTCCCAAGTTAGATCATGTCTGTATACAGTGCACGTACATATTGACTTTATAGCGAGGATTTTATTGGTGATTAACCTCCCAAGAACAGCTAGTGAGTGCAAGAATTATCCAATTTGTGCCGCACACGGTGACTTTGAACTTGGTACCGGCTTCAATTTTTTCCATTCCTAAATTCATTTAGAAGGTTGTTTTAACAATCCGGCTAGCAGCTGTTATGGGGGTGAAAGACCAACACAAGCCCAACAACAAGCACGCTACCAGCACGCTGCAAAAGCCCAGGTTCTTTTGATCTGCTTTAGTAAGGAAAGCAACATTAAGGGGTTAACAAGCTTACTTTAATTCAGCATACAAATACCATTCACTTAGTTCAGGGGAAAAAGTCAGCACCCTGAACTTCAGAGCAAATACAAACAAATTACAAACATCAACAGAAAGACCAAATACAATTCATAGTTACCAACATCTAGGTTCAGCCCAGGAGCTCATAACAAGGGCTGGCCCAGAGTCACCACTGCTGTGGGTAAGAGCTCCAAAAAAGAGAATGCCAACCCCTGGTTTTATATCTTTTTCAAGATCAAGGGTGAGTCACACATGCAACTCACTCATGTGACCTAGAATCATCACAAAGAGGCGACTTAAACCCACATGGTCTAAAAGCCTCTGATGTCCCAAACATGTCACTCAAACTTATGTATAAACTAGGCCCTCCCCTGAGGCAAGGAGGTTGCCAAGGACTCCCAAATCTAATCAAGGAAACAAAGGCCAAATTCTTCAAGGGCACTTGGTTGAACTGAGTGCTAAGAGCCCATTTTGTTTACCAACACAAAGGTGGTTGTTGAGAACAAATAGAGAGCAATTTTAAAGGGGACCTATTAGCAAGGACATGATGGCACAGGCTGTACACATGAATGATGGGAGTAATAGCCCATCAGAACCCCTGTGCTAAGAAAACCAAAGCTATTTGCCAAGAGAATGATGCAAAGGATGACACTAGTTCTAGGATGCCAGAGCTTAGAGAAGCTTTCCATGGAAGTTATCCAACATGACCTGTTCTCCCTCCTCCCTTGGTTTATAGGTTAGAGAGAATGAGTCATGGAGAGATGAGGTGATTCAGTCATATAGGATGATAGTAGGATCATAGATTTAGATCATAGATTTCAAAACATTCATTTATCTATTTATTTATTTATTTTTAGTTTTCAACCTTTACTTTTATAAGATTTTGAGTTTTAAACTTTCTCCTCCTCCTTCCCCTTCCCTCTCCCCAAGATGGTGTGCAATATGATATAGGCCATGTATGTACAATCATATTAAACATATTTCCACATTAGTCATGTTGTAAAGAAGAGTTGGAGCCAAAGGGAAAAAAGAAAAAAAAAAAGGAAAAATAGTATGCTTCAATATGCATTAAAACACCGTAGTTCTTTCTCTGGATGTGGATAGAATTTGCTAGAAGATACTTTTGAGATGGCCCAACCCCCTCATTTTACAGATGAGGAAACTGAAGCCCCAAAACATTAAGTAACTTGACCAAGGTCACACAGCCAGCAGGTGTTGGAATTAACACTAGAAACCAGATCTCTTGCCTCCTAGCTCAGCGTTCCTTCAATTATATCATAACCATAAAGAATATTGTTCCAACTTGTTACTCGGCACTTCTGGCTAAGTTGTGGCAGGTTAAAACACATAGATGTCTTGCCACCCACTGGGGTCTTCTGAAGGAAACATAAAGGTTCTGGATGAATGGATTTCATAAAACAGGATTATTTTCCTCATCAGGAAATAGTCACAAAAGTTCTACTCTGTAAGCATTGTATATACTTCCTGACTCTTTCTAACCCTGTGGAATATTGAGTAAGCCACTGAAAATAGATATTTTTCTCTGAAGATAGGGTTTAGAAGATGAGATCAATGACAATGTGCTGTGCAAAGTGACAAAACTTCAAAACCAAGAGGAGCAGGCGCCTTCGTGCTCAGGGCACATGACTGTGTCTGAACATTAATGTCTCTGATTCTCAGCTTCTTCATCTATAAATGGGGAATAATAATAACTGTGGTACCTTCCTCAGAAGACCCTTGTGTGGCTCTAATGGGATAATGTGCACAAAGTATTTTGCAAGCTTTAATGTGCCCTATAAATGTTTCTCATTAGTTTGACTTCCATATTCTAAAGCGTTTGGATCATCTGGATCTGGATGTGAATATACTATAATGTCTAAATTGGTTTGAGTTGTAGTTATAGTCAGAACACATAAGAAAATTAAATATTTAGGTAGTAACGTGAATCACTTCTTCCTGTACCTCAGTTGAAAAACATGAGGAAGGGCCTCAATGGTCTTTAAGCTTTCTTCTAGCCCTGATAGCCTAGGATCCTATAATTCAGTAGCTGTAAAATATAATTTTACATTTTAATAGTCTAAGCTTGCCTTAAAGGTACGTGCCTAACTTCTGTGTTGGCTACCTGAACAAATCTGAACTGGAAAGGGCAGAGCATCCTTAGCAGTGTTATGGATGGGTAGAGTTTGTTGTTGTTTTTTTTTTAATTTCTGATAATCATATGGAGGTAGTTACTGGCTTCAACCACTTCTCCATATTTGAAGTCTGATGTCAGTCCCAGTCCTCACTGAGGCCTGTTTTTGGGAAGAAAACTATGTAATAGCTCATTGGTGTCTCATGCAACATTGGAGATGGAAACCTCTCCTCTCCTCTCCTCTCCTCTCCTCCCCTCTCCTCCCCTCTCTCTCTCTCTCTCTCTCTCTCTCTCTCTCTCTCTCTCTCTCTCTCTCTCTCTCTCTCTCTCCTGTAACTTATATATCTACATCAAACCGTGACATGGATCGATTCTGACTATTTCTTCTACCTCTGCCTGCCACTCTGCGGTTCCTTCTTCAGAGTCCCCTACATAAGAAGGTTGAAGAAACAAGAGTAGAATGAGAGGCAGACATGGTCCTGTTTATTTTCATCCAGTGGATGCTCACTTTTGGGTGTGTGGGCTGATACACAGTCATTAGGATGGCATGTGTAGGACTAGGAATCAATGAACAAGCACCTACTGTGTGCCAGACAATGTGACTGATTTACACATGTCTTGTGAAGCAAGTCTCAATACCTTCCACTGACATCTTGTGGACCTGGTCTTAATACATAATCTCCATCTTCCTGGACATTGAAATATGTGTGTAAACTAAGAAGAGTGAGGGCAGGGAGTCATGGTTCATAGCCCTGTTCTGAGGTTGGTGTCTCGATTGCCTCCCCGGCTGAATGCTTAGTATGTGTTTGGGGATTTCCTGAAGACATGGCACAGTAGATTTATGGCTTGTGCTTGGTGGGGAAATCTTTAAAGTTAATGAAAATGCCATTGTCACTGGAGTTGAAATGAGATATGTATCACCTTTCTTGTCTGAATGCCTGGGCCTCTTGCATACCAATGAGGGAATGATTCTGTCACTTGGCTCAAAGAAAACTGCCAAGGAAACAAAGGGGAAGTCTAACCCGCAACTTGTTTAAGAGGGTATGGGGTACCAAACATAGCTCCATCTTCAACATGAGCTATGCTATTTAGTAATATGTCACCAAAATGATCTCATGAATGTGTCTTGTCTTTTTCTAGAATATTTGATCTCATCTTCACAAGGCAAGGAAAAATATTGGTCAAGATATTGACATTCGTTTTACTGTTGTTGTTTTTTAAACTGCTTCAGATGAGGACCTGAGTTCAAATTTGGTCTCAGGCATTACTACCTGTGTGACCATAGGCAAGTCACTTAACCCTGCTTACCTCAGTTCCTCATCTGTAAAATGAGCTGGAGAAGGAAATGGCAAACCACTCCAGTATCTTTGCCAAGAAAACTCCAAAATAGGGTCATAGAGAGTCAGACATTACTGAAATGCCTCAACAACAACAAAAAAGCAAGTTAATTCTATTTACTAGGCTAAAGAAGGCTTCTTGGCCCTCTTTCAGTCATGCCGCAAATATCTGTTTATGCTCCTTACCTCTCAAGATTGTTTTGAGCATTTAATACGATTGCAGGATTGTAGATCTTGATTTAGAAGGCACCACAGAGCTCTGTTTTGTTTGCAGATACGCAATCCAAGCCCCAAGAAGAGGAAATGTTTTGTCCACTGCTCTTTCCATTGTCCTAAAAGTATTCAGCATTCATGTATATTTGCATCACTCTAAGGCTGTCAATTATTATTACTTTATATAAACCACTATGAGGGATATTAAAATGAGTAAGATGAGCCTTTGATGACAATTTAAAAAGCATATCTTCTATTTACACTAAGTGGATCCAGAATTATGAATTGGAGGACAACCAGACTTCTCTTGTACCTGTCCTACTCCATGGCTCCTTGTCTCATACTATTCAAAGTTCTGGTTTTGAACTTATATTCTTTGGTGGGCTCACCTCTTTCATCCCCATTATTGACCAAACTAAGCTATTAGAGATCTCTATGGGCCAGTAAGCAAACAATCATTTATTTAAAGCACTTTGTAAATCTTTAAAGTGTTTATTATATTACTCTGTTATTTTTATTAGGCATCTAGGTGGCACCGTGGATAGAATTCTGAACCTGGAGTCAGGAAGACTCCTCTTTGTGAGTCCAAATCTGACCTCTGACACTTATTAGCTGTGTGACTGTTGGCAAGTCCCTTAACCTTGTTTGCCTCAGTTTCCATATCTGTAAAAGACTGGAGAAAAAATGGCAAATCACTCCACTGTCTTTGCCAAGAAAACCCAAAAATGGGGTCACAAAGAGTTGTACATGACTAAAATGACTGAACAACAATAGCATCTTCATCATCACCATCATCATCACTATTAACCTTTTTCCAGTTCTTACCTAAGAATCAACTCCTTTTCCATCTCAGGACCTCATAAGGCATTTGTCCCTGCAGGTGCAAGTGGTAAGCACCAACAACATGCTGTTTCTGTGATCATACGTAAAAATTCCTGATGAGAATACTAACGTATTTCTAGCTCCCAAACTCCCCGCATTTCACTGCTTTATGACCATACAGAGCACATATATGCAAGCTATTACTAAGGAAAGTTTGTATACTTGTTTAATTTTCCCTCAGTCGTGAGAGTCATTGACAAATGACTGATAGAGGAGATGGCATGTGGGTCTGACATTCGGGGGATGCTGTGGGTGCTTGGCAGTGACCAAAGCAGGTACTGTATCATAGACAGTGTTGCAATTTCTTCTTCATGGGAGGCTCTGTGATTCTGAGATTGGACTGTTCCCACATGAAAGCAGTGATCAGTAAGTCCTCTCTGTCACTGTTGAATAGAGCACTGAGGTAGCTACTGGGATAGTGTAGGCAGAGGAAATCAAGACATTGAAGAAAAGGTGGGTTCTGAATCTGAACTATTCAAGTATGCAATTTGACATAGGGCTTCAGGATAAAACTTGGGAAGGTGGGAATGGTCTTCAAGGCAATGGGAACTGTTCCTTCAGCACTTGGTCCAGAAGCCAGAGGAACTAGGATTTGGAAAAAAGAAAAATAACACATGCCCAACAATCTATTCTTTTGGAGTCAGTCATTTACTTTTCTTTATACTGTACCATGTTACTTATTACATATTATGTAGTCAACTGTCAGAACTTTACAGAGGTGAGCAGCCATCTTCTCTACTTGTATACAACTTCTGTACCAATTTATTCATCCACACCAAACTAAAACAAAACAAATGAGAAGGAAATTTATGAGTAAATTGTATGGTATCAAGTTGTAGATAGGGACATAAAGGATATAATGGGAGTGGCAGATTCATTGGCATTAAAAATAATTAAATGTATATTAAGCCACAATCTCTTTGTATATAATTAGGATCACTGTATAAAATTTACACCAAGGCAAAATCTCAGCTCAACATGAGGGAGATAAACATTCACCTTTCCTTATTATTGGAGCTATCCCCAAAGGGAACTGGCTACTGGTGATGGGATGTGGCTTCCCTCTCACCAATGAGAGGCATCTAAGTAAAGGTTTTGTGGCTACTTAGCATGTCTGTTGTGGAGGAGATTATTCAAAGGATGTCCTAAGAAGTGCCTCCTACCTCAGATATCCTGTGATCCAGTCTTTTATAACTTTAATGAGTTCTTTGTTACTTCCTTGGGTATTTATTTCTTCATGACAAAATGAGTGGCTTATACCAGCTGCAAGAGTTGAGCACCTCTTCTGCCTTTAAGCCTATGATCCTATTAAATATCAAGAGGATTTGTGCCTGGTTAGCTCAGTTGGAACATTAAATTAACCTTACAAAGACAATGGCTTCTTACTTACCTCCAAGATTGTGGGTTCAATCCCCATCAGTAAATTAATTGATCAACAAGCATTTATAAAGCACTATGCATTGAAGATACAACAAAAAATCCTGGGGCAGCCAGGTGGCGAAATGAGTAGAGCACTAGCCCTAGAGTCAGGAGGAACTGAGTTCAAATCTGTCCTCAGACACTGGACACACTTACTAGCTGTGTGACCTTGGGCAAGTCAATTAACCTCAACTGCCTTGCCTTCTCCCCTCAAAAATAACCCTGTCCTCAAGGAGCTTATTTTGTATTGAAGAGACAACATATACACATGTAGATGCAAAACATATACAAGATAAATATGAGGTAAGTTTGGGTTGGGGGTGGGGAAAGCATTAGTAACTAGGAGGAATCAGAGGAGATTTCACATAGAAGGTAGAGTTTGTTCAGAGTTTTGGAGAAAATGTGGGCTCCTAAGAGGTAGAAGTGAGGAGGAGTGCATTCCAAGAGGAGAAGGCTGCCAGTGAAGAGTCTCAGGGGTAGGAGATTGAGTGTCATGTGAGAGGATCAACAAGAAGGCCAGTTTGCATTGACCAAAGAGTGGGAGAAGGGAAATAACATGTAATAATAATGGTTGGGGCCATGTGGAGAAGAGCTTTAAATCTCAAACATAATACTTTATATTTTATCTCAGCTGCAATGGGGAGCTACTAGTTTATTTAATAGAGGCATGATTAGACTTTTGCACTGCAATAGATTGGCATCCCACAAATATACATTTATTTGGCATTGCTGAGTGGGACTATGTGGATGGTGCTTGCCATACCTTTTCTACATCAAATATTGGGCAAGGTACCTGTTGACAGAAATGTCCCTTTTTCTGCCAGAAATGCTCTAAAAACTTAGGGAAGGTTTTTTTTAACCAACTATCTATGACTGATGTGCTTGAGTGTTGTAATTATCTGATGGCTTTTAATCATCATTGCTGTTGAGCATTTTCCAAAACGTCAGTCTGCTAATTGGTTAGGCTAATCCTCCCTCATTAATGGGAGAGGACCTAAGGTTTTCCTTCTGGATCGCAGGTCATATATGTATATATGTATATGTAAGTGTATGTGTGTATGTATGTATATAACTATGTATATTATATATCTATATCCATCTATCTACACACAATATGTGTTATATGTGTATGTATATATGTACATATATATATATATACATGTATATATATATTCAAAGTGGCCTTCTGCAGAAGATGCTTCTGCCAAACCAAATCTACCCCATTAATGGAAATTTCAGGGGAGATGGGAGTCAAATGGACTTCCATGAAAATACTCTGGTAAAGATATTTTGTGTCACATTGACATTTTACATCCCTCATATTGTTCTGGGTAGGTAGCAGCCTCTTTTGTTTATGCATATATGATCCAACGCTTATCAATGGGTCAGCCAGTAATCATTTATTAAGTGCATACTATGTGACATACTATGGGAAGCTATGTAGTGCTGTGGATAGAGCACCGTGTTTGGAATTAGGAAAACTCATCTTCATGAGTTCAAATCCTGCCTCAGACATTTATTAGCTGTGTGACCCTGAGCAAGTCACTTAACCCTGTTTGCCTCAGTTTCCTCATCCATAAAATGA
Organism: Phalanger gymnotis; assembly: GCA_028646595.1. NCBI lineage: Eukaryota > Metazoa > Chordata > Mammalia > Diprotodontia > Phalangeridae > Phalanger > Phalanger gymnotis. The sequence continues at coordinate 35,077,760 of CM053623.1, read as the reverse complement.
TCTGGAGAAGGAAATGACAAATCATTCCAGTATCTTTGCCAAGAAAACCCCAAATGAGGTCATGAAGAGTCGGACGTGACTCAAACAACTCAACAAGTGCTAGAGATACAAAAAAAAAAAAAGCAAAAGACAGTACCTGCTCTCGAAGAGCTCATAGTCTAATGGGGAGACAACATGAAAACAAACAAATACATACAAACAAGGCAGGGAAGATAAATTGGAAATAATCAATACCCTTTTCTTCTTAACATGATCAAATTAGCAATATTCTGTTAGCGTTGAAGACCAGTTATAGAGCATAGATAATGGGATCATGGATTAAGAGCTAGAAAGGACCTTCAGGGCCACCTAGTCTAACTTCTCCCCTCCCCCTCATTTTACCGATGAGGAAACTGAAACCCAGAAAAGAAGCGACTTGCAAAAGGTCACATAGGTAGAAAGTGACAGAGTTGGAGTTCAGACTCCGGTTTGGAATCCAATTCTCTTTCCCCTATACTGTAACCCATCCTACTTCTTTACCCTCTACTTCCTAACATGCACACATCCCTACTTGTTTTGTTAGCATTTCATTTTCTATTGTAAAATGGTCGTTGTTGTTCAAGTTCGGGCGGTTATAAATAAGGAAATGGGTTTTATTTTAAGACAACGACTCACCAGACTTCAGATGTGAAAATTAAGTGTGTAATTTCCTGGCTTTGCTCTTTATTCCTGTCACTTTGATCCTCCTTATCCCTATGTAATGTAAACAAGGTGGGCAAGTTTCAGTAACCAGTCAAGCTGGCAACTCCCTGGGGAAGAAGACCTTGCACTTGAGCTGACTGCCCTTGCTCATTAGTAGCATAGAATTAGCCCCAGGACAGTATGTAGGATGGGGGTCACCATCCTGGGGGAAAGACAGTGCCAGGTGGCAGTCTAGACTTTGTTCTTTCTTCAGGAAATTTCCCTTCATGCTTCAGGGAATATTGGTGAGATACAGAAGGTTCTTTGGTAGCAATGGAAGCATTCTGACAAGATTGACTGGAATTTCACAGCTTTCCCTGAGCATTGACAGCTCCTATGGAAAATCAGTCCCATTCAGACAGAGCCTTTAGGTGACAATGCCATTGTATATTATAATGAAGGTAAATTATGGTTTCATTTCAAAATTATGCCATGCGAATTTGTTGAAGAAGTGATTTTTTTATTAAGAGATAGAGAAACTGGTGTCTTGGAGGTATGAAGAAAATTTTGCTAATCTTTTCTCTTTGTAATTAATTGTTAGGTTTGTAAGAACTTGAGATCTAAACAGCAGAGATATAGTATAGGCAATTAGGGAAAATAGGAGACATTTAGAAGCAATTCAATTAATATTAGTTGAATTTCTGTGAGCTACATTGTCACACAGTAGGGTAGCTGGTGGGTTGGAGAGAGGTACTGCATAAGAGACAGCTATTAGAGATATGTTCATTACTTGAAAGAGCCCATTGCCTAAATCAATCAAGTTGATATGTAGATAATACAACACATAAGCTATTTGATAGGCCACTAAACATTTACAAAGTAGACAATAGAACGCTATGTTTTCTGAAGAATTATAGGTATGGATCACCCAAAAGGCAATGGAGTTGTGTGTGGTGTGTGTAAATAGGTTACAACGTATTACTAAGGAAATATTACTCAGGAGAAGCAGCATAATCGATATCATCAGAGAGAATGGAATTGGTATGATTGGAGGGAGAGCCTGCATAGATGAGATCATACACTCAATGGATGTATTGAAGCATATAGACTATGAAGATGTGTGCATATGTGTGTGATACCCATATTATTAACAGCTGGTCTTGGTTTTCACATCTAAAATATGTGTTCTTGTGGTTAGTATGCAAATCTCTAATTTTTTTATTCTTAATAGCACAGAGGATAGATGAATTTCTCTTGGAGTCAGCTTGATTCTTTAAGAAACATATGGCACACATTTGGTAGTTTTTCAAGTTCTACTAGATAACTTCAGGAGTTCAAGTCTGTTATTTTAGATTCAAGACAGAAGGTGGATCTCATATTACAGTTTTAAGGGATGATTTTTCAGCAAATAATTCATTGTCATTATAGTTGGATAAAGCTTCATTTCATCCTCATTCAAGGTATGTGTGTGTGTGTGTGTGTGTGTGTGTGTGTGTGTGTGTGTAAGCGTGGTGTGTGTGCATGCATGAGAGAGAGAGAGAGAGAGAGATGAGAGAAAGAGAGAGAGAGAGAGAGAGAGAGAGAGAGAGAGAGACTCTTCCTTTAGGAATTTCCCACCAAGAAATCCTCCTGTTTGCTGGTCTCCATCTTTCACTCGTGTTTTGCTACCACCAAAATTCATCAATAATATAAATGATCATTATTTCTATTTTTTCAGTTATGTGATATAGCTATAGCAGGAAGAAGTACAGAGTTGCTTCTGATATGATGGTCAATGTGGAGTAGAGCCCAATTACCCTAACATACCGTTTCCTGAAGCTTTCTGTAGGTGGCAGAAGACTTTTACCCTTCACTTAATGGTCTTTGACCTGGCCTGCTTAGTGGAGTATGTACTTGGCATAAACATGATGTTGCTAATACTGAGGTATACATAGATGCTTACCTTTATGCATACATTGAAGTATATCTTTTTCATAGGCAAAATGCTGCAGTTGGCCTGCCATTGTCACACTGCCTGGTTTTAAATTGTTTTCACAGCATGAATCACATGTTACATTGAACCATTTGCCTCCTGTCTGGTCCTAGCAGCCAACAAGAACACATTTCACACTATCACAGGACTGTGTGAGGAGGAAGGGCCCAGGACTACAAATGCTATGGGAACAATAGAGATGCTGTCTAGGGCACTGGGAAACTTCTCTGCAAATGCAATTCAATCAATATTTATTTCATGTTCCAAAAGTGCATATCCCTGAAGTAGGAGAGGCAGGGTGGTCGTGCTCAGCAAGAAAAGACAATTACAGACCTGCTAAAATAATAACAACCAATATTTTTATAGCACTTGGAGGTTTGCAAGTACTTTGTATCTATTGCCTCGTTTGCTACTCAGGGCAACCCTAGGAGATGTGTTTCTATTCCAGTCCACCAGGGACCTGTGATTTCCTCAGGCTGGAAACTCCCTCTGGCACCAGCACATCACGATTTATAGTCTTAGTGGGTTGTCTGAGGCTGTGAGAGGTTAAATGAGTTACCCCAGGTCATCCAGCTAGGAAATTTCAGGGGTAGGATATGAAATCAGGTCTTCATAATTCCACATCCACCACCCTACCCATTACTACTTCTCCTCTGTTCTTATCAGCTCTGTTTTACAGAGAAGGAAAATGAGTTTCAGAGAAAGTAAGAGTCTCATCTGTGTTCATACAGTTGGTGTCCGAGGTCTGATTAGAACCCAGGTTTTCCTGACTCCAAGCCTAATACTGTACCATGCGGCCTATTCACGACACAGTTCAAGGCAAACAGACATCCCACATGCAGCTAAATATTTTAAGGGCAGTCTAGACCATGAACATATAAGTATGGTGGAGTGAGAGTGGAGACCAGTACTGTCATTTGAGTCTATTTGCGCCCATCCTTTCATTTTGAAATAGAAACGGGAACAAGATTTTGTCATTCTCTTTGGTGCTTCCAAAACTTCCAGGAGACATTGGGCTGAACTGTAGAAAAAAGAATTGTCTCTTGCATCAGAGAACCTGGGGTCAAATTGTGCCTCTAATACTTCCTGGGTGACTTTCAGCAAATCATTTAACAACCCTGGGCCTCAGTCTCTTCATCTGTAAGATGAAGGAGTCAGACTAGATGGCCTCTCAGGCCCCTACCAACTGTACATCTATGATCTTTTGCTTCTATGACCTGGCTACTTACAGTGATGTTTAAAATCTGACCAGAGAGAGGATTTCGTGCAGCCTTTGATATTGCCTCTCACATGATCACGGTTCAGCACCAGGAAACACGAGGTCAGGAATTGTACTTATTGCCGGGCTGTTTCAGGAAGGTGCCTGTTTCCTCTCCCCACCTAACACTTCTAGTGCTTTTTTTTTTCCTTTTTAACTCCTTATGGGGTACCTTCAGGCTTCTATTGATCAAGACCTTTGAGGGACAAAGCAACTCTACTGACTGAGTGCCTCCAGTCTTTTTGGATCATACTTATGGCTCACAGTCCTAGGAATGTTGGTGAATATCAATAGTGAGTCTTTGACTGTTAAAAGCCATTGAAATTCTTCCTTAGCTTTTTCTTTCTATGTAATTTTATCTACTCTTCTATTCTCCACTAGAGAAGTTTCTTTAAGAGAATTAAGAGTTACTGATATCAGTGGGAGGTTCCAAAGAGAAATCAGTGAGGGCCTAGATTTGGAGTAGAGGATCCTAGTTCAAAACCTGTGTTCTGCTAACTAATCACTCGATAAGCATTTATTTAGTGCTTACTATATGCCATGTATTGTGCTAAGCCACTTAAGGTCTTTGTGACCTTGGGCAAATCACTTGATTCTTTGGGCTTTCTTCATTGGCAAAATGAGGGGGTAAATAGATGATGACCCAAATCACTTCCAGTAATAAATCTATGATCCTATGATAATTCATTAGAATAAAATCACCAATTAAGTCTGCTTCTACAATTATATGATTTATTATCTGCAGAATTTTTTTTCTTTTCCCCTTTGTTCTCTGGGTGAGTGAATGAATTTAATTTTTTTTTTCCATACCAGAGTGAAGAATAGAATTATTCATTATACTACATTATGCCAGAGGCAGGGAAGCCCCTTACCTCAGCTGCCTTACTCTTGCTAGAATGTGAACGCTTTAAAGACAGTGTGAATATGGCCACGGAGATAATGTCTGCTCTCCTTATTTATGGTGAAGCTAGTCCAGTAGCAGCAAGCTATTCCTGGCCAAGCCTGATTGCTGTGGCATGCTTTATGGGAGGAATAAAAAATGTAGATAAGCAGGAGACTGGTAGGTGGAGTAGGACTTGAGGCAGTTTTCCAGGCCAATGCCACACTGGAGAATTTCTGAGTTCTTGTGTTCAACACTTGTCTTACCTCCGTGGAGTCCAACTGTTTCCTGCATGATTCAGTAGTTGAACAGGCCTGGTGCCAAGTCAAACAAACCAGCCTCCTGGTGAGTCATGGGGATAACAGCACTTCAGCATCTCATGCCACTCATGCTCATTAAAGGTCTTTGTGTCCCATGTTGGTGTTGGTGGAGGAGGGGGCCAGGCAGGAAGTTTTGTTGTTTAAGGATCATAGTCCAATCGTCTCATTTGACAGAAGAAGAAACTGACATTCAGAGAGCATAAGTGACTTAGGATCTAAATCTCTATATAGTAATGGGGACCTGTCAAGTCAGCTGTGGCAGGTGAGACTCAGAGAGTTTAAATGACTTGCCTGGAGTCCTAAGTAACAGAGCCAGGATTTGAACCCAGGTCTTGTGATTGACATAAATCATTGCTCATCTTAATGTATCCCACTGGCTCTTCCTCCTTAATGACTGCTTTTCTTCCTCCTTCGTCACTTGTAGAGATGATGCGTCGTCATAAGCCAAGAAGCTATGGGTTCAAGATCCCAGCTAAGAGGCAGTGAGGTGCCATAGTGCTCAGAGCCCAGGGCCCGGAGTCAAGAAGAGCTGAGTTCAAATCCAGCCTCAGACACTTACTAGGTGTGTGACCCTGGGCAAGTCACTTAGCCTCTGCCTTTCTAAATTTCTTCAACTGTAACATAGGAATGATATATGATGAGAGGAATAATAGCTTCTACCTCCTGAGGTTGCTGTGAGGATCAAACGAGACATTTGGAAAGTAATCAGTAGTATATCTGGTACATGGGAGGTGATTAATAAATCCTTGTCAGTCAATAAGCTTGTTCTCCTTCCCTTCGCCCCAAGATCTAATACTGAGGCATGCTGGTTTTGTGTCCCTGGACAAGTCATTAACCTATTGGTGTTCTAGGCAGCATCCTATGACTCTAGGTTGCAGAGAACATGTGGATCCACATTGTTTGGATTTTTTTTCCTCAGGATTGCCCACACCATTGAAATCACAGGTCTAGTGCCTACCTCATACCTGTTTTCTCCCTTTTGGCAAGAAGTAAAGTTCTATAGGATTTTTTTCTCTTCAGCCTTCTGTCATGCTCAGAATTTTAGATATTCAGTTGTGACATCCTATTTATATAATTTCAGAGAAACACATTTGGGAAAATAGATATAAACATAAGAAGCTGACTCTGAAAAAATCATTATAGTAGGTCCATAGGTCTATGTCTTTCCTATAAGCCTCATTTTAAACCAAAAATGGGAACAAGAATTGTTACTAATTGCTTATTTCTCTCCGTTTCAAATGTAACTTCTAAGGCAGCGATTAAATACCTAGAGGCCTTATGATCTTTGCTTGTCAGAAACTTGTTAGTGGCCTGGATGAATTCCAGAGATTTCTTGCCCTGCTGATGGTGTTTGGGCGAGTAGTTAAGGTCAGATCTAATGCACCTGCTTTTGGGAGCACAGATTGTCAGGATGTGCTGGTCTCAAAGTGCATCAAGGACCCCTGGGCCTCTAAGTAGACAGAGGATGGATAAATAGAGCGTGGTTTTTTTCCTTTCCCACCCAGTTCACTTTCCTAGCATCTAAGCTGAAGCTCACAGACTATATTAATGTTTAAACTCCTCAGCTTTTTTGTGTGTTAAATGGGGGAGAAAATTAATCATTTATTCGGTGGATCCGTTTCCATCGCTCCTAGCTGTTACTGTTGCCACACACCCGCAAGCAAGGCCACATTCACACCTTGCTCAGGACCTACCTGCCGGGAGCTCTTCCACACCCCTACAGAGTGACTGTGAATAATCAGAGCATCAGCAAGTGAAGAGAAAACATTTGGGAGGATGTCTGAAATTGGCCCACAAAGAACCCAGTTTATACTAAAGATATGAAGAGAGAAAGCACAGTTGAGGACCAACCCAGGTACACATGACAATTCTGCCTCACTATGACACTTTTCTGGTTTAATTAAATATTTAAAGATTGGAGAAAGGATCCTAGAGGATCCCATGCTAAATGGGCAGGTCTACAGCCCAACATTGTTGTTTTAACTTCATGTAACATAAGATAATAGCTGGTGCTTAATGAAGTCAAAGTACTCAATTCCTCTTTTTTTACATTTAATTTTAATTTTATTTTCTAAATTATATGTAAACAAGAATTTTTAACATTCATTTTTTTTTGAAATTTTGAGTTTCAGATTCTCTCCTCTCTCCTTGCTTCTCCTTAAGATGGCAAAAAATTTAATATTGATCATACACATGCAGTCATGTCAAACATTTCCATATTAGCCATGTTGCAAAAGAGTGGAGACCAAAAAACCCAAGAGCAAAAAGGAAAGTTAAAAAAAATTAGTGTGCTTCAATCCGCATTCAGGCTCCATCAGTTCTTTTTCTGGATGTGGATAGCATTAGAGTCTTGGATCATTGTATTGCTGAGAATAGCTAAGTCATTCACAGGTGATCATGTAACAGTATTGCTATTACTGTGTACAATGTTCTCCTGGTTCTTCTCATTTCACTTTGCATCAGTTCATATAAGTGTTTCCAGGCTTTTCTGAAGTCTGCCTGTTCATCATTTCTTATAGCACAATAGTATTCCACCATAATCATATACCACAACTCGTTTAGGCATTCCCTAATTGATGGACATTACCTCAATTTCCAATTCTTTGCCACTGCAAAAAGAGCTGCTATAAAAAAACTTTTGTACATATATGTCTTTTTTTCTTTGGTCTCTTTGGAGTAGAAACCTAATAGTTATATTAGGGTACTTAATTCTAAAGGGGCAATCTCCAAGCCAAGGAAGAGGATTTTTTTTAAGACCACTCTATTACAGCTTGATAAAATTGTAGCCAATTAGCCTTCTGCAAATTTGATATTTGTAAAGCACTCAGGACTGTGCCTATAATGTAGTAAGTGCTCAATATCAAATGCTTCTTTGCTCTTCCTCCCCCCTCCCACTAACTTAAGTTATGGGCTGTGACTCAAACTATTCAATTCAATGCAAGAAGAATTTATTAAGCACTTACTGTATGCTAGGTGATATCCTAGAGACTGAGGATACAAATACAAAACAAAAACCAGCTTCAGCCATCCCTTGCAGCTGATTTAGCATAATTCCCAGACATGTCATTAACATATGAGATCTTAGAAAGCAGTAGGCAATATCTGTTGTGTTCTAAGGCAGATGTGTGTTTATATCTGTCTATGCTCTGTGTAGTGGTCACTATGAAGAGGGAAGGGTATCCATTCAGTAAAAGGAGACAACTGTGTTGCCTGTGGAATTGATTTTAAGCTAGACAATTGACACATGACCTAAAATACCCCTTGTTTAGTGAAATTTATCCTTTCCTAGGCTAGTAGAGCCTAGGTTCTTAACCTAAGTTCAGGGATACATTTCTCCTTCTGGATTTCCTAATCAGCTTTGGATAGGGAAAAAATTACATCTTCATTTTCACTTGCCTTTGGTTTCCAGTGTAACTCTATGTATTTCATGTGTTTAAAAATATTACTCTGAGAAGAAGTGCATAGGATTCTCCAGTCTGCCAAAGGGGGTCCATGACACCAAGTTATGAAGCCCTACAATACAGTCTAGAATTAGCTAAGGATGCTCCCTTCTTGTTCTATTCTCTTCCAACAGAGACAAACAGGAGAATGGGCTAGGTGAAGGAGTGGTACATATTTTGTTTATCTTACCATCCTTCCATTGTCATCAGTATGGTACATGATAGGAGGAAAGGGATTGGACCAGTAATTGCACTATTATAGGGGAACTCCCTAGTGAGCAGTTTCCCTCTTCTGAAGCCTATTGGCACCTTCTTGGCCACTTAGCTTTAGAGACTTCCTTAGAGATTAAATGACTTGCCCCTTGTTAGTCAGTGTTTCTCAGAGGTGATAGATTCTATTAGGAGGACTTCATTATCACACAGCAAAAAAGATGGTGTCCACAGAGATGCAGTGTGGTAGAGCAGAGGGCTGGGCTCAGAGTCAAGAGACCTGGGTTTTAACTGGGCCTCAGATACTCATTAGCCATGGGATCCCAGGCAAGTCTCTCAAAAGCCTTCCTACAAGCCCTTCTGACTCTACATCTGTGATCTTTGATCTTTGAAAATGAAGGTGATAATACTACACGACTCCTGGGATGGTTGTACAGAAAGTGCTTTGCAAACTTTAAAGTGGTATATATGTGTGTGTGTGTGTGTGTGTGTGTGTGTGTGTGTGTGAACTATTATTATTATTATTTACCTATATAAATAGATCTGCATATAGCTCTTTAAAGTTTGCAAAGTGATTAACGAATGTTATCTCATTTGGTACTCACAACCACACTGTGACATAGAAGCTATTGTTATCCTCATTTTACAGATGAGGAAATTGAGGCAGACAGATGTTAAGTGACTTATTTAGGGTTTTACAATCAGGCCAGATTTGAACTTAGGTCTTCCTGACTCCTGACTCCTTTCTGACTGTTTCCACTGCAGCTAATGATGATGAAGATGATGGTGATGGTAATTATGATAATTGTTATTTTAGCTATAGATGGAGTGATCAGGCACTGGATTATACAGTGAAACCATCTATTTGTGGTGTTAATTTTTAAAATGGAACTTTTACTTCTCGTTTAAAATTTCTATTACAGCAAGGCCTCATCATGGCCTTTTAATAGTAGTTAAAAGTTTCATAATACTGAATTTTCTCTATAAAACCCTGGTCACTGACACTCCTCTACAGTTTAGTTTCTTTTCTTTTTTCACCAAAGGAAAGGCCTACATAACACACTGCAGCTTTTGCTTTCCTGAAAATTATATATTTTAAGAGATTTGTCTTATTTCCAGTTTAATGCCAGGTTCTATTGCACAAAAACCTCTTTTGAGGATTAGACAGACTTTTTTTCCTTAAGTGGGAAGAAAATGCAGAACTGTTAAGAAAATGAATTAGTGACCTTTCATTATCTAGAGTTCAGTTTCATTTCAAAGGAATTAAATTTTTATGATAAGAAATTAAAACCTGAAGCAGTTTCTGTTTCAAAAAGGAAAATTCCTTTGTCAAACCAGAGCCAGTGATTGGGTGGGTACCCAGAGCAAGCTTCTCAGAACATGCTAGGCAAATAATGGAGAACACAACCTGAAGTCTACATTTTAAGATGAATGAAGTTGGTTGAAGATCAACATGAGGAGAGATCTTGGGAAACCCCAAGACTTCTACTGGGTAACATGTTAGACTTGGAGTCTGGAAAACCTGGGTCTGAATTCTGCCTTGGATATTTATTGGCCATAAGATTACGGACCTAATTTCTTTCTCAGCCTGAGATTCTCTACCTATAACAGGAATAATAGCGCCTTTAATATCTACCTCCTTGTGAAGCTTAGACAAAGTAATGTGTGTAAAGTGCTTTGCAGTCTTTAAAACGTTACTTAAATGTATATTATTGTTGTTGTTGCTGTTACTAATCAGTTACTAAACTCAGTTGTTTCTACTTGATGAAGGAATATACGTACTATCAGCGCTCCCTGATTCCACGACACCTACCCCTATCCCCTTCCCCAAAAGGCTGGTGCCCTGGAGCAAACCCCAGTGTTTTCTTGTTTTAAATTGGAAAGATATTAAGTCTTGTGAACTTTTGCCCATGAATGGCAGGTAGTTGTTATAGTTTTTAAATAAATCCAATGAATATCAAATTCCCCCGAATTGATAAGTCAAACTGACTTTAATTTTGGTGTCATTTTAAATAGTGACTATAACAGCAGCAACAACAGCAATCAGAATTTAAATAGCACTTTAAGATGTGCAGAGTGCTTTATTATTATGTGATATGATGTGATATATGATGTTATGTTATATTGTATCATATTGTATCATGTCGTGTTATATTATATTGTATCATGTTGTGTTATGTTATGTTATATTGTATCACATTATATCATGTTGTGTTATGTTATGTTATATTATATCATATTGTATCATGTTGTTACATTATGCTATGCTATGTTATGTTATGTTATGTTATGTTATGTTATGTTATGTTATGTTATGTTATGTTATGTTATGTTATGTTATGTTATGTTATGTTTTGTTATGTTATGTTACATTATCTCCTTTATCTCATTTCATCCTATAGCAGCCCTGGGAGTAGAAAATGTTACTGTCCCTATTTTACAGATGGGGAAGCTGAGTTGCCCAGAGTGGAGGCAGGATATTGACATTTTATAGTTGAGGAAACTGAGGTTCTGAGACAGTATGAGACTTGGCTCAGCCTGAGTCCTACTCTCAATAGGGCTGCAGAGGAGGGAGCCTACAACATCCTTCATAGGATTCCCTCAAACAGATAACCTTAGCAGAATCTTATTTAATGAGATTCCACTAAAAGTGTCAATTGCTTTCTTTGCTTTGGTTGTAAGGGACAGAAAGACTGAAAAGGGTTGTTGAAAGGATTTTTATTCCTTTCCTCTCCATCTTTTCTGATGGTAATGTTCCTCAAGGCCCATGGTTTGTTTTTTACTTCAGATAAATATACAAGCAAAAGTTCGCCATGTGGCAGAATTTAATAGCGGCTATAGATTTCTGCAGGCAGCACAACCAAAGGAAACAGGATGGAACATAGACCTGCTTGCTTTCTGCTGTTGACCTTATCTCTTTAGTGAATTATAAGGACATAGTTCGGAGGGCCTGTATAAATCAGTTCAGTGGTGATATTAGGAAGGCATGATTAGGGGAACAACAGTGTATACTATAATTTCAGGAGGCTATTAATTTTCCTGTTGTTATTCCAGATATGATGGTGTTGGGCTAAATGAGTTCTCAATTTCCTCCCAGTTCTAAATCCTATGATCTTTTTTTTTTTGATAGCCAACAAATTGATACCCTTTTGCAGGAACAGAATAGCACATTAAGTTATTGCTATAAATGGTACAGAAGCTAAAGCCATATAGAGGTATGGCTTTCAGGTATTTTTTTTTTCCTGAGGAATGAATAAAGGCCTTGGAGAAATTGGGTCCATCCTGTACCCAAACACACCCCAAAAACATTTTTGAGATAGTTGATCTTTACCAACTTTTAAGATGCATGAGGAGTAATGGAAGCAAATTGACTACCAGGAAGCTAACTGGGGTTTTTATACTAGCATTTATGGAAGAATATGAAGCATATAAATTTTGCGATGAACTGAACAAAATCCCCCAAACCAAGAGCACACACACACATTCACAGCTCAGTGACTTCAATGCAAAGGTGGGAACAGGAGAGGAGAGTGAAAATGTTAGAAGAATAGAAAAATTGTTACACACATCATTTCATAAATAGCTTCCTGTATTAAATCAAATCATCAAGGCATGCAAAGGTTAACAGAAACACCAAATTAGCAAAAGGGATAAGGATGAGAGTCAGTCAGTCAATCAATGAACATTTATTGGCATTATGCTAAGCCTTGTAGATACAAAAAGAGGTAAAAGATAGTCCCTGTCATCAAGGAGCTTACAATCTAATGGGAGAGACAATATGTAAACCAAATTAATAAAAGTGAGCTGTATACAAGATGAATGAGAAGTAATTAATAGAGGGAGGGTACTAGGATTAAGAGGAATTGGGGAAGGTTTCCTCTAGAAGGAAGCTAGGGAGGTCAGTAGTCAGAGGGGAAGAGCGACAGGGTTCCAGGCATGGGAGACAGTCAGAAAGAATTCCCGGACCTAAGAGATGGAGCATCTGCTTGGTGGAATAGCCAGGAGGCCATTGTCAATGGATCAAAGAGTACATGTTGGAGAGACAGATATAAGAGGACTAGAAAGTCAGGAGGAGACTGTGAATGCAGCTGTAAGAGCTGGGACCCAATGTATTTAAGTAAAACATGTCCTTTCAAAAAATGCAAAAAAAGAGTAAAACCAAAGGCATTACCTCAAATTATTGTAATTTCTTAGTGAAAAGTAACCAACACCAAATAAATGCTACAACAAGGAGGCCAAAGGAGCTCCAAAACCACATCAGCCAAGAAGTCCTTGATCTCCTTGCCAAGAAGACAAAATACCTGAAGGCAACATCCCATTAAGAGTATAAAAGCCCATTTGATAAATGCAGCAAAGGGGTAAAGTAGGATTAGGCCTGAAAAAGCCCTTCAAAGTTAGTAGTTGTGACATTGTCATGTTTAATACAATTTTGCTAAGAAATCCTTCTAATCCTGGGTTTTTTTTTCTTCTAGGATTTCATTTATTGCTCATTCAATTTATTTTTCTGAAATTTGATTACTTAGGTTCTTTATATCTGTTTATCTGAGTATTTTGTATTTTTTGTAAATATTCATCCATTTCATTTACATCATCAAGTAATAATATTAGAATGGTGGTCTTTGGAGCCTGGCTTTTCAGCTTCCTTTTATGTGTCATCTTCACACCTCTATTAAGATATAAGCTCTTTGGAGATTTTTTTTCAGTTTATATTTGTATTTCCAGAGCTTTAGTACTGTGCTCACCATATACTAAGTGCTTAATAAATGTCTATTTGTTGACTTGAGAGGAATGGAAGTGGAAGTAGAGTCTGTGAGAATAGTTAATTATTTCTAGAAGCTTAGCAAAGAAAAGGAAAATATAGGGCAATAATGTGAAGAAATAATAGGGTCAAGTAAAAGGGTTTTTTTGGTTTATTTTTGTTTATTATTAAGGTTGAGAAAGATCTAGACAAATTTATAGGCATCAAGGAGAGAGCCAATGTAAAGGGAGACAATGAAGTTGAAAAAAGGGCATAGTTCCAAATTGCAATCCAGAATGATTGGATCAGTTCACAACTCTACCAGTAATGCATCAGTGTTCAAATTTTCCCACATCTTCTTCAATATTTATCATTTTTCTTTTCTTTCACATTAGCCAATCTGATAGTTCTGAGCTGTACCAGTACCTCAGAGTTGTTTTAATTTGCATCTCTCTAATCATTAGGTATTTAGAGCGTTTTTAATATGACTATTGATAGCTTTAATTTTTTCATCTGAAAACTGCCTGTTCATACCCTTTGACCATTTATCAATTGGAGAATGACTTGTATTCTTATGAATTTGACTCAATTCTCTATATATTAGAAATGAGGCCTTTATCAGAAACATTGGCTATAAAAATTGTTTCCCAGCTTTCTGCTTTCCTTCTAATCTTGGTTTCATTGGCTTTCTTTGTGTAAAAACTTTTAATTTAATATAAACAAAATTATCCACTTTGTGTTTCATAATGTTCTACATCTCCTGTTCAGTCATAAATTCTTCCCTTCTCTAGAAAGGAATTCTACATCTGACTGGTAAGCTATTCATTGCTCTCATAAGTTGCTTATGATATCACCCTTTATGTCTAAATCACATACCCATTTTGACCTGATCTCAGTATATAATATGAGATGTTAGTAGAACTCTTTCAAATAATAAGTTCCCAAAGTATATTTGAAATATGATTGTATTGATATCCAGCTTTTTAGGAATATATTCCTTATGCAAAATTATGGATGGAAAATAATTGAAAGCCATATGGAAAAAAAGCCATAGGGAAAAAAGCCAATATAATAGTCATCTTAAAGACAAGAGAATTCAACCTGTTTTTTTTTATATGTATTTGGGGAAAAAAAATTCTTCAAATGATCCCTTCTGTGCCAAAAGTAAACATTTCTATGGATCTATCTCTTCACATTCATACAGCTTCACCCAGATCATAACCCATTTATATTTCCTTACCCTGTACAACCAAATCCTCCAGAAAGTAGCTGTCTAGCTCTTTAGGGAGCTTTCTAGGCTCCTATGTCATTTTTTTCAAAGCCAGGAAATGTATTTAATCCAAAAGGATGGTGGGGGTGGGGAGATATGAAGCAAGAGACAAATCCTTCAAACTGACATTGAAGGAAAGGATCATGGGATTCTCTGCTTAACAACAGTAGTGACTATCAACTATTCCCTCCCCCTGCCCCCGCCAAATGGGAAGGAAAACGATCTTGTATAAATCCTGCCACAAAGACCGTTTGGCCAAATTATCCCAAAAGCATTTACAGATCAAAACTAAAGAAAGTTGGATTGTATACACAACAGATAGATACAATGTGGAACTAATTTTCAGTGTATTTAAAGGAGTCCATTCACCATATAGATGCCAGTGAACAACTTATTCTCCAATGTACTGTATAAAGCAGTATGAAATGGTGCCTAGGAAGATCAAGCATGAAAGAGCAGCTTCACCTGAACAAATTCACATGGATAAAACCTGAGCTGGAGGTGACAGCATTTTAAAGGCACTTTGGGATGGAAATTAAACAGCTCAAAAGTAGAAAAGAATGATTAACAGCAGTTGATTTTTATGTATCACTTTAATTTTGCAAGGACATTTATATACATTTTCTCATTTGAGCCTCCCAACAACCCTGTGAGCTGTGATTACTCTCATTTTACATATTTCGAAACTGAGACTGGTCAGATGCAGCTAGTAGGTGTCAGCATTGGGATTTGAACTCAGTTCTTCCTGACTCCAAAAAGGTATTACAGTATTATTAAACCTTGCCTTTACCTCTCACAAAATCAACCAAGAAGATATATGGAGCTAAAGATTCATATGTGTACTTTCTTACTGCTGTTATTATTATTATTACGGCAGCTCTTTCTGTGGTGGCCAAGAACCAGAAATCGAGAGGATGCCCATCAGTTGGGGAATAGCTGAAAAGTTGTGGTATATGAATATAAAGGAATAATATTGTCCTATAAGAAATGATTAGCAGGCAGAGTTCAGAAAAACCTGGAAGGACTTACGTGAACTGATGCTGAGTGAAGTGAGTAGAACCAAAAGAATATTGTACTCGGCAACGGCAACATTGTGCAATGATCCACTATGAATAATTTAGCTCTTCTCAGCAATGTGATGATCTAAGATAGTTCCAAAAGACTAAAGATGGAAAATAGTATCCACATCCAGAGAAAGAACTATGGCATCTGAATGCAGATCAAAACATACTACTATTTTCATTTTTTTTTGTTTTTTTCTTCTTCATGGTTTTGCCCTTTTGTTCTGATTCTTCTTTCACAACATGAATAATGTGGAAATATGTTTAATATGATTGTACATGTATAACCTATATCAGATCACTTTCCATCTTGGGGAGGGGAAAGGGAGGGAGGAAGAAAAAATTTGGAACTCAAAATCTTTTTTTTTTTTTGAGGGGGGAAGGCAAGGCAATTGAGGTTAAACGACTTGCCCAAGGTCACACAGCTAGTAAGTGTGTCAAGCGTCTGAGGCCGGAATTGAACCCAAGTCCTCCTGACTCCAGGGCCAGTGCTCTACTCACTGCACCACCTAGCTGCCCCTGGAATTCAAAAAGTGAATGTTAAAAACTATCTTTACATATAATTGGAAAAAATATTATTAAGTGGAGGGGGGAGAAAGAGTTCTATGGAGAATCCTTTTTTTAATACTATATATGCAATATTTATTTTATAAGGACATTTTTGTGCATGGTTTTCCTTGATGAAAATATATGACATTTTTATTACTGGATCACTTCTTTATGGGCAGAAAGAAATTCTTAATCCTTACTTCTGACCTTCTTTCTCTGTTTTCTTTTTTATTCTCTCCTTTATTTTACAGCCACCTTTGTTCTGACCATTTCAGACTAGAGAAAACATTTTGTACCTTGAGCTTCCTTTTTTTTTTATCAAATGCAAAGGTTTGTTAATTTTAAGACAAGTTTTCCTTCCTCATCTAGCATTCTGCACACCTTTGGGAGAGGCGGTGTTGTGTTTCTATCTTTTTTTTCTTTCAAATTATAGGAAACGATAGTCTGATATTTGAATAGGAAAGCACGTCAGTGGGCAAACGTAAAATAAGTTTTGGGAGAAATTACAGTTTCTGCTCCTCTAACTGATACATGAGACAGATAAAATAACGAGCACGTAAGGACAATGCAGTAGCAATACTTGGTTGGAGATAGTGGGACTGAAATTGCGTGTGTGTGCGTGTGTGTGTGTGTGTGTGTGCGTGTGCGCGTGTGCGTGTGTGTGTGTGTGTGTGTGTTCCCTTAGTGCAGACACATATTTCTGCCCCAAAGACATTTTCCAGAGACTTTGATTTGGTAATGCAACAATTAGGCATAGTTGGCTTCCTGGGCCAATGTTCTTTCAGTTCTCATTTAGTGTGAATTGTGCTTTATCTTGAGTACTCTGGCATCAGATGCTTTTATTTTGAAGGCACACTGCACTAATACATCATTAAAGGCAACAGGATTTCTTCTGTGCTCCAAAGATTCCATTGACAGAGGTGATTTTAGCAAATTGGCATGCATTTATGTGAACCACTAAAGATTGACTCTGGTTGGGAAAAATAGAGCTGAGCCTCATTGGTACTTTTATTTATTTATTTTGCTATATGCTGTCATACAAACATAAAAGAAATCTTACCAAAACCTCCCTTAAATTGAGGTTAGATTCAAAAGGAATAGTAAAATTTTATAGCACATTGGGAAGGGAGCTTGAGAATAACCTAATAGTCCAACTAGTTACATGGGAAGACTGAGACCCACTAATGTAGGACTGAAGCCCATGTCTCTTTCCTCTTAGTCAATCAATCAATCAATAAACAAGCCTTTACTAAGTACCTACTATGTGCCTGCCTTTGTGCTAGAAGCTGGAGTTCGTAAGACAAAAATAGAATAGTCCCTGTCCTCAAAGAGTGTACATTCTATTCAGTTCTCTCTCCGCACTGCCTCTGATAATTTCCATTTTTTACCATACCTATGCATTTAGCTAAACTTCAGCAATCTTTTTAATTAACTTTTTAGATAGAAATTTTGTTGATATATTTTGTTTTTATTGCATCTTCATTTCCAAATATGTCCTCCCCTTCCATTTCCAGCAAGATGTCTGTTGTAACAAAGCATATAAAATAAAACAAACAAAAAAGGTAATTCTGCAAAATTAATCAACACATGAACCATCTGATAATAATATGCAATGTTGTATACCCGTAGTTCCCCATTTCTGCAAAGAAGCAGAGGGGACAAAAGCAGGCTAGATATATTTTCCTCATTTCTCATTCTTAACAAGTTTTGGTCATTACAATTCCATAGCATGATTTTTTGCTGTTGTTCTTTTAATTTGTGTGGTTAACTATTTTCAAAGGCTCTGTAAATCCGACTACCTTGTTGGTTAACAGATATCCTTTATTTTGGGTAAACTTGCTTTCATGATATTTGATTCTTAGATTTATTAAATGAAATAATGCCATACCTTATAGAGTCCTAAATCAGGGATCTGAGGGATTTTTCAGAGAGGAAAATATCATATGATAGCTAGAGGCATCCATTGGTGAAGTGTAAATCGCTTTCTAGCTCTTTAGAATATATTTAAATACTAAAAATGAGAGGAAATTTCTAGCTGCAATTGGCTAGAAATTTCAAAAAGTGGTATGAAAGTATACCAGCCAATATAAGTATAGACCCAGATAGTATTTTCAGTTATTTGTCCTAAAAATTTTTAGGGAAACTTTGAAGACATTTTCTTTTTTTGAAATCTAAGTCAATAGGATGATATAGTTTGTTTTTAGAAAAAAAAAACTTCTTTATAACCAACTTTTCTGGATCAAATTTCACATATCATGCAGGTAAGAATTAATAGATAGTGAGTAGTCCTTTAGGTCATTCAGCGAAGTCTAAAAAAAGACCTCATCTGGATTGCCATTTAAAAAAATTATTAATCACTACGAGAAGGTTGGCCAATGGTGATTGGATGTTAAGCATTGAGACCCCTTTAGAGTTTCCCCATTGCTTGCTGAATAAAACATAGATTATTTCCAGATGACAATTAAAATCTGGTGCCAACTTATATTTCTCATCTTTTCAGTTACCATTCTTGAATATGGAGTCAAAAAACTTGTATTTAAATTTTCACTTTGATGTTTGTCACCCATGTGACCTTGGGCAAGTACCTTACTTTCTCTGGGTTTTATCTAAAATCACAAAGTTAGACTAGATAACCTCTAACATACCTTCCATCTCTAAATACAGTTTTCCTATCATGGTCTTCAGGAATTCTAAATTCCAGAAAATTCTACCCATCAATCTTTGAACTTGTTCTCTCTTTTTCTTCTTTCCCCATATCTGCAGTATCCTAGCCCCCACATCTCTACCTGCTCAATTCCTTCCAGGTCCAGTAATATAATCTACTCCATGAAGTCTTTTTTGGACCTTCCCTTCCCCTTTACTACTTTCCCCCAGCTATAAGGGATCTCATTTGCTTCAAATCTCAAATACTGTTTTGATTGGACTGCTCCTGTAAGTTCTTCATAGTATTATTTTTATTAGAGTATCCTATCTGATCACTCTCTTAGATTATAAACTCCTTGAGGGCAGAGACTATACATCATCAGCAGCATCTGTTACAATGAATAGCACAAAGTAGATACTTACCACATTTATTGAGTTGTTGATTTCAGTTACAGCATTAAGCAAAGGGAGGATGCTATTGAGAGATAGTATGGTGGAGTGGGAAGAATAATGGATTTAGCATCAGAAGACCTCAGTTTAAGTCCTGGCTCTAACCTCTAAGGGACCTTCAGCTCTAAACTGAGGATCCTATAAATTAAATGGAGGCATAGCCAAGGGATACATGTTTCAGGGGTTGTTCATTTTCCTGAACTGTGGAGAGAAGATTAGCCCATTTTATATGGTCAAAGAGCAGAGCAGGGAGAAGGGGGAAAAGCCTCTTCATTGCCTAGTATTGGGTGAAAATAATTTCTTAAAACTGGGAAAGTCTACAGTTGCTTCTGGCTGCCCTCGTTAATGGCGCTATGCTTACATGAAGATTGTTCAGGAAGGGCTCATTTTTGTTTCAATGGATCCGAAAAGCTGATCAAAATATTAGAATCGTAGACTTTCTGAGCTAGTTGGCACCTTAGAGATTAAATTTGATGACAAATGTCCATGTCCTGTCTTCTGCGTGTGGTGCTGAATTCTTTGATGTCAGTTCAAAATTTCACAAAGATGAAAGCTTTAAAAAAAATAGGACCCAGTGGAAACTACCTAATTAGCTCAAGCAACATTTGCTTTCTTCTTGGCTATACTTAAAGAATCAAGCACTATCTGGAAAGTCTTCAGGAGTTTGTAAAAATATGCGTATTTATAAAAAAGAATGATCATGCTATCAGATCTGCATGAAAGAGCATGATAAGATTAAACTGGTAATGTAAATACCAGTCAAACTGAGTGATACAAACCTGACATGGAAGCATCAATGTTAGCTAGCAAATGTGGTCTCAGTCCATCCAGAAAGTGGTAAAGTGTTACCAAGTTAAGAATCTGCATTTAGATTTGGATCCCTCCAAATCCCTCCTACATGTCATCTGGTCTGACCCCTTCAGTTTACAGATGAGGAAACTGAGGCTCAGAATGGTTAAGTGACTCGCCCAAGATCCCTTGGTGGTAAATGTCAAAGGCAAGATTTGAAGCCAGGCCTCAGAACTACAGATCTATCATTCTTTCTGCCTCTTAAGCCCCTGAGAAAATGCCCCATCTCTTTTTCCCCAGTCATTAAAATCTAGGCCTAAACAGTTGTTTTAGTTCAATTAGGCTCATGGGATCATTAATTTAGAGCTGGAAGAGACATTAGGGATCAAATCCAACCCCCTCATGTTTTAGATGAAGAAGCTGAGGTTAAAGTCCAACATCACAGAGTTAATAGGTGTCAGAGCTAGGATTTGAACTCAAGTCCTCTGACTCTGAATGCCCTACTCTTTCCACTTGGACCTTCAATAATTAAAAATGTGATCATATTAAAAATAATCCCTTAAACAAAATGGAGAAGTTGAATGAGTAAATTAATTACATATGTTTTGTACACACATATGTACAATTTATTAGATATGTATATTATCAGTCAACAATCATTTATTTATTTCCCATTGTATGTTAGACACTATACTAAGCTTACTTATAATCATAAATTCCAAAGTGGACTTATCAAAAATAATTTTAAAAGTAAAAATAAAAATTTGAATTATTTCAAGCCGGTGCTGGAATAGCAAAATGTAGAGATAAAGGGTGATGCCCAGAGGTGTTAAGTGAAAGCCAGAACTATGGGGTTATTAGCAGAAAATAGCGACTTCTGTTTTTTAACTTATTTTTAATTTTTTTTCTCCCTGAATATAATGAAAAACAGCATCTAAAACAATGTGCCCAATTTTCAGATTGTTCTTCATCAATGATGAATTTGGGCTGATATCAAGCAGGCAATGAAAAGAGCCTATACAAAATTGCGCAATAATAATGTTGGCTCATTTTTATATAGCATTTTAAGGTTTTTGAAGCATGTTCCCCACAACAGCCTCTTGGGCTAGGAAGGGCCACTGTGAATTCTCCCATTTTACTGACAAAAAAGCCAAGGCTCAGTGAGACCTCTCAATGACTTTTCCGTGATCAAATCATTAGTAGCAAGTATCACAATGGGATTCAAACCCAGGTCTCTTGGCCCCAAGTCTGGTATTTTTTCTACTACCATCACTCAGTGAACAATTGTTCCAGGAAGTGGAGATGCAAATAAAAACATGAAATAGTCCTGGCCTCTGGGAGTTTGTGTCCCAACAGGGGAGAAAACCTGTCCATATACAGCTAGTCACAGAAAGAAGAATCAAGGTGGCCTTATGGGGTAAGGAAGCAGCAACTGGTGGGACCAAGAAAGGAGGCCTTCTACAACCAATCTGCCACACATAATGTTCAGAACAACTTGTTTACCATATCCTTTGATGTGATTGTAGGAGAGAGGCTACCTTTAAATGCTCTAGTCTGTTTTTTCTCTAAAACAGTTTAATGTCTGCCTCTTTGATGTTCAAAGATAAGGGAGAGAGCAGGCCAGCAAAGCAAATATTTTCATCTAGTGTGTTATTAATGCTTTTTATACATGGGTAATATGATCAAACTTTGTGGACTGATCCTATCTGTAGATATTTGTGTAATTAATATTAAATATAAATTCCTTAAATATTAATACTTATAATAATAGAATATATCATTATAACATTGATTATCAAGTACCTTTTGAACTCTCATTGAAATGAATTATCAAATTTTCAAATCCTCTTCCTTTGCCTCAAGTAACTATATTAGAAGCTTAGTACAGAATTCTCATGTTGCAGTAGAGTGCTTAATTTGTAAATATCATAACTTCAGTAACCAAGCAGTCTTCATTTCTCCCTCACTGCTTTTTACTTAGCTATCTTTGTATCATTTATAACTATGTGATTGCTGTGATGAAGTGACTTTGTCCAACCACCTTTGAGAGATCTGCACTTAATCAAAAGTACTTCTGTCATGGACATGTTGAAACTAGCAATATTTTTTTGATATTAAGTTGTTTTGTCCTCTATCCTGTGTGTTTAGTATAGAACTAAAGAGCATATTGATGTTATCCAAGTGAAGCTTTCCTTTCTTTTTCTGGTTTTGAAACGTTTCAACCTTTTAAGAAAATTTGAACCACTTCTCTCCCTCAATAATATTTCCATATACAAAGCAGAGAATTATATATGAAACAGCAAATTTCTATTATATATTTTGCTTTAAATATGTATGTACACATCCATGCATACATACATATATATTCATATAGTCACTTTCAAACCTCGTCTGTGTTCCTTCAACCTCTTCCCTTTTGTGTGTGTTTTCAAAATTCAATGACCTTTTTTAATTGTTTTCTTCTTTTGGGGGAGAGATGGGGCAACATTACCTATGGCTTTCCTTTCAATATATCTAAGCTAATTCATTTCAAGAAAAGCCCCCTTTTAATTAGAATAGCTGCTTAGCCATTGAAGTACTTTCTTGCATATGTTATCTTCAGCTCTAAATCCTATGATCCAAGTAGACTCTTGGTCTTAAGATAAATTGTAATTGGTAGGCATCATGATAGAATCTAACATCTGCAAATCTCAATGCCACCATTATTTGAATGTCAATCCATAGTAGTATTTCCTAGCATTCATGAACATTTGCTGCCTAAAATAAAATTATATTTCATATTTTCCACAGTTAATTAACCCCTATTTCAATCACTCCAATAGCATAGAATGAAAGAAAAATAACATTTTGGATAATGGAAGTATCTTAATTATTTAAATTGTTGTCAGCCCTGGCATTTAATAAGTAAATTGTAAAACCTTCAAGGTCTC